>OY740770.1:92412510-93060330 GCA_963513935.1 Aphrophora alni
TGTCAAAAACGCAGACTTTGCAAAGCTCGCTGACGTTTCCTTTAAAACCATTTAGAATTGACCGTCACTCTGCCTTAGTCCTATAACAATTTCTTTAAGGTTATATAATGTTCACTGACATTCTACCTACAATTCATTGACAATTGTTTTAGTTCAATTCCATACAATGAATTTTTGTACAAGTTACGTTAAATTCACTCGCACATTGTTTAAAAAATCACTAAAATCAAGCAATATTTACCCAAATCAACTTATTGTTTACTTTGCGTAAACTAATTTTAATTTCAGTGGCAATTTTTTTAATTTCATTTTTCTAATTTACAATTTTTTTATTCATTACTGTTTTTCCTTAAGTGTAAGAATTTAGACTAAATAGGTTCCTGCTATTTTTTATGAAATAAAATTGAACTTACAAATGGAAAAAAAAAGTAATTTATTTCCAATTGTTGTGTTTATTTTCTAATGATCGTTGTTTTTAGAAAATATTCGTATAATAGACATTGACATTTTTAACACCAATCTCAAAATATATATTTCACTTATATCGTCACACTACCTTCTCAATTTTTTGTAAGAATGTAAAATTTTATCATTATTCATCACATTATTCAATAACTTTAAAGTAGTTCACCAATCTGACAGGATAATAAATTCTACAGGTTCCCAATGTAGATCATGGTTGAATGGAACTAAATGCAAATTTTCTAACGGAGGCGACAAGCTCGGCGTGGTTTCTTTATGGTAATCCCACCAATCCATGAGTTGTTGGTGTAATAAATGTAAGAAGTATTATTTATGGCACATTGTACAGCTGTTTGGCGGCAATCGCGGTTTCTTTCAAAGTGTGCTCCAATATAAAATGAAATTTATTGTCAGTTTCTATATAGCATTTACTTCAACAGTTCTTCATTTCTTCTTGTAATGCGTTCGGTGATTAAGAAAGTCTTTGTATACTCTGGTCGGATTTAAAGTTGTTAGTAATTCTCAACATTTTAAATTGTAATCAAGAAAAGTGCAATTTTAATCACCATATTAGTAAAGTATGTATTGGAGACCTTAAGTCTTATAATAAAATAAATGGACTTGTATATTTGTACAGAAGTGTATTTTTTGATTTTTGAGACGGAATGGTCTTGCAGAGGTTTCGTTGTATTTCTTAATGGAGTTTACTAAACGTCTCTGAAACGTTATTTTAAATTCTCAGTTCCCTGAATAACATTAAAATTTTTTTTTCCCTCTGATGCTAGAAAAAATAAACTAATGATTCTATGAATTGTAGACTTCTTTGGTTATTTTAATACAATTAAGAAATTGTTTTTGTAAACACTATGTGGCTAGGTTGTCACCTATAACTTTAAGTGACGTGCATCAATGTTCAAGTAATCAGAGACTACTCACAGACGAAATAATTAAAGTTAAATGGTTTATAGTTGACTTCATTTTTGCTTTGTGATAATTTATTTACCAATCCATGAATATAAATTATTCTAAACTAGTGACCACCTTAAATGGAAAACAATCGGTGATTACCTTAAATGAAAAAACTATCCTTTACCCCCCCCCCCCCATTGATGACCCGATTGGTTGGAAACGTAAAGGATCTTACTATTATTTATATTTTACCTGAATTCACGCTGATGCATATATACAAGTTACATGAAGAGTGATAAAGAAAATTGCATAGAAAAATTAGTATAATTGTTATATAATATAATTAAATACTGTTAAATAATAATTTATTTGACAATTTTGTAACTCAATGAAACTCAAAGAGGTTTTTTTGTTAAGTTATAACTTCTTAAGGGAAGGTCTTAGAAAACAGTTCAAATTTTATTTAACAAACGCGTATGGCCGTAACTGTATAATAAAAATACAAACAAATATAAACGACGAAATGTCAAATGGTCTAATATAAAATGGAACTCGTTTCGCCCTGTTTACTACCTTACACATTACCTATCAACTTTTATTGAATCTACATAATGTAAATAAAGCTTTAATAAACAGTAAAAAATTGGACATAATTTTTCTTAGATCTATAATATACTAAATAGTTTTTTCTTTAACAATATATTATTATTTCAAATTAATAATATAATGACACCATCACTAAAACAATATCGTTTTACAAAGAAACCATATATTTTTTCCTATATAATCACTATATTTAACTAAATTTGTTTACTATTCACATAAACGATTGTAAAATAATATTTAAATTTTCTGTACAGGCTTTCAAGGTCAAATTTATTTTCACCAACTACTTCTGAACAATAATTGTCATTAATTTTCCCTTGGTTAAATTAGTTTGAGTTATTCATTCTAATATTTTATTAAAAGTCTATTGAAATCTCTTGAGTCAGGTTAGAAAAATAAGCATTTTCAAACTGTGATTGAGGCTTTTATTTCTGTTTTTTGTTGATAACTTGGAATAAGGATTTTTTTGTTTATAAGGGAGTACAGTTATCATCAATCCATTCTGTTTAAAACTTTAAACTTCACAAATGGGTCAAATTTAAATCTTTATTATCCTCATATATATATATATATATATATATATATATATATTATGAATTCTATTAAGTTCAGCTAACAAATATACGTTTTCATTTTGGTCGTATTTCTAAAATTGTTTATCTAGAGGGTAGATAAAACACCTCGGTGCATTTAGCTTACCAAAAAAATTAATGTAATCAAATATTTGAATTCAATTTTCTATAGCTATTTTGAACAAGTTTATTTCATTTACTTCATAGTTTTCAAAGTCACTCAATGGAATTTACGTCTGTGTCTTTGCGTAGGATTAAACTATCAAGATCTCTCCTATGTCCTTCATCTTCTTTATTGTTAAGTTTAAATTAAACTCCGGTTATTCTCGATGTTAGCGTTTTGTTTGGTGTGTGACGTTTCATTTCCGTGGTGGCTCACAACGCTACGGTATTTATGTTTAGTGAGGATACAATAGTTCAACCGGACATTACTCGGAAAAGCCATATACTAGTGAGCCACAGAATTATTTATGTTGTGTGGCACAGCTATACATATGTAACGCATTATTAATTTATTAAGAGTTATTTTTATGTTATATTACGAGTACATTATATCATATGATTGCCTAGTTGATGCTGTATTAGGGTGATATTTAATTTATTTTATACATAACTAACTTATTATTCAGACTATAATGTACCCGAAATCACGAATAATCTCTCTTTATGGCTTCGAACATATGTGTGTATGAACATATAGTAGGGCCTATATATTTTTATGTTAACAGAAACAATCACAAAGTGTGAATACAAAGTTTGAACCATTACCTCATTATATTTGCCAAGCTTATCTTCTTGTTTTCAGATATTAATTACGAAATACATTAACATTTTAATTACTTTCAAAGTTTGTTTAGAAATACATAAAAGCTTGGAGTAAGCAGATTTCAGTCTAAGCACTTTAATATTACAATAAAAAGAAAAGGGTAAAAACAAAAAGAGGGAAGACGGTAAATGAGACAGGCGCTCTATCTGAAGAAATAAAGAGAACCATTATTTGATCCACACCATTAGATATTAAAATTTTATAATTTATCACTCTGTATATGAGAAAACGTATTGTAATGGCGAAAATAATTCATGTCTCATTACCAAATACACTTTTATTTCCTGTAACTTCAAAAACGTTATTTAAAAAAGCGTACCCAAATAGTCGCTTTCCCAAAATTCCCAATAATTGCAATATACAAGTTTGTAATAATGTCGGTGTCTAAGATGACTTATAGATTATGTTTATTACTACTCGGTTACTAAATTCGTAATAGGTCATTTTCTCTTTCCCCAATATATTTATCTTTCTAAGTTAGTCCCCATTATTAATTCATGAATACATAAATATTTCAGACAATTAGTAATTGTATTTTTTCATATCGTTTTATCCTCGATCTATTTTTAATCTTTTGGTCTAGTTCAAGTATTTAATAAATATAATTCCTGCAATGATTGATTTTACAACGCTTTTGAGAGGAATAATGCTATTATTATGTATATTATACAGGTCTGTAAATCCAAAGTTGTTTTTATAATGATGTTTTAATCAATGAAAATTTAGGTTTTTGAAAATACAGAACCGTTTAACCAAACTTCATCTAGTTAGTTTCTCATGTAAGTTTTTTTTTAAAGTAATAGTTGTAAATGGATTATTTACTCTTTTATTCCTGATATGTCACAACATTATATAGGTCATTTTTAGCAATTATTAACTAAGCACTTAAAGTTTTAAATCTATTATACTCTAGTACTCTGTGGTACAAATTTAAATTACTCTATTTAATCTTTCTTCAATTTTACAAATATTTCTATTGTATAAAACAAATTATGTCAGTACTCGCCAAGAACTATTTACCAACATTAATCGATCGCCAAATTTTACTTGCAAAATGTAAATTTGTCTTTTGTACGGATGTTCACTCAGTGTATCCAGAAAAAAACAATTTTATAGTTTTAAATAATGTATTTTACGTGCAAAATAATTATAGAAGGTGTTCCACTAACCAATCAATTACAATTTTCCAACCTCAAATATCTCCTACCTGACGGCTCTGTTAGATCTTTTACAAAATAGATAGGGTATGGAAACATTTTTATTTTTGAACTAAAAATGTGAATTGAAGTATACTTATTAAACAAATTGCACTAACTTTTTGAATACAACCAAATTTTCTTCGCCCAAAAAATGGGAAACCCAAAGTGTGTAAGTCAAAATTTTTAATTCTAAACCTATACATTTATTACCAGACGTCTAAAATAGAGTTTAAAATAATTGTTTTTAACGCATTTAAAAAATATCCAACCGCTTATGAGATTTTTTTTTTTTTATGGTATGTTAGAATGTTCAGAATTCGATATCACAACAAGAAAAGAAAATAATATATTGTTTCTAATCAAATTGACAAGATGTTTCTACTATTATTTTATTCTTTTAAATACTATCCTTCGGTTTGATGCTGAGGCTTAACAGTTTCAATACAACTCGTGAACAAGTTTATTTTATTTAAAAAAAAAAGTACCAATAAAATCATCGTAAGCATGATTTTATATTAAATATGTAATCAATATTATACATAATCAATAAATATAGGTCTCATTTGGCAGGTTCTTTTGGGACGAAGGGAATTTTGTATTATTGAGCTGCCTCCATGCTTCCCTAATACTCTGTATGTTCAAGATCAATACACATTAACAAAGACTGTATAATTCAAAAATTTTGAAATAACATCTTTTATTTTTAACCCGACTTTTCGTATTTTTGTTTAATTACAATTACGAAAAAAAAACATTCAAAATAAGTAGCATACTTAACACACTTACATAAAATCTAAACACGATCATTCCCAAAGCAACGTGTTATATTCTTTATGTAGACGGAAAGTATTTTACTAAAACGACATTATGTCGCCGGGTATTTGTATGACAGGTATTTATAGGAAATGCGACATTGATTTTTTGTTATTTATTTTTTTAAATATTATCATCACAATACAATCTATAAACAAAACATATTAAAGACGTATATCTAGAGTATATTTATTTTTATTTTCTACTTACAAAATGTAACCAAAATAAAGAGAACTTTTTTATCATTTTATTCAGCCTATTGATAAAATATACATTTGTATGGCCCAGTCAGAAGAATTTATACATAAAACTTATATCCCTACAGCATCGTTTATATGTAATTTTTAATTAAAAATAATGAAATCACACTAAAACTTGTCCTATATATACAATTTTTAAAAACAGTGACTTAAATTAAACATTTGTTATATACAATTAGTAATATTTACAATCAAAAACATTCAGTGGTGATGCAACAGTTAAGCAAAGCTTAAAACTCTTCATGCTCAAGAAACTCCACCCTAGAGTAAGAGGGCTTGGATAACAAAATTCGTCTTAGACTAATCCAGAATGATTTAAAATATTAATAATTTTTTTAGATAAACAGGGAGTTAGTTATATAATACCACCCCATCTTGGGATGGTAACTTTCTACATTTAGTCACCCTGTGTTCATGGGCGTACACAGCGAGGGGCAGGGGGCAGCTGCCTCCCCCCCCCCTGGAAGCAAAAAAATAAATCTTTATTATACATTTTGTTGCTGGAATTTAATACAATTCTTGAAATAACTATTTTAATAATCAATTGTATATTGAATGACCATGGCTTGCCCCCCTTTCCCCCCCCCCCTAGTTTTGATCCTGGGTACGCCCTTGCCTGTGTTGGTCTAATCGGAAATCATTTCTGAATCGAATAACATGTTCCTTTTTGTTCATAATGGTATGACTCTTGCCATTTTATATAAAATATTGCTTCAAAAATAAGCATCCACGGAAGTATTACAACACCTAAATCCCGAAGTGCATTCCCACAATATTTTGTACGAACCAACCCAGCAACAATTCTTACTGCTCTTTTCTGGTAATCTGTTGGACAGATGGATCGACCCAGGCAATGATTTCATAGCTCAGTTGGGGGATGATTAGGACCATAATAAGCTGTTAAAAGTGTGGAAAGGCTGCAGTAACTCTTGAAATATCTTAATTTAAAATTCCAGAGCAATTGTTTATTACAATATTCACTACTTCTACAATTCAATTCTAAAATAACAGTGGGTCCTAATAAGTTACTGCTTATATATATCTTGCTAGATTTCTTGAAGAGTAAACTATAATTAAAGAAAGAAGCGATTATATTTACTCTTCAATCATGCGTTCATTATTATTTCTAAATAAGCATACTGAGAAAATAAATGTATTTATTTTAATTTACTACACACGAACTCCAACCAAGATAAAAACAACTTAGAGGTAAAATCTGACACAAGATATTTGATAAAGAAAGTCCTCTCAGTCGACCATTAAACTGTAATTATAGTATCGATTTATGTTTGATGACTTCAGTTTTATATTTATTTGCTTGTCATAATTACTGTAAAAGTCTTATATCGAAGACTGTGTTTGACACGCACAAAATCAATCAAATTTAGTTGTCGTGGCACAAAGTTTGGGCACCTCATTTAACGTAATCGTACAAAAGTCATTTATAGTCGTACTCTATAGGCTAAATAGCAAAGCGCGAATATGCACTTGCATACAAACAATTAATGTTAAACAATTTGGTCTGTTTTCGATGAAAATTTATGTTTTCGAAAATACAAAACTGTTTTCGACCGAACCTAACATGTTAGTCTAGATAGTTAAGTGCTCAAGTGAGAAAAATCATAAAAATGTAATTGTTTTAAAAAGACGATTCACTCTTTATTCCTGATATAGTCTATAACAATATTAAGATTCACACTTCTTGCACTATTTTCAAATTTGAACTATAGAAACGTTAGCTGTTAACCCTTTAGTAAACTTCGACTCCAAGAATATTAATTGTCAACCAATTTCTAGTCATAATTAACACGATGTTTGGCTCACTGTAAATATATTAGCAAACATCTAAAAATCCAAACTTATAAATAACTACTGAATTTGGTATGTAGACATTGTTATTCTAATTGTAGAACAAATTCCAAACGGGAAAAATATGTTCGTCATTTCTAAAATGGTGTCTATTTTTTAAAATTCAGAAAATAGTTTTTAGATAAAACGTTTGTATATCCTGCAACATCCTCCCGATACTCATATTGTGCAGCTTTAAAATCTGCATCGAATGATGCGTATATTTGTTTTCTTCAAGTATAAAAGTCTTGCTTATTTTAAAAGAAACATATCCTTAAATAAAAAAAAATCATCAGCAATAATAGATTTAGTTGTAGATATGTTGTTTGAATTTTAATGAGACTTAATATTTAAGCATCGTTTTATTATTTGTAGGATGTGATTGAAAAATTATTACAATATTTCGAGATGACAGCTGTTTGAAATAGTTCATAGGTAGTTCCCCTCTTATCTAAATAAAAAACTTGACTCATTTTTTACACTTGACAGTTTGATACACATAATACACACATAAATGGTGCACAAACACTCGCACTCAACCTCCCTTAAAAACCAAACAACTACTAACCAAAACTAATCTTCCCTAAACAATCAGATCAGTAGTTGTTTATCAAAAAATTAAATTAGGTTTTTAAAAATGGATTATGAACGTCATATTTAAAAAAAAAACATATGTATTTAAATAAGGGCCTAAGCTTACTTTACTTGCCCCATAAATAAACACATCTTCATCATAAATTGTATTTGATTAAAATAGAACTTTTACTGACTAAGGTCAAGGTTTTATTTTGTCTATTACAAATTATTTCTGATCCGTAATATTGTGACTCTTCGCGCGGTTTTAGGTCATTCATATTCACATTTTACAAAAGATTAATGAAATCTGACGAGTTAATTATGTTTTTATTTGTTTTATTTGGATCTTAGAGCACAACTTGATCAAAATCTTAGAGCCGAAATTTAGAACGACGTAATTTTGCACTTTCCCCATATTTTGACTTCTAAAAAAAAATTTTAAGCTTTGATATACCCACATACCGAATTTGATTAAAATTGCTCCATATTTTTGGGCTGTTTAAACAGGCAAATAGAACACATTCTGAAAACCACTTTTTTGAACTCAGAGGAAAATAAAACAGATATATCAGGAACGGAATTGACATCAAATTGTTTACCTAACACATACTTTCTCTACACTACGCATAAGTCAGAAAATATAAAACAACAAAACCGCTAACCATCATGGCAACTTACAACATGTCAAATACTCTCCTCTTTACTTCTGTTATATAAATATTTATAATTAATTATTACTCCATTTATAGACGAACATAGGTGAAAGCAAGGACATTTATGATTTATCTCGCATGTCTGTCCGTTTTTCGCAACCCGTCTACACAAACAGGAGGAAAAATCCTATATATTTCATTTATATTAATTGCGTTTATATCATTTATTTTGTACTACTTATTATAAAATTATAGCGATAACAAAAAATGATCTTAGTGTAGTTAAGTGGCAAAATCTATCGGTTTGAAAAATGTTACTTTAGAAATACATGTATTTATTATATGCAGTATCAAATAAAACTATAAGTTATTCTGATTACAAATATGTATGTTTATTTGACGAAACAATTAATATGTTGACGCCAGGCCAAATTTTAAATGTAATATATCAATCCCTCCCACACACACACTAACTTGAACACGGTTTGACTCACAAACCTGAAATTTGGATTTGAAATTAAATAGGAGTGTGAAATCATGTGTTGTATATTTTTTTTGTATGACAAATACTACTTGGTTTAACCACACAATGAAAAATGCGTAGCGTATAGTTTTAAAAACAGTTTTTGTATGATGGGAGACAAAATTCAATAACCGTTGAATGATGGTTTGAATATTCTCTAGGGTCCGTAGGTAAACCAATTATATAAATATAACACTTTTAGTTTTTAGTATAACCACAAATTTAATGAATCTTGCCAACCATGATTTCGCTAGTTACAGCATTGTCAAGGTATTTTACAAGAAATTTCTTGTTTTACATTTCTTGTTCAATATCTTGACAATGCTGTAACTAGTAAAACCAGGGTTGACAAGTTTCATTAAATTTGTGGTTACTAAAAAATAAAAGTGTTTTATTTATTAAAATGGAATACCATGAAGTACCTCCGGTCCTTATAATTTCACGTACGTGTCTATCTATCTGTAAGTCTCAACAAGTCTACACACACAAGATGATAAATCATATATATTTCAAACTTTGCATTAATATTTTTTGTGTTGTCCTATATATAGGAAAAATATAGCGATAACAAAATAAATTACCTTGAATTAGTTAAGGAGCAAAACTATTGAGTTGAAACTATTTTGTGAAGTATTATGTAGGGGGTATCTAATAAAACTATAAGTTATTCTGATTACGAATACTTATGTTTATTTGACGGAGAATTTTATATTTTGACTCTGGCTGCTTAAGAGAGTTTAACTTTATAAAAATAACTGTCCATTTGTTCCTACCTATAAGCCTTTTTTTCTTCTTAAGTCGTGTGGTTCAACACACCCTTTACCCTTCTATTTTTTTTTAATATTTAATAAGCTCTCATTTCCTGAGTTAACTCCAGATTGTCTCTAAAAGATCTTACAAAAAATCCTATCTCTTTTTACACAGAGTACGTTATCTCTTGCATAAGCATCATCGTATTATGACATGAAATTGATTGTAATGTATCTAAGTACCATATCATTGATTACACACTTTATTTATCTTAATTACTGGTTACACTAAATACGATGAATTTAATTGTTGTTACAGATAAGTGTTTTGTGTCGTGATACATTAAAATCTCCGCATTATTATTTCCGTATTGACAATTTTTCTTTTTAACATTCCTTATCTAAAACATGCTTGATTTAATTTTAAATGTCAACCAACTGGGAAATAAACATTGCATATAGAGTACACGATTTTTGTTATTTGTTTTAGAATATTCAGTAAAGTCTTTTATATTTACAGAAACAATTGAGGAGAAAAACGTTAAACCGTTATCTCCTTATATTAGCCAAGCTATCTTCTCAGATGTTAATTATGAAATACATTAGCATTTTAATTATCTCCAAGGTTTGTTTAAAAATACATAAAAGCTTGGAGTAAGCAGATTTCTTCCTAAGCACTTTAATATTACAATAAAAAGAAAAGGGTAAAAACAAAAAGAAGGAAGACTCTAAATGAGACAGGCGCGCTGTTTGAAGAATTGAAGAAGGCCGTATATTTTATCCACTCCATTAGATATATTTTTTTTTTTTACTTTTTATTTTATGCGGGGGAAAGATGTATACTAGTAAAAAAATGTGTTTTGTATTATTTGTGATTAAATTTGTTTTGGCTGTCGGTGTATTAAAAAAAGTTGTGTGTTTGTTCGTGTTTTAATGTCTAATTCTTGGACATTTGTTACACTAATTTTATCCAAACCTGTAAATCTTCCTTTTACATACGTTTAAAGAGCAGTCATTAAACGTTGAATTTTTCTGGCTTGTCTTTAGATTTATATAATATTTTTGAGAAATAGGCATATAACACAACAATCAAAATCTGTGAAAACTGCGCACAATTAAATTATAAATAAGAGTAATTGGTACACAAAATGTAATCTGATTCTTGATCGCCATTATTTAAATAAGTTTTCAATAAATGTAAACTTTTTGGAGCTCACTTTAGTGTTGGAAAACCCAAAGGCCTAGCTTGATCTACACTTTTTTCATGTAGTGTTAAGTTAAATCCCTCTCTTGAATCTTTCTTATAGGGTCTCTCTTAACCAACTCTTGTTATTTTCCGAACTTAACGCTTTTAGAGTATTCAAGGTATAGGGGGATCTTTATTCTATGTCCTTTTCTTCCAACTTTTATAGGTCGATAATGGCCGAGAGGTTTTTGCCTTTAAACAACAACTACTATAAAATTGTTGTTTTGTTTTTAAAGTTGGTTCTTACGATTTTTAGCAACTTTTAGAATCCAGATTTGGACTTATAGTTTAAAAAAAAAACTTGGTCTATATTTAATCATTTAAACCATTACAATCATATATTGGTATAAAATGAAAGTAAATCAAATAAAGTGTATTCCCAATTTGAATGAAATAATCTTTACGAATCATTAGTCATTTTCAAATAGAACTATTTTTGTGCTGACAGTCTTTATATAAAAAATGTAATACTTAGAAAAGGTTTTTTTTTCTTCGAAAAATATATTGCTAAAACACATTTATTACTAATGTTATTTATTTCGAACGTTTACTCTTATTTCAACGTGAATGAAATTATTGATCTTTAGGTCAGAGTTTGGCAACTTTACCTTTTCGTAAACTGTAAATAAAAGCATTTCAACAGAAGTACAGTTATCTGTGCCAAATTGCTCTGTTACCATCTCAAGTTGGCTCAATAATTTTAATGCAGCGTTGTTTAAAATAATGCGTGATTTAAAACAGTTTATTTTTTTTAAGTAAGAGTAACCCACTGAGTTCCTCAAGACGATGCTTTCATCAGGTGTGGTTTTCTTGTTGAGGATCAAATATCTCAATATATCAATGTGGAGACCACTCCTTCACTTTAATTATTGAATTACAGGACAAACAAATAATGAAAATAAATATGTAAATAATCCATTTGTTTTTGTTTCCCCCCCCCCAAATTATTTTGAATTTTATTTATTTATATTGGCCCTAAGTTCGCTTCGCTTGTGCCATAAACTCTTCTAAGCGTAAATCGTATGTGATTGAAATCTAGTTTTTAATGTAGGCCGTGTCAAAGCTCACTTTCGCTTTTTCCTAGATATTTCTGAACCATTATTTTCTTTCATTTGCGATTTGGTACATTGTTTTTAGTCATTCAATTTTAACATTTTTGAATCGGTTGAGCCTCTTTTGAAAATTTTGTTCTTTTATAGCAATTATTTCTGATTTTTTAACTTATTTCGGCATTTGTGGAGAAATGGAGACCAAAACACTTTATTTGGGTTGTTAAATATTATTCCAATCAAACGGAATTTTGAATATTGGTCTTATAACAACTACTCCAAATTTAAAAGTTATCAAAAAATGCCTCGTTTTGGCCAAAAATTGATTAAAATCCTAGCATTATTATGAGCTGTAGAGCGCTCACTGCACAGTTGACAAACAGACAACACCCCAAAAAACAATTTTTTCAACTCAGGGGTCGTCAACTTGGCGGAAAGCTTGAAATCAATGCATTGACCCATCACGTAACTTTGTACTGAGTTTACCTGATATGAAAAAACTAAAGTTATGTTTGCTTGCCATTGATTTTTAAAATAACAGATGCAATAATTAATTTATCTATTGTCTTTAGTACGATTCATGTTTTGTTTAGAAGCTAAGTTTTGGTTCTGGGCTGAAAATGTTACCAACTTTTGAATGCCGCTGCGTCCTAAATGGTTTTAAAAAGTATAAGGTATTAAAATTAAAATTTATATAAACCCGTGTTATGGAAAAAAAAGAAAAAAAAGAAGAAAAAAAATGACATTTAAAAATTTCGTCATAACGTCTGAAGACTCATTTGAGACTTGCAAATAAGGTTAAATACAAAACTTAACATATTCTTAAAAAAGTAAAAATTTAGAAGGACCTTTAACTCAAATATTTTCTACAGCTTAGTGACGCTCGCTTGTATTATGTATTGAAATGTAGTATATTAAGATACTTATTCCAATCTATCATAGTAGTCCAAGATATGATTCAGTTATGTGCTATAGTGTGTGCTCTGTACAAAGTTATTTCTGTCTCTAAATGTGAAAAGTAGGCTAAAATGACAACTATCTATCCACATCAATTATTATAATGGACTAACACAGCGCTGTACCAATACTGAGGCCTGTTCAATAACTAAAGTGAACGTGCACTTTGATAAATTGCCTGCTTTTATTAACACATTTAATGTTACTTGTCGACTTTTTAGGCGTAGCTGTATTCACTACTACTGATGTTACAGCTTTACAAAGATAATTTATCATTCTATTATACAGGTCATTCCTGAACCAAACTTTAAAAAAATATTAATTCATCTAATTGGCTCTTAAATCAAATGCATAGTATAGTAAACATTGTTCACCCTACTCCAATCCATATCATTTCGTGATTTTAAGAAAAGGGACAATTCTATGATGAAGGCCTTTTCTGCATCAAACTAAAAATGTTATTGAATCTGACCACCCATTCTTAAACACACGTGGAGTCATCATTCCGACCAAATTTACATTTTGGAGCTCAAAACAAACTTCAAGAAATATTATTACATGTTATAAAAATTGTTGAATTATCACTCCTTCCTACGTAAAGAATAAGACTGAAATCCGATAGTTTCATGAGACTTGAGTTTCATAATCATATATAAAACAGTATGTATTTATGATCGTCATTTTGGATTTGCTTATGAGCTGAAAATTGAAAACTGTGTAACTAAGAGCATTTTCCCAATTTATTTTGCACTAATTCTAGAATTTTGGTTAGTTAAGTAATTATTACATAGGTATCATGAACAAATCTCTATCGTACATCAGCCAACAATATGTGTCCACCATTTTAAAACTTTTTAGATTTGTATCGTTTTCAAACTCGTTTAATGTCTTGATTATACGAATATCTGTTAAGTTTATCAAAATCGATTTAGTATTTTTCTTGTAAAAATATCTGATATCAGTATAAAACCAAAACACTATTCATGATACCAAATTGTTTACAATTAGAATATTTATATTGGTTAATAGGGAAGAAATACATATTTAACCCTTCGTTATTTAACCTACAGGCTACAGTTCAGTTTTACGTGACATTTTACATAACATTATCATAAATAAATTGTCCAATCTGTTACCAAGACAACTGTATTTGGACTATAATGTGCGTGTCTAATACGAGACTTACATTAATTATGTAAAGCAAGTAATAATAAAACTGTCGTCATCAAACAGAAATCAATACCATAATTAGAGTTGATCTCTCAACTAAGGAGTCTTGTTTTTAAAATATCTTGCGTCAAATGTATCACAAAGTTATCTTTAGCTTGTGGTTCGTGTGTAATAAATTAAAATAAATACACTTTACTTTCTAAATGTTGTGCTTATTATAGTTTGTAATGATAAACAAAATTAATGTTGGAATATTTCGTAATTATAATCTGTAAGCAAATATATGTGTAGTACTTCGTTTGGCGAAAACCCGTGAAGCTTAAAGACTAAAGGTGTTAAATATTATAATATAATACATTGTAAGTTATTGTATTTTGATTTTCTTCCATGGTTAGAAATATAAACCGTTATAGAAATATACACTACTTAAAAAAATGAGTAGCTTTCTAACACCAAAAGTTCGTGTTAAAATTAAATCTAATGAGCTTAAATCAAGATATGTACTTAACTAATTCTTTGTCTTATGAGATTTTGCTATAATATTTTGTGATCATATTTACATTTGTTTTGTATTATTTATTTTGTGTTCTAACAGTGGGTAAAAAGAACATATTTTTGATTAGAACAAAACGTTAATTGATTGGTTACTATAAACCCATTTCGTAATATTATTAACTTAAAATGTATTATTTTTAACTACAAAAATGCTGACTTTCTTATTTTTGTATACAATTAAGTTAGATTACCTAAGTACAGCGCACAAACAGTTATAGTTTTGAAATGATGTGAGGTGGTCCAGTTGTACTTAGCTTTTAGCTTTATATAACTTTAAACAAATTAAGACGATGCCTTGATCATTTGCATAGTAAAGTGTTTGTTGTAAACATTTGTGTGATTTTTCACTTAGTACCAGTAATTCTTATCATATTTCAGTCTAATTTACTGCTGTCGGTCATTGTTTCAAAAAGAAACTAAATGGAAAGAAAATTTTATAAATATATAGATTCTAAAAGAACTGATTTTGGAAATGTATTCCCTTGAAATTTGTTTGTTTCTATCACCTCAATACACTACTAGTTATAACCACTCCGCAACCTTGCTGGATTTATGCCTTTTTTTGAAATAGGCTTGGGTTTGATCCTTCGACCCTGATTAATTAAATCAGAGAGTCAGGAGTCTTTATTTTCTTCTTTTTTTATATAAGGCGATGATGGCTGAGAGCTTTTTCGCCTTTAAGGAACAACAGAAAAATATTTTGAGTGACCTTGTTATATTATCCTCACAACTTATCTTTTGAATAAATTATACAAAAATTCTATTAAAAGTACACAAATACAGACACTACAACATCTGTTGATGAATCTTTAGAAGTTTTAAAACTTTTTTTATATATCAGATTTCAATGATGACTGTCAAGCCTGATTTTTTTTAACGGAAATAGTTTACAATTAATTGTTATTTTATTTTATAAAACGAATAAAAAATGTAACATTCAAAATTTACTAAAATTTAATCACTAAAAGCGATTGTTACGAAATCTTTTTTTTTTTTTTTTTTTTTTTTTCATAGCAAGTATCAGTACTTTCTTCATAATTTTCAACGCTAATTAAACTTTAGTTAGTGATTTTGATGTACCAGTTTCTAAAATAATTAGTGCTAATAGACGAACCCTCTGTAATTATTATGGGTGGGGGGAATCTCTATTTTTACTCGATTTTCGCAATCACAAAACTTTCTCTCTATTGTATAAAGCGAAAAAGCAAAATTCACAAGGAGTTAGCAACTAAACTTGTAAGTCTCTGCCGGTCACGTGATCAGTAACATAATTGGAGTTTTGTACAGCCTTATCTTTACGATGCGTGAGTGGAGACTCCATTTAAAAGAAAAAAGCGAGAGAATTAATCCTTGCTTCACTCATCATTATTTTGTGAACCACTCGTAATAAAATGTTCGTTATTAAAACAATGTATTACAACATTAGAATCCCATTTCCTTTTACTACTGTTAACGAATTGATTAACCAGTAAACTGAAATGCAATTTTTATCTCCCTCATGGAAACGCTGACCGCTGAGATTATGAAATGCTCACCGATCCTACCCTTAAGAGAACCATTATTTTTATACATAATATAAAATTGTGATGGTAAACTACTGTTTAATTGGCAGAGTTTGATGAGATGAACCATATCGTCTCCATGTATTCCTTATAATCTTTAAACTAATCGTATAGATTCGATTTGTATGGTTTTAAAATTTATCTGATCAGTCAAATATGTGGAAACGCTATAGTATTTTTTCAGAGTAACAGATCAGAATAAAATCAAAATTCTATCGGAAAAAGTTGTTTATAAAAAAAAAATAATTGTATTGGTTATTATGGAACGATATGCATATTTAACCTGAAAGTACAGTACAACAATAGGTGATTGTTTTGTAACATTAATATAAAAAATGTGTTCAAACTGTTGTACGCACTTATATAATTCTATGTTCTTATTTAATATATTGTGATTATTTTAACTTTCATCCTGAATATTTATTTCGTAATCAGAAACTTCATTGTTAATAGTCGTGTATTTTGTCAATACTTTCATTGATTAGTTGCTACAACCTCGTTTCATCATAGTATTAACTTAAAATTTATTATTTTTATCTATTATAATGTTATTATAAGTATTTCTTAAAGTAATGAAGAAAGCTTACTTAGATAAT
Source organism: Aphrophora alni (assembly GCA_963513935.1). NCBI lineage: Eukaryota > Metazoa > Arthropoda > Insecta > Hemiptera > Aphrophoridae > Aphrophora > Aphrophora alni. The sequence goes on from OY740770.1 coordinate 92,429,642, forward strand.
TACAACACACAAACAATTATAAGTTGTTATAACTTTGGTCAGGCTATTATTATTCAATTTCACTTAGCTTTTGTATCTGTACACAAAATGTGATGATGACGTAATCTTTAAAACTGTGCCTCGTGTATTATAAACTATTTATTGTAGAAATTTGTGTGTTTCTTTCATTTACTTATCTGTTAACATAAAATCTTGATTCATTGCACTGTTATCCGCTGGTGCCAATCTACCCACATCAGTTGCAAAAGGAAAATACAACAGCCAAACATGTCTACCAATCCTACCCATAAGATTAACTTCGCAAAATTTGTAGATCCCTTCTTTAAATTATGATATAGAGTCATGTATATTTATTCTTTTATTATTTTGTAAAAATATTAAATAATTTTTTGAGTTTGTTGACTTGATTAAATCGTTTCTATGTAATTCATTTAACTCTTTTAACCCAAAATTTAGTAACCACCATCTAGAAACTGATCCTATTTCCTAGAAACTAGTTTTGATTTTTATGATTTTCAAACTTATCTGAGATACTGAATAAAATAATGTATGTAGACTCCATACTTGTCAAATATGGCCTACAATGTTTACATACTTAGTAGGATATAAATATACTATTTGAACTTTAGTGGTAATTTATGAGTTCCATTAAGATTTATCACCCCCTCAAGGGCTCTCATTACCAGTAGGCAATTCCGAGGAATCCTAAACTGTGTCAATACCTTTTCCTTGTACTTTTGGTTTAGGTTAGGTTTAATTAAAGTTGAATTTGAAAGTTTATTGAAGTTAAATTATAAATTCCTGAATAAAGTATATGTATATGTTTTATCTTAAAATAAAGGGGAATAGACAAAGAACCAGGAAGAAAAGTTTTACTATTGATTTTTTTAAAGTATTATTTGTTGTTTTTTTTTTTTTAATGTAAGGTAAATTTTACTTTACTATTTTATATTAATATTTTTTGTTTCATTTATTTTTTATTGTTTTTTGTTAATATGAATAGTTTTGTGTTATGAATGTTGCTATTCCAAGTATAAGTTTAATATTATTTATATTACTATTTATTATTTTGTAAGATTGTGTTTTGTTTTTTATTGTTATTTGGGATACTCTCGCTGTATGTCTTCGATAGTTGTATAAATATGTAAACTTCTTTTTAAAATAATGAAACCGTAAAACTAAAGATAAATAATTGCTGTCTTAACAGTGTAAACTACATATTCCCGACATGTAGGTGCAGTTGACTTAAGTTAAGTAAATTTCCTTACAGGATACAATTGTTTCTGTGGTAGTTGTATAGAATATGTAAACTGAAAACTCGACAGTGATTTTCATACGTGTATACCATCATTTTGCATCTGTATTGTGATTTGCGAAAAAAAATGAGAAAGCAAGATCCGACATTTTAAATTTCTACCACAACTACTTTATTATGTATTCGTGAACCTGAGTTTGATGTCATAAGTTACAGAATCATTATCTACACATTTTGATGTCATAAGTTACAGAATCATTATCTACACATTTTGATGTCATAAGTTACAGAATCATTATCTACACAATTTGATGTCATAAGTTACAGAATCATTATCTACACATTTTGATGCAATTTAAGGGTTATTTTAGTTTACTTATTACAAAACTATGGACATTACTATTTTAAGTATCAAATAGTTTCAAACTATACTGGTTTAATAGTTTTATTGGGTAATGATGGATTATTCATTATTATTCATATAGTTTTATTCGAATCAAATTCCTATGACAAACATGTAAAAGGGCAAAATTAGCCTACTAACATAGGACTATATTGACCAAAACATGTAATCTAAAAACCATTAATTAAAGGAAATACACACTACACACTAACTCAAATAATTGCTAACACCAAGTTGAACTGGGATCATACACTGGTCAACGAAATAAAAAAGGGGTCAGTGCCAAAATGTGTAGTTGAGTGAAGCGTTTTACGCTTTGTGGTGAGTTAATTGGTAAAATTCAGCTTTACTTAAAAGTTATACACCATTACGGTCATATTTATATATTGGTTTAACTGATTTGTTTTTCTTTTCATATTTATCGTATTCTATAAATTTTCACTTGATAACGAGCGTTGATATATAGTCTTGAAACGTCGTTCATTATTTTAAATAAATGTTGGCAAATTACCTAATAAATTATATCAATAATTTTGAAACTATTTAATCGATTTTCGATATACTCCAAGGAAATAATTACATATAAACTTTATACGCAATTTTAAATAAATTAAACTTTAAAGAGGTAAGGGCTGATGTAAAAACTCATTTTTCTAATGGAAAGACGCTTAATAATATAACCATAAGAAAAGTCATAAATTCAGAACATGCCTGTACACTCAATTTGTTTACTTACATTTCATGTAATAAAGGTTCAAAAAACATTGCACTAACGTTCAATCATTTACAAAACTAAATTCCAAGGAAACAAATATTTTCTGCTATCTATTCTAGAATGTCTCAACCTGTGTGTGAGAAGAACAAAAATGTAATTTTCTTCATTACTCAATCTTCTCGTGTAATCTATTTCTTGTAGATAATAAATTGGTATACAAAAGTTATTTGTTGTTGTTGTTGTTTAAAGGCGAAAAACCTCATAAGCCGTCATCGCTTATGAAAAATGGAAAAAAAATAATGTAATAGTATATTTCATCACTTGGACAAAAAGTGAAGCTTTTCGATACATGCTCAAGTTTAACGGCCAAGGCGGAGCCGAGGCTGGAAAATGAGCGAGGATCGAAAAGCTTCTTTTGCTCCAAGTGATGAACTATATATTTCGTTATACTGAAAATAATATAAGAAAACAATTTCACAAAAAATAAAATTTTATAACATATTTATCTTAAAATCGATGGTAACAGCTGTTTTAACGAATATTTTCAATCTAGAGTATCGATTGTTTTTTATAGATGCTTTATAAACGAAGTAACAGTTGATGACCTCGAGCTCAGATGATGTTTTTATGTCCTAGGACTAATAAGAACAACTTTAGCATCTCAATGCAAAATGTTCACTGTTAATGTGGTATTTATTCGCCACCATTTGTTAATACATTGCTATATTTTTATTCCCGGTACAACTACAGGAAGGGATTTATAACAACATAAACACGCCATGAACACTATAATTACGGACCAGGAACTGAATTTTTCAAATTTCGAAAATAAATCAGTCATTGTAGTAAAACGGTTTGACTAAAAAAATAATAATAATATTTTTTACCCTGATCACAACTTTCCTTTGGCTACCTTTTAATATTTCTAAAACATATACTTTATTAGAATTCGAACTATTTCGACCCATATTTTAATTTTTCAGAATACTATTAAAATATTGAGACAAATCTTGCATCTGAATTAAATCACAATCATTTATCGCTCTTAGTTCCTTCAGAATGTAAACAAAATATTTTCTTAGAATTTACAAGAGGAAAAATATAACCAGAGAGATATGAGAGTGGATACATCAATAACATGGAAGGACAGACTTCGTCTTTCTAGGCCATTGCCTTGTCAGCACAGGCCAGTTAATAGCTTGTCACAGCCTTTCCTTGTAGAGATATCATCTCCTTTGGAAAGAAACAAATGGCAAGTAATTTTTGTGGTGCGGAAAGACAATAACACACTTTCACTTTTCTTCCCTTTGTATTTCACATAATCAATTTAATATTTATAAACCGTAATAAATTTTAATTGATCTAAGTCTTCTGAATATGAGAATTCTCCACAATCAGTGCATTAATTGACTTAAACTCCCATACATAATACGGAGTTTAACAAACCAAAATTATTCAAAGCTATCTCCACAAACATGTTGGTGTAACAACTATAGCTAAATAACGAACCAATGGCGCCGTTTAAATTCAAATGTAAATAAACATATATTCTCTAATTATTATTGTTAAATTAGTTCTGGTCTTTATACTACAAGAACATAAGATGTAAAGAGTTATCGAATCCAAGACATTACAATAACGGCAAACGTTTCAATTTTATGTTTATCACAATCTGAACTATAAATGTTTTGTACAAACACGTTGTTTATTTGTTTTGAGCGGCTCTACTGCACAATTTGGTTGAAAACATTAAAACCTATTTTTAAAACTGTTTTTTTATGTGTAGATAACTTACATTGACCAAGTGTCTTACTTCCCTTGGTTTTTTGGAAACTGTTGCAGACTTAAAGTTTCGAAACGAATTTTTGATTTTTTTTTGTTTCAGATCTTACTAATAAAAAATAGAAATAAAATGATGAAAAGTCCAACAATTGAACGTTTATTTAATTGCACTGTTAACCTTATTGGCTATAGTGTAAATACAGTTAATTAATTTCAATGCGGTATTTGCTTTTCATTTAATTTCGTGTTCACTTGTGTGCTACGAAACCCGATATGTGAAATTGACTCTAATTAGGGTAGTTCTTAGGTGGGAGAAAGACTTCTTCTTAAACTAAGTAAAGTTAAAACCCATTTTTATATCCACAAAACGTAAGACTGAAGCATTTTAGTCCAGAGCTCAATATTTTTATCCTCAAGTAAAATACGTGTTACAACACACAGCACCATTTTTAATTTGAACAGTTTGTTGAATAGCAAAATTTGTAATTGTCAGTTTTGGATTAAGAACATAGTTTAAATTGGAATTTATGTTTACCATCGTTTTAAATACTTTTAACAAAACTACTAAAAAGTCAATATATTAACAAAAGAAAATGTAAAACATTTCTCAGTTTTTTCGTCCTTTGTAAATTCAATATTTCAACTATTTGATATCAACCTACCGATTTTGAAAAACTTTGCCAATTGGTTTTTCTTTTTTAACACAAATTTGTCTAGTAATAATTTATACAGTAGTAATTATTATTTAATTACATTTCAGAGGTTCAATACAATTTTTCCAACAACCATCTGATATTTCTAAAATAATTAGTGTACCTAACACACACAAACACACACACACACACACACATTATATATATATATATATATATATATATATATATATATATATAGTTGTACGTTAATAAATATCACAAATATAACCATGTTGGAGGTAAATATTTTCTTTTTCTATTTATAATATCTATCTCTTGTGACAAAATTTGATATCAGTATCAGGAGGTATGTTGAATATTTCCGTTGACAAGACATTCTACAACCTAGATAACCTAACATTTACACTAATGTAATTATTTGAACTAATCGTGTTTTGAAGTGACATTAACGTTATCTTATGACAGGGGTCAAGAGAGAGAGACGGAGAGGGAAGCGGCTGGTGTATGTGGGAATGGTGTGTGGCAGCCACTAGATGTCACTTAATTCGTCGTAACGACGCCCTAGTCACTCAAGAAGACGCTGATACTCAAGTCAACGAACTGGCTGCCGAAACGGTGAGTTTTGTAATATACTGGTTTGATAATATCTGGATCCACGCCCCAAACATTACCTTAATTGCTTAATATATTCATCATTGCCAGATAAGAAGCGGGTGTGACGAGGGTTGTGTGATTTATGAACGCTCCTTCTCTGTCATGTTTGTACATGTGTTTATTATAGCCTATATTGAATACTTGTTTATGAGTATTTTAAATATTTTTCATAAACTGTAGAAACTATTCTCAAATACAGTTTCTTTGGCTTACTTCCAAGTCCTTTATGACAAAAATACTGCAGGCAGTGTATTGAAAGATGGCTTTCTCCGCAAGCAAGTTAATAACGAAACAGAGTTAGAAGAAAAACTCAGTGAAAATTGTGTTAATAAAATCTACTTCCGGGATCAGAATGTAGATTATTATTATATATTTATGTTTTTCATTTTTTTTATCTTTATTTTATTAAAGACTACGATCCATCAAAATTTGTTTACGTCCGAAACATTTTTAACAAAAATGTAAAACGTGAGATATAAAATCATTGAAAACTATTTCTTACTTTTTTGTTTTAAGTTTCATTTTTTAACGCTTTGAACAAATCAGATTTCATAAAAACAGAAGAAAGACATACGAAATAGTTGTTTTCTTATCAAACTTGATGTAGTAATATATTCGATATAGTACTCCATTTGGTAACTATATTTCTATTCAAAATACAGCTTCTGTCCAACACTACTAGCTGAAGAGTGAGTCTCACATATTAAATGTTTATTTATCATCAATCCGTGATGTCGAGAAAAAAAATTTTTTTTTCATTAACAGAACGTAAAAACATATACATACTTTAAATATCCAAATTAAAAGTATATTTCATTAGTTTTATTTTCATTTTAAATCGAGAGAAAATTCACACAAGTCCTTCATGTGAAATTTAATTATTCAAAAATTGAAAGTGACAATAAGTGAATTAATTTTTTTTAAATGTCTAATTGTACGAAATGATTACCTACTATAAAATGTTTTGATTTTATTCGTTATTATAAAAGAACCCTGGAGATTCTTAACTTATTTACACTCAGAAATAAAACAAAAATCTCATAAGCAAAGAAACAAAACAAAAATCGCATATGCAAAACAAACACAGGTTGTAAGTATATTCCAAAAATAACTATAAGAATGTTAAACTGTGAACTTTTGTTTTGATAAAAATTCATATTATGGTTGATAGAATAAAACTTGACCACAAATGTCAGAATTAGTATGTTTATTAACACAAGTCGCCATCTTCTGTGATGCACGAACTACAATAACTGTTATTTTATAGTTTATGTAAGTTATAATTTAGTTTTTTAACTCGTGCATCACTGAAGATGGCGACTTTGTCGTTGAAACGCGTATAAATAAATAAACGTATTATTTGTGAGAATTCGTGTTAAACTTTTATTCTAACAGGTATACTATCTCACAAGTCAAGCTCATTTATTATTTATGATCATCAAATCCATTAAAATAGATTTTTTCATTATTTAGACATTAAATATAAATGTTTCACGATTAACATGTTTCTTATATACTACAGAGTTATTCATAAAATTGTAACACTTATATTGTAGAACACACTTACTTCGTATTGACATTTTCAGCTACAAAACAAATATTATGAATGTTTTTTATCGCCTATTTTCATAATCTTTATCTCTATTTATTATTTTTTAAAGACAACTGATATTCATGAAACAGTCCAGTCTATGCAATGCTCTACAGTGCGCTTTGGCAGTATGTAATAAATGACACGAGGCAATGTTATTACACGCAAACACAATATAATTCTACAGGTATAGAGTAATGCACAGGTGGAAAATTTGTTATTTTATTACAAATTTCATTTAAAGCTACTTGGCCAAAACTTCTGTTTTTCTCGTAGAATACAAATAATAATTTAAGCAGGGTAACTCAAAGTTTAAATCATGATTATAGATACTAAAACTAAGAGTTTATTTGCATTAAATACATTTCTTACGCTGCCAACTAAACCTGAAACGTAATATAGAATGGGATGTAATATCATCTAATGCTAATTATCTTCACTAGCCTAACATCAATTTGATCAGGTGATGTTAGTAATTACAAGGTTTCAGGTTACATTAGCAACAGGAGAAGGTAATTTGTGTAAAGACAGTAGAATACATAATTAAAGGCAAAGTGTATTTATATGGAAGAAATACGAGCCAGTAACTGTGAAGTTTTTACTTCTTCAACAGTTGTAAAAAAACTAGCGTAAACGTGGGTCGTTAAATATGAAAGATAGGTGTGCTGTTAGTGTAATGCAATTAAAGGATGTATTTTTATTGTGATACTGTGAACTCTGAAAAAAATATATAAAATCCCTTGTTTTAAACAATATTTCTTTGATTGTTCGTGATTATTGCAAGATGGCTTGCTATCCATTATGACAAAGAAGTTCCAAATGAAGTTTTTTTTTCAAATCGGTAGATTGGTAAAGCTGAACTTCTTTAAAGGCCTGTCTATTCGCCAGACTAAGCATATTTTGACATTATTTCTGTCCAGTAATCGTCAAAGAAAAGGTGTACGTCAATAAAGTAAGAGATATCGGATAATTAGGTCCCATGACTGTGACAATTTCACCGGAGAAGTGTATCCTAGCCTTTTTATCAAATAGTTTCTAGACACGATTCGACATATAAAGAAACCAAGGTGGAACCATTTAAAAGAGTTGTAGAAAAGCTGTAAAGTAATTACTTTTGTATCGTGAAATTCTCTATTATATAAAATAAACATATATATTAGTAATATAAAAGTATGTCTTCCCATATAAGTGGTATCAATGAGAACACAATTTGTTAATAATAAGTGATAAAACTAATTTTTTTGTTAACCCTGTATTTAGCGATTTTAAAACAAATTTCCGTTTAAAAATAAATCGCCTTCTACGAAAAGATTCCTTAACCAGCAGCAATAAAAATTCGATACCATAAGATAAACAATATTTTTATTTTTAATGAATTTATTCATTTATGAGAATGTATGAGAAAAGGTTTTGAAATGTTACACTGAGTTAATTATATTAAGATGTTAACAATTTTCAAAATATTCTTGATCAATTATTTTGAATAGACAATTTTTTTTTAATACGGTTTGTTATAAAATTATAATGTTTTATTGTTACGATAAAATATACCAATATGTATATAATTTATATACTTTGTATATACAAAATACACAACCTGACGGACAGACGTCAAACAAAGGATATCCGATCATATGTTTTTTAGAATCGTTTGTTAATTTACATAACATGGTTCGATCGTATCATCAAACATAAGTTTACCATTGAAAAATAATTACAATCTGTTACTTTGAAATAAAAATGTACTTTTTCTGTAAATTACCAAATTTTATTTCTAACAAAAAAGTAACGATGTTCCACACTTAAAATAAAACTCACTTAAGAAAATAATTTTACATGCTTTACATATAAATATAACAAAACAAATGTTACGTACATAACTATTGTAACAAATTTGAAAGATTATATTACTTTATTGTGAGATATATAAATAAATGTTTGTCAATCGGTAACGATGGAAAGATAATAATATATTGGACCAATATTTAACCAACGATTGATGTAAATAGGAAGTACAGAATACAACTTTAACTTTATTTTCCTTGTAGATACATAAAGCAGTATATTACTTTGGAGCATAAGAGACTAATTTGATCCCTTGTCTATTCCAAACCAATTTCAAATAAACTCCCAAAGGAACTTCAGTGACGAAAAGAGACCACAATGGAATATTTTTATTCAAACGAAAATATATTTGTATTTTTATTTCCGCAGTTGCATTTACCTTTGAGTCTTTGTTTAATAGTAAAGCTATGTGACCGAGTTTACGTACTGTGTGTTTCATGTTTGATTAAAAAGTTGTATACACATATAGTTTTTGCTTTTGATGTATAAATTAGGTGTACTATAAGTACTAAAACTTTTAAGCATTGGATTTGAATAAAACAAATCTTAGTTTAGTGAAAGTTATGAATTGGGTCAAAAATACCATGTCGGTTTTTCCACGGATATATTCGTCTTAAATCCCATAAGCCTAAAAACAGATGTTGGAATCATGTCTGTTTGTCGTCTATTTATTACGGTACAGCCAAAATGATTGTACCAATTTTAATCATATTTGCTATTTGGGCATATTTATCCATATCTCGAAACACATTTTCATTTTTCGATATCTCAAAAAGTACCTCCCATAAATGTAACTTTCAAAATTCCGATTTTGTCAAATTATTTTGATGATTTTTTTAAAAAATAAAGCCATCAAGAACCCAAACAAAACGTTTGCCAAAAATGAAAACGTACCATGACTGCCGCCATTAAAAACTATATTTCAGTCAAATATGTTTTACCCTCTGGAAGAATGTATGCACAACTGAAGCTAGCTTAGGCTCTATTTAAATATATAAATATTTTTATTAAATTTATTATTTTTTGTAATTCTCTCACAAATACTTGATAAAAAGTGACCTTTCTATACCAACTTATATCCAATAATAAATACGTGGGAAGGAGAACTAGGTAATAAAAACGTTACTTTTTCGCCATTCAAAATAGTATTCTTTGACCACTCTTCATACTTACTTAAAATGCTTGACATATGTTATTTTTATTTAAGGAAAATTTTAAAAACTTATGCGAATGAAATATCATTTGCCAGCTCTTATCATGCTTATTCTCTTTACAATATTTTACTTGGTTTGTTTCATATGAATGGTATAGCTGTAATAAATGTATGAAACCTACATTTTGAAACATTTCAAGCCGAAATTTTAAAACAGTAACAGATGAAGCAAACTTTACGTCAAAATAGTTGAGATTTTAAAACCTTTAAAATAAAGATTCGCCTACCTGTGTTTGTATTTGAAAGTTCATAAAATACACCTTCCCCCCTTATGAAAATTATTGTGTGTCAAAACTTTTATTTCATGCTCTCACCTAAGTCAATTACTCATAATATATATCGCACGGATGGTCTCTTACACTTTTGTATGTGTGTGTGTGTGTGTGTGTGTGTGTGTGTGTGTGTGTGTGTGTGTGTGTGTGTGTGTGTGTGTGTGTGTGTAAATATGTTGAATTTACGATTACATAGGCTACTTACATTTTATGTTCATATGTATTTTATAGATGTGGATTAATAATAATTAAAATACATTTTGAATTGTGTTTTGGCTATCTCATTTCTAGTTCATATTAGTTTAAAACTAATAAACCGAAAAACTGGTGAAAATTGACGTGCTTTTTATGGACAGGAGAAGTGTTTTTTATATTTTAGCTAACATCGCTAAATTTTAGTAATCGTCCTCAATATGCAAGCGACATCGGAGTTCTTTGATTAAATGAAAATATTATGGCCCAGGGAAAAGGCTACATTATTTATAGTGCAATTTATTGAAATTGTTTCTTTAAATAAACCTTTTCTTTGATAGTAATTAATTTAATGTTGTACGTAAGTGCCCAAGAACTGGCATTATGGCAAAAATAATATTAACAGTAGAAATCCTTTGAAAGATCAATACGAATATTCAAAAATTTAACTTTTATACTGGACTAACTCGGAGAATAAATCCGAATATACGTACAGGATTATCTGTAGAAACTTAAATGTATCATATTAATTTTTTCACGTAAGTAGATCATACTACAGGCATGAATCAGACTTATTAGTTCTTGAACGTTAGTAGAACTGGTTATTGAATGCTAATCTCGCGTTTCGAGAAGTGATAGAGTATAAACTCCTCAATAATATTTTGACAATGAACGTAAATATATAATGCAGTGTTTTCGATAGTAAATTTTTATGTTTCGATATTTAAAAACACTTCAGGATGGGAAAATATGAACTCCATAAGACTATTTTCGTAAACTGATTTAACAAATCTCTTAAATCTTGTATTACAGAATGTTAAAGTCTTATTTCTATTCAAAGTTGTTTAAAGGCAAGAAAACATCTCGACCATAATTGCCTTACAAAAAATGGGGAAAATAATGTAAATGAAGACCCTTTCACATTGACTATTCTAATAGCGTCAGAGTCTGAAGGGAACAAGAGGTGGTCATTAAAAGTCAGATAGGGAACATAATAGATGGGGATCTAACAAGATTACACGGAAAAGGCCGTATTACAGCTAGGATTCTCGGGATTCCCAGGCCCGTAGGTTACTCACTATAGTGACCCTCTGAGGGTTTCTAGTCAAAGTGTCAACCTATTATACGAAGATCTACATCCATGCAACAAAACTTCCTCGTTCGCATAACGATAAATTACTTAGTATATTAATGTAGAATTGAGACAAATTAAAAGAAATGTAGAAGTAAATAACTAATCGCGAACAATCAGAATTTAAATATAACTTCCTAAATATTTGTAAGTATATGTGAAAAGTATTCATATTTTGGTAGTACTTATTATTGATGTTTTTTGTCCGATCGAAATCTATTCTACAGCAATACGAAAAAAAGGTTTCAATGAGTTCTAAAATTTTAACTGATATTTATTTGTCTTGTTGTGTTGACAATATTACTTTCGGTCAACTTTTTGGTCACAAAGTTGTTACCAAAATTTGATAGTGAAAAAACGAACTGATTGTTTTGTTTGTCTTTGAGAGTTCAACGACTGTAAAAATAACTTTTAACAAATGTAAAAATGTTTTAAACAGGTTAAAAATTCTTCACCTACATTTCAACTATTCTGGATCAATATAAATGTACGAAACAACACTGCAAAAACAATAAATTAAGAATGACAAAATTAAATTTATACAATTTATATTTTAATGCTCGTCTCTTGAAAATTTAAAATGTCTATGCTTTTTTATGTGCGGCTGTTACCCATGAGTTTCATATGTTTCTGAATACACATTTATAATCGTTTTACGTTATTCTATATACTAACATGAAAAACAATGGTCAATACCTAGTTTGTTACAGCTTTTGGGTTATCCCCTCTTTATAAAAGTTTGAACAGATTTCGATGTTGAAACCCTCGATGGGGTTTCTATTTAAGATTATTGAAAGCTCCATTTTTGGGGAACTGGTAAAAATGTCTCATTTGCCAAAAAGTAATTTTTTATCACCAGAAGGCACATATAAAATATATTTTTTCTATAGTTTTTGGTTTTCAAGTTATTGAACCGGTCCGGGACTTTTGCGACACGCGATATATATATATATATATATATATATATATATATATATATATATATATATATATATATTCAGCCAACCAGAATTCCTCTCTTGGCTCCTTGCGTGAAATCTATGACTGGCTTATGTTCCTAGAGACTTCAGGTCAGCCGCGTCGCCGTCGAACAAGTGTTTCATTCAGCAGATGTTCGCCAACCTCCGTTCAGTAGAAGCAAAACGGACACAGAAATCTTCTACTAATTCTAGTAGCTTTGTAAATTTTATCGGAGCAGACTATATGGACCGTCTCAATAAAACAGGAGCAAATGAGAATGGCGATGTATTCGTTTAAATGTCGCTTTAATAGAGTATGTATCTTGTTGTGTAAATTAATGTTTTACTTTAATTGATATTTATTAATTTTCCACAAATGTCGCTAAGTGTATTTAGGCGATTAGTTAAATCTTTGTTTGTAAAGCTGTTGTCTAAAGGATAGATTAAGCGCTTGAAGCAATTAAAGATGACATCCGTTTAGCTCCTTTATACGTTTAATTGTGATAATTGTCGACAATAGTTAGATACGAATTAACAAGATTTGATTACTATTCTGGAGAAACGATCCATTAGTTTATTACTGAAGGAACTGATTACTGTTCTTTAATAACAGGATAATTATTGTAATTTTACAGTGTGGTCATATACAATTATAGTATTAGTTTAATTATTCTATTATAAATCATTTTACATGTACTAATCTTACTGAAATATAGATGTTTATACTAAACATGCAACAAGATATTAATGATAACGATGGAGATGATTCAATAATCACAGATGGAGATATTGTATAATTATTTAAATTAATAATCATTATTTCTAAATGTCCAAGTTAGATAAAAACTAATCACAAATATGTCGCAATAACGTTCGAAAATTGAATATCATCAATATTCCTTATATAATATACACAGAAATATTTTAATATGATTCTTAACATAACCGCAATTTCTTTTAGGGCTTAAAAAAGCGCCATTTAAATTTTGTCGATTATGACCTTTTTTTGAACTTTAATATTCATAAAACTCGAAGCCTCTTCATTTTTTGTTTTACTTATTTATTAAATTATTGTTTCAGGTTTAATAATTTGTATATTACTTAAAAAATTAAAGAAATCATATCTTATAACAATAAACAATTAATTATTTAAACGTAGTTGTAATAAATAATTCATAATCTGCATTTCCCACGTGTACACAAACCTCTTGTGACTGAACTATTCAACCTATTGTGAACAATTTCGTTTGTTTTCATTTGTTAATTGAAATTTCCACAAATTTTATTTATTTCATGTGAAAATATATAAGCTATTTAATAATATTTAGAGTTACATAATATTTGACCGATTTGGCCTACCACTGAATTTTGTTCAATATTTGGTTTTGAAAGTACTTGATTTAAGGAAGTCACTTGCAAAAAAAGAAGTAATTTCGGAAGAATGGTTAGCTCATTTTTATATATTATTAAATTTAGGGGCTATAATATTTATCCGATTTTCATTAATAACGTGAAATATATATTCTTTTTAATGGACTTACTGAATAAGTTTATTAGAAAAGAATCAGGAAAAATTAAAGTTAGTTATTTTTAATCTGCAATTTTCTTTTTGTGTGCTATTTTTCCAAATTCGTTACAAACATTCATATCTATAATGAATTTACACTTTTAGAAAATATTTTAACAAAATTGAACTGATTTTTCTGTATTTAAATTTTGTTGTTTTTTTTCCTAAATAGAATAAATTTAAACAAAACTAGCATTCTGATATATTCATCTTAATTTCTTTCCCAATATATGAATAAAAATTACCATTTTTATAGATTCTAAGATAAATCATATAAATTAGCACCATTTTACATAAACTGTGTAATTAGAATTATTACATAATTATAAAATATTAAAATAATTTAAATAATGTCCTATTAAAAATAATCAGAAATTAAAACATTTATTTATTTGTGCTTAATTTATTTGATAAAACTGCGATGTCTTATGTTTGGGATGTATTTCCGACGATTTACTCTTCAACTTGTCAGTAGAGGGTTTATCTGTAAAGATTTTAACTGTAGAAGTCATTTCAAGGAGGAAATTACAACATCTCAAAGAAACTTCATTACAGAAAGTCAATTAAACAGCAATAAATGTTTCTCTGAACACCTCAATAAACACAGTTTCCACTTTGACGTGGTGATTGCATATAAATACAAAAGTATTGTATTGTAGGTATATTCATTGTAAGAAAACACTTAATTTATGTATTCAGCACAACTTCATGATTCGAAGTATTTTTTGTTATGTACAAAACTGTAAAAACTGCTGCATACTCACCAGGATAAGTTTGATAGTTGTAGATATTTCGACCTTCGTTTTTTGAGTGATCTTCACATTTTATATCCTCAGGAAACCAAAAACATTATTTTCGACAGTGCTTCTGCTCGTGACGTCATCGTCGTAGTTGTCGTAAACCTTGAGAGCGGCCACAAAAATTAAGAAAAGAATATAAATTTTACTATATGAAACTATAGTGTATTCTTATATAATCCTTCCCAGTTTATCCTATTTGATAAAAAAAAAACTAATCAATGTTTACCACACATCAAACTACAAATTTAGAGAAATTTGATAATTGGAGACGAATCTCATGATCTTAAGATTATGTTATGAGAAAATATTGTACAGTCTGGTATCATTACAAAGTGACTGATTCCCAAAAAATCTTTTTTATTCGTTTGCTTTATGGGTCTAGCGTTAAAACCCTTATTAAAATTATAACTCTCACTTTTTCATGTCTTGAGAATATGCATTTAAATTTTATTTAATTTCTGGATCGTTTCATACTCCCGTTTTTTATGTTGACCTAAAGCTTTTAACTTAAAAGAACCGTCGATGCCACGATTTAGATATGTTTATGTCTTTACATTTGTATAGAATGAATAGTGAGTAATGCAATTAAATTATACGTACATTTATCTCTATTTTTTAAATATTTAAAAAATATATTTTTTAAATATATCTCTATTTTTACAACTTAAATCCAAGGATTCTTTTTTACTGGTCTAAAAAATCGTAAATAATTAATTTTCGACATGACCTCAGGTTTCGTTTACATTATTGTCATCTGGCTATCTAAAAATTTAAAATAATAAAATTAGAAGTCTAAAAAATGAGTGCGGGTTGAAGTCTAAATCTATTAAAATTTAAAAAACCAACTAACAATTTCAAAACAAATATCTTTTAAAACAGTTTGTGTTTTTTGTCTTTTGAGTTGTTCAACTTTCAACAATTTAAATAAGTTTGAAATGTGGATATTTGGGTTGCACTGCAGCCATTTTCAAAGGTCTGCTATGAAAAATAAGAATGTTTCAGAAAAGACAACTTCAAAACACACATTTAAGAGATCTGATTGGACCAATTATACGAAAGTAAAGTTATATCACTTTGGAATTTTTTTTTCATAATAATTATTCATCTTCAAGGGCCGTTAATCCTGTAATAACTATTTCTCCACCACCAAGATGAACATCGAAGTCTTATTGAAGGAGATAATTAACTACTTCACCACCTCCAAGATGAATATCGAAGTCTTATTGAAGGAGATAATTAACTATTTCACCACCTCCAAGATGAATAGCGAAGTCTTATTAAAGGATATAATTAACTATTTCACCACCTCCAAGATGAATAGCGAAGTCTTATTAAAGAAGATAATTAACTATTTCACCACCTCCAAGATGAATATCGAAGTCTTATTGAAGGAGATAATTAACTATTTCACCACCTCCAAGATGAATAGCGAAGTCTTATTAAAGAAGATAATTAACTATTTCACCACCTCCAAGATGAATAACGAAGTCTTATTGAAGGAGATAATTAACTATTTCTCCACCTCTAAGATGACCATCGAAGTCTTATTGAAGGAGATAATTAACTACTTCTCCACCTCCAAGATGAACATCGAAGTCTTATTAAAGAAGATAATTAACTATTTCACCACCTCCAAGATGAATATGGAAGTCTTATTGAAGGAGATAATTAACTATTTCACCACCTCTAAGATGATCATCGAAGTCTTATTGAAGGAGATAATTAACTACTTCTCCACCTCCAAGATGAACATCGAAGTCTTATTAAAGAAGATAATTAACTATTTCACCACCTCCAAGATGAATATCGAAGTCTTATTGAAGGAGATAATTAACTCTTTCTCCACCTCCAAGATGAACATCGAAGTCTTATTGAAGGAGATAATTAACTCTTTCTCCACCTCCAAGATGAACATCGAAGTCTTATTAAAGAAGATAATTAACTATTTCACCACCTCCAAGATGAATATCGAAGTCTTATTGAAGGAGATAATGAACTATTTCACCACCTCCAAGATGAATAGCGAAGTCTTATTAAAGAAGATAATTAACTATTTCACCACCTCCAAGATGAATATCGAAGTCTTATTGAAGGAGATAATTAACTATTTCTCCACCTCTAAGATGACCATCGAAGTCTTATTGAAGGAGATAATTAACTACTTCTCCACCTCCAAGATGAACATCGAAGTCTTATTAAAGAAGATAATTAACTATTTCACCACCTCCAAGATGAATATGGAAGTCTTATTGAAGGAGATAATTAACTATTTCACCACCTCTAAGATGATCATCGAAGTCTTATTGAAGGAGATAATTAACTACTTCTCCACCTCCAAGATGAACATCGAAGTCTCATTAAAGAAGATAATTAACTATTTCACCACCTCCAAGATGAATATCGAAGTCTTATTGAAGGAGATAATTAACTCTTTCTCCACCTCCAAGATGAACATCGAAGTCTTATTGAAGGAGATAATTAACTCTTTCTCCACCTCCAAGATAAACATCGAAGTCTTATTAAAGAAGATAATTAACTATTTCACCACCACCAAGATGAATATCGAAGTCTTATTGAAGGGGATAATTAACTATTTCTCCACCTCCAAGATGAACATCGAAGTCTTATTGAAGGAGATAATTAACTCCACTAAAGATGAACATGGAAGTCTTACGCAGTGTCATATATCACATTTTTTGTTACTTAATAATAAAAACTATGGTGTTAACACGAGTAGATCATTAAACAATTTTTAACATAAAACCAACAAGTTAATCTAAAACCAAACAACAATCACTTAACTTTTCTTAACTTCCCTCACGAATTCTGGAGATAAGACGCCCTGCACCATAGTCACATTTACTCAATTATTTACATTTTAAAATTACAAATTTAGATGATAAAGTATGATAAAATAGACCTCTAGCTCTCGAAAAGTTGGTCAAGAGAGAGTTTATAGGAAAGATTTAAGAGAGGAATCTCACTCTAGAATAGGCGAATAAAGGTTTAGATTCGCAGGGTACACGAGTTTTTCACAACCCAACTCCCTATAAATGATTCCCTTGTGAGTATGAAGAGTTTTTAAGATTAAATATAAACATTTGATCCTAGTAGTATTTAAAAAAGTCAATTTTCTGATCATTTTTCTTATGTTGATATTTAAGATACTTTCAATAAACTCGGAATTGAAAAGCAATCTATCACACGACCATATTATTTTTTTTAATATTTACCTAAATACATTATAGCAGACGAACATTCAAAAAATCATAAAACATAATATGAGGGATCGTGTATAAACATCGTCTGGTTCAAAATCAATATTACACTTTTTAACCATATACATGGATTATCGTACGGAGAAATAATATATAGACATTCATAGTAGTCATTCCGTCTGTTCTTACGTTTTACTTGGAATAAAATCAACCCCCCCCCCCCTATCATATTTCAACTGAAACCTAGTATTTAAGCCCACTCTAGGTAAATGAAAAGTAATGAAGGATAAACGCTAATACTAAGCTCTTATTTGCAAACCTTTGGATTACGGTAAATAGACCTTCGGAAATTGCAGGAAAATTGGCTTAATTTGTCTAATCTTAATAGTCTACGGAAATTCATATTGGCGTCAAAAATAGATACCGGTTTCCAACTCGATTCATAGTAGTTAATCTAAGCAAAACATGACTTTCCAAATAGTAAAAAACGCATTAAAATATTGTTATAAAACTATTTACCTCAAAAATATAAATGTTATAGTTTTTTATCAAATTTCAAAATGTTGAGTCGTTAAACATATAATTATACAAAATACCATTCACCTATTCAATTTTTATAAACTCATAACATAACTAATAAACTTATTTAACACTCAGTTATTTCATTAGTGATTTTCTCAGAAGTTAAAGTGTGAAATGAAATGAATGTGGAATTCAATAGATTAATGTGTTACAATCAGGACAAGAAAGTACGGTCATTAATCTTTTCTTGCTTTTACATTGTGCCCACTCAAAAAAAAAGACGATTGCTCTGCTTCTGTACCTAGTCTCTTTTGATTCCATCGTTCTCATCAAACATGAGCACAAAACTGATACGCTCACGACATTTAACGCGAATTTCAGTTTTCTTACTCATTATACGTTGTATAGAGTTAGTTTGATTATCGCGAAAAATTTCAACCTGCATTTTTTAACTGATCTTCAAATTTTATGGCTTTAGGAAATCAAAATTGTTATTTTCGACTAAACGTCCGTCCGTAGAAATTGACGTTTGTATGTAAGCACGATAGGAGACATTCAAATATCATACAATTTTATATAGAGGACCCCAAATAACGGTCATTTTAGATAGTGTTTTGTTCACACCTCGTGTGTTTTTCAACTTACAACACACTAAATAATTACATATCCTATACTGGGGTAAGACCCCTTGATCTATCAATACAAATTAACAACATCTCCTACAAGCCCGAATAAACCAACTTTCATGCATTAAATTTTTAGAATATCTATTTATATTATATTGTATTATAGGGCTATGTAAATACCATGTTGGACCTTATCACTTTCTTAATTTTATACTAGATTAAATTTATTCCCGACCAATTGAGATTGCTAAAATTAACAAATTGAGAGCTCTTTCGCAAGCTCTCAATTGAGAGCTTAAATTAACAAGTTGAGCATGAGTTAACGCTTTCACTATTTACCATATGCTACACATTGAAAATATAATACACTGTAATATGGAGGAGTCAACGTTGAAAGGGCTAAAAGATAATATAAACCGTGTTGAAATGATGATACCATGAGAAATAAAGCCTTTGTTTCCATCTTGGGCTCTTGAAGTAAACCTTTAATCATGAATTTGTACTTACATATTATATTCAAATATCTGATTTTATCACATCACCACATGAAGTTTAATTTTGTGATAGCGGGAAAAATTTGTTATTTTGTATTAGACAGTTTGTGTTCATAGTTACTCAGTTATGTATCTTCTCTGAACAAGTTCTTTGAATAAGTTTCTCTAGATCGAACAATCCAATGACTCCCAAAATTTTATCTTTGCCTGGAACGTTGTCCCATATAATGACTAGATATTACATTAAATCCAAGAAGTTTGTTAGTGTTAATATTGGGAGATTAAGCGCTGATTGTCATGATTTATCTCTTGAGCAAGTTATGTAAATGACTCCAAATTTGAATGTCTATGGAGTTCTTATTGAATGAATAGATTGCAGCTAATAACGCAATTTAGAGTAAGGTTAAAGTGTTTTAACCGCCCGATTTGTTTTAAACTCAATTTATTTTAGTGTACTGAGTTTGAATTTCACATCAATTCGCTTATACACATGACATTCATATTGTGAAATAGTGTATATTTTATCGATATTTATAAACCCGTGACATTTATGTTTTAATTTGAATTGATATTGAGTTTTCCGTAAGTAATTTAAAAACCACTGTATAGGATTTACAAAATGTTGACTACTAATGTCCCTTTAAAAATATATTCACTAAAGTTCATAAGTCCACTATCAAGAATGACAGAAGTTTTAAACCATCACTACTCTTTTCGCAGATTTTAGAATGTTACATCAATCTCTATTAGCTGCCTGAAACACACTGACACCGAGCATGAAGTAACATATTTTAATGTGAATTGTTTACGACAGTGTTTAATTTTCAATGCTTAAAAGCAAACATTTACAAGAGTTTGTCAGTCTGTTCTCCACTCGGCTAAAGTTCAACAAATACTGGTATGTTAATTTATTGAGATGCAAGTTCTTTGTTTATACAAGATGTTCCATAAGTCACTCCACTTTTTGTTTGTGTTAAGTAGATTTATTTCAGAATGTTCATTGCAAATTTTTTAAACGAAAAACAAACAAAAATACACTATTCTTGAAAGAATTACACCGCTTAAAATACCCTTGAAATTATATTTCTAATTGTCCATATTTACTGGGTGGTAATTGATTACATGAACTGACCACAGCGATGCCAGAAAACCTTTTCATCGTGTATATTAAAGTAGGAGCCGTAATTATTTATACTTCTGGATCGTCTGGTTCATTATTAAGAAAACATTTAATGAACAACGTTCTGCCGATGAAATTTTTTGATTTTACCGTTATTGTAAAATCTGACTTACTGATACTGGAATCTGTTGGCAGAATACGTTGAAAGACAAACAAGCTGAATGACTTAGTTCATATTTCCATATCAGTATCAAACCTTTAACATTCCATTTGATGAGATTACAATTATAAAAAAGCATACTACTAAAATTAACCAATTATTGTTATCAACAGGATCTCATAAATACAGCATGTCTGTTGTGGTTACTTTGAAAAAACAATGGCCACTTACTGTTCTCATCACTAAACTAACGAAATGTGTTTCATTTGTTTCACGAGCCTGCAGTCTGAACGAGGCAAATTCATCGTCAGTGTATTGTTGACAAATTTTGTTTTTTATTTATGTGAGATAACAGCTATGAATAGACGGAGTTATTCAGACCAATAGATATTTATATAAATTTTGTCAACAATGTTGATTGTTAAAAATTATTGAAATAAAATGTAGTGTGAACCCGTACAAATTTGGTAATAAATAACTATTAACACAAAACCGTAAATAATGAACGAAACTATTTATTGGAAGCATTCAGCTGTCTACATACACTTCGAAACATAACTAATAAATATTGTAAACATAAAAAACACATTTTTTAAACATGCAAGGTGGCCCAGAAAGAAATAGCAATAACTTAATATATGTTCAGATGGTTAAAATAAACAATAGATTTCCAATAAACATATTTCTAAAATACTGCGTTTACTTCTGTCTGCTCGTGTTTTTGTTAAAATTAAAATATCTCAATAATGAATTTGAATAGAAATTTAGCTTCAGTATTTATGCTATTAATTTTCTGTTACGACATGTAACTGATTTTTTTTTTTTTTTTTTTTTGATTTTTTTAATAGAGACCAAGTAATAACAAATTATATTTTAAGAATTATATAAATTATTAACCTGTTAACTATATACACATGGTTTTAAATTTTGTATCATTGGTTAAAGAATAACCGAAATATTGATTCAAAATTTATTTTATAATAACTACTACCTCGTTGCACACGATTAATACTTAACTAGCTGGATACCATGGGTTGAGGAAGTATTTATTTATCCCAATCTTCTATGAAACAGGAAAAAATATTAATTTTACTATAGTGTAAAATCGTAGTAACTAAACTTGGGCTTAAATATCATCAGGACTGTAACCAATCAACTTAGCGAGACTGAAAACTATGGATTCTATACTAATCTCGATAATTTTATTGTTCACTCCCTCTCACCCTCCCCTCCCTCCAATTCCGATGGGAGCTGAATTTAAACTTAAACTGAATCTTAAGTGTCACTATTCACCTCAGCGACCCCCAAAACTATGGATTCTATACTAATATCTGTCGTTTCAATTATTTGTATATAACACCCTTTCCCACCCTCACTCCTGGGGTTGGTGGGGTTGTTTTACTCCACATTTATTTTTCCCAGCTTATATGTATACCAATAGGGACCCCGAAACTATGGATTTGTCACTAATCTCGATTTTTTAGTCATTATACGAGTATTTTGCACCCCTACTCACCCCTAATGCCTATGGGAACTTAACTTGAACTTAAATGGAATCAATAAGTGTCAATATTTATCTCAGCGACGCCCAAAACTATGGATTCGACAATAACAGCGGTTATTTTCGATTATTTTTATGTTACCCCTTCTCACTCTACCCCTAGCGATGCTAGAAGTGTCTTACCCTACAGTAAGTTTCCAGCTTGAAAGTCTTATGTGTACCAATAGTGACCCCGAAAACTATGAATTGGACACAAATCTCCATTATCTTAGACATTTTATTTTTCCTCCTTTCTCACCCCCCAATGTCGAAGACTTAAACGATATCGAAAGTGTCACTTTTTATCTCAGCGACACCGAAAACTATGGATTCGATAGTAATACCGATAGTTTTCAATTATTTTTACATATCACCCCTCCCCACCCCAACCCTAGCAACCCTAGGGGTGTCTTACCACCAAAGTATTTTTTTCCAGATTGTAAGTCAAATTTGTACCAACAAGTTTGATTGAAATTGCTCCAGGCGTCCCAAAGTTATGTTGGAACACACTCACACGCGCGTGCGCGCATACACACACACACAGTTATATATATATATATATATATATATATATATATATATATATATATATTAATTATTGCATTATTGTCGACAGTTTTAGCAAATAATAATTTATAATAGATATACCTGAGAATCCTTTTCATTAATTGAATAATATACCACACATTAGGTAACTATGAATAGTAAATTTAAGTAATAGGCATTTC
The DNA here is from genome assembly GCA_963513935.1 of Aphrophora alni. Lineage (NCBI taxonomy): Eukaryota > Metazoa > Arthropoda > Insecta > Hemiptera > Aphrophoridae > Aphrophora > Aphrophora alni. The sequence continues at coordinate 92,453,086 of OY740770.1, forward strand.
TTGGGGTTGACTTTTACAGTATACAGTAATTTTAACTGTATATTAGATTTCTCACAACTCAACAAAATTTAAAAATAAAATGGTTTAGTGATTCTCTTAATTATATCTATAAAGGCAATTTTCTACTTACATCATTGGTATTGTGTGACTTTTGCTATTTTTTCTTTAGATTTTAAGAGATTTTGAGGTAGACTTTACCACAACTTCAAATAAAATAGAGTGGAAAATCTATAAAATTAGGTGAAAACAGAGGAAGAATGTTTCAACTCTAAAATAACCTATTATTAAGGCATACTGAATTTACCCATATCTGCTTTGCTATCAAAAAGAACATTATTACAAAATTGTTGTGAATTGATTCCGGTGGCGGACCTACTGAAATAAGGAGAAAACATAGATTAATTTGTCTACTTTTTGACTGATTCTAAGTGGATATCGCTTTAAATGACCGAGTTATTGACGGGGAAGGGGTGATGTTTGCTAACACAATATTGCACTTAACCACAGCTCACAGCTTTGTTGCTGCGATGATCAAGCTCAGGTAAACTTTAATCTTTAGTTGTAAATAATTGTATTGTCTTCATAAAATGTAACAATAATCCAGCTATAGAGTAATCATAAAAACACCTAAACTTACATTTACTGGAAAATGTGTACTCTGTAAAATTAATTGAGGGCTTTTATTACCAGAAATTTTATTATAAGTGCTGCATTTATAAGTTTACCTTTCACTGCGTAAGTCGACTGTTAACAAAAATCAAAATCTTTAATAAGAAAAAAATCGGTTAAAAACTACATGTTGATTTTTGAGATTTTGGTGTCCAGAGGTAGACACACATTTTAGTATAAAAACGATTTTTCACTTGAGAGTTTTAATTAATAAGTTTCTGTTAGGATTTACATAAATATTTTGAGTGTAATTTACCGGGCCATTCCAAACGTGCCTTCTTAATATTCTTACTTGTCACTTTCCGAAATTACTTATTTAAATTGCGTTGTACTTTTATAATTGTTGACGTTTGAGTTAATCTCCAACGAGTCGTTTCACGTTTTAAGAAAACAATTAATTAGAAATGGCTCAAAATTTTAGAGAAAATTAGTAAATTAAGCGTTTTAACATAATTACAAAATGTGTGTTACAATTCCGATTTTAGTATTTAGTACGTCTCATTTACCTCTTTTTACAAACCACGTTAGATCAAAATCAGTTATAAAAATTAAGTTCTATTTAAAACTAATGTGGCACCATTATAAAACGGATAAATATATTACTTCGACCAACAAACCTATATTTATGTTTCTTTTTATGGTACAAATAAAATTTGCTGTACAACTCATATTAATTTGTAATAACGCATACATCATGTTTCTTTTCTTGCCATCACATAATTTTCCCCATTTTGTTTATTTCAACTAAAAGCCTTTTTATATTTGCCTGCATACATACATAGATGTTGTGGCAGCACACTTATTACACTGCAAAACTACTGTATTTTTATCCTGCCGCGCCCTGCTCTATTCAACACCCTCGTTACGTCAATTGCACAGAAATATCAAAGAGTGACAAATTGTTGTAAAGTTTTCAATATGATTGTCTGTGACCTAGGTGTACTTTGAACAATTGTTGTTAGATCGTCTTTATAAAATTTGCATATCGTTAATGTATTATGGAACAATGTTTACGAATTATTCAACTTCAATATATTCTTCAATAACAAATAAGATTTTGAATATTTTTTTTTAAATTTAGTAGTACTATAAACTAGTATTATTGGACTAGTATTATTGCGAATTTACATAGCAAAATATATACAGCAAATACATCTTCTTTATTTCCAAACCATGTAGACAACCTAAATTTTTCAGAAATAAACAGAGATAACTTTTCTTTTCTTTTCTTTTACTTCACAATAGTTGGTACAGCTTGGCGATCTGAATAAATTTATACCAATTTAGTCAGCAAATGATAGAATTTAAAAAATAAGTAATGTTGTATCTTCCGGCTGATGCGATCACCAATCATAATAACTTCTTTAATTGTTCACACACGTGGCAATGAAATAAAATTAGTACTTACGACTTAAAAATTAAGTAAAAGTATATTTATTTTGAATATATAATTTGCATTGTATTAGATATTTTATAGCAGCAAAAAAGTGAAAAAGTAAGGGATGTTGAAAGTTTCATTATATTAGAGTATGTAACTTTAGCATATCATCTTTGTTTTACTGCCTGACTTTCTTGAGGTACATTAACATTTGGTTATAAAACTTTAATGTTTTATTATATAACCAATATTTATATTATATATTTTATATCAGGTATATCAAACCTATGCTAGCTTATAATAAAACCAACATAATAAAATCGTATGATATTTGATCATAATAATACTTATATTTGTTTCTGATTTAAAAGTTATTTTATTGCCTACTATTTCTTTGAATCAAATCAGTATAATAAAGGTAGACAATGGTAAATAAAGTAAATATGGTTACAGTCAAAATTATATTAAAGAACGCAGCCATAAAGGAGATGAAATCAAACTTTAAATATAATGCAATAACTGTGTAGATCAATCTAAATTTTAGGATACATAATGACATTTTAAGTAATTAAAATTGAAACATTTCTTATCTGACATATCTTACGACCAGAGACTTAAAACTACTTCTGCTTGAAAATATTATTGTTACTCTATTTTACGATCTAGTATTTTTCTAAGATGGCATTAGTCATACATCCATTATATAAAATTAAAATTCAGTAAGTAAAACAAAGTTAATAATTTATATTTATATTTCTGCAGTGAGTAATATTGCAGTATCGAACCAAATATTTATAATGCACCCACGACTCGGCTACTTAAATACAAATAACATTTGCTTCAAAGTATTAAATGTAATTCTGTCAATTTAACAGGGCTAACAAGTAGTTTTACAAAAACATACTTCACATGTAGAATTAAATTTGAACTTTTTCCATAAGATGAATAGTTAGGCCTACATTATTTGTTGTCTTGCCAAAAGCCTTAGGACTGATTAAACTCCATTTCTCAATCCTTGGCTGCGCCACTATCCCCAATTGCCATTAAGTTACCCATTTATTACGTTATATGAGTCTCTTTAACTCTTTCTTTAGACTTTATCTTTATAGAATTGTTTATCTCTATGATGTTATTACATTACGGAAGTGTAGCTTCCACCACATCGAGACTTAAAAGTTTCTTACAGTTTTATGCCGCCTGCCACCTTTGTTACGTATTTTTAAAATACCACAACTGCCGACAATTTTATTTATTTTGTGTTTTACATTATTTGAATTTTCTATAAAAATATTAGCATTATTTTTAAGGTTGAGATCATATAAGGTTTAAAATTGAAACGGTGTTAAATTTAAGGTTTTTGTGTAGGGTACAAATGTGAGCCTCGGCTGTTTAGTGCTTTCGTTTTAAAATTGAGGTTCCGCGTTCAATCTTCGTGAGGCTCAAAATTTACAGTGTTAACCTCGCACCGTGAGAAATGTGAAGGTTACAATAATTGGTAGTAAACTCTGGTTGAAAATGCTAAAACAACGATGACGGATATTGTTTGTGATAACCTAACAATACACCACTGAAAAGCCGTCTAGCCTGGCCGTTAAGTGTACAAAGTTTTAGTGTACAAATGTTTCATATAATATTTGGGTCTAATATATTATTGAGGTTACCAGAGTTATCCATTTTTGCTTAATCAACATTATTCTGGAAAATAAATACTTACTGTTTACTACTAACTGCAATAATTGTACTATACTTGTTTTTATTCAATGGAGTGGACAAAAATATTTTGGATTTATAGTTTGAACTGTAAATTAATTGCCTATGCTGTGTAAAATTTCTATATCATTAATAAAAATCTCCTATCGGGCTTTTACGTAATATTTGCCCCTTGGTATTTGTATATAAAAATGCTAACAACTTATATAGCTATTTCGAGAGATAAACACTTATCCCGAAAAATATTCTCGCAAAAACTGGTAAGGAACTATTTTCTGTAGTTCGTTTCTATATTACTATACAAATTGAAAAGAGGGTATTTGTTTGTTTAAATTAAGAACCTCTTGATTCTTGACTATTTCAGTAATTCTTCAAATCTACACCTGACTTGTAAATTGATTTCACAGTAACCTTTGTTTAAAGTATATTCCTATAAATGTATTATTATAATCTTCGGACTAATACTTCTGTCATGATGTATTACTTTATTCCTCATTAATAAATATATAAATATATATATATATATATATATATATATATATATATATATATATATATATATATATATATATATATATATATATATATATACACACAACTTCTATAAATATTGTTTTGTTACAGACGACGGAGCCGCCAAGTCATCGGCTCCAACAACTGAAGCTCGGCTCACCGAAGCAACATGCGTTTCGGGTAAGTCAAAGCAGAGTGTGTTTAGATATTTCTTTAAATTAAAAATACTGCTCTAAATATACAACCTACTTATCTTTTCGAATCCAACAATACATGTCAATTTATTAGTTATTAATCATAACTAACATCCTGAAAAATTTTCATAATTAATTAGCAATGGTTCATTATATATATATATATATATATATATATATATATATATATATATATATAATTTTTTTCTATAAAATCCAATATTTTCTTTTAGTAAAAACCAACAACCAACAAGATCCTTGTAAAAAAGATGAACAAAATTGAATTTGAGGTTGAAATTCGCATGTCCACAGGATCACGTGACTTTTGACTCTATTTTAATTTTTTTAAACAACCGCAAAAGAATATTTGTTATTTACTTCTCAGCTTAAGGTTATGGGTGGTAGTGAATGTGCTATTCTGTTAACAGTAAAACTGTTGTTACTTTTATAATATTTATGGTTTAAAACGCTAATAAATTAACTGTCCCTTTCAAGATTAAACTTCTCTAAACGTAAATAAATTTTAAAACAAATATACACTATGCAATTATCACTATTAAAACAAATAGGTAACATGTGACCAGTATTAAAACACAGATGATCCTTTGATTAGAGTCAAAACTAAGATTAAATTTATTGCTTACGTAAAAATCAGTTTTATATCAGTGTTTTTTGATTTTAAATATTGATTAGAATGCTTTTTTATTATCAATTGTTATTAGTTTACCAAAATTTCTGTTTTTAATCTTGATTTGATATCGATATAGGTAGAAAAATATAAACGTTTTATACGATTTAAAATAAAAACAATCGATATTTGTTGAAACTACACAATAAAGAAAAGTAATTAATAAATACAAAATTTCAACAAACTTAACTTTTTCTACACATGTTTCGCCCGACTACTGAAATAAGACGATTTAATAAAATACATGCAAGTGAAAAAAAAAAATAGATTGTATCAATTTCCTTAATTTAAACATGGATATAATAAACTGTAGCAATTATTTCACCAATTTCAAAAAAACAACTTACATAAGCAAAATCTTTAAAAAAAACAGATAAACTTATCAGTGATATTATTCTAATTAATATTTTTAATTCTGTAGCTACAATTATAAAGTGGCCCGAGGCTGCTCAGTCTCAGGAGTCACTGCGACCCAAGAGGATCTTTTGTAACTAAAACTGTAGCTGTTGAAATAACAGATTATACACACTTTGAAATATCACCAAATTCGTTAAATTACTTTATATTATTCTTGTGTTGTAATTCTATACGGGTCAGCGTGTATGTTTATTGGATTTAAGCTCACTAAAATCTAGAGTGAGCTTCAATACATAGTTACTAATAGACAATATGGATATTTTTAAACTAAACGTGAATGGAGAAATTATTAACCAGCAAACTTATAACCAATCTGAAGTAATATTTCAAAACTTTAAAATGTTTAAGAAAAATAAATAAGCTAGTAAACGTACCAAAGTAAATAACTTGGGAGGTGGAGCTTGGTGGAACTTGGGGGAGTGGCAAAGCTGTGTTATAGACGTGTCCAATACTAAATTAAGTCTCGAAGATGGAGGAATTCCGAAACTCTTCAACAAATATAAATAATAAGAAAATCCTAATATTGGCAGAAAATGTACTCAAATTAATTTAATCATAAACGTAATCTTAAGGAAAACATTAAAAGCAAAAAAGTGCAAACTGAATAACTTAGAATGTTTAGAAGTTAATACTTTTTTAAACAATTGATCCACTATAAGATATCGTCCTTCTAACTAATAAACAAATATCTATACATCCAACCTCCTTAATTTTGAGGTTCGTACCTTCAACAGGTCCTGGTCTCTTCCTTTTCTTTTACGTCACCACTCTCTTTCTTCTTTGTTATTGTCTCTAAGTTACATTAATATTTTAGTTGTCTGAATTATTTGAATAGCCAATGACAATATATATCTCAATATAATTTTGTGTAAACTGCTGTACTAGCTCAGTTGTTTTCCATATATGTTTAAAAAATAATAGGTTTAATAGATTACGGCCGATACTTGAAGGTGATTTTTTTAAGTGCTACACACTTAGGACCTGATGTTGTCATGTACAAAGTCCTCAGATTGGCTAAGAGCATATTTCAATGAAAAACTAAACCTAACGAAACGTCCCACCTTGAAATTAATCAAACTCACGGGTCATTAGTCCACGTCAGTCATGTCGAGTTAGCGAATCACGCGTTACGAAGCTTGTACTGCTAATTAATAATTTGAAATGAGTTACGTACTGTGACTCTTAGTGAGAGTCATAAATTGATTATCTTTTGTTACGGAACTGTTACGCAGACAAGATAGGACGGGACTGCTCGTTGCCGACACAAAAAACTATGTCAAACATTCGCTATTTTAAAATTTATTGTTTCTTCTTTTCAGTTATTTTGAACTATAATAAAACCTATCTGCCGTTAATATTTGGCCTAGATTCAAAATAAACTCTGACTACTACACAATTATTGATGATTTTTCATAATTTTTCAGGTTATTTTTAATAATGTTTTTCTCATAAAACGGTCTTATTTTCAATTCTACATTTGAACAACATGAATTCAGATTTTAAAGTTGTATAAAATGTGTTATTTAGAGATATTGTAAGATCTGAAAGTAAAGAGATAAAGTTAAAAAAACTATTTTTTTAAATTTTAAAATCTCCCACTATTTTGAAATTTACAAACTAGTTTTTAGGTAGACGAAATTGTCTAACGATTCATAAAACTAGCCCACATACCAAAATTACGATCTGTAGAACATTCACTTATACACACACACACATACGCACACGAGCGAGAGTACACACAGAAATAGTGTTATATTTCTCCAATATGTAACATCAATGTAGTCTCGGGGTCGGCATTTCTAAAAGCTGTTTTAAAACAGTTACAATTTCTATATTAAAATTTGCATCTCTTATGTACAGAACATCTAATAGCGGGTAATTGTGAAATCTCTGTCATGAGTCATTCATTACATTCAAGACAAGTGCAATAAACAAATGCATTAATGTCCACATTTTGTCTATCCATCTATAACTATATTAATAACTATTTCGCTAATTTTCGTTTAGACTAATTTTTAAAGAATTTGTCAACTAATTTTAAACTTTCTCAGAATCTGTGTACGTGTATGTGATCCATACATAATAACAATTTCCCTTGTCGTTATTTGTCATTTTATTCACAAAAATTTCAAACTTACAGGATTAAAAGTTAAAATGAATGATGGATGTTATCCAAAGTCGAATATTGCAAAATTGTCCTCAGTGGTGTCGATCATATGTTTGATATTTCATAAGTTCTGATATTAACGTCTTGAAGATTCATTTTGCTATATTCATATATTCGATCTCTTGCTATTGTGTCTAAATTTTCATTTTTAAACTGAATACTACGAACTTGTATTTTCAAACACATACTGATAACTAATTATTAATGATTAATGAGCTCTAGTTTTGCTCATAACTGTTTTCAACAGTAGCCAACATCATACGTGTTTTAAAATCCAAAAGTCGCTACTTGATGAAGTCTGTTTCTCTTCTACATTTTTATGGAAAGTAGCGCGTTTCGGAATTTCTTTTTATATTCTGGTTTGCATTACTATGCAATCATTAACTTTTATTATTAAAAATTAAAAATGACCTTAATATATGCTTTCCATGAGCCCCAAAAGCTCTTATTGCCTTTATCCATAAGCAGTTTTTCGCGACAAATTTCATCAATAAAAACTAACTTAAGGAAATATAAAAGCTTGAATATTTATGAGGACATCAACGCCTGAGCATTAGACTGTCAACAATAGCGAAGCAGTTAATGACTAACACAGCTTTCTTCATTAGATTATGTGTTGGTTAATTACAAAACTAATGGCTTATACAGTACAGGCGAGCATTAGCTGTGGGAGGTAAGCATTGTTATGACATACACAGCTGATTAAATAAAATCATTTAATTATTAAATCAAGATTGGAATATGATACCCCACTTGGAGTATCCAAATACTCTCATGTGATCATTGCAAGACTTAGTACTAAAAATGAGAATGTAAATCAAATTTGATAGATTAGTGCTTCAAACTGTGATGGTTTCACTGAGTTCGGGACCCATAGTTGAGCGGAACGTAGTTATCCCCTTTGCCTTTGACAGCGAACAGCTGATCGGAATTACAGCTGTCGACCAGAGCACACTAGGCCATAACAAGTATTCCCTTCGTACATACAGGCAGACGTAAATGTATGTGGTTTAAATGACTATTTTCGAATTGCATCATGGTTGTTTATTTAATCTGGATCATGACGTTCGGTGTTTTTATTACGGCCGAGTTAATTCATTATTTTTATAATTTATTATTTTCTTTTTGAACGGTTTTGGTTTTTTGGAGGGGAGATTACTTTAAGAAAATTGGGTCAAGTAACGCATCATGTGAAACGTCCAGGGAAACGATTCATCGCCATATAATGACATAACTTTCATATATATTCATCACACCACATAACTTTTCAATAACAAAATAAAAACCCAGCCGATTTTTTTTACTTGATTTACGGAATGCAAGGTACAGATATTTTTGTGTTGCAAAGACTTTGTAATGACACCGACAAAGTATTTTAGAGTGACTGAGTAGTTTTCAGTCTAGTTGGATTTTCTACTGATATACTCGGAAAACCCAAAGAGATAACAGTCGCAAGTTTATTGTTACTGAATACAATGGTTGAATGAAAACAATTTCAGGTATTTCCTTGTGAAAGCTTTCAATAATGCCTAGTCAGCTGCCAATCATCTTCTTTTGAATAGATCTTTAAAATGAGGTGTCACTAGACCCATTTTTCTTTAAATATTTTTTCAACCCCCCCCCTTCCCAGCCAAATATCACGGTTCATGCACATTTGTTGTGCAGTAAAATTGAAGTTAACATAAAAAATGGGAAATTTGTTATCTTGAATTACTTAGAACACTGCCCATTGTACAACCTCATTTGCTTCTAATTTGGTACTTTTCTTGCCGTCATTTCTAAACGAAGTGAGATTTTTTAACTCTATTTTCACCAATCATCTTCTTTATAATAGATCTTTAAAATGAGGTATGACTCAACTCCATTTACCATATGATAATTTCAACTTACCCCCCCCCCCCTTCGCAGTCAAATAAGTGACCCAAACATTCAAAATGTAAATGCCGCACGTCACAGGTTCATATAATCAATACAAAGAAAATTATAGAAGGTGTCTAATTACTAAACTGACACCCTTATTTGTTAGAAATGGGATTCGTGTATTTGAGTAAATCAGGTATAAATCCTTCGTCTCTTCCACCGTAGAAAAAAGTTTTTATAATAGCCACACTAGAGATTTTTAAAATTTTCAACATTCTATAAAAATATTATTAGAAATCTACTTTAAAACTACAGTTGTGCTTACACTCCTCAGGTTTCTATTTTCTTCTTTTTGTATACGTCTATGGTGATTACTGAGAGGTTTTTCACGTTTAAATAACTAGAAAAATTGATTTTTTTTTTCTAAACGGTAATAGTTTTAAAATAGTAATCACAATTAGCAGGCCAATTATCCTAATGATGACTTTAATAAAATATTTGAAGACAAATTTAAAATTATTTTTAAAATTAGATTAGTACAAAAATATCGTATAAGAAAAAATTGATTGAGCAAATACATTACATTTTATAGTACTTTGTCAATTTTCTAAAACAAAATAATCGCTTAAATTCATTGTAAAATATTTTTATAGACAAGAGTTTTTTGTCTTTCTTTCGGAAGATTTTTTTTCTATAAATGAGGCAGGTATGAATAGTTTAAGAATTTGTATATACATATATATATATATATACATATTAGTAAATTTATTCTATTAAAAAATTTGAAAAACACCGTTACGCAAAATTATTTTTATGAAATATGATTTTCTTTTACTTACAATAATTAACAAAATAAAGATTTATATTTTTAATTATGAGGTAACCGGGACACCTGATTATTTTCCGGAGAAGTTGGTCCTATGACCAATACAAATGGAAGGTTTCTTTTAGGTGTCTATAATTTTTTTCTATTTTTTCTAGGGTTTGCATGTCTGCTTTTAATTTTTTAATCAGCCTAATTCTACACTTATTGATAATCTAACTTACAGTAAATGTAGCTACAAGTCTGTAGCTAAAATCTGTACTAAAATAAAAAGTCTGACTCAATAAATGTTCTAATCAGTCAATTATCTGGCCCTCAGACTGTACATCTCTTACTCTCTCATTCTTCTTTTCCTCCTTTTCTTTTTACAATTATGTTACCCTCCTGACTTAATGTGCACCTACATTTATCCTCGAATCGCCCCTCCAACAATGATTATATTTTGACAAATATAACAATTGTGACTTATCTAACTCCTTAAAAGATTACAAGGTTTTTTCAAGTTTCTTGAAAATATTATCATATCAATCTGGGACAAGATCATTAACAAGTTTACAAGTTTCAAACCGTTCAAAATCTTAATAAAGTCATGTCGTTACTTTTGATGATTTCCAAATTTATATTACACTTTCTAAAAGAACAACCAATTCATAAAATGTATTTTTAATTGAATGTATGCGAGTTTTACATTTTAAAAAACAGATATTATCAATAACACTCTTGTTTAATTTCTTATAGGTTATCGTTTTACTTCACTGTTTAAAAAAAATGTTCTTCAAAATTTTTAGGAAAAATCACTATTAGGTGACCTCCTACTTAATGTTTCCAAAGTACGGCTGTTTAGCGATAGGGTCACAATTAAAGTTTTAAAGCGAATTACTATTATTACTTTTCAGATAATATTAAAATAACAAATTTTCAGATTAGCTACTACAGAAATCAATGCTGAAACGCGAACGAATATTTAAATATAATTGGCACATGCTAATCCTCCCCTCTCCTACCCATTACAATATACTAGATTCTTAGGATATCTATATTTAACTATTTTTTATTTGTTCATATACATACAGAATATATTATATTTACGTAAATAAGTAAATGTATCTATTCCCATGGAAATATCCATTTTGAGAGTCCCTGGCATCACGCCAAGTACCTCATAAAGAGTTTGATATATTTAGCTAAAACTTTGTAAATTTTCCTATTTCCACCAACATCTCTATTTAATAGGAATTCATCAAAAATTTGGTAACTCAAATAACATTCAAATATATATATATATACATATATATATATATATATATATATATATATATATATATATATATATATAAACATTTAACTTATTTGCCAGAAACAATATAATAAAATAACAATAAAAACAGAAACAACTTTGTAAATTTGAGAAAGGTTGTGATAAACCGAAATGTAAAGTGTTTTCTATTTCTATTTTAATCTTATTTTTTATACAAATAAGTTAAATACAAAAGCCTTTTAGTATTTATAAAGATATCTCTCTATATATTTTTGTTTAAATCAGCACTACAAATTTTAAACCTATATCTAACTATTTTAGCAGATGTCGTGCCTACGTGCAAACAACAATAATCTCTTGGGATTCTTTGATCATAAAACGGAAAGTAAAGACCATTTGGAAAACGTCGGTTCCAATTTATACTTACTAATTACCCCTTACTTCCTATGCTGGCTAAGATAACGTAAGTTGGCGTTTTCCAGTTTATCCAACTGTGTGGGGTGTACTTGTCTAATGTGTTTGTATAAGCTTCCCTAAACAAATCACTTTATACTGAACCCCACGTTGTAGGGGACTAATTGAACTGCATACATACAACAACAATACAATCCATTATGTGCAGTTTATAGTCTGCCAAGTTGAAGTGGGGAAATTAAAAAATACTTCTAACAGTAAAATAGGCATGTTGATTCCTCATTTATTGTCATTTTATTAGGCCGAGATGACAAAAGTTAATCACATCTTTTTCAAATTGAGATTGGGTGTGCTGTTTTGTTCTAATTAGTTAGATACGAGAATTTAAAAATTACTGATGACTTTGTGGTCCAAACTTCGCCTTAATAAAAGACAATAAATAAATATAATTACATATTTAATTGAAAACTTCCCTATTTTTATTATCGAAGAAAAAAATATGATATTATTGGAAGTAGAGTTAAATTGTTATCTAATAGTATAAAATGAGCTCCAAGGTCATTTTTAACGACTCTGTATTTTGGAACGTGTTAAAAGTTTTCTTTTCTTTTTCAAACTCATTTGTACGATTGAGCATGCGCAGCATTTCAGTGAAGTAGTTTCATAGAAATATGAACTGCGGTCAGAAGGCAACTATGTTTTAATCTGTGACTAAGACTTGCACAAATATTGAGAAATTTGAAAATGGTAAATGTAAATCGATAAGTTACATCTATTATGAAAAATAAAAGGGTTTACATTTTTTATGCCATTCACCATAGAACAGCGCTATCAAATTTTATTATTTTTTATTATTAATTTTGTAAGAAAGTATCCCAGAAATCTAATATACTTTGTGCGTCCATAGAACAACCGTAGTAATTGTTGAACCTGATTTCGCCAGTAGTCTAGTTGTGCACGTAGAAATCTAATTTTTCCTCCTCACACATTCTGAATGTAGAGAAAATTGTGTGATAGGACAAAAATCGATGTCAATTGTTAGGTGAAATATCCTTTATGTGTTTTATTAAATCCAAAATGTCCATGATATATTATTTGTCTGTCGTCCATGTAGTTCGCTCGTTGTGGCGTTCACGAAGTTGTGTTGCAACTTTTCATACAAATTACCTTTAGCGTTTATTCAGGGCGTAATCTAAAAGGTATTAGCAAACCAATCCCTTATCCCAGGGAACCCTGATTGCTCGGCTGATGAGAGATCGCAAGGCTTTTTAGAGTATTCGTTTTAGGTCTTTCGGTTTAACAAGGGTTTAACTTAAATCGGGCTTTTGGTCCCTTAATAAGTTTTATATCATGAAATCAGCCAATATAAATCCCCTGTTTGCGGAATATTTGATTTATTTGAGTTAGCCTGAAACTTCTTTTTTCGTTCATAAGAAATCCACTGGAGAAAACTGAGAATGTTAATGAATTTGATTGTTTTTGAATTTCCGTATTTTTGTAAATTATGTGACACAAACTGTTAATGTAAAATACTACTGAACCTGTAATTGTCGACGTGAAGATTTTTGGTTTTTAATAGATTCTATTGTGAATGATTAATGTTGTTAAATTTTCATTTATTGTTTTTACACAAATATTGATTATTCAATTTTTAATTTTTTAATTTTACTGTTAAATATAATCGCTCTAGTCATTTTTAAATTAAATCTCAGAAATGTATTTAAGGTAGATTTGTGTTTAAGTTTACTTAAGTGAATTTCCAAAGGAATTATCAAACCAAATAAAACAAAGGAATTACTAAACGGGGATAATAAAACGAACTTCATTCACACTCATTAAAACTCAAAATCATACACAATATTTATAGTGTACATTATACACTATACGAATCTTTTTTATACAAATGTATTCCTGCAGACCCGTAGTAAGTTTCATGTTATAAATAATAATATTACCCTAAACAAAATAACACTACATGTGAGTAAGTTTCTTGTTATAAATAATAATATTATCCTAAACAAAATAACACTACATGAGTAGTCTAGGATTATATACCTATATTTTTGCTTCATATAGATTGGATAAGCTTTGAATACGTCTTTTACCCGCTCCCTTTACGTTATTTCTTTATAAAACTATCAACATTTATTTCATAAAAATAAGAAAATAGTCCAACTTAATTTAAATGAAATGTAAAAATATACCAAATCCCAGAATTAATTAATAATATTTATGACTTAGTGGGTTTACCGACTTATGTAACCGGACTTGTGGGCATGGTTTCAAAATGTGTACAATATTTTCTTCTTGGGTTATTTATTTTAGTATAAGCCTCGTCAATGCCGTAACTGGTTAAACCATGGTCGCTACACCTAAATAATTTACAAAAGAATTTGCGTGTGTTTTATTTGAATTAATGAATTACTTGACGATAAATATCAGTTTCTTGATAAAGTAAATTCCTGAAAGTTTAGTCTAGTAAAGATATCGCCAAAACTTCCCTTTTCTTCATATAGATGTGTCTCTTGTATCCTACAGTCCTACCATGTCAGCTATATCTTTGTTTCTTAGAGCTTGTTGGATCAATTTATGTCATTTATTAAAATATTACATTTTATTAACTCTTAAGATAAAAAGTTTTGAAAATGATAATTACGATTTAGAATCTAGTATCATATTGATTATTTACGAATACATTAAATCAGTTTCTGGGGCATTTTTTGGGATCAACAAATTTTTGTCATGAAAAATATTGACGATGTGTCAAGGTAAACAGTTTTGTAAACATTAAATATGAAAAATGTTTATGTGATATAATTATTCTTTTAGGAATCCTAAAAGTTTTGTTAAGAACTAATATTTTAAACTTAATTAAAAAGGGAAAACATTGAATAGTACTTAAAATTAATACATCCCTCAAAGGCTCACTTCATTAATTTCAGGCTTGATAATCCCGAGGTACCCAGCTGGATCTACACCTTTGTTCATGTAGTCTTTAGTTAGATCCCTCGCTTTCATCTTTCCTATCAGGTCTCTCTTGACCAACTCTTGTTCTTTCCCTACCCTAATGCTACTAGAGTATTCGAGAGCTACGGCTCTTTATATTATATTCGTTTTCTCCTTTTATAATTAAACCATCACGACCGAAAGACGAGGAAAAAATAAACTTAGTAATTAAAAAATTTTCATACTATCGCATAAATATTTCATTACAAACCGTGTCGTAAAAATATGGATAAATATATTGTGCTGATATTTAAACGACCTTTGTCAACAGGTCCTAAACTATACAAAAAAAAACTGTTCAAAGTCAATTAGCCGTGATAAAGTCATTAACGAAAGGAAGGATTAATTATATTCATTAAAACTCAAAATAAGTTTACGTCTATTATAAAAGTATTAAACAGGTTTTAAGGCGTTCTGAAAATTGGACACGGTAAACAACAAACTTAATAATAAAGAAATAGAGAGAGAGTGAAGTTTGTTTGTTTCCTTAATTAACTAAGTAGTGTTACTGTGTTATGTCTTATGTTAAATATGGACACAAGCATTCAGTCATTCTCTTGAATAATTCTATTGTTCGTTCCCCTTTATCTATATTATACCCCATTAGGGTAATGAAAGAAATATACCTCAAGGAGCTCCTACCTCCTTTCTGCTCGTTATGTGAAAAGTTAATTTTTATCATTATTATAATTGTGTTTTGTAAATAATACCTTGGATTGGGAGGATGTACGGGCTTCCTCTTTGAAGCTCAAACAGTTAGACAAATATTCATGCAGTTTTCATTAATCACTTTAGTCTAGTTATGACCAGTTTTATGAATTTGTATTTTTAAGACTCTACAAAATGAAAAGCTCAATTATTTCTTTGCAAAAGTTCTCTTCTGTACCTCTTTGGTCCATTAGAAACACAAGGGGAAGAATCAAACAAACAATTGACAACCTTTTTATTATTTGTTCGCCTATTTAATACCACTTGTTATTTTTATGACTAATTAGGTTCAAAACAAATATTTCCCACTAACTTCCTTTTTTGGAAAATGCAGCAAAACATCAAAATTAATTTACTTGTTTATTATGTGTCTTTTTAACTTATAGATGCAAAGAGAAAGTATGTCTTTCCACTGAAAATATATAGACTGGAGTACAAGTTAAATATTGAAAATACAGAATATTTGTTTATATACAAGTTGGTCAAAGTAATTTTTAACACAATGCTAAAGATTTGGTTAAAAACCAAATTACATGAAAAAATTTACAGTTTACGAATGTTTTCAGTAAATAAAGTTGAACTCAGGATCTACTCTAAAAAATATATCAACCTAATTTATCTGCAAATGTTTATATTTTACTTAAATTTATAACAATATTAACAGTTTTATTAAAATCTTAAATTTTACATGACCTTTACCTTAGGATATGAAACGTCTTATATAAAACACCCACCTTCAAAATGAAAAATGTTTGTATAATAAAAATATTTATTGACGAATCCAAACATTTTTTGAGGAACTGAAACTAAAAAATAACCAACTGGAGAATAGAGACGACATTGTATAATACTATATAAACTTACTACATAATAAACTGTAATACGGCCACATAAATATTTCATTATAAAACAGTATCATATAAAATATGGGTAATATTCTGTATATATAACTGCTATTTCCTTAGAATATAACATTGAACAAAATGTCAATGATTTGTCCTACGAGATAAAATCCTTAATGGAATGGAGTTAGTTCACTTCATTAAATCTCAAAATGAGGTTGTCTGTATTAAACAAATAGTAAGGCGGTTTAAAAATTGGACACGGTAATCAACAGATGTAATAATAATGAAAGTTCGAGAGAGAAAGAGTAAGGTTTGTTTGTTTCCACAATTAACTGAATAGCCTGTGTTATGGTTTACGTAAAATGTGAACACACACACACACACAGTCACCCATTCTCTTGAATGACTTCATTACTCTTTCCCCTTTATCTACCTTATGCCCATTAGGATAATGAAAATATTAGGATAACCCAACGAGCTCCTACTTCTTCTGCTCGTTATTTGTTTAGCCCCAAATGTAAATTTTATACTTATGATTTGTGTAATAATAATTTTTTTATCATAATTAAAATATTTAATTTAAGACTAACGTTTCCTTTGATTTGATAGCATATTTAAAACACTCACTCTTGATCAAATAAAAAAATAACAAACTTATCGAGAGAACATTTGATAGTACTATATAAACTTATTACGGAATACACTTTTTTACGACCATATAAATATTTCATTACTAAACAGTGTCATAAAAATATGAGTAAATGTGTATATTTTAACGATTCCTTGGCCTAGATGTCCTAAAGCAAACAACGAAGCTATGTTAAAAATCAATATTTAGTCTTACGTAATAATGTCATTAAAGGAAGGATGGAGTTACTTCACTTCATTAAACCTCAAAATAAGGTTACCGCTACTGTGAAAATATTAAATATGTAGTAAGACGTTCTGTAAATTGGACAGGGCAATCAACAGACTTAATAATAAAGGAAGAGAAAAAGAGAGGTCTGTTTGTTTCCACAATTAACTAAGTAGTGTTACTGTGTTATGGCTTGCATAAAATATGGACACACATTTACCCATTCTCTTATATGACTCCATTGTTCTTTCCCCTTTAAAACCTTGTGCCCCATTAGGATAATGAAATGAATAAACCGCAACGAGCTCCTACCTTTTCTTCTGGACGTTATTTACATCTCTATTACTATCTCAATAACTATTATTATTATTATTGGTTTTTTTAATCAAACCCTGTATTGGGATTTGACTTAGCCTACTTTATAGATCCCAAACGGTTATACTGATATTCATGCTGTTTTTTTTTTCTATAATCTACTTGCACATCCATTTATGATTATTTTTTCAAAGCTCTAATGAATTTAAAAACTGATAAAATTGCATAAAAATTTAGTGTGGAGTGACCCGTTTATACCTACGTTTTTTCCCCATAAAAAACATGTGAAAATGATTTACGAAGTTGATTTTATTTGTTTATCTATTTTTTCTAAAAGAACAAAATGGCGGATAGACGGATAATGAAGTGAAATTTTTTGTTTATTTTGATGTATATAATCCTAAAATTTATACCCATTTCACCTTTCTCGAGACACTCTGTATATTTAAATTTGAAAATACCAAAAGTGCATCGAAAGTACCAAAAATGCCATAAGTGTAAAATTATATTTTAATATCTCTCAATATTTACGCAATATGACTACAGATTAAAAATTGTAATCGTTACTTGCACAACCTTTTTTTTCTGTTATTAGTATACAGTAAATTGACAAAAGAAAGTTGACCAAACGTAATAGATTGAATAAAATAAAGTTTCCAGTCTACTGGAAAAGTAAGACTGCAGAGTGAACGAGGGGAGGGAAGTTATAGCGTTATTTTTACTCGTCTAAACTTTCTTAGTTATTTTATCATTACCTTGATATTTATCATCAAAGAATTCAAAGCTTTGTTTATTTTTACATTATACTTAAATTACGTTGAACTATTTTCTCCTATCTATGGAATAAATGGATAGTTTTATAATAGTATTCCAAAAAGAATTTAAAAAATAACTGTATAATTTTCAAGAGGTATCCAATCTATATGAAGTATAACATGTAATCTTTAGGTTTTAGATGTAGTTTACTTTGGTTTACCATAATTATTTTTTCACTCAAATAATATTTTCCGATGTTATAAAGTGTTATAAAGATTTTGTTGTATAATAATAATAATAATAATAATAATAATAATAGTGTTCTAACAGTATGCAAATTTTTTCACATTCTAAGATATGCTCTCATATTTACAAAATGTTTTTAATGTGAGTAAGTTTAAACCACAAAACAAATATTTGTTCATTTTGAGTATTTAATAGTTAATCTTCACGTTAAATTTATTCGTTCTAATATCTAATTCCTTTTAACGTTATTTTTATTCGTTTAGATCACTATATTCAAATTGCACAAAATGTTTTCATATTCTAAGATATGCTATCAAATTTACAAAATGTTTACAATGTGAATAAGTTTAAACCACAAAACAAATATTTGTTGATTTAGAGTATTTAATAGTTACGATTCACAATAAATTTATTCTTTCTAATATCTAATTCCTTTAAAACGTTATTTTTATTCGTTTAGATCACTATTTTCAAATTGCACAAAATGTTTTTAATGTGAATAAGTTTAATCCAGAAAACAAATATTTGTTATTTTGAGTATTTATTAGTTATGGTTCACGTTAAATTGATTCTTTCTAATATCTAATTCCTTTTAAAAGTTATTCTTATTCGTTTAGATCACTATATTCAAATTGTACAAAATTTCATCTTACACATAAACATATTAGAATATGTTATAATCGAACATTACTGAAGATTCCTATAGTTTCCAGGAGACAAAAACTAGAAAATAATGTCTAATATTTTATTATTAATTTTTTGAAGTGAAAACTTCTATTGGCGCGCTTATGACGGGAGTTAAGCTGTGATTCGCGTCAGCAAAATATCGTCACGCTCTATATTTATTTATTTGTTTTGTAACATTTTCAGACTCCATATTCCACAAACTTTCTCACATACTAAAAGTTTCTCAGCCACCCATACATGGTCAAATTAATAATATTAATTTTTAAAACTGATAGTTAAAGTTTTCACTTCTGTTTATCGTCCCACGACGGTAACATTTTCTTGTTATAAACTCAAAAATACGAAAATAATTTTTTTTTTTTTGTTGATCAGTTTTTATAAAACATGTTTGTTATTTAATACTCAATTTGCCTTTTCTTCTTGTTGTTTAAAGCCAAAAAACCTTGGAATACCCTTAGCTCTCGAATACTCTAATAACATCAGAGTCGGAAAAGAACAATAGAGACTTTAAAGGATCTAACCCAAGACTACATGAAAAATTATGTAGATCCAGCTAGTTCCCACGGCTCTAAAGAGAGCTCCTGAATATAATAATAATTTGTAACTGTGAAGACAGGAGATTTTATTGTATTGTAATACTTAAGAGTTTATTTCAATAAGAAAGAAGATAAATCAGTATTTAACTTAAGAGTTACAGATAAAAACAGCTTTATGTAGATACTTACAATCAATTCATTTCATATTACGTAGACAATAGAGGTTATTAAATTTTTTGAACGTACTGGATGTTCATAAACAGAAAAAAAGTCTACGCGTTTTGTTTATCCATACACTCTAATTATAGTCGGACTTCTAATACAATATTGTACATTTTAAAATATTTCAAAAGGAGAAGAAATCGGACTAAACGTTTAACAAATTTCTTTATTAGAAACTTCTCTGTGTCTTTGCAATGTTACAGACCTCATTTTAACACCATTTGGTTTGTTTAAACGGAAATACGATTTCACTTGTCTTTTTTCTGTAAGAAGACATTTAAAATTATATATCACATGACCACTTTCTTACTACTTAAGGTATTTAAGTTATTACTACTACTATTCCCCACGTTTGAGTTTTTTTTTTTTTAAATTGAAATTATCAACGAACGAGGGATCTGGTACTCCATCCGCGCTTCCACTGTCGTATTTTCTATACGGGTCATACTAAAAATTTGTTATTTAAAATATAATCTGAAAAACAATATTAGAACGTATTGTGATCGTAATAACAGATCGATTAACCTAACCGTAATATTTCTTTAAAATTTGGAAAACACTGGACAATTTATTTTTGAGTTACGACGGTAAGAAAAATATCAAATAAGAAATTTATGAAACAATAGTTAAAAATCGTCATGAATAAAATTGTACATTTATATGTATTTGATGAACAAACAGTGTCGTATATTTATACATTGTATCTTTAAGAAAAGTTATTGGAAGAAAATTACAAGGGTTTATTAAATCAGAAGAGTAGAACAATTACAGTAGGAAAGAAGAAAAGTGGAAGAACAAAAGATGTACAGAATTGAGTGATTACAACATTTATTGAGCCAGAGTTTAGTTTTGTCCCTTATATTACTTTTAGCATAGATTGTGACTATACATTTACGGAAATTTTAAGTAGGAAAATTTATATTCTTCAAGAATTTAAAAACATAATACATAATATCTGGCCAATTTCATAATTTTTAAACAAATTTAATTTAATTTAAATTTAAATAATTTTTCAATATTTAAAATGATATTGGGGTATTATAACAATAGAGTTGTTATATATAATTTTTTAGTTAATATTATTTAATCTTGCCACACGTTGTGCGACCAATATAACAATGAAACTGTTATATATCTTTTTTTTTAAATTAATATTTAATTTATTCTAAAAGTCACACGTTGGTGAGCCAAATATAACAATAAACAACTCCTGTTTTGCTAATTATTTTAATTTTACCTTTAATTATTTAAGCCACACGTTGGAATGCCAAATATAACATTTAAGATGTTATCAATTATTTTATTACTGCTCTACTTCTACTAAAGGGACATTCTATAAATAATTATTGTACTCATAAACAACAACGGTTATTTGGGTAAAACAAACTCTTTCTTTTAATTTTTTAAAAGAATAAAATTACTACATCAATAAACATATACATGAAATTAATACTTACTTATCTAAAAAAACCATTTACTCTTCATTCATTCCTTAAGATTAATTTATTTATCATAGACAATTTTAAAATTACAAAATTTACTTTATTTTAACTCTTGTTAAAATCTTCAAATTATCAGTTCCTTTTAATTTATTATATTTCTTTACAAATTTTATTTAATACTTTAATTTATTATTAACATTGATCATCTTTTTTATTAATCTCGGCTAGCTCAGTTTTTTACAATTAATTTAAAAACAACAAAATCTCTTTATCTCGGGTCTTGGGTTTTTTGAATGGCTCAATTGAAAGTGAAATCAAATCTAAGTGAATTTATTAATTAACAATTAATTGGTTTTGTACTTATCAATTTTGCTGGTCCTTCTTGCTCGGTCGGTTAGCACTATACACTACACATGACTTTAATTTACCTTTTTATTAAACAAAAAACAAAACACCACACTGCTTAAACACTTTTCGTTGGTAATTAACGCTGTCTCTCCTTCCCAGATGCCGTTCCAAAATAGGCCTCTCCTTCCTTGAAGTCGTTCCAAAATAGGTCTCTCCTTCCTTGAAGTCGTTCCAAAATAGGTCTTTTCTACGATGACTTGTCTCCTTTACCTCTGGTGAATTTAAACTCCTCTTCCTGATCTGTCTTTTTATTAAGAAACTCCACAAACTCCAAATTTAATTTCCTATTCTAATTTAAAACTTCCTTTACTTCGATTCTACTTTAATTTAAACTTATCAAAACTTTTCAATATAAAGAGACTTCTAGTCCCTTATTTCGCTGTTAAAAACCAATTCTTTTGTACACAGCGCAGACTAGCTGTGTACGCGTCCTTACGACTCGGCGACCCTTGTAAGACTCCTTTTCAACAAACTATTTTCTAATACTCCTTCTCTAAACACTGGTTTTCGCGCCCTGTTCGCTGATTTGTGGATTTTTACCAACTTTCTCTGCATACGAACTTTCGCGATTCCTACTGGTTGTTTTTGAATTTTGCCGTTGTGTTTTTTTAAATTTGAAGCGTCTCCGATTGGCCGACCTACTTTCTACTTGCGTTTTTGTGTTTTTCTAAAATACCGTTATGATGCTGCTTTCCCTTGATTTCTCTTTTTTTTTTTTTTTTAGTAAAAACTCTGCTACCCCAAGAATTCCGTTATTGTACACGTGTTGGCTTCAAGGTTCTTGAAATCCTAGTGCTATTGTAACCTAGCACGTACAATTTTTATTGCAGGCGGCATCTGCCGTTTTCTCTTCATTTGTTTAACATAGTTCTATATTTATTATTTTATTCAAGTTATATTTTAATTTATTTATTTTTAGATTTCATGATTGATGTTTTTTATTTAGTTTAATTTAATTGGGATCATGATATCGTTACAGTATATTAGTCAAAGATAGTTTTAGCATGATTCAATTCCCCCACCTATATATGGGGTTCAATGAAAGGTTGTAAATGGAAAATTTAAAATATAAATATAAATTTTTCCTATACAATATAAAATCATATTTTTAAATGATTTTATTCCAAACAATTTTTCAAGAATTTTCTAAAAATAAACAATTAATTGTGATCTTCCGCATGATAAAATAAAGATTCAGATTTGAATCTTTTGTCATTAGATTTTCAAAAAATAATTGGCATCGAAAAATAATATATATATGGGATTTTCTTATATACAAATCATTACTTCCCTCAATGAGCGACATTCATTGCAAGATAATAAATAGTTTTCTGACGTCGCTTGCCGATCTTCCATTCATTCCTCTATTTTGTTATACTCTGCTCTGACACAGCTCCTCCTTAAGATTCCTTTCAATTATCCTTAATAGGATTCCTTCGCTCCTCTATTTTTTTCATTCTGCTCCTATTCTTATTTTTTGTTTGGATAATCTGTTTTCACCCATTTGCTGTACTTGTTCATACCTCACAGGTTGCTTCCTTTCAATTTGTTTTGCTATTTTTTCCTCTTTCTTTATTATTTCCTGATATTGCTGTTTTTAATTTCCTCCACTCTAGCTGAGTAGATGTCACGGTCTCATCTTGACATCCATTTCAAGTGATGTTAGTTTCCTCATCACCGCTTCTGCCATTTCCGAGTTTCCGCTCCATAGAGTGTAATTGTTTTACTCTAAGCTTATGTGTTCCATATCAGGATTTTCGAGAACTTTGACGATTTACCAAATTTAAAAAGTTGTGGGGGAATGAGGTCATATATTTACTAAATATTAACAGTACAATTACTTTAAGATTGTTCTGGAGTTGAAGTAAATATTTTTTATCCTAGGATTTACGATGTATGTGAATAATTAAATTAAATTAAAGTAATTCATTGATAAACAATAAAAACATCCTTAATCGTTAGAATTATATGCCGAATAATATAAGTCTAACGACTTCTATCTGACAGTTCTATAAATAATTAAGAAATTGTTTTTGATATTTGCTGATTGTTTTAGGTTTTAACTTTGTTACCAGGGGACTTAAATTAAACCAAAGGCGGAACCAAATGGTAACAATGTTTGAAAAATAAAAATAAAAAAAGACAAAGACAAATTTAGTAATTAACAAGGCTCAAATTTATTAACAAGAAGGAAATTTCGATGGTTCAGATTTTATCATTTACAAATCAAAAAAGACATCCTGAGACAGACCATCATAAACACAGCTTATGATTAACAAGATTATAATTAATCAAAAGTTATACGCCCTTAGTGTAACATATAATAATTTAAAAAAATTGATGAATAGATTCTGAAAGTTTATCCCCCCTTTTTAGTTTATATATGCAGTTACAAAATTTAACAATAATAAAAAAAGACAATGAGCACAGCTTAATAATTAACAGGATTATAATTAATCCTAAAAAAAAAAGGTTATACGCCCTTAATGTAAAATTAGAATATAAAAAAAAGATGAAAAGATTCTGATATTTATCCCCCCTTTTTAGTTTATTAAATAATAGTTTTTTTTTTAAAAACAGTTACAGAATTTAACAAAGAAAAGATTATATAAATGAAGTTGATATTTTAAATTCAAAAAAAATTATATTAATTTTAACAAGTTCATTATTAGATTAAATATTACACATCATGATTTGTTTGTTAAATTTCTTAAATACTAGATTGGCCAATATACATATATATTTTAAATAAAAGAATTTGTTATAATATGAGAAGTTTATTAAAAGAAATGAAAATTTTGAATAATGAAGTTTTATAAATTGACGTCAATTTTTATTAAGTTAGAATATAACCTCTTGGAGGCTGTAAGGACCGAAAAGTTTGCATGCAGGCACCACCCAAGAATTTTTTTATATAATTTATAAATAGCTATACAAGACTACATTTAAATGACAGCTTTAAGAAACACATTTCACTAAAGCAAATTAAGTACATGTACAATATAAATTTAAACAAAGTTCTGTAGAGTCAGTTTTGAAAAAGACATCACCTTTGTGCACTTGAAAGTTTGTTGATTTATTATACAAAACGTGTTTTAAAAACAGGCAGAAACATGTTATGCGCTTTTGCTGGAGTATGCAATATGAAACAAGTTTTGCTGAGTTTCTCCGACCAGCGTTTTAGCTAAAGCAAAAAACACGTTTACTAGTATCTGTGCAAAATCAGACATGTTGTAGCATTAATGTTCTTTGTTTAAAATATCTAGTTATTTGTCAAAATTAGAGAATATTGATTGCATCACAGAAATTCATTAAGCTTATAATTAAAAGCTTCTTAGATGATTATAAAGCTATTTATATATACTTAGTTTTGTTTAAAACAAAGCTTGTATGAAACTTGCAAAAATCTGTAAAAATCTGTAAAACGAATATTCTGATCTGGAAGAGATTTCTTTAATAGTTTTATATTTGACATGTTCAATAAGATATTCTGATTGTTTAATGTTTAACACTAGTTTGCACTAATTTCACATAATTGCTCAAAACTTAAAATCTGACTGGTTAAGGTTTTGTAAACTACGTTTTAAGAAATGTAAAATTTTTATAATTATTTAGTTTCAAGAAAAAAAACATTGAATATTAAATAAAACATGAAATACATATTTTAATGAATAAATGATAATTAACAAATTATTTTAAAACATTAACAAAAATTTATGATATGATAAAATCTGTAAATTTGAATACCTGGAAAATCCTGTCGCAGTTTACGTGAACTTGTGCCGTGAAAATAAAAAAATTTACTCAACATTTTTGAACACTAAAGAACACTTCACAAATTTGTAGACTAACATATTAGATTTTCTCAAAGAACTGAAACATGAATTTTTGATGTGACAAAAAAACTAGCGGAGCTATCAAGGTTTCTTGTACATGTTGAGAAATACAGGTAGACTGACAACGGGTTGTAGATCAGCTAGCCTAACCAGTAGTTGTACTTTGTACTTAGATAGAGACAGATATAGAGAGGGAAGATAAGAGGGACGGCGAGTGGACTGTCGATAACAAAAATGCAGATTTATTCTACTGAATGCTACAACTTTATTTTCCGTAGTTTAATTAGCTTCAAAAAATAAATAAGGAACATATGATTTGTTCCTTACATATATTTATTAATTATTTGCATTTATCGAGTGAGACTGTTGATAATAGATTACCGTTTTGATCTTGTGTTCCGTAATTTATTTTCCTTTTTGGAAGCGAGATCTATAATTTCTATTCTGAATTAAAATTAAAACTAAATTGATGGTAAGGTTATTTATTTTTATTTATCTTACATTTATTATTTAAGCTAATTCTCTTTCAGTGAAATTACCTATTTGCGGATTCAACCCAGCCTTTTCACTTTGGGATTTCATATCAAATCAGAGTGTTGTTTTCTTGTACTAAAATTCTATTAGAACAAAATTTTGTTCATGTGTTGATTTATATATCTCTCATTATGAAATAATTTTGTTTAAATAAAAACTCAATGTTAAATTTAAACCATTAAATTTTCACATTATTACAATCAAAATAGCTGTAATTTCTCTCAAAAAGAAAAAAGGAAAGTGTCAAAAAACAATTAAGCTGCTTTAAAATATTTCCTTTTTAAGAAGCCTGTACGTATCTAATTCTCTGAACAGTCTCTTTTTAAGAGGAGAGGATTAATGGGATTTTTATGAGTATCTTTTAAAATATAAACTTTAAAACTATACAATTTTTAAAGATGGCAAAATTCCCTACAATTTATTGTTTCACATATTTTGATAGATTAAAATTTACCTATTTATTACCTTAAAAACTATCCCCATGTTTCACAAAACCTGGATTCTTAAGCTTTTTAATTGTTATTAACTCGATAACTATGCATTGTATCAAAACTTCTAAAATTACGAATTTTAGGTAAATAAATTCTCTTTATTTTGAGTGATTATTTTATTGTTCTGTTAAAATTGGTCATGTTATTGGTTTAATGAGGAAAACCTCACGTAACCTACGACTAAAAATGAAAGTTGTATTAAACCATAAATTGTAGACCTAATTATAATTGTTCATTATTATTCAATAATATATTGTTTTTTCTTGTTATTTCATATTTGATAACTGTAAATATAGTGGGGGAACAATTAGTTTTTTCTCAAACATTCGGTATTTCGTAGTTAAATTTCAGACATATTTGTTTATGTTTATTTGAATTTAAAATTGTTTCACAATGTTGCAGCGTAACTATTTATCTTCAAAATTCCGTAAACTATATTCGATCTAAATTAATGCAATGTTGTCAGTGACACTTTGTATATTTATTTTATAGAAATATTCAAAAATAGAGACTTTTTATAAATAATAACACCTGTAACTGTGCGTTATAAAAACTAAACAACTATGGCTATATATATCGTCGCAGTTCGGGCAAGTGAACCATCATAGGTTTCACAGGATCAACCCCGGTTAATTGTGTTGGATTTTTTCTGAGTGTTACCTACTTTCTCGTCTTCATTAATCTAACGAGCATTAAATAAAAACGTTAAGTAACAAGGGAATATATATATATATATATATATGACTTCACCCAAGTATGCTCATATAAAGATAATGGATAATAAACATAACTAATCTGTCTTTGTATATTTCAACTGCTGTCTTTGCGAACAAAAAATGGTACAGACTGTATAAAATAATGTATAGAAAAATAATTTATTCCCTGTTGAATCATATATAATTTGTCATATTTATATATACCCTGTTAACCATTTGTCAAATTTAAATTACTATATATATACTCGTACATTTGTTTTTCTATTGGGAGATGGAACTAGTAATTAAAATAATATGCCAGGTAACTGGGTCTTAGACGTGTTGGGGTTGTTTTTGTTTGTTTATTTTCTTTTTTTCTTGTTATTTTTTGTAAATTAAATAAATGTTTAATGTTGCAATGGCTTTCTATTCTATTGAATTCTATATTTTTGTTTAGTGCATATATTAGGTTGGGAAGTTTTTATCTATGTAAAACCTATGTATATTGTTATTTGAGATTATTTAAAGTCTTTACTATGATTTTTTGTTTTAGGTTCTTCTTGTATTTGCCAAGGACGATTCAGCCTGCAGTACCTTGGCAGGTGCCTCGGAACATCTCGGTTTTATAAAAGAAGTTGCCTCTACTTTGGAACAAGCCCTAGAAATGTACCAGACTCATAGCTCGTTGCCTCAACTCGTATTTATCGATATGCGATTCAGTTGGTTTCACGGGGAACAAATATGCAGGTACCAAGTGTATTTTAAATAATTATTGAATATTTAATTTGTTATGGAAGATATAAATCACGAAAAGTTGAAAATCTCGTCTTTGTAACAAACATCCATTACAATTTTACATAGTGACAATCTCATAACATGCAGTGTATTGATTTCAGTTTAAAATTTCAAATTAATAACAACAAACCGAGTGAGTATAGCTTTGTTGATAAAACCAACCCCTAACCCTCGACAACTGTAATAGCGTCAGAGTCGGAAGGAGAACAAGACCTGGTCAAGATAGACCGGATAGAAATAATGAAATGTAGATTCATCTAGGGTATGTTCAACACAGAAAGAAGTAAACATTTTATAAAATAAGTTCCTAAATAAAAAGTTTGTACGGTTTGCCTTCCGTTATACAGTGGAAAAGTAGGCGATGAGAAAATAAAATATTTTGTTGCTTTTTGTTTATATTGATAGAACTGGCTAGTCCCATGATTAAAGATGCTTTGCATAACTATTTTGGTAGATTTTTTTCAACATTTTTACTGGATCAGTAATTCTAGAATTTCACACTTTAAAAAAGTACTGCATTATAGTTCTACGTAGACAGAACACCAGATTAACAGTTCATAGCTGGGTTTTATTTCATAAGTACCAAAATAATTAAAATATAATTAAGAAAAGAGGAAAATACAAATGTAAATGAAAATGTTCTTTAAATCAATAAATAAATAAATGAGGGCATGTTTCCAATAATTCGTTGTATGTATTTATCCTCAATATGTTATTGTTATTATTAACTCTATATATTTCTAAATTTCTTCAAATCGCTTCCTTGTACTAGTCACAACTAATGGATAAAGATTACTAGTTTTTTCCACACTACTAATGTATCAGGTTGTTAACACGCATCAAAGAAATAATAATATTATTGGACAAATAAATGAGTTTCTTTATTTCAAAAGTTGGCAGTAAAAACAGCATATCAACAATTACAATTTGTCTACAGGATTTGATTAGTTTCGTACACTTTTAAAAGTTGTAGTTATTGGTGCTTTGCATGTGAAGTTGGTGTATTTGAGTTCCACGTTCTCAAAAAGCCATTACAGTTTTCAAATGAGAAATATGTTGACATAATTGTTATTCCAATGAAAACTCGGAGGGTGCAAATAAGGAATATCAAAAAGATTCCAAATCCGAAAACTTTCGTTTCAGTTTTCCAATGTTTACCCACAACTGGTTCTTTTCCTAAATGTTCTTATTTAGTTGAAAGAGAATAACAACGTCGCGTCGTGTCACTGAAGAAGAGAAAAGTAATACACCAAGTTCATCGTAGCCTGGGGCTTAGTAGTAGAAGAATCTTAAAACCCATTTGTTTGCCACACAGTGCAGTATACGGAATCTCTGCCCTTTCCACTATCAGAAGGTTCAAAATTTACTACCTGGCGACTTTGCATTGGGTCTAAATTTTTGTCACTGGCTTCAAGAAAATCTTCATAAAATAAGTTTTATTTATTTATGATAAAGCTACATTTACAAGAGATGGATGTAATAATTTGTGAAATAATTATTAATGGAGTTTTAAAAATCCACATGCCACAGTAGAAACCAGTTTTCCACACAGGTTTTCTGTTAATGTTTGGTGTGACATTATTGATAAGAATATGACTTTACCATTTATTTTTGAAGGTTGCCTTACGGGAAACGACTTTTTTCTTTTTTTTAAAGATAATAACCTACCACGGTTTTTAGAAGATATTTCACACTAATAACGAGACAAAAATGATATTTCAACAAGATGAGGATCGAAGTTAAAAATTAGAAGATTTGAATTGTAATTATTTGAATATTACATTAGAAACAACTGGATTGGGCGAGAAGGGCCAATTATTAGCTTCCTAGACTATTCTGTGTAGGGGACATATGAAATCGATAGTATATGCTCAAAATGTAACTACAAACGAAGAATTAAGGCGACAAATTTTCAATGGATTTAAAATTCTTCGAAATAATCCATATGTGTTGAAAATAGCCACCCAAGAAATTTTAAAACAAGTAGAGTACTGCGTTAATTGTGAAGGAAGACATATCGAACAGTTGTAACAGCAAGTTCTTAATATGTTGTTAGGTTAGGTTATGTTTTATTTTATTTTATATTACTTAGATTATTTTATTTTCGTTAAATGATTTTATTTCTAAATATTATTGGATGTTAAAAGTATCTCTCTGTTTAGGAATTAATCCATTTTTTAGCAAAGTTTCGGATATTATGATGCTAATAAAATTACTTAATTGTAACTTATTTTTGTTTTGTAGTTGACTTTATTTACATTAATTTCTCTGAATATAATTATCTACAAGTTTTGTTTAAAAGTTGTATGTGTTCATTACCCGTTTAATAAAAATTGTTTAAGTCGAACTAATAAAACGGGACTTTTACTGCATTTTTTTGCGTTCTATTACAGATTGCTCAAAAACTAATGCACGTATTTTATTTTACATTGTTATTTACTATTAAAAACTAATGCACTCTGACCTATTTTATTAGATTTTTTAGGAGGTTGAAATCCATAATAAACCACCAATTTCACACCTTAATTAAGGTTCTAAAAATTTTAATACGGTTTAATTTGACCCAGGGCGAAATCTATCGCTAGCCAGTCTCTAAAGAAGATTCAAGTTAAAGTTTACTTTTTGAGCATATTACTTTTTTTTACAAGTTATTGATAATGAATAATAGGAAATAACTAGTAGCCCTATCATAATGTTTTGTGTGTTCATGGCAATTACCATTTTTTTTCGTTTAGGTTATTTAACGATAACTTAATTATTTTTCAAGATAGAGAAAAAATTTGAAACCCACATTGTTTGTCAATAAAATATGTATATTCTGTTATAAAATGTTCGTGAAAAAAATGTACAGTTTCCGAGATATTTGACTTTTAAAACTTTCAACGATCTCCATTTTGAATATTTACATAGTAAAAATTTGGATATTGGTATACTGATAAAAAATAGTATAAACAATGCTTATACAAAATTTGTCATTATTATATATTGTTTACACAACATGGCCGACGGACGGAAGCGTTTCTGGACCTATGTTCATATGAACTTTTTCCGTTATTTTTACCAGTAGAAATCATCTTGAAATTCTTTATGTTTCTTCATGAAATACCCTGTATATACAGTGTGTCCCTGAACTCTCTGAAACCCTTTTTAGGTATCTTTCCTTAGTCAAAGACAAATCAAAATATCATATTTAAAATGTCCAAAACTCCTTCGTTAAAAATTAATACATTGGTTAAAACCTTACAAGGTGTTAAAGGTACGTTATTGATAATTCTTGTTATCTGAAGAAAATATCTCTTTCTGTTCAGCACTCTCTTTCAGATCTGTCATGCTCACTTCCTTTGGGTACTTTTAAAATTAGATCTAATCAGTTCATTGAGCAATGAACAAAAGAGAGTGTGTTTTGTAGATTTTGTTTGTAGAAGTGGAGGTTTTGTTTATTATAGATCATTTACCTTTAACAATAAACAAGAGAATTAAAATTTTAATGATTTACTGGTACGGTGACAGGGAGGAAGTTTGAGATATTTTAATGAAAACTATCATGATAGGATTTCCCTTACACATTGTACAGTGTCAATTTTTTTTCATTAATTATTATACAATTCAATACATTTTTTTTAATAGTTAATGTTACAACCAAACATTTTTTATGTTTTCGTTTCTAACTACCTTTTGATTTGTTTTAAAGTATTCTGAACATGGATTTTATTTATGAAATTATTATATGAAAAGTTCTCAGAAATAAGTTAAATGCGCAAAAATAACGTTCAAATTATGATTTTTAAAACAGAGATTAAAAACTAATATTTACGGTTTGATAATAAAGAAGATATTGATCATAGCTGTATTCTAAGATATATAGAATGGATACTATTCATAGTATTTAAAATATTTGATTTCCTTACTTTTTGCTAGTACTAGTACTGTTGTAACTTCCACTGTCGCTACTAATAATATTCTTTTTTTTAAGTGGATATAAGAAATTAGTCACCTCTCAAGTATAAACTATCATAACGAAAACAATTACACATTATTTGTTACACTTTAGTTTAATCTATTAATTAACCTTCCTATCTCACAGAATATAATAAAAATCGTTAATGAAATTGTTTTATAAAATTCATGGTAAGTATTTAGGTCACATTATGAAATGTTTTCTTACAATTAACCTTGACTTTCCAATGTCAGAACTGATAAGTTTTAGACCAACTTCGACGTACCGTACTAAACATTAAATGGTTAACTATCTCCGTTACATAACTAATCACTTGTTTAATTGATTTCCTGTTATATTTATGATCTTATATTCAGCACTGTCACTCGTAACATGTTATCTACACAAGTGGTCAATAGAATTGAAACATTCATTTATTTATCACAACACGTTCAATCAAGTTCTTGACATACAATAACACAAAATAACTCTAGAAGACTGTTTTATTGGAAAATAACTTTGAAAGTTTATAATCTACACTGGATCTATAGATTATGAAATTAGAAGATTTTATCGAGAACACATCTTGAACGTCAACTTAAGTTTATAGTTCTTCCACATTCGCCAATTCACATTGACCCATCTTTGATCCTCTGAAAATTCTAAGATTTTATCACGAATATTAGTGTCTTTTTCAACTTCTGTCATTTGAGTTTCAAAGAGTCACATTCTCTTGCCTCGCATTCAACAAGAATGTGCATCCCACTTACAGATTAGTCAACCCTATAATATGCTTACTGTCAGTTAGTGTATCTTGAGTTGGTCATGTACTTATCAAGCAATTAACGTGTTCCAACTATTCTCGATCATTCATAATCAAGAGCATCAGTAGTGAACGCTAGGCTCGGATCACTGATAAGTTGTTTAGTGTATCTTGAATTGGTCATGTACTTATCAAGCAATTAACGTGTTCCGAGTATTCTCGATCAAGGGCTTCAGTAGTGAACGCTAGGCTCGGATCATTGATAAGTTGTTTAGTGTATTCTTGCTTGAATATCTAAGACGTTTTTCTTTTCTGGCTAATATATGATATGTTTACTGTTATATTAATCACTGATCTGCTTATACAGCGCACGAGCTCGGGTACTATGATGAGAATTGATGTCCCTTGTATCGCAAAGACCTTCTTATCATTTCCTTAATGTCCAAGCACCCTTAGTTCCATTTTGTTAAGTTATACAGAAGACATTCCGAGAATATATTTTAACTGAGTCAAGTACTTTAATCGCCTCTTGGCTCGTCGACATGATTAGAACATACTTATCATTGCTTTCCAAATCTATACTAGTATGGAAATAAACTCATATTACTAGTACCTCAGCTTGAAAAACGATGCATTTTCTCCCAAAATTAGCACTGATGTTTGTCTTTGGTGTTCCACTACATACTCCATACCCAGAGCTTTGGCCTATCATTGATCCCCCTTCTCCCACCCATCTGTGTATCACTTCAAATATCCTCCACAGATTCTGCTATTTCATATTTCTTCCCGTCCTTTCTGAGCCATGGTTCATTGTTAAAGGTTTGCAAAAACATACTCTGTGTCTATTGACATTTCATATCATGTCCAACAAGAGTCGCTTATCAACAATGGTAGAATAGCTCATTCTCAAATTGTCTACACTTATTAACCTATAAGCTTTCCATAGGCTACATATAAGAAATCCGCAACGGCGTAATTCTAAGTATTACCTCATAAAGATCACTTTGGTTTATGGATTATATCGTCAAGATAGCCGTTTCAAATCAGCTTTTGTTTCAAGATAAGTGCAGTTGACCATGACACTCTTTGCATGTGTGAAAGTGAAATTGGACATACTATTTCAAAATAGAACCCATTTACATAATTTTTAAAGTACTTGAGATAAAAGTTTTCAAAATAAATGCTTTTAAATATGTCTCTCAACAGCTGTTAATGTCCCCGAGACCCAAAATGTATAAAATAATATGAATACTCGTGTTTTTCAGTATAAAATACCATATTTGAATATAATAGTGTTATAATTCTTGTGGTCGTAAATGAAATTATAAATGGTACACAAACATTGTGCAAACTTTCTCACTTGTACATGTGCACAGAAACACATGCAAATTCATTTTTAGACATTTTGAGACTTGCTTGAAAGAAGCTCACCACACACCACGTCCCTAAATTCAGCCCCTACTCTCTACTCTGATATCAACCTCTTTACCCTTATGGATTTCACAGTTGTTGTGAAATAAAATTCGTAGGGTGAAATCCTGCCGTGTTTCTCATTAAATCATCCACTCGGTCGCTCGTGTCAGTGACCATGTACTATTTTATAGTTGTTCATCTTTATCTAAAGACGTCTCTTTGCTCAAGTCAATAAACTGGTTTAAAAATCTAAACTGATTTAAATAGCAGTAAAGGTTAATTTTAATATTTTGCCAATTACTTCCAAAATTTCATTTATTGTATAAGCAACTTTGGACTCTGAACTAGGTTATTAACATTCATATTTTAATATATTAGTCGATTTGGAGAAATTAACGTTTCTATAACAGTTCCATGTGAGGTGTTTTTGGTTTTCTTCCAAAACTCCTAAATCTGCATTTTTAGGAAGACGACAATGTTATTTTGTTATTTTATGTTTTGCCTTATAGGCTACATTTGACCATTACAGTTGTTATTTTTCTGTTGTTTTACATACTATGACCTCAAAAACACGAATTACTACTTTTGAATAAAATCGCACTAACAATTTCGAAAAAACATTTGTGGCTCTTAGAGAAACATACAAACATTTTATAAAAATGAGATTTTTGTTTAAAGAAGCCCATTTACATATCTATGAAAATTTACATCCTTTTGTTCACCATAAGTATACTTTTTTCTTTTTATAGATTTACTAAGTAGAGACACTTTTGAACTCCGGGACTGTAACCTCATATTTGTAATGTAAAGTACTTATATCAAAGTACAGTACTATCTCGGGTATGTCTATATATGAGTAAATAATTATGAAATAATTTGTATGAATAATAATTGTCAGTAAAATAAAACATTTTTATGTTAAAAATGTAGAAATCTTTTCAAACATATAGTTTACAAAATGTAAAATGGGTTTTATCGTCGAAGGATATTGTTGAAACACATCGTCAACTTAAATTTTAACATTATAACCCTTCGCATTCAAGTAGAGGTGGGTAGTAGAATCCATCTCAAATTTCCATAATTGATGAAAGAAGTACAAATTTACAAACAGGGCTGAATGTTTGCACGGGATAAAGTGAGAGGAAAATTTCTTCACTTCACAAATATAAAATCTTTCTCAAGATTAGCGTTCAAAACCTGTTTTCTCCTGCTTTGTTAAAGTGATGTTTTAAATCGTTATATCTCATATCAATTTCTGATATGAATAAATTTAATTTAAGAAGTATAATATACATATTGCTTCTGAAAGTTTCTAAAACGTTTACATTTTGAAGTAAACAATTTGTTACTTTATTCAAAATATGATCCAAATATTGTTTCAGCGTTTCAGTGTTACTTAAATCTTTCAGTTACTCAAGGCTAATAATAATAATACAAAGTGAACAAATAAAATACCCGAGATCATGTTATCCTTTATATTACAAGAAAAATTTTGTTACCATTGTACCAATTATTGTTGCTGTAGTAATCCAGTAACACAAACTAACAGTACTTAACTAACTAGTTACTAACTAAAGTAACTAATAAAATGCATATTATTATTAGTTAAAACTATATAAAACTATTTTTTTTTTGATATTATAAAGTACAAATATTATCTTATCAAAATTAAACTATTTGTTTCAATAAGCAAAACAATTATTAGTTATTAAAATTTTGTAAGCGATATCTTTTGTTTTAAACTTTTCCTGTTCATATTTGTATGGAATATATTTTTATAATATTAATTAATTAATTCTAAACAGCTGTATATGTAATTATTGGTAATTGAGGGTTTTTTCTAAGATATACTCAATTAATAAATGTACACTTTTTGTTTGTAAATTTATGTCCCATTGTGCGTGCTGTTGTGGCACGTGGTTGAGGAAATATGTAATGCATATTAATTTAAATAACAATACTAACTTGAAAAATAAAATTAAAATTAAAAGTATGTTTCAAATTTGGATTATGATCTGATAGAACATTTTATCAAACTAGTAAAAATAAAAAACTTTTTTTATATTTCTACTGACCCTCCCCCCCCCCCAAGCTATTTTATATAGAAGGAAGGAAGAAAAGGATCTTCCCTTACGTCAACACCGATTTCGTTTAGCACACACAATAGTTTTTTTACAGAGTGGAAGAGTAATACAATTTAAATTATTTTAATATTTTCTAAATCCAAAAATTGTATAAATTAACTTTGAGTGAAGTAGTTTGACTAGACGGCTTTTATGAGATATTCTAGAGTTAGCACGTCGTGTTCCCGTTGCCCTTGTAACTTTAGCAACCACAATAACTTGCGAACCATACCTCCTCACTTTGATCCCATATACTGAGTCACCACCATACGTACGTTTTGGAGCTTTCACATAAATCGAACCCGACAACGCTTATATAAATTAATTTTGTTTATATCCAAAAATAACTTAGCTTTTGTTTATTAAATTTTATGTGAATATTTGTTTATTTTCTATATATTAGAAGAATCTTGGATTTACTTGGATATTTGTGTAATATGTCAATATATTTAGACATGAATTTAATTTTCATTAAAACTCGATATATTGACCACATAATTAAAACACACAAATCTTTATGAAAATGAGTTTATTTTCAACAAAATTACTTTCAAAATATTAAGTCATCAATGAAGTCATTTAAAAAGCGCACTAGTCCTGTTGAAAATAAGCAATCTTGTTGTGGAAATGCGCCTGTGTCTTTCATTTGATGATTGTAGTTTCTACAAAGGGATTCAGTATATTGAATTTAGTTTTAGCCAGTTTTCTTCACTCCCCTGTGGGCAGTAAGGAAAGTATTGCACGAAACTTCATATCGACATTGTCAACCCCTTGACACATATTAAGACTGATTTCGCAAATTAAACTCTCTGATCTTTTTTGTCACGTATTCTCTCAAGAGGGTGTGATGAAGGTTGATACTCGGTGGGTTTCCAAAGGATTGATTACAATTTGGACGATATAGCAAGATGAAAGGAATACATATAAAGGGGGCTGGCTATTATCCTAAGATTAGGTGGTCAAAATAGCTCTCAACTTTATGGTTTGAATTGGGGTAGGTGTAGAAGTTGAAAATGAAACCAAGTTCAACGTGCTTGAAAATGTATACTTGCCAACCACGTTTTTATTAAACTGAAATATTTATGTATGAGCCTAGATAGAATTTAACATTCCTTTGTACTTGGTGTCCGCATACTTCAAAAATGTAAAATAAAAATACTAAAGTTAGAAAAGAAGTCGGGAAAATTCAAATACCTAAAAGAATTTTCGAAGTGACTTAAAATTTTTGTTTACAGTTCTGTTTTGTTTTGATGTAATAAAAACCTTTTTTTAGTAGGTTAGTAATAATTTATTAGGCCTATGGACTTTATTTTAATAATGTTTCTCATAATTTGGTTCTGGAGTAATTTTGGATATTATGGACAACTAGCAAGATACAAAAGTTTTAGTCTTTAGCCAATAACTCGGTTATCTTTTAAGTTACAGATTTTTTTTTTAATGTTCTGTTTGTCATTAAAAAAGGAATTTTTTGTTTCATGAAAATATTTTGCGAAGTTAGCTGTTTTCAAGATATTTGACATTATAACTTTAAACTGATTCCATTTTAAATCTAGATGAAAGGACTTTTGGTTTTTTTTGTACGGTAAACATTTTATACCAGTATGTATACAAAATTTGAGTTCAAATATAAAGTTTTAAGTATTTTGTAAAAAAAAAAAAAAAAAAAAAAAAAAAAAAAAAAAAAAAAAAAAAAAAAAAAACCTCTTTATATGAAACTGTTTCTTTATTTTCACTAGTAGAACACGTCCTTTGAAAGTTTCTCCGTTTCTTCCTGAATCACCCTTTATATAGAAAAAATAAGCCTTAACAAAGACATTTTACTTTTTAGCATATACGTAGTATAGAAAGACAGATCGTTATGTGATGGGTCAAAAACAAATGTCGAGTTTTTCACGAAAATATCCTCTGAATGAAGATATAGCAGTTCTGTGCAGTTCTTTATAGCTTAAACAAATGAACTTATTTTATATAATATTTGTTTCGTATGTAGGCCATATCTCAGGACTTTTTAAAAAAATAAAAATTTAGAAAATAAGTAAAAAATACAGAATTCTGAGTTTTTAAAAATCAACTATAACGATTTTGATAAATTTTTACTAAAATATAACTCCTAAGTACCCAAACAAAACGTATAATATATAATTATTATGTATAATAACGTATTATAAAGTATTATAACGTATAATAACAAAAATATACAATTCGTGAGTTATCCTTTAAAAAAGTTTAATCGACTAAAAAGCTGTTATAAAAGATGTAATTTCTCAAAATCGACTCTACCAATCTGTTTAAATTTTGATAAATGATTCAAACTAGTATAAAATATTGTAAATAATAGAAGAAATACCTCTAAGAAATAATTTTAAAACGAAAATTGTCGTTAACCGCCGTCACTATTTTAAAAATGAATGTTTATTGTAGAGTTTTGTTGAAAATCATAAATAATATTTTTTTACATATAAGAGTTCAAATTTGACATGGATTTAAAGTAGGTAAAACAAATTATTCATGAGTTTGTTTTTGTTATGCTAGTAAGTTGTATTCTAATCTTGCTTTGATATACATTATCACTGCAGTAATCTATAAATGTTTACTGGTGTACAAACGATGATTTCAACTGCCGATTCTAACCTACAAATTAACGTAGGCATGTTCCAAAGCTCGGCCAATTTAACTGTAATTGCTTTTCCAATGTCTTTTAACTAAACAGTAGAATCAATAACCACACCGCTGGTAGTATATCTTCCTGAAAGGAAACAGTTAAAAGCAAAACTTGCAACTTGCATTAACACGAACTATTGAAAGGTAATCCTATTGTCGAATCATTATCCCACATTTTAAGCGAATTTATACTGAATTCAACGTAACTTTGGAGTCTGAGTGAAGCAACAGGTCTAGTTTATTTTATTATTTTATCGTAAAAACAGAATAAAAATAAAATAATGTATTTCACAATAAGCTTACTCACTTTCAACCTTCAACCAGTGAAGACAACGAACCTTTATTTCTACTCAACAGATAAAATATTATTAGTTATGAAAATGATTATTTAGAATTTATTTTATTGCAACATGTTTAATGACACATAACACGCCTTACTTCAACTGCGTACTGAGTATATGTTGGAACTGGATAGAGTCTAACTTGTATCTATTTAAAACTGTGAGTAGATGTGGGTTTAGTAGCTGATTAACAAATAACTCAATTTTCTAGTTCCATTTTTAGAATTCAATATGACTGGTTTATTATATATGTTCGCTACCCCTAGTGACTTCTACACTTTATACCTGATATTAGACTTAAACGTGTGGTAATATACAGTGCGGTTAGCACGAACCTATTTATTACATAATTTCCTGTAATAATACCTAAAAATCTAGGCGGAAAAGTATGTTATGTTATCTGATCCGTTAGCAGCTTTACACTGGCGATATGACGCGAATTTCCTTCGTTACCATTCGTATATTGTGAGAAACATGATTGGCGTGTCAAAACCTGTCGGCCTACATATGAGTGTTACCATAACTGGCTGACTTTGTATTATAGAAACATCATTTGAGTATGGATACTGATTTAAAACTGCATAAAATGAGCTGTTGCGCGACCTTATATAACATAATTAAAGTTACGAACAAAATCAAATTAGAGAAGCCACCATTTTAAAATTTACGGCCAATTGTTCACAAGTTCTCATCACGTAGATGTAGATATTTTACAACTGATTACATTTTGATGTCAATCGGATTAATCGTTCATAGTTATCATGCATACAGGAAGTGAAAGTTAGGTTAGGTTATAGGCTTCCCTTTGAGTGTTGTTATAGACATTTTAACCATAGCGATCTCCTTCATAGAAACTACCACTTGTCAAAAACGTAAGAAACTTTCTGATGCTATGAAACCATCCTTTCAGAGAGAGAAAGAGAGAGAGAGAGAGAGAGAGAGAGAGAGAGAGAGAGAGAGAGAGAGAGAGAGAGAGAGAGAGAGAGAGAGAGAGAGAGAGAGAGAGAGAGATGCATGCACGCATAGTGTGATAACAAACCTTACCCATTAGATTGTATTTAAACACACATTGTAAAACCTTTTTTTAATTGAAATCATGATTTTTATATCGTTTGACATCAAAATAAGTATAAAACACTTTTTCCCCCTAAAACTTCTCTATCATCATCACTTTAAAATAAAAAATTTAAAAAATAATAATAAAATAAAAACCAGAAAAGAGCATACAATGAGAATCCTAGCCCTCGAACATTCTAATACCGTCAGATTCGGAAAAGAACAAAAGTTGAACAAAAAAGAGCTGATATGAAATAGAGGTCAGCTAGGGTCCCTGGGGCTTGCCACACCCACATTCACTATAAGTGACCCTCTGGAGGAGGGAGGCAGCAGGGAACTTTGGTGTTTCAACAGGTAAAGCACATTTTAATTACGTTTTCTGTTGTAGAATAAATTTGTGTTGTATCAACAATAATTACGAGGACATAGAAACGACATTGTCAAGTTATATAAATTAATATTATACGTTATAGGGGAAATACAAAGAAAATTATATGAACAATAAACGCACAAAATTATGTTTTATATGTTAAATAATCATTAATATTATTTCTAAATTATAATATGATGTTGGGTTAAAAGTGTCATTTTTAGCTAAATATATTTATTTAAAAGACATCTGTCGTCCGTATTTGCAGTAAGCTAACATGCAGTCAATTTTTGTCATAGAGTAATAATTCTTAAACTCAAATTATAAGTTAGTTTGTAAATATCAAAAAAGATCAATGAAAATTTTTCACTGAAAACATCATTTATCAAGATATTCACTAAAAACGTGTCCCTGTTCACCCTCCTCTAAAATAAACTCTCGATCATAAAAAAACACATTGGTTTCTCAAAAATTAAATATTAAAAAAGTATATTGATTCCCTCCTTTTTCCCCTTTTTGAAAGAGATTCAAACAGTTTAACGTGTATTAATAAGTAGCTTTTTTAGTCCCCAACAAATGGTATAAGGTTCCGAGAAGAGCACTCAACATAAATTAAGTTGATTTTTGTTGAAACGTTTATAACGCATCGCACGTGCAGCCACAGG
Organism: Aphrophora alni; assembly: GCA_963513935.1. Taxonomy (NCBI): domain Eukaryota; kingdom Metazoa; phylum Arthropoda; class Insecta; order Hemiptera; family Aphrophoridae; genus Aphrophora; species Aphrophora alni. Next base: position 92,494,884 of record OY740770.1, read on the forward strand.
ATAAAGAGGAAGTAAATTATATAAATACATAAAGATACTTTGTGGTTTAAAAGGACTGCCTTTGTAGAGTTTTCTTAAACATGTCCGCAAGGCCTCGTGGGATACTGATATAACTTTGCCTTTTTCCCAACCAACTGTTTGTGAGAAACTTTTACATTTTCTGTAACCTCTCTTGTATTTGTTTCAAGGATCTTTTCTTTTTTCAAATAGTACTACACCGCAATCTTATTTTACAACCAGGACTATTAGATATCTTTTTTTAACATTAGAAAATATTCTCTGTTTGAAGTTATTTGTTAATGATGGAAGTTCAATTTTATTATTATACATTTTTCGGACATTTGCCATCATTTGTGTGTTAAAAATCAAAACACTTTGTTTTTATTTTTAACACAAAAATTATGGCAAATGTCCGAAAAATGTATAATAATAAAAATTAGAAAATAATTTTAACTTCCCAGTGTATTGAAACAGATTGAAAGTTTAAATTTGTTACCTATCAAATTCCAGATGTTTTTGCTATATTTCATTTTCTTTTCTTATTACTTAAAAGGAACATAATTTGCTTGATGAAAGAACAACATGAATTATATTTTCTTAAATTCTGATCTTATAACTAGCCTCCAGAATTCCAATCAAAACATTTTATTACGTTAAACATTGCAATTTGAATCTGCTATTACACGTTTAAAAATCGTAAATAAACACTGATTGTCGATCCGAAAATTTTGTATAAAATTCAAATAGATTATTTTAGCACGTGATTTTCCAATTGCTTAAGTAGAAACCTATGTCGTTCGTGAGTGTTAACCATCGCAGCACCGTTAAAAATATAAATATAGTCTTTCGCAACATCGATCCATTGAAACAAATTTTTAATTGTTAGTTTATTTCAAGTTTTAGCGAGTATTTAATTTCCATAATTTGTACACATTGATGTGAAATTCGAATTCAACGCTCCGTAATTCATAATATAATTCAAAAGTAAATACCATAATATTATTATCATCAGTAGTTTTATAGAAAAAAGTTACGATTAAAAAATGCATGAAATCACTATAATTTCACCCTCCTTTAATTTTAACCCCAATACTTATGAATATTGGTCCAAAATCCAGTGATTCTGTTGACACCACCTCGATACATTCGAAGATAGTACAAAATAACCCATATTTGATTTTTTCCATAATCAGCAACAAAATTAACATTTTCAGTCATTCGCACTTCCTAGTTCTCCGGATAGAGAGTAATAAAATGTAGACAGACAGAAAGAAACATAGACAGTCTGAAAAGTGTTTGGATGTTTATCTAATCGCTGGAGAGAGATTGAAAACATGATATCAAATTTAATATTCACACAATCACGCTTTTTTATTCAATTGGACACTATACACTTATATCCTAAAATGAATATACTGTGAACAGTTGTGAGGCCATGTTTAAGACAGATTATTTTTATCACTGCTGTCGTTCCTACAAACATTTTGACAGACAAACATTCATTCATTTTATTTACACTTTGTTTTATACATTCATATTATTCATACTTTGTTTCCTACACTTATCTTATTTATACTTTGCTTTCATACACTCATATTATTATACATACTTTGTTCCCTACACTCATTTTATTCATACTTTGGTTTCATACACATATTTTATTCATACTTTGTTTCGTACACTTATTTTATTTATACTTTGTTTCATACAATTATTTTATTCATACTTTTTTACGTATACTTATTTTATTTATACTTTCTTTCATACAATTATTCTACTAATACTTTTTACGTGCACTTATTTTATTTATACTGTGTTTCATACACATATTTTATTCATACTTTTTTACGTCCACTAATTTTATTTATACTTTGTTTCATACACATATTTTATTCATACTTTGTTTCGTACACTTATTTTATTCATACTTTGTTCAGTACACTTATTTTATTTACATTTTCTTTCATACAATTATGTTATTCATACTTTGTTTCGTACACTTAATCATTCATACTTTGTTTGGTACACTTATTTTATTCATACTTTGTAATATATATTTATTTAATTCATATTTTGTTTCATATCCTCATTTTATTCTTACTTTGTTTCGTACACTTATTTTATTTATACTTTGTTTCGTACACTTATTTTATTCATACTTTGTTCGATACACTTATTTTATTTACACTTTGTTTCATACAATTATGTTATTCATACTTTGTTTCGTATACTTAATTGTTCATACTTTGTTTGGTACTATTATGTTATTCATACTTTGTAATATATATTTATTTAATTCATATTTTGTTTCATATCCTCATTTTATTCATTCTTTTTTCGTGTACTTATTTTATTTTCCTAAACTCACTATGTTTATATTTTTTCATATACTGTACTTGTTTTCTTCAACCTTTTTTTGTACACTCATTTCATTTATACTTTGTTTCATATACTCATTTTATTCATTTTTTTTTCATGCACTTATTTTCTTCTTACTTTGTTTCAGATCGTTACGAGCCGTTAAGAGAAGTAACCATGTCGTTTTCATTGCCGTCTGCAAAAAGAAGTAAGTAAAACTGAAATAATAAGTGCACTGTTTGAAACAATGTAGTTGACTGTTTGATGCTGTATACGTTTGTATATGTGAAAATGTGTGCGTCAAAATAACAGTAAATCTTAAAGCATTGATATGAAGAGGTGGGTTTATTAATCATTGATCCTTTGGCATGTGTTTATGGAGTAAATTTATGGTTCTCTAATAATTATATAGAATATCCCAACTGACGCTGATAATAATAGCTGATGTAATAATGTAGTAAATTTCCATTATTTAACAATCAAATCAAATTTGCTAGGTATTTAAACTTCAGGCTTGCTCTTTCAACATACAAAATCTTTTTATCTATTCAAACGATAACAGGAAAAACGTTAATGATTGATTGGTGGGTATTTATTATTACAACATATTTTTCAACGAATATGTCGTCGTAGAAATTCTACAGCAGCTTTTAAAATTTGAAACTTTTCATCCTTTTCCAGATTTTCATACCTAGTATTTGTTAAAATTGCGTAGCTTTTGTTCGTGAAACATACACTACAATTTCATCCACCAAATCGCAACACTAATCGTAACTTTATGGTTTTACCATAAGGTATACGTGGTACTGTCATAAAAATTTTAACTAAAAATTGTGTTAAACTAAATTTAGAATTATCATTTTCTTCCAGATACTAATATATTTGTTCCAAAGCGTTTTGAAGTGTTTTCTACCTAAAACCTTTGCAGTAAAGTAAAACAATCAGTATGATATTTCAACATAAGTTAACTACATGCTTTTTAGAATTTCAGGCCCAAATCATCTCTTCGAATATTTATTTTCTCAAAGATTGTATTTTTAAAAGCATTATGGCATACATATTTAACACCTCTGCGTAGTCGAGTAACTTTCATAATTCTTTAGCATTATTTATCTCTTCGGAACAAGTAAAGTAATTATTTTCTAATTCAAACTACTGCCACTGGAATCTCTTAAGTCGTTTTATAGGACGACTAGTCGTATTACAATGAACACTAGCTTCTCTTCTTGAACTTTCTCCAGAGGTCTACATCTTCTTTGATATAATCTTGGGTTAGATTCCTCTCTTTTATATTTTCTATCTCTGTTCACTAACTCTTGATGCTGTTAGAGTATTCGAAGACTATGGATTTGAATGATGACCGAGAGGTTTTTGTCTTTAAACAACAACAAGAAATCAACGTCTCCTGCTTAAATACTTTTTAATCTAATTTTCCTTCTGGAAGTAAACGTTAAAGAAGTCATTCCTCTCTTGACTTTAATAGTACTCAAAATTAAACATAATTTTTAATAGAATCTATATTTCGTATTGATATATGACGTATCCGCTTTTCTCTGTCAATAAAATATAACTTATTAAATTGACAAAACGTAACTAGGTATAGCTTTAGGAATTTCTACTTTTTTTATTGAGGGCGAGTTTATCATTTCTGACCTCGAATTCAAAATCAACTAATCCATAAACTCAAGAGAACTCAATATTATAGCAAATTCCTATTTTCAAGATTTTATTTAATTATTTGCTTATTGCAATAATGTTTAACTAAATAGCCCACTTTATCACTAGTTTAACTTCAATCTAAATTCATTTAATAATCGTATGAGACCTGTTTCATCAAAATCTGCGCAGGTTCAATGTATTTTGAAGCTTTGAACTTTTTCCGCTTCGTTTACTACACTAATTGTATTATATACACAGCTGGAAGCAAATACGTTTTTACATGTAATAACTTTTCGAATCTGAATATAATGCATATTCCTCTAAAACGTCCAATTTTCTCTCATAGAATATATATGTGTGTCATATGGAATATCTCTGAAGTAATTCCATATTTCTTTCAGTGCTGCTGTTTGAGTGATAGACTTTTATTTAATGTACTTTCTATTTATATGTTAGTTTCTTAAAAGCGGGTTTAGAATATCCCGTCTGTATGTCCAATTTATTGTTAATCACTATGTCGTAAGATTTCTAAGCGCATAACAACTGAAGATAATGATTTAGCTCTCGAATTGTTTCTTGAGACGATTTACGTCTTCTTATTGTTGTGTTTAAGTGCTGCCTCATCAACTATAAATTACAATTTTAATTTTTTACTAATTTTGCTCAAGGACGAAACTAGGCTATATTTTACCCAAGACACTAACTCAGCTTAGCAAATTCCCCCCCCCCCTTTACTCTAACTTTGACTCCAGTGTAGAAGGGGACCGATTTGATGTTGGACAATTTTTTAGTTTTTGTTCAATATCATAAATTTTTTTAAGCAATAAATTAAAAAAATCGTCCATAATTTAAAAAAATCACAAATATATTTATAGTTAATAAAATTATTTTTATCGACATTGTAAAGCGTATGATAAAACCTTTATTTGAAAGAGCAAACATTCCTAAAAGTTTTGAGAAAAATGTAAATTGTGTATCCGTTTTCAAAATACTTTGATTAAAAAGACTACAGTTGTTTATCGTCAACTTTTATAAATATCGATATTTTTTTAGGTTATGTAATACACTGGCTCTATACTATCTTGTATTTTAGGAGAGCTTAATAAATTCCCCTCTCGTCTGATTAACCAATAGAACCAATGAGCTATGTTTAAGAATGGATTCTATTCGTGGCCCATGGTACTAAGAATCATTACTAAATATCGTGTTAGTATGATCATGACCTCCCACAATAAATCCTGCTACCAACTACTTTCTTATTTTTAATTTCCGTTAATTTTACTCTACTATAAACCTCTTCAGCCAAATGTGCACCTTGACCGACGTCCCCTATACTCAGCCCCCCCCCCCTACCCTTCCCTTGTTTTGTCCAGGTTATTTTTCAATATTATTTATATTAAAGTTTTTTAATTTTTTACATTTCGTTTTAACACTTTTTTTATACGATTACCGTGTTTTAAATATTAAATTTTGAACATTATTCTAAATTTAATCTTTTTTCTTTGACAATTTACTTTCATAATTCTATATTTTAAACGATAGTGCCAAAAAAATTCGTATGGAGTGAAATATTAAATGGTCTTTTGCACTCCTAAAATTTAAAACATGTAAATACACATTCGTACATTTTTACTATCAGAACAGTATAAAGTATCAAATAAAACTATCACTAACCAATAACAATCGGTGAGTATTAGTTTATACCCCTCTGACGATGGTAGCTATGTTACTAAATTGTACATAACAGTTTAACTTGCTCTTTAAATGTTATTAAACTTGTTAACGTTATTTGTGTTAGTGTTTTATTTGTGATTTGAGGATTATTTCTTTCATATCGTTATTAACCACAAGGCTCATTGGATGTTGTATTAATCGGAAGCTGTAAGAAATCAGAGCTCTGTTTCTGTATCTTCTTTCTACTTATCTTTGCGATCTATATATTATATTGACACAAAGTCAAAATCTAATAAAAGCGTGAAGCAAGTTTGCACCCCCACCCCTACAAAAGCCAAGGTTGTTTTCCTTTTTTTACTCGTGAATAGCGTTTTAAAATTACCTTCCTATTTCAAACACTTTTAATATAACCACGGAAAAGAATTGTAAAACTCTATGAGATCAGACATCAATGTGTTTTTTAATAAATCCTTTACACTTTAATAAAGTTTATTAAATTTATGGCTTTAATATCAATAAAGTTCAGGAATATACAAGGTTTTTAACAGATCGTAAATTTTATCTCGTGGAAATTTTTTATTTATTTAACACGTAGTTATTAAAAGTGATAACACGTTATTTCACGAAATTAATATTATGTTTTAATATGGAGCATCTCAGTAAACTTTCTTTATTTCCATTACTTAAAAAGTGCGAAAATTTATATACAGCGTTTTTATAGTTCTTGACGTTGTGACAAGATAAAAACACAGACTTGCATTCGATTTCAGGATGATTTTTGTCTATTCGTAGCTTATTTACTATGAATTATCTAGAGAATAGGTGAGATGATTTATTATAATTTTTGATATTGTATAAGATTTGAGAGTCCTAAAAAAAAGATGTGATTTTGAACGTTACAAAAAATTTAATTTGAAAACTCCCATCAAATATGAGATTTTGAAAACTAAAAAAAAATTATTAGATTTTGAACATTACGAAAAACGATAAAATTTTTGAGAGGAGGAGGTTTAAAATAAGAGGATTGATTGTCAAGTATTATCTTTTAAAAAAGTTATCTTAAATATTTAAACTGTTCGAAGTTTGATATGGTGCTGGTTTCCTAAATTTGTAACATAAATCTTTAGATTGTTTGTTGAAAAAAAACTTAATAGAAACTATTAATATAATATATACGTTTTTTATATAGGATTCGATTTTGAGATCGGTTTAAACGTACTTAAACCCACAGTTAAAAAAAACGCAACATTTTAAGAATTTATATTAATTTACCGATTTTAATTAAACTGATATTTATGTATTTTATGTAAGAAATTGGAAGTTGTATTATATATATTCGCCTCAACTATATTCTAAAATTTCGACTTTTATAATACTTAACATTAAATACGTGTAGTTTATTTTGTAAAATGTTTATTGAACGCATATTGGCACATAGAAATATTAACCACCTTAGTTCCACAAGACATTTCAATTAAACTTACAAATATTTAGGTTCACCAAAACACTAATATACAAATATATACAACGTTACATTTTCCCCTACACTTTTGATGCCTCGATATTTATTCTGAATCAAATGGAATATACTCTGACAAATTTTTGCTTGAACATTAGCATTCTCTGACGACACGTGCACACTTTGCTTACATAATGTGAACTCGAACGTCTAGTTGATGTCACTGAAGTATTGATAAATTGTTATATTTTAAGCTTTTTGTAACGAAATCAAGCGTTATCTCACCCACAAGGTGCGAACAACAAGGTGGTATAACAAATATAAAGAGGGTGGATAAGGGCAGAAAGAGCGTATAGTGCTTTGCTTTTAGATGTCATACATTTATATGCACAGGGGAGATTACATCTAAACGTTCATAAATAGCCATACTCTCTTCTCCCTCCCCTCCCTCTCTCTCCATTTCTCTCCCTTGCCTCTCTCTCCACTCTCTCTCCCTTTTCCCTCTCTCTCTCTCTCTCTCTCTCTCTCTCTCTCTCTCTCTCTCTCTCTCTCTCTCTCTCTCTCTCTCTCTCTCTCTCTCTCTCTCTCTCTCTCTCTCTCTCTCTCTCTCTCTCTCTCTCTCTCTCTCCTCTCTCTCTCTCTCTCTCTCTCTCTCTCTCTCTCTCTCTCTCTCTCTCTCTCTCTCTCTCTCTCTCTCTCTCTCTCTCTCTCTTCTCTCTCTCTCTCTCTCTCTCTCTCTCTCTCTCTCTCTCTCTCTCTCTCTCTCTCTCTCTCTCTCTCTCTTTCCGTTTTCCTACTCTCTTTATACTATATAATATTAATATTTGGTATTACTGTAGTTTGTATTATCTGTCAAAAAATTCCGTTTTGACTTTGATACAGTCATCACAAATTTAATATCTTATAACCGAAAAAACAACGTACAATTAATTCTCATACATGTATGATTGTTCTGTAGACTTTAAACTTCGCCACCATCAATAAATATTCACCGTTCTTATTCCATAATTATGCTGCTCTCAGGATTTCGTGGTGGGTGTATTTTAACCTGCCTGGGTTTTTTATTTTCAATATAATCAAATCAGTGGTCAGTTATCTAATTAATGGTTCTTTATTATTTAATACAACTTGACTGTTTCTCTTAGTTCTCTTATATACTAATTACAAATATCTTACTTCTTAATTACTAATAATCCAGAATGATTCTAATATTTGTGATACAGATCTCATTCTACGTTATCGTTTTTATGGAAATGGTTATCGTTGTCTCTGAAATAATTACACGAAGATTGCTCACCCTCGTTGCCTTCGTTTGAAGTGTCAATACTCCCAGGAAGCTCTTCCTCGCTAAGTCCGCTTGGACATCTTTAAGAATTATTTTCCAAGGAAGCTCTTACTCGCCAAGTCCGTCTGGCTATCTTTAAGAATTATTTACCCAGGAAGCTCTTACTCGCCAAGTCCGTCTGGCTATCTTTAAGAATTATTTTCCCAGGAAGCTCTTACTCGCCAAGTCCGTCTGGCTATCTTAAAGAATTATTTTCCCAGGAAGCTCTTACTCGCCAAGTCCGTCTGGCTATCTTTAAGAATTATTTTCCCAGGAAGCTCTTACTCGCCAAGTCCGTCTGGCTATCTTAAAGAATGATTTTCCCAGGAAGCTCTTACTCGCCAAGTCCGTCTGGCTATCTTTAAGAATTATTTTCCCAGGAAGCTCTTACTCGCCAAGTCCGTCTGGCTATCTTAAAGAATGATTTTCCCAGGAAGCTCTTACTCGCCAAGTCCGTCTGGCTATCTTTAAGAATTATTTTCCCAGGAAGCTCTTACTCGCCAAGTCCGTCTGGCTATCTTAAAGAATTATTTTCCCAGGAAGCTCTTACTCGCCAAGTCCGTCTGGCTATCTTTAACAATTATTTTCCCAGGAATCTCTAACTCGCCAAATCCGCGTCTGGCTATCATTAAGAATTATTTTCCCAGGAATTTCTTACTCGCCAAGCCCGTATGGTTATCTTCAAGAATTCTTGGCCCACTGACCAAATTTCCTCCCACCCAAGGTTTTATATTTCATTGTAGCATCAATAACCTCTGCCTTACAAATTCATTATTTTTCCAGGTCTGTCACAACAATTGTTGTCATACTGGCTTCTTAAAAAGAACTCTAAAAAAGAAATTCCTAACATGACAAAAACTTTTTTTTTCTAATTTTAAATCATAGTTCCATCTCTCAAATTTGAAATCAATTAATCATTTTGTTATCAGCTTTAATTCATTAGTTGTAAATTCATAGTAAATTGTAAAATACTGATTAAGTTTTTAATTCTCAATTTTCTAATATTAATAACTCTTCCCTAATTTCAACTATTTCAACCCAAATATCAACACCCCACGTCCCTCCTCCCAACTTTCCAATGTTAATCTTACTTCTCAAATTTGTAATTTTATTTGTACCTCCAAAATTTCTAGTCATAATTGCACCTTCCAAATTCCTCATCATAGTTACACCTCCAAAATGTATAATCATAATAGAATATCTAAATTTCGGGATTTACTTTTTTTTTAATAATCCACAAATACTGCATAGTGTTAACCTGTCAATTTATCATTATTTTGTCGGGCATGCAGTATATCAACACAATTCAAACATTAATACTTAATACAGAAACACAATGATAACCTATTTGTTTTTAAGTTAAAATCAAATCCATTAACGTTGATATTCTGATTTACTTACATATTCTTTCTTTTTCATCATTTTCTAAGAAACTGCTTTTATAACGGACCGTACAAACTGATCGCTTAGGGCTTAGAGAAATGTGGTGGTGTTACCATTATTGTTTGATATTTTACTCGAGTACAGTAAAGTAAATACCAATGACAAAAAGAGTAGTCACCTTAGGTCACATCACTTGGAAAAGTGATAAGAAGTGTTATGTAAGAGATTACATAGAACTCTTCTGTTGACACAGAATGAATAATCAATTAAAAACTTAAAACAATCATGCAGTGAAATTACACAACAATACGCATCCAATAAATAATTACAAAGAATTGTTATATTGTAAAAAGATCAGATCCTGCAAAGATGCCTTTGACTATTGGATTTTTTTTTTTTTTCAATTAACTTTTTATCCTCCACAATGCTAAAATAAACATCTTATAACTTTTTGCAGACCTAACCGCCATCTTTAATTCAATACCCGTAAGAAATTGTTCATAATATTGTTACACAATTGAAAAGGTTATTTGAAAATAATGATCGGAAAATTCGTAAAAATTTGGTTTATTTTTATAATTCTTCAAAATTTGCAATTGCTTTGTATTTAAAATATTCAAGATATTTACAATGCAATACGACCATACGTTCAGAATTTATATATATTTAAAATAATTATTATTTCAACAAGTTTTGATAAAGCAAAATAAAAAATATCAGGTTTGTAGTGGAAGCCTGTCCGTTCAGAATTCGTATGTAATTAGGAGAGATTTCATATTATTAGAATAAATAATTTCTCTGCATTCCTTCTAAACTTTACGTAAAATATTTGCGACTCTCCTTTATCTACTTTTGTTTAACAATCCGGAGGGACCCCTTACCTGTCACGTAGTCTTAGTTTAGATCCCTCCCTTTCATCTTTCCTAACAGGTCTTATTCTATTCAGACCCGGACGCTATTACCGTATTCGAGGACTATATGTCTTTATTGTATACTCTTTCCTTCCTTTTTATTTAAGGGGATGATTACCGAATGGTTTTCTGCCTCTAAATTTCGTAACAAGGAAGAAATTGTTCCCTGATTTCACACTTTAGTTGTTTCTCATAAATTTGGTTAATTTAAAACGCTTAAAGTCGGATATGACAGCGTATTTTGAACTTTAGTTATTTTAAAACGTCCAATGACGTATTGATCATTGATTTCTCAAAATAGTCGTTTTCGCAATTTGTTCCCAATAAAAACTATTTCCACTTCTCTCTCTGAATGGGGTGATTGCGGGGCTTGCGTTCGTATTGGTATGTCACCACTCTAGAGATCACAATTTTATCCAATTTTCTTCAAATGTATCACAATATTTTATTTACAATAACTATTATTTTATTTATAATAATACTTTGGACAAGTTTGTGATAAAAATCTGTTTCTAAATTTCAAATTGGTAGCGATGTGTGCCTTTATAGGTTATTGTGTACATCTTAAAAATCTGCATTCCATAGGCTATATATATATATATTTTTTTTTTTTTTTTACTAGAACAGTTAAGAGATTTATTGGTAAAATAAATTCATCCCATAACCTAAAAATTTGAAAATAAATCAGAATAATCCATCTAGGCTGGTTATGGTTAAACTTTCTAGTAGTAGTAACTCCATAATAATAAAATATATATATAAATTCATAAAATAGCTATCTATTCATATTATCCAACACGATCATCAAAAATTCACTAATCATTTCCCGTCCTATCACTTAACCGAGTTTTAGTTTTTTTATATATATATATATATATATATATATATATATATATATATAATATATTAGACGACACTTGCATAACAAAATAAATATCTATTGTGCGAGAGAGAGAGAGAGAGAGAGAGAGAGAGAGAGAGAGAGAGAGAGAGAGAGAGAGAGAAGAAAGGGGTCACGTCAGTGGTATTACTCACAGTTTGTTGTTATGAATTGTGCAGGCTCTAACATATTTCTTTTGATGTATAGTGTACACTGAGGCAAGGATTTGCTGCACAAGAATAACATTAGTTAATAAGAAAAGCTTTTAATAAATTACATTCCCAGTTGAATCCTTTATTTCTAAAGTGTCTGACGTTGTTTCATTTTTCCTAGAAATTTACAACTTGGAAACTGTTTTCACAATTGAATTCCTCGTAGCAAAGAAAACATCTTAATTGCTCAATGCCCATTTATTTAAGTTCATTTTATAGAACTCGGTATATATTCAATTAAAAATATTTATTATCTTCTATAACATTTTATAAAATATTCAAAAAGTATTAAATAAAAATTCAATAACAGGTAAAATTACAATACGATCCCCCCCCGCTACTTTAATAATTATTTTTAAAAAATTGGTGTTTAATTTACTTAAAGTTTACTACTTAACTATATTTAGTCAAACTTACGGAAAATTCTAAATCAATATTTAATAAAATTCTCCAATTTCCTCAACAAACTAATGTTTCAATGACTAAGTCATCATATTTAGTGGCTAGTTGTGTCTGTGATTGACAAGTGAAACGTCGCGACTTCTTAATGGTATATTTCATTTATTATTTTATTATTTAGAGATAATTAACTCGAAACCATTTTCAATTTGGCTTCCAGCACTTCACTTTTATTTATTAGCTTTTGGTTTTATGATGGCTGGGTAAGAAGAGGGAGTTTTCCCGATGCTTGTGCAAGATCGATAGAACAGTTTCAAAACCATGATAGATCTTAATTTTATACGTATTTTATAATAATAATAATAATAATGTAAATTAAATAAACGCAAAATTATGACCATGCAAATTTTTAATGATACGTTTATAATAAAATGAATGCTAAATTATAATTTCCGACCTTTGTCTTCTAAAGGTAAAATATCAAATATCAAAGGACAGTGAAAGTATGAAAGTTTACTAAATCATCGAGTTAATGTTCGGTTTGGGTATTCAATACAATTACCATAAATTTACGTAAATTTAGGCTTAAATACGCTCCTATTGTGGCTATCTTTTGTAAAATCATGTCTCTCCTGGGGGAAAGGGAGGTAAGGATGTGTTTAGCAGAATACATATTCAGGTTATTCTGAGAATAGGAAAACTTTTAGTGTAAGAATTGGAATTAATCTCGTACGATAGGATGGGCAGATTAGTTATATTAGTTTAATAGAACGCCTTCAATTATTTTGTATGCAATTTAAGTCCATGTTGGAGCTGCAAAGTGCATACGCAAATGATGTTAGGCGATTTCCTTTGTACTGATATTTTCAAAATAGTCTCATACTTTTTCTGCGTTTACTTCTTCTTTGAAAGAAAAATTTTACTTTAATTACATAATTTCTAGCCCTTTCCATCGCCAATTTTTAACTACAACTGACTCGGTACAACTACTGTGATTTATTATTATTTAATGTTTAATTTAAATGTAAAACATATTGAAATCGGTTGACAAATTTATGACTAATTTTTCATTACAATATCTGTTTTAAGGTGAAAAACGTAGTTATTGGAACAATACCGCGATGTTTGTTTATTGTTTGTACCTAGTTTAGTTCATAAAGTCAATGTTTAATCACATTTGATGTATACAAACGTTATCGTGGTTAAGATCTCAAATTTTAACCGCATCGTGTTTCTTCTTTTCTTTTCTTTTTCTTTATCTGTATATTTTTTTTCTTTTTTTTTAACATTCATTTTTTAATTAACACAGCTTATGTGAAAAATAAGTAAAGAAGAGTTCAATTGTCCAACAACCGGCTAATACGATTTCGACTGTCTTCTTCTCAAAAGTAGGATCAAAGGACTCACTCCCCCCCCCCCCCAACCTCATGAAGATCTTAAAAGTCTAAAAGAAACATTCACAATGATTTGAAATTTACAGTTTCTTAAAATCGGCTCTATCCAGTGAGTTAACTTTGGTAAATTATAAAGATTAATGGACGGATTAATAAAACATTTTTGAGAAAATTACGGAAATATATAAATGAACCTTGTTTACTGATTTAAAAAAAGTGATTGTATTGTAGATGCATAAAAATGTAAATTTTGTTAAATACATATGCACGTGCTTGTGTTTGTATTTACAAATAATTTAGAAAGTTTTATTTTTCTATGTAAAATTGTTAAAACTAAATACTTCCTCAATTCTACAAGACGACAGGATGAAAAGCCGGAAGTACAGTAGGAAGCTATTTAAAGTTCCATTTTATAGTTCTGATTTGTAAACAACAATACCTTGGCATTTCAACAAGGATGACAACATCTTACATTTAAATATGACAATATCAATTCGTTATAAGGCAGTTAAAAGAAATGGCTTTAAGAAAATTCCCAATCTAGACTACTATGTGTTCTCAAACAATATTTCGTGAATATAATCTATAACTGGAACGAGTGAAGGAAACTCATTTAAAAAAGCATTCAATTTTTTATATCTTAAAAACTTTATATTTTGTTTTTTATATGTAATGAAACTTATAACCTCCGAGGCTCGCTATAGGATCGTGGCAATCCTGTGGGACTCTAATTGGATCTAAGCCTTTTTTCGTATAGTCTTGGGTTAAATTTCTCTCTTTCATCATTCCTATCAGGCCTATCTTCACCAACTCTTGTTCTTTTCCGACTCTGACGCTATTAAAGTATTGTTTTTGGTCTCTGTGTTTTTTTTTTTTTTGTTTTGTTAGGCGATGATAACCAAGAGATTTATTGACTTTAAACAAGACAAAATAATAATAACGAAACTTTTGGGTCTAAACAACGTATGATTTCCACCAATAAGATTCTTGTATATCATAACATTGTAAGTTATTTAGGAACGCTGCAGCGTTCCGTCCCGCTATATTAAAATAATTGCAAATATTGAAACAATGTTTATAATGGTCACATGACTAGCACTGTTTTACATACCTTTCATCAACTGTTCAAGAATATCCTTAACCAAACGTTTAGTGTCTATAAAAAGGAATAACAAAAATGACAAACAGTATTTGTCATTTATCTCCTTCTTTGATGTTGACGTGAAATGATTTTAATGTGCAATCTATCATTTCATTCATTGTTAAGGTGATCGTATAAACTTTGTAAAGACATTTTCCTAATAGAAAATCTATAAAAACCCATTTAAAAAAAAAAACGATATTAGGAAAGTATTGCTAATATGTACTTGGCGAGGGCTAATTTTTGTCTTGCAAAGATATAATATTAGAAAACGATTCTAGTCATCCTTGCATGCTTCTAAGCAACAAGTTGCTCTATTGAACCTCGGCAACTTGTTTTGTTTGTTGTTTGCACCAACTTGCTCTGCAAAATATGAAAAGAAAAGAGTCCAACGTGTACTAAAAGCACACGACTTAGGATAAGCGTCCTTGGTACCTACCTTAAAAAGGAAACCATTTGTAATCCGCCTGCATATATAAGAATGTAGATTTACAGTGTCACTTAGATTTTTAGTGATTATATGCAAGACCAAAATCAAAATCAACATCGTAAAACCCTATGTTTTTTTTTCCTCGTTTAAAGGTATAACACATCTTGCCATAACTGGCTCTTTGGCTCTTAAAATAAAGACCTCTAGCTCTGGAATACTGTATAAAAGTCAGGATACGAATAAAATAAGATTTGGTCAAGAGAGACCGAATAGGAAAGATTAAAGAGAGGATTCTAACCCAAGACTATATGGAAAGAGGCATAAATCCAGTTAGAGTCAGTTTAAGTTTAATAAAAAGCAATTTCTCTGAAAACAAAATGTTATATATGTTGAAATAAATTACTGAATGACTTTATTTTATTTTAAAAAAAGGAAACGAGAAGAGAGGCTTTTCGTTTTAAAAGATTGTTTGAATTTAAGCTCGTATGATTTATAGACAGTTTAAAATTTAGTTGAAATTAAATTTAAAGATTTCTTTAATTGGTGATTTTCTAAAATAAAAGGAAAACTTATTGGTTTTTCTTTCAATAGATTATATCAAGTTATATTCTCAAAAAAAATACAGATAACGTAAGGTGTAATTATAATTAAAAAACAATTTCAAATTTTAGTTTTATGAACAGTAAACTTATTATAATATAGTTAACTCAATAAAGTTTAAAATGAAATTTTGTTTTACCTGGATTTTTGATGACGAAATCCTGGAAAACTTTGAAGAAAATGTTTGCGAAGAGAGATTGATTCTACTAAAACTTATCATGGTTACGTTTTTTTTTTTTTTTTTTTAATTTAGAAAAATTAAGACAGCCATTTCAGTATTAAAATGAATTTTGCACGCCTTTAATTTAGAAAATAGCTTCATTTTTGAAGTTGACTCTAATTTTTAATTTAGAAAACTTGCGACGTACATTGTACAAAAAACTAGAGTGACTGACTAAAACTGGATCTTATCGATAAGAGTCCCGTTACGGGCTACCTCAAGAAAATCGCATGATACTGTATTCTCAGAGTTGCTACGCTAGGGGCGCCAGGTGACGGCCGCTCAGTAGAATATTAAATCTGCACAGTTAAATTAAATCTGTAATAATTAAATCTGCCTTAAAACTTAGGTAGGACGTTATAAACTGTCGTTATCACTTTGTTCAAACTGCACAGTTGTGACATAATCAGTAAAATTGTCTTAAAATATTTGGGATAAAGATTCAACAACGGTATTACATTTCAGTAGTTCATGTTGTTCCAATTTTAGCGTTTAAATGTTTCATTAACATAGACTTGTATCCTGCAGGAAGACGTATCACCGATGGTATGTTTATTTATTCTACTAATTTGATTAAAAGACATTGCAAAAGCAATTACAGTTAAATTATGTAATCTTTTTCACCACTAAGGAAAAGAGAATTTATGAAATTAATTCTTTTTTTTTAATCTTTGGGTGCCATCATCTGTAAAGACAGATGAAATCTAATTCCAAAATTTATTATTCTAGGGTGGCGAGTTTGAAGGGGAAATGTATTTAGTAATAACGAAAAATGTAGCTTCTGAAAGTTCACATTTACTTAACTTCAAAATTGAAACAAAACAAGATAAATTCCTTGCAAAGAAACATAGATAAATTATTAACAAAAAGTATATATCTAAAATCAATAATAACACATTTTTTAAAAATACATGATCTATCTAAAAAGTTACTGAGTTCGTTCATTATTTTTATTATAACAAAACACTTGTTTGAAAGTTCAAAAATATCTATGATGACATAGGTATTGGTGGATTGACTATTATGTGATTTTGCTTCTTTCTTTCTAAATACCTCAAAAAATCATAATTATTTCCTTGTGTTTCTTTTGTATATTTATTGTACAATTTTTATTTCTTTTTAAAAGACACACATTCCTGCTTCATATTATTATTAATGAAATATAACCTAGCATATACCACATAGCGTAAAACATACAAATCATAAAAAATATCATTTTCAACATCATATACAAAAAATATCATGTCAAACTCCTTACATATAGTTTTTCCTAATTTAAAACCTTATTTCTGAAACTTATATATATATATATATATATATATATATATATATATATATCATTTTATATTCAATTAGTTCTATATTAACTATTTCATACTACTATAATATCATTGTCTATTTGATGGTCCAGTTGACATCTTTGCAGATTAGATTCTAAAGTCATCTCTGTTGAACCTCTCTTATTTTCCATAGAGTATAACTACATATATTATCATAACTACTCTATTTTTAACAGCTAACATCGACCAATATAGGCTTTATTAATTTTACACAGGCATAGTCTGTCAGGTTATACGTTTCATGGTCTTTTGATTATTAATAAGTTTGTGAAAACCACAACCTTACAATTAGTTGAGCTTTGCAGCATCTCTACGTTAATTTGGAGGGAGGTTAGAAACAACAGTTTAAATCTTCATTTGTACACGAGCAAGCATTTGTACATTACTGCAGGGATAATGTGTATCAAAGCAATATTAGAATCATTATACAACTTACACACATGACAAAAACAAACTCGTGAATAACTTGATACATATAAAATGACAAATTTGAACTCAAATACTTAAAAATGTTAATATAAATTTTAACAAAATTAGTTAATAAACACAAATTATCAAAAATTGTTCTAGTTTAGGCCTATTTCATATATAAAGAAATTTTCATATGCATATTAAATGTATATTTTAAAATAATTCAATTTTGCTTCTTTTGAAACCTGTTTTATCCTTTAATACAGTCCACATCATTTTACTTATCCTTTATTATTTAAATATTTTACTATTAAATTTGGACCCAAAAGCAGCAGAAGGTTAGGGCAACAATCTATGACACTCTACCTTCTAACAGAAAAAAAAGAGAATTTTTTTGTTTAATCTTATTAAATTTATAACGACAATTATTTGAATTTTTCTGACATCGTTCCTAATTCTCACAGTGCTTTTATTTCAATGTTTTGACTATGTGAGTACAAAGTATGAAAGAATGTTAAATTAAATTTCAACACACAAAAATACATACATTTTTCAGTTTAATAAAACACGGTCGAGTTGTAAACATCTTCCATTCTTTGTTCTATTTTCAACCTCTTAGTTAGCTTTTCTAATATATAAAAGATCTGTGGGACACCTACCCCACATCGAAATTCAAAATGAAGAGCCACTGTAACCACCTGTTCTTGAGATAAAGCGAAACCAACTTTTTCTCCACTCCTCCCTTTATTTTATCACTTTCATTTCGCCAAATTATAAAAATCCTTAGAAAGCCCACTTCGTGACATACTTCATACACTTTTAAGTCTGTCGAATCACTCTCTAAATTTCTAAATAAATCTTTAAATATTTCAAGGGGGTGTAAACGTGTATATGAAGTTTCTTATAATACTTCCCACCGGGGAGTAAAGAAAATCTACTAAAAACTAAAGTTAATATACTTATCAACTTTGTGGAAAGTACAATCACCAAATGAAAGAAACACAAAATTAACCATTAAACATTTCATTTTAAACAAGATGGCGTTTTAAAAGCTGGTTGATGACATAGTCATTTGGACATCATTTTGTTCAAAATAAACTGTTTTTTGTGAAATTTTGTATATTTCAATCATTTGGTTAACATATATATCACATATGTTAAGATTATAGACAAATATTTATGACAATCCAAAACCCTAATATATAGACAAGAAACATACAATATTTTAGGTTATTTCTGAATCTAAACAAACCAATTTATGTAAGAGTTTCATCCCCATTCAATTTATTTTGTGTTCAATCATCATGGAAGCTTCAAAAATATACCGTGTTGACTCGCCATGGTGAGGTAAAAGTGATGAGGTTCGATGGGTAATGAATTCTGCTTCCCAAAACTAGAATTATGGTGACGGGAACTCGATGTGCCAACCCCCCCCCCCCCAACACCCGATAGAAGGGCTGCTGTCCAAATAATGTTTATGAATTTTTTCGATTTAGAAAATATTAAAATAGATTTAAATCATTTTACTTTCATTCTATAAAGATAAAAAGTATTGTGTTTAAACTAAATAAATGTTGAAGTAAGGGGTTACCTCCTGTCCTCCATTAAGAAATACATTGGGGGAGGGGCAATTCAGAAATGTAACAAAGTGGATTTTATTTGACCTACTTTGATGAAATTTGGTACCTAATTCATTTGTACAAGACTATAACCCCAGATTTGAAATATACTTTTTTCTTTTGTATGTATTTCTATTAAATAATTATTTTTGTTAGCCTTCACTGTTTTTTATTTATTTTTTATTATTATTATTTATTTCTCTTGGAGAGTGCAGCTGCATCATTAATTCTTGAATTACTCTCTTGACTTGTTTATTTACTTGTTATTGAATGAAGTAACAAATTAATTTGATTTGTAAACATCTTTGAAACAAAAAATATTCCTTATGCATTTTTAGTTAAATATATTCATATATTCAATAAAATAATATATTTATCAGAAGTCGACCCAGGTACAACTATTTAAGAACTCACTTTAACAAAGTAGGAAGAATCAGGTAGATAAGTGCTTTCCTTTCGCATCGCAGTCTAGAAATGATTTTGTAGGGAAACTCTCCACTCATTTAAAACCTTGCAAATTTGTGTTTTTGTCAGTTATGTAATTTTAAGATGGATTCTCACACTCTTTCAAAGCTCTCCTACCCTCCGCCCCTTCAATATCTATATTTTAACCACTATACAGTAATTCTAAAATTTAGTATGACAATACTATATCTTCAACAATATCCTTTTCAACAGTAAAAAGCTGCACTACTGTAGAAGTGTCCTTAGGGTTTGCATGTAGCAACTGAGGATGATAAAATAGTAATTAAAACATCTTGTATTGTATTGCATAAATAAAGTGTTTTTTTTTGTGGGAAAATGTGGTTTCATTCATTTGTTAAACATTCTTTTAATGATAAAACCTATTTTACATTTTTCAAATTAACATTCGTTAATCTGCAGTAAACTATGGTATGTTTGAAAAGTTTCTCCAAATTTTTAAAACCCAAAATTATTAATTTTGCTAGCAATTATTTCTCATTTCATACCATTTATTATCAGTTTTGACGGAAATATCAGTTTTTACAGTTTTGGGGGCTCTGCGTTGTCTCTAAGTCACAACTAAAAAAAGTATAATGATGGTAAAAAAATAGATGTTTACATTTTTGTACATATATCCGTTTTATTATCCATGACTCAAAAAAATATTTTTGTTCAAAATGTCTGCCAAAACTGATTTCTCATAACTCATTGGACCAATTTTTTATTAGAAAATTGAACGTAGAGGTTTGCTTATCTCCTTAATATATAGGTAAATTGTAGTATACATATTGAACACGTAATTAAGGAAAGCAGATGACAAGGTAAAAAGAAAGACTATTTCCCCTCTAAATTTGATCATCCATCACGACAATGCACTCATCGCTGATTAGCTACATAGTCTTGTCTCTCACGATCAGTAAAATAGACCTACTTTAAACAAGAGTAAATTTACTTACACGGTCATTTACCAATCTCTTTCCATTAGCATAAAAAAGACTGTTTTAAACCTCCTAATAATTAATGAGTGAGTGAAGTGAGTGAAGTGAATGAACTTTAAATTAAAAAGTTGTTTGTATATTTAATAGATGTATGTTAATAAAATTAGGATGTTATTAATAATTAAAATATCAGCAATTGTTTAATCAACAAATAATTAATTTAAAATGTAAATAATTGTTTTATTTTAAATGTGAATAACTCATTTTCTTTGTTGGTTTATTATCTATTCAGAGGTAGTCATTTCTAGAGTGTAGATGTTGGGATTTTCAAAATTTTGGGTCACGCTTGTTCATGTTGTTTATGCTTCTTGTAGATTTGAGTGAACCAGACAGACAAAACGGTATGTTTGCAGTTGCAGAGTGATGTATATTTTGTATTTACATTCCATAGAGGAAAGTTGCATACAATTACTTACTTCCTTCACAACTAAAAATTATGTATTACGTGTAATCTTGAGATAGATCATATACTAGTAACAAATATTTTGACTAATAATTATTCATTTTCAAGTTCACATTCCATTTACAGTAACAAAGTTCATAATCGTAACGTTTAAAGTTATATTGTGAATATAATATTAGTAATCAGGCTAACAGTAGAACCAAAACTCGAAAACAAGATCTCACAAAAACTACGTTTATTCAATCAAACGCGTTTCAACGACAAAGTCGCCATCCTCAGTGATACATGAGCTACAATAACAAAACTATAACTTTTTGTATTAAATATAAAAATGAACTTCAGAGTTATAGTTTTGTTATTGTAGCTCATGTATCACTGAGGATGGCGACTTTGTCGTTGAAACGCGTTTGATTGAATAAACGTAGTTTTTGTGAGAACTTGTGTTCGAGTTTTTGTTTTACAATAATATTATCTCACAAGTCAAGCTCAATATTTATTTATAGGCAAACAGTAGATAAAGTTACAGGTAAATAATAATAAGATTAAAATGCTACACTGTTCCAGATATTAATTTAGAAATAAAACCAAACTTCATAACTAATATCCAATAGCTTATACCATTGTTTATCACGTTTTCTTCTTATTATTAATGTTTTTGTTTTTTTTAGATTAGGTCTTTGTCATGAAATTGTCACCTCCTATTTAACTGCTTATTTTAATATTTTAAAACTTATGACATCCTATTATTTAAAATGGTCACGATAATTTTTTATAAGTGAATCGTAGGTTTAACTATTACAATATTGCTGGTTTTTTGCAATAGTTTCCAATTAAAATTTTCACTCAAAATTGCAAATGGTTTTTGAACGGTTTATTGTACATTACTATTCTTTGTGAACCTAAGATTTTTTTTCCAATTATCTAAAAGTCCATATATTACGAGTATGAATTGTTTATGTGTATATGTAATTGTATATGTATGCATATTTATTCATATATGTAAGATGTGATGCCCTATGTTCTAAAATATAACTGTATTAATATTTCAGTGTGGTTGACAGAGACGAGAAAGAGCTTCGCTCAGCTTTAAAACTTGGCTTTAATAGAGTAAGTAAGAGTCAAAATACTAAATGATCGTTTTATATAAATTAATTATTCATAGTGATAGTGTCAACTTAAAGAGGACTTTGCGTTATTTGAGTTAATATGTGCATAGTTAAAAGACCTGGTAATAAGCACAACTAAACTACTAGATTCAGTAAACCTGTCTAAACATGGTGACGTATATACTACGATAGCTTACATCAACTTCTTTTATTGAGTTTGTCAAATACTGCTGAGTATAGAATTCACTATAGAAGTTAATAATTGGTGCTCGTCATTTGAAAAAAGTAAATAAGGTTTTCATATATATTTATATTATTCTAATAATAACTAATTTACTTCAAGTTGAGAAAAAATCTTTGAATCTGAAAATTTCATAAAATATTGCAAATTAGAGTTTTGTTGGTATTTTTTTTTAAGATTCAAATTTCACGTCACTTTGGAAAAGGCAAAAATTACTTTGAACTGTTTATATTGCTCACCAACTTGTATGTTGGAATCAAATAGCAAATATTTTTTTAGGAATATATCATTATACTAATTTTTGTTCACATTCCTCCAATTTTCAATAGTAGTTGATATTAAACATTGTTACCAGCAATCATATTCAATCTATTTCATCTATGATGGATTTGCTTATATAGGGAAATATGTAAAATAAAAACTCATTACTCACATGATGTCATTAAAGAATTTATTTACAAGCTTTCAATTAATATAGATTAATTTAAATTTATATACATTTATAATAGCTTGTGATACAACTAGTACACTGAGGTAAAAGAACATAAATGTCTTTAAATGATATTTAGAAATCACCTTTTTTCATGACCTGGATCCTAAGTATGTCTAGTTTGTAAAGCTGAAGAATAAATAAGCTATTATAGTGTAAAGTATGTTCTACACGAAAAAAGACATTTAGAAAAACATTTTGAATTACCCCAAACATTTAAAAAAATTCCTTCCTTCAATTATTAAATAAACAAATATGCTCAACAATTAGAAATATATAGCTTTCGAACACAATTTTACCAATATTCCGGCAACTAGAAACATTTTTTTCCTGATTTTATTTTTCTAATTTTTGATGTTGGATATCTGGACTTATTGCTCCAAAAATTTATGTAAAATGGCTGCTCTTTGAAAATTAATCAACTGATTTTTTTACCAACAAACGTGTTTAAACTACTGTAAAAATATGTTTGTACATAATCTAAAGAAAATCAGACAATATTGTAAGAATGAACCCTCAAAACATGATCAATACATGTTTAATAGTTCAGGGTTCCAACTTAGCCTTGATGAAATAACAACAATCCTAACCTAACCTAACCAAAACATATGGCCCCATATGTAATAAGTTATTGTTTTAAATAAATCACAATATATTTTTTCCCGTTTATAATAACCAAAAAGAAAGTATTAAATTAAAATACTGATTTTTTTTTTTTTTTTTTTTTTTTTTTTTTTTTTTTTTTTTTTTTTTTTTTTTTTAGTGAACCTAACTTTAATTAAAAGAAACAAACTTTATCAAGGTTTTAAATTTTCAAACCAGTAATAAACTTTAAAAACATACAGCCCTACATGATTTTTGTTGGTAAATTAATACAATCAATAAAATTTATTAGACTTTTTAAAGTAATAAATTTCACCATTTCCCTTGTATTTTACAAGAAATAAATCAACTCACAAGAACACTGGCACAAGCTGCTAATAACTGAGCAGTTTATACATTTAGAGCAAATAAAAAAGAAATGGTAGACAAATATAACAACACCGTACTTTATGGTCAAAGAATTTATTTGGATTTCACACAATCAGTTTATCTGTGTGGACTTCCTAATCTTGGTAGATTGTATGGTTTTGATGGTATTAAAGATTCTGTATGGTAAACCAGTGGTACCTATTTTAAATTATGTTATTTAATTAAATGAAATGTAATCCTAAACATAGTGTGTATTCTAAGTTGAGGATATATATTATAGCCTAAAGAGAGGTTCCTGTTTAATAGTAGGTCCGCACCAAAAATCAATAACAGTCATATAGTAGGCCTATGTATAGTTTGAATAGTTTAGGCTTTTTTTTATTTCAAATCATTATTATTAATTAAACCGTCAATTAAAATTTAACTCACACTTGTCAAATTTTACTTTTACAACATTACCAATGATTCTGACAACATGCCATAAAAAATAAGTACTCTGTTCATTTTATAATAGACCATAAGAATATACATGTTAGTTTAATAAAAATTAAAGTTTGTTTTCCTATTTATTAAAAATATTTATTGAGCACATATTTTGTAGTTTTAAAAATGTAATGAAATCATCTTTCACATTTCCATAGTCAAACTTGTTTTTTTAAAAAAACATTGCAGTTGAAATAGAGAGGTAAAGGAAAGAGGTATGCTATAAAAACACAACATACGGTAGGTACATTACCACTATTTTATATAGTGAAGACTCATTTTGCTAGATGATGCAATGCATACCAAGCCCCCCCCCCGTTGGTTATATATATATATATATATATATATATAGAAAAAATTATGCTAAAAGTAAAATGTCTTTACAAGATATAGTCTTTAAAACCGGAATAGTGTTATATTATTTAATTCTGTTTAATACTTCATACGATTATTACAACTGAGTTTCTTCTTAAAAAGTCAGATTAAATTTTTTGAAATTGTTAATTAAATAATAAATCTTGCAAATTAAGACGGTGTTATTTGCAAGGTTTTTAAGATAGTTACTTTTTAATAATTATTCTCTTTACTGTTTATAATCATCATTTATTCATTAGAACTTATTATTCATGAACTATGTAAATTTTGAAAAGCTTAAACAAATTAATATTAATATTAATCAATACAAATAATATCCAATCTAATTTAACTGAAATTTCTTAAAATTTCAATTTGTACTCTTTAAGCAACAATTCAAAACGAAGTTAATGTATCACCTAAACTGTAATAAACATTAAATAACCTAATTACCCTAACCTTGAAACCTTCCCAATATTGTTTGGGAACTTTATAAATAGAATTATTTAAAACTCGTCCTTATTAAATTATTCAAAGAATGTTGGTTAATGTTTTTACAATTTCCTTCACACAATTTAATAATAGTCGTTTTATCAGACACCATTTTTGAATGTAGCTAAAAATAGTTGACTGTTTTTAAGAGTACATTATAAAATGATGATTGGAAAATATTGCAATATAATTTGGCAATGATTTTTAGTCTGGCAACATGCTTTGATCTGTACATTAAGCAGTCTTTGGATATTGTAGGTACTGGTGGAGCCTTTATCAACAACGCAGTGTGTGTGCGAACTTGTTCAGTTGGCTCATGGCCAGGTGGCTCTCCATTCAATCCTAGCTCAGAATGAAGCTGTCTATCTAGCACTTGATAAAAGTAGGGATTTGGTTCTCGTCACCGATTCAATACACAATATTCAGGTAATGTCAGTAATAAAACCGATATTAATTTTACACTTTATTGTTATTAACGCATTTCCGTTTATCAATAATTGTTTATCATATGACAAAATAATAACAGAATCATATTAGAAGATCCAGTTATAATTTTTAAAAATTTATCCTTTTAATTTGTTTGTGAGACTTGTTATAGTTTTATGAAAACTTACATATTATGCCTATTAAAAATACTTTTTCCAGTCAATGAACGTTTAAAAAAATATTAAATACATCTAAAAATTTAATAAATATAATTAGTATAATACATATATAATAAGGAGGGTGTATTGTGGTCAAGTGTGTCATTTATTAATAAATAAATGTTCTGCATTTAAGACAGATTTTTTTTTTAACTACAGTATAAGTATAGACTTGTTAAGGAATGTATCTATGTCCACCACTATTTATTGATATTGTTCTTGAAAGTTTTCAATTGAACATGAGACTAAGTAGTGACAAGATTTATATCTACCTAAGTATTTAAAGTTGTTTAAATCTTTACACACTATGAAAAATATATGTAAATATCAAAGGTTATGAAAAATATTTTTGTTTGTGTTGGTAACCTGGCACTATCGTGGCATGTGAATAGAATTTGTATAAGTTAACAACTAGCATAATAAAATCATATGTGATAAATTCACTTTACTTCCTTATTAAATTTAATCAAATGAAATTTAAACTTAGCTTTCACCGGTGAACATATTAACATACTAACAATTGAAACTATGAATAACTGAGTTGAAATGTGTATGTTTTTTTTAATTTATCAACAAGAATAGTTTTATTAGTTTTTTTATCATTTAAACTAATTTAATAACTCAAAACAGAATTTATATAGTCCGAATAAACCTGCCAGAAGATTATAATTACCAGCTGTAGGTAATTGATTATGAAATTAATGAGATGTGAATTGCAATTTCTGCTAGACTAAATATCTACCATAATTCCACCTGTGGTTATTTAATGGGTCATTTTTTAACTTCTAATTACAAATTAAAATGTTTCACATTACCAAGCTTTCCTGTAATATTTATGGAAAACAAAATAAATTTCATTTGAGAGTAAAATAAATTAATCCAAAAAATAATATTAATAATAAATTGTCATAGATAGAATTTTTTTTACATAATTTTACTCAGGTGACTCTAAATAATATGATTAATTAACAATAACAATGTATTGTATTTCTTGGCTAGTACTACATAATTTTGTATATTTTTAATAATATTACTCAAACTCAAAACCATTTACACTCAGACCTAAAATTAGAAAAACTGTATGTACAAAGGCAAAAAAGTAATTTTCGAATAATTTTCTCTGAATCTCTACATCTTTCACTAAAATAAAACTATTTCACAAACATTTTCATTAACTGTTTTGTATTATAAACATGTCATTACCTTTAAATAATTTAATAATATAATGTATTTACAGTGGTCACCTGCTATCACAACTTTGTATATTATAATACAAACTTAAAAAGATACATTATATTATAACAGTGATGTATCTATATATGGGTTGGCAACAGCTGATCTGTGAAATATCCAATTTTGTAACACAATACTAGATTTGGTCTAATTTTTTTAATATTATTCCCAGAAAAAAATATTAAACACTAAACTATTGATTAATACTAAGTTAGAGATGATTAGAAAAAATTAATTGTGACGACATTATTTTCTGTAAACTATGTTTACAGTTAGCCAAGGGAAAATGAAGTTACAATACAATGATTAGCAACTCATGTCTTATAAAAAACTTATACTTTTCTTATTTTTAGTGACTATATTTTGTTGTAACAAAGTTTGAAAATACATTTGTTTGTTGTTTTTTTTTTAATTTATGCACTGTTGATTGCAATAGGGAGTTAATTATTTTAAGCCAAATAATATTAATGAATAGAGTCAATTGTAAAATGGAGAATCAGAATTTCTGGATGATTAGGCTTTATATTAACCCTAAGTTTGTGCGCTAATGAATAATCAAAGATTGTGTGACTTTTGTACATTATTTTATACTATGTTTAACAACTAACAGTTAACTACCATTTTAATTACAAAATGTTATATATATAGAGCTACCTGACTTGAAGATGCAATTTTTGCGTTATGTAATTCACGTCTTTATTAGGTCAAGTCAGGTTGTTACTTAAATATATTATATATAGCAACCTGACTTGACCTTGTGGTATGTAATTTACATCTTTATTAGATCATGTCAGATATAGCTACCTGACTTGACCTAATAAAGAGGTAAATTACATAACGCAAGGTCAAGTCAGGTGGTTCTATATATATGTATATATATATATATATATATATATATATATATATATATAGCTAACTGACTTCACCTAATAAAGAGGTAAATTACATAATGCAAGGTCAAGTTATATAATGCACTTAAAATGTTATATAAGACGTAAAGTTATTCGATATCTTCATCTTGGAATTCCCCCAGATCAAAATTAAACAATTAGCATTATGTACACGCCAGTTTACGTATCTCAATCTTTTTACTTTTATACAGTGAATAGCAATGAAACTCAATTTGCCATTTACCACAATGAAACCATTGTAATAATAGACATGATTCTTCAATCATACAACATTATAATAACAAGCTATAATATGCATGCCTTACATATATAGTCACCTAGCAGACTTAATAGAACAAGCAATCATACATTCAGTGAATTGATGAACCTAGTCATAGTATTAACGTTGGCATTCATAACCTACGTAGCTGGATTTCATACTTTTAGAGATTACATTTTGTATTAAAGTAATGCAATTTTGGACTTGAAATGTTAATTGCGCCACATAATATGATCTGATCCTTTGTTTAGAAGCTAAATACTTTATGATTTCATGATTTTTTTTTATAGAAAAATTGTATATATATTTATATTTATATTTATTTTATATTGAAATTTATATTTATATTGGTTAAGTTAAATCTTAACTATATTGTTAAAGACAACTATATTGTTGAAAATGTATTCTAAATTTGTTTCTATTTTCATCCCCCATCTGGGTGAACAGATTTTCATCTATGTATGGTGACAGATGGATAATATTTTATTACCAATTAATTTGTTTTAGGCGTTTGTAAAATGAAGCATCACTTGATTTGTAGTATACTTGTTTATCTCATCTATACATGCTCTTATAAACCAACGGTACAAAGTTACAAAAGCCGATGGAGATTTATTAACAGAAATTAGGTTGGAACAACTGTAATTTCCAAACTGTCAATGTCTTTGAACGAGCATTCCAGTTGCAAAAACCATGCTAATGTGACAATTATTGTACTTAAACTGTAAAACTGTTGCAAGTACAGACGCTTCAAAATTTCGAGGAGTGATAATTGATGAAAACCTAAACTGGAATAAACACATCCGTTTTCTTTCTGTTAAACTTAATTCACCTTGTTTTGCACTTACTCCTATTTCACATACAGTATTTCCAGTTTTTCCACTATCAAGACAATATATTATGTATACACGCTCCTCAAATATGCAGTATTTCTGGGGTAATTCCATAGTCTATCAAAATTTTAAATATAAAAAATAATAAATTGTAATATACAATTTAGACAATCATGTTGATATTTATTTAATAAATTTATATTTTAACACTGTCTAGTATTTACAATTTAAAGATTTTATTATTCTTTAAATACAACCAGAGTGTTGTAACTCAGCACCAACATGGGTACTCCATGGGGAATGAAATACTCATCAGTACCCAATTTTAGACTAAAACTATTTGAACATTGTGTGCACTACTGTGGTGTGAATTTGTACAACAAAGTGCCACAATATTGGTAAAGAGCATTGAGAGGTGTAAAATGTGTCTGTATTTTTATTGGTCTGACATGTATATATTTATAATACTGTTTACTACGTGTAAAGTGACTTCTCTCTCTGTAAGATTTAAATTATGACAATCCTCGCATGTACAGCAGGCTAGCTGCATATGTGATATACAAGGTTCGTCCAGAAAGTAAGTTCCGTTAGTATTTCTTACGACAGCAACTCTATGATTGCAGTTCTGGGCATGCATGGTAGTTGTTCTGAGCCAAGGAAAGGAATATGATGTCATTTTGACATCACTATTTGTTGTTTATGTTTTGTAATGCATGTTTAGAATGGTGAAGTTGATTGAAAATCCCACCGCTTGTGAGATTAGATCTGTAATTAATTTTCTGAATGCGAAGAATACTAAACCAGTCTACATTCATCAACAGATCTACTAGTTTTATGGAGAAAATGCAATGAGTATTTCAGAGGTCGGTGGGTCCGACAGTTCAATGAAGGATGTGATCAAGTGCACAATGACAATCGAAATGGTCATCCATCTTTGGTTAGTGATGAATTGGTTCATACAGTACAAGAAAAGATTAAGTAAAACCTTTAGTTTATAATTTCTGCTCTTTCTATGGAATTTTTGGCATACAGAGCAACACATAAAACAGCATCAGGGCAGTGGAGTTGATTTTTGACATGTTATGTAAGATGGTGATGACTTTCTGAGCCAAATAGTGACTGGTGATGAGACTTGAGCTACTTATGAAACCCCATAATCAAAACGACAATCGATGGAATGGAGGCACATTTTTTCACCAGTAAAGACTAAAGCCATGCAAATTTTGTAACAAAAATCATGTCCACAGTATTTTGGGACACACAGTACTTTGGCTGGGGCCAGTTTGAATACCCTTGTTATAGTCCTGACCTCGCTCCCTAGCAACTTCCATCTCTTTTTTCTCTTGAAATCGTTCCTTGGTGGTCAAAACAACAAAAATGATGATGAGATTAAAGAACACATTACCACATGGTTGACAACGTTTTACAAAGAAGGCATACAAAAACTTGTGACACGCATATGATAAATGCCTACAAAAGGTGGAAGCTATGTAGGAAAATCGTTTTAGGTTTGCATATTTAATGACAATTATTAATAGTTTTTCTGTATCTCTACTAGTTTTGTTTTTATTTGCAAACGGAACTTACTTTCTGGACATACCTCATATATTACCTAACTGAGGCAATAAATATAAATATAAATTTAAAATACCCCAAATAGTCGAACATTATGAAATAATGTAAAATATTTTCCTAAGAAATCAAAATATTAAAAACCACCAGAAATAGGATATTGAAAATCTATTTCAATACTTTTTTGCTATGTAGTTTGAAAATAAAAATATTTCTATTTATAAACATGATAATGGAATTCGTTTAACTTGTATTAAGTGTTAATGACACATTTTGTAAATCTCTTTTTCATATTTTAAATTCTGTTTTAATTTATAATATCTAGTAAACTGAGAGTTGGATGCAGTCCATAAAAAAAATTAATTTGTAAGGCCTACCCTAACATCTGGCAGCTCTAAGTTAATCATTACAGGTGTATGCAGCATTAATGCTCTCCGTCACTGCTTCATGGCATCTGTTATTACTCATTCATCTGTAAATAAATTGTATAAAAACATATGATCAATAAATGTAAGAACAACAAAAATATCAAATTATTTTTCATTTCAATAATTAAATCATCATCCTCAGTTATTTATAAGGTTAGAAATTCAATAAATAGTGCAAACATTTTCCTGCTTGAGCATATGCTCATACTGATTTTTTTTTTTTTTAATGTTGGTTAAGGTATCATTTTATCTTTTGCCAATTTCTGAAATCTAATGCTCCTTTACTTTTTAGCACATTTGTTTCGTTTAAAACACCAGAGTTTTATTAAAATTGGTTTTTTTAAACAATTTTGAAAATGACTGAAATATTTAGATTTTGCACTGAGTTAATAATAATTGTATGTAAACTCTAGAGACTATAGTTTACTAAAACCAATTTTAAACTAAATCAACCCAAAAGTTTCTACAAAATTAGTGATAATGGATTACAGTAATTTTTCCTACTAGATGTTCCCAAAATGGTTATATAAAATAAATTGTCATTATTGATTTTTGCAAGATAACAATATATATTATCTACTATATTGAGTAAAAAAGTAAAACGATTATCACAGATAGTATATTTTTAGAGTTTGTGAAAATTAAAAAAAAAAATTGTGGAGAAGGGCTTAATCCTAATACATCATCTTCTTTAAATACAATGTTGTGGGGGGGGGAACTTATCATTTATTGGCTGTAAACATGAATTGTAAAACTTTTCACAATTTTTTCTCATTCAAATTTTATTGGATAAACACTGTATGGCTTGAAATTATCAGTCTTCATGGCTAGGCCTGCCACTTCTCTTTTCATCATGAACATTGAATCTGCCTTCCCTAAACTCACAACACCATTACCTCACTTTTCTTTTATACATTGTGGTAGCCCAGTATTTAAAAAAAAAAAATTATATATTTCACATAGTTTACAATTAATTTCAGCAGTATTATACCCTCTTGCATTTAAAAACTTAATATCACACAAAAGCAAACAACAATAAAATGTCAATATTGTGGCAGTTATGTCCCAGACCAGTTCAAGCAACTGTACATGTGTGAATTAATTAGTGTACAAATCACTCTTTATAATCATTTTGGAATCTAATTCATTTTATTGTCACATAGGAAACCCATTTCTGTCACTTGTCAAAATCTTAATTATGAACTTATGGTGTTTTTTATTGTTTTTATTTTATTTTGTTTTGTTTTTATGGTAGCACTCCAAACGTTGCAAATGTTGATTAGCATTTTAAGAACCAGCCTGAACACAATTTTTTATAATAAAGATGTTTAGTCACAATTTTAAGCAAAAGAGAGTGATAAATTTGTAGGAATCAATTACTCAATCAAAAATCATTTTTACATCATCTTAGTATCATATATACCATTTAGAAATGTGTAGCAAATTTTGTGTGTAGTAAAAGTGTGCGGAAAACACCTTACTTCTGTATGACTTATAGACCTATGCAATATATGAAAAATAATTACTTACTTTCTGGACATGCTTCTTGTTAAACTCTTTTTTATAAATTATGGGTGAATATTTTAAATTCAGTTCTGCTTTGTTGGGTTGAATCTTAACAAATATTTAGTTGACTAACATTTAACAATGTGATTCTGTTGCTGTGACAGTAGATCTAACTTACTCTTTTCGTAGTTTCATTTGCCTTAACAACAATAACTCATTATCTTAATTTTAGCCATAAATTTCTAACTGTAATCTTTTCATACAATTTTTTTTTCCAGTATGTAAACAGGACATGGTGTCAAGTTCTGGGTTATAAAACGGAGGATTTGCTGAATCGAAGTTTGCATTCCTTTCACCAACTTGGCAACATGGATCCAGTGACAAGGCAGTTAGAAAAAGGCTTTGATTGGGAAGGCAAAATCAGCTGGCGAAGTAAAAGTGGCGAGAACATTACTTTACAGTGCCGTGCTATGCCCTATCAAGCCATCGGAAGGTAAAATGTTGTTCAGCCATGTTCACAAAAATGAAAATTTATTGAAAATACAACTAAAACAGATTAAAACTATGTTGTTTGCTTTGAAATAAATTTATATATTTGGTGAAAGGAATACTAAATCTGTTAAACTTTAAACCATAAATAGAAATGGTTTTGGTGATTCTTTATTACCATCATTCCTCATTACCATCATGTAGACCTACATAAGACAAAAACTCTTCAGCTCTAAACATTTACAATAAGGATCACTCCTCTTCAAACTACATAGGTAGCTCTTTGTTTCATCTATTACATACTTGCATTCCCTTCCCTTTTACTATTCACTTTAGCATCTTTATTACTAATTGTTCATCTGATAACCTTTTTTCATTAATATATCAGATCTTATTATTTATTTCTTACTAAGAACAATGTTATTCAAGTTTGAGAAATATGCAGATGTCATATTTAAATTGTAATGTCTTGATTTTGTTTGAATTGAATTAATGTTGTAAACAAAATAACAATGAAACTTTTCGTAGCATAAGTTATTTGAATAAATACCTACCGCATGATAATAAAGGCTGTACCATAATAATCTAGTGATTATACAAATTACCTATATATGGTATTATAAAAGTGTCTTAATACAGTTAAATTATTTTTAAAATGTTTCAGGTATTAATTCATATTTTCTAAAAGATCTTTTAAATTTGTTAAAAAGTTATATGTTACACCTTTATAACTAAGAGATGATCTTGACAAATACATTTACTGTTTCAGGGAGCCTACACATTACGTATATGTACAAGATAATCCTTTAGAGAATCACATTTATCCAAGAGGCAGTATTCCTTCAATAAGGAAAGGATCTTATGATCTCAAATCTATAAATAGTGAAGGTAAGTTTTAAGTTTGTAATTCCCTTGAAAAGGATAATCTCATTTAAGCACAAAATGTGAATTTCTCCAAATTATTTAAATAGTAATTTTACAAGTAAAGTTTCAGTAGTCTACTATAAATTGAAACATTTATAAATAATTACAATTTAATTATCAAAAATAGAACACTGTTAAAAATTGCTAAAAAGTTTTCGAGATATCCAAATACACAGAATCTAAGATGATGATTATTTTACATGAAACTGCTTCTCTTTTTTACAATAATTTTTTGAGACAATATTTGAAACCTTTATACAACCATTTTTTTATTTTTTATTTTTACAAAACTTGCATTTAATAGATTTACTAGTCTTAGATGAAAACTATGGTTTTAAAGTTTTTGTAATGTCTTCTTGTTTTTTGAGGTTAGTTAAATTCATTGATTTCTTGCTAATAACACACTCTTTTTCTAAAAAGCTTCTTTAATCATTAGAAGACAGTCTTTATAATGAGTGAATTTTAAAAATGTATTCTTTGTTCCTGGTATATAACTCACATTTACACAATAAAACCCTACAAATTAATTAAGGCTACTCCATCTCCAATTTATTAGATTTATTAACCATAATAATAATATTAAACTTCAAACAATGTATAAATTTCATTTTTAATCGCGGAAATAAATGAATTTTTTTCCCCCTTTTTTTCAACTCTTAGCTAAAAAATATGAATATGAGCTTACAAAAAAAAATTATATATTCCCGATGTTCTTTTTTATTTTAGATTTTTAGTAGTAGTATACAAAAAAAAATGTAGACAGTAGATTTTTTTTTATAATTTAAAAATCAAAACTTTTTGTAAAATTTACAGTTTTCTACTCTTATTGTCTATTTGAAGGAAAATATTGTAATTTTCATCATGAAATACAAAATGAAATGTATAATAAGAAGAGAGAAATTAATGATAGACCTAAAAACTTGTAAAAGTTTAGTTACAGTAATAGGTTTTATATGCAAAAAAGAGTCAAAATTTTTTAAAAATGGAAAAAGCAAACCAAATCTAGGCAGAGTAGTTGTAGTTGTGGGTAAAGGTTGTAGTCATAGGCCTAGTATAGGACAAACTCCCAGTTCACCATCACCAATGTTGTGTAAAATGTTTGTTTCTCTGATTTTTCTTTGCGGTTATTCAAATGAATGGCACGTGTTAAAGAAGACAAACAAATCAAAACCATGTTTGCTATTATCGTTATATGTAAAAAGTCAAATTCACAATAAGGTATACTTTGTTCTATTTATGTAAACATGAACAAAACTTACAAAGAATAATTCACTATTACATAAAGCAAAATTCAACTATACAGCGAGAGACAGCGCACAGTTAAAATAAACAAGGAGACAAACTAATAATTGAAACAGTTCATGTTTATAGGGATATTTCGTGCTGAGTAAACTCATAAAAACAGGTTTTGGTTTCTTTGGCGACAAAAGACAAACTGAAAAGATATCACTAACATCATTTATATCCTTTATTTTGTCTAAATAAATGCAAGAAGCATTGTTCTGCACTTTATTGGAAGTTTCGTGACCTGTGAAATTATATAAGAATGTCTGTGTTTATAAGCGCAAACTGTGTATAAACATTGGATTGTGCCCCATTTATAAGTCCAAGCCATGTTTTAAGGATTAAACTAGAATGTATTTATTAATTTTGAAGAGAAATTAATAAACATTTTTTGGAATTAAAATTAAAGATTTCTAAATTATTTTTGTGTCACTAATTAGTAGTAGAGATTGATAAAAATGGGAACAGAAATTATGTGTTTTATTTATTTACAGAAATAATGTTTCACTACCTAACTTAAAATATTAGTTTACAACTAAGTAAGTACTGACATAAAGCTACCTTTTGGGTCTCAAATTTAAACAAACTAAATAAAACTCTAATATTGAAAATATATATATATATATATATATATATATATATATATATTCGTAGGTAAGGCCATAGATGTAAAATTGATGTTTGTGAATTATAAAAATAATCACTTATATCTACATATCTATAGTCTAAATATCCTAAAATGAAATCCTTAAAATATTGGATTCAGTAAAAGGTTACTGATTACAAGAAAAGGCTATATAATTTGCAAGGTAGGATAATTTAAAAAGTTTGTTTCAGAATTTGAGAAAAATAAAATTATATTCCTTACAAACTATATTAAACTGAATCTCCTTATAAAAACATGAATAAAATTGTGACTGTCAACAAAATTGTAAATTGATAAAGGATGAAAATTATCTTTTATAATAAGATATAATATACCTTTTTACATTTGTGACAATGTAAACTGAAAGTTATGAAATCTGTAACAAATATTGTAAATGGTTATGTTACTTTTTTTAAACTTAAGAACAATAAGCAAAAAATTATTTTTACCCGATTTTCATCCAATGAGGATGTTCGTCAGACTTAATAAATTTGCGAATAACTGCATTGGCCTTATAAAGACCTTCAGAAATTTACTTCCATATCCACACTAAGTAGTTACTTTATAGCAAATAAAATTATAAAAGTGAACCAAATGATTCCAAAAATT
Source organism: Aphrophora alni (assembly GCA_963513935.1). NCBI lineage: Eukaryota > Metazoa > Arthropoda > Insecta > Hemiptera > Aphrophoridae > Aphrophora > Aphrophora alni. The sequence continues at coordinate 92,531,640 of OY740770.1, forward strand.
AGCAGAAAGTCGCTTCGAAACTTGATCTTTATTTGTGTATCCACTTGTGTAAGGATCCACCTGGAGCAATGCCTTAATCGAGTTCATATATTGTGTATTCCAGTGATTCAGCTTCAGGACTTAAAATATTCAAAAACTTTTTTTAAGAAAATAGTTTATTAAATATTGATTTGTTTATCTGTCTTTTAAATAACTATTCTATATCATCTTTACTACAGCAACAAAATTGTTATAAATTTTATTTCCCAATTTTTATAATTCCTAAATGAATGCCAAATTTCCCACATAACAGTTCCAACTTCATATACACAGTACTATTGGTGTGAAAAATACTAAAAGATCAAATTCAATAAGTAATCAGTTACCATTTGTGACAATATGAATTTAAGTAATTGGTTTTTATTTCACAAGGTGCACAATCAGCACGGCGGCAGAGTTTGGCAAAATTGCATAATCTTCCATTAGAAGCACCCATTACAAGAGTCATTTCATTGATTTGTGCTGCACAAGAAAATTCTACAGGCCAAGTTGTTCAAATTCTAGATAAGGTAAATAACTCATAAGATGTGTTACAATTAAACAATAAAAGTTTTTTTACAGTACAGTAATTAAACAATATTATTCAAAATTCATTTCCAACTACATAAGAACTTATTTCTTTCAGACATCTAAGAAGTATGATTATTATAATCAATTGTCAACAGAATTATTTATGTTTTTATTTGTTTTAAGTGACATGAGATTATGTGACTTTTCAACTAATTACATAAAAAATATCTGATTAAGTGCTTTTGAAAACAGAATATTTTAATCAAAATTGGTCAAAAAAAATTGGATTTATTTAAAATTTTACAGTAAATTGAGTCAGATAAACTGTTGTAAAAATTTGATCACAGTGTTATAAATTTAGAACTAACATGTTTTCACCTCCTCCCTTATCCCATTTTTCTCAAAATGTAATAATTCAGTGGAAGAACTATTCTACATCATACTTCACGATGTTGTGAATCATTCAGACTACCAGTTCTTGAGATAATGTGTGACACTTATTTTAACCATCACTCTATTTTCACCTGCATACTCTTTGGTCTAAAATATTATCCTTTCCATGGACACCCAACCCACATTAGTCTTTTAACATTTTTAGTCAAACGAACTACCTGTTGAATAAATAATACCTGTAAGTAGCACAATTTAAGAAGATAAAAAGCATTATATGAATATCAATAATAATAGAAATCATAGCCAGAATAAAGACAATTATAATAATTTATAACTCTAATATAATGTTGTCTAAAAGTTTATTGAATTCTAATATCGCATATTTTCATGTCAGTTTTGCTACAAGGAGATTGAAGTAAGGTGATGCTTATTTGATCAATTTTTATAATACTGGCTGTATATCTTAATCACTTTGTGATGGTGTTATGTTACAAACATGAACTAATGTTTGATATCAATTCCAGTATATTGATCGGTTGAGTCATCTCAGATTACTGATGAATGCAGTTACTGGTGATCTCAACTGTGTGTAGCCTACCAGCTTTTTACACAAAGCAGTCATTTTGTCAAATATATACTCATGTTTTTATTTTTTAGAATTTATGGCAAATAAAGCAATTTATATAAGAGCTGTTTGATAAGTCAGTTACTTTGAAATGAAAGACTTTTAATGTTATCAAAATTCTATTTCTTTTTTGACTCAGTCTCATTTTAACTTGATACCATTGGTTTTCCAACTTCTTTAAAATCCTTCCAAAGAATATGATTTCTCGAACTCTGCAAAGATTCAGTGATGACCTCATCGATCAATGCAAATATTTTTACACAGGATTAAAAACATGTCACAAGGGACCTAATTTGGAGAATAGAGTAGATGGGAGAGTAGATCGTAGGACAATTTGATAATTTTTTCCAATGTAACTGTAGATGAATCCACCATATATTATCCAAAAAAAAATGTAACCGTTATTTTAATATTTTTAAAAACATTGCATTACATTACAATTCTATTGATAATCCACTGATAATAGTAAAAAAATGTTGGAAATACACTGTTTACTGTTTAATTTCTTAGTAATATCTGTCTGTATATATACAATAATTTATTATTTACAGGTTGTTGATATTCTCCGAACTACAGAATTATACTCATCCCACCTGAAAGCTGATAACTTACGCTGTGAAGATCCTGTTACATCAGACCTCATTGGAGCTCTCATAACAGTAAGCAAGTTGCCACAAGTAAGCATGCTCCATTACTTCTGTAATTTAATTGAATAAAATTTCATATTTACAAATCATAAAATAAGAGTGGTTTAAGAAATAATATTTTTATAATTTTGTTTTGTAGCAAGGACCTGTCCCTGTTTCAACAACTAGGCGCAGTTCAAATGACTCAGCAGCAGTGAAAGCTCAACAAGCTGGACTTGGTGGAAATAAACCTATTTTTTCCATGAGTGCCTCTCCACAGTTGAAAGAACTTTTGGACACGTCATTATTATGGGACTTTAATATTTTTAAGTTGGAAGATATCTCTGGGAAAAGGTAAAACAAATAAGTTGTAGGATCCACCAAAATAATAATGAAAAAATTTGTCTTATAAGGTAAACAAAATCTTATATTTCTTTCCAGTGGTATGGCATTAACAAATGAAATGAGTTAATAATTTGATGTTTGATGCTCTAATTAGAATAAAATGTCCATAAAGCTACCAGATGGTATAAATTTTAATTATTTAAGGAATTATATCAAACTTTAAAATAATATCAAACTATATAAAATATATTTTTGAGACAAATGATTAATTTTAATATCTTTTGAAACTTGTTGAAACTTAAATATAGTCAATTGTTTTAAATTGATCACCACCTCCTCACAAATGCCTTAACATATACCACCTAAAGACATTAATATAATAACAATTCACATGTAGAAAATTTGAAAACAATAACTAAAGGAAATATTTGGGACAGGCTCTAAAACAACCGAGTAAAGTATCAAGTAGACACAATTTTTAATTTATTGTTTAATACAATTGACTGTAAGTTAATTTAAAATACTAGAATACTTACATGCGTTTTGGTAGATTCGATCATTTACAAAATCAACTAAATTTTATAGAAACTTTTGGGACAATCTTTATATAAGTATCCACGTTATTGTTCACTCTTTCTTTGAATAAAGTAAAAAATTAAAAATTATTTGAGGCCAATATATGTTGTATTAGTTTGGGAGATGGGGTTTGGCTAAATAAATCAAGAATTTGTCAGAAGTACAAAAACTTAACAAAATATTACTTCATTTGTTCTTATTTAATGAATATGATATCTTCCCTAATATATGTTGTTAATTAAATACTGTGTATTTATTTAAGAGATTACATTTAAAAGAGGGGAGGGTAAAAAATCTGAGAGATTGAAGATATAGGTTATTGTATTATTGATAGATGCATAAAATGTTTCTAATCTGTCCTAGGCCATTGGTGTACCTAGGAATGAATCTCCTTGTACACTTTGATGTACATAAAACTCTAGGATGTGACGAGAAAACTCTCTATAATTGGTTGACAGTGATAGAACGACATTACCATTCAACTAATACATATCACAACTCCACACACGCAGCTGATGTTTTACAAGCAATGGCTGGGTTCTTAGAAAGAGAAAGAATCAAACGTTTAGTTGATGAACTGGATGAGGCCTGTTGTCTCATTGCAGCTGCTGCTCATGACATTGATCATCCTGGAAAATCAAGGTTTGTGTTTTAGTAACTTACTTGTGTAGTTTATTAAACTAGTATCAGTGAATTTGGTCTTTTAAATCTAAAGACTCTAAAATATTTTATTGAACATTATTTATGAAAATCTATAAAGAAATGGTGTAAATTAATTTGATATTTTTTTCTTACTAAATTAATTAGTTTCGCTATGTTATTATAATATTATTTATAGCAGTGTGTGAATTATACAGTATACATTATGTGTAAGCTTGACATGCAAGATGATTTAAGCATCTCCATAAATATGACATTTAATCAAATAGATAAATTACTAAAGTGTCGTTCAACAGCTGGAGTAAAACACGACTGGTATTTCAAACATATTAATTAAGACTTTGGGTTGTTGGACAAACAAATATCTCGAGTTATAACCTATAATATTAATAAATTATTTATGTCAAGCCTTTGGATTGTTTATATTAAATATATTTTGTATTTACCTTAATTGGTCTGTCTAAAATAATCCTTACTGGAATTTTGTTTAGCTATGTCCGTTTCATCTGCAAAGAGACATCATCAGCCTTTGCACTTGTCATAATTATGAAATTACTTACAATAAATACACAAACAAATAAACACAATACTGTACATAATTTAAAATTCACTAAATTTGTCACATTATTCATAATCAATGTAGGTTTTGGGCCCGTGTACACTCTACTATCTTGCTTTCAATCAGTTAACTGAATGATTTATTCTTGATCAGAGAATTGAGCATGTCATATATTGTATTGGAGGTAAAGTTCAATTTGTCATTTAGTAGAATGTCAGGATTTTTACTATGTTTTCATGTTGACTATTGTATTATATTGTTATATATTTTTTGGCTTCTATGGGTTCAGCTGTCATTTTTATCAGTGGATGGATATTATTAAGAAAATTCTTGAATGTTTTAGTTGTCTTTTAGTACTATTAAATAAGCAAACTTTATCATCTCCATATCAGTGGTAATATATAATTTTGTTATAGAATTTATTCATTTAAGAAATAATGTATCAGCTAAGATACCGACAAGGGGTTCCCATTGTTAAGCCTTGGTTCTGTATAAACATTTCATCTTTGAGTTTAAAGTAGTTTCGGCTCAAGCAAATTTTGTGCAATTCTATAAGTTATGTTATTGCTTTTTTAGTTAATTTACTATTTTCAATGAGATTCTGTTCCAAGATAGTTTCTTTTATAGGTAAGTTGGTGTAAAGGTTAGTTATATCAAAGGAGACCAGTATATTACAGGATTTAATATCAACATCTTTAATGTTTTTAATCAAGTTATAGCTGTTCGTTAGTCTAAAATCATTTTTAAATCTTATTTATTTTTTCAAAATTCTATTTAAGAAATGTGTTACTTTGTAGGCAGGTGCTTGGGTAAAATTGACAATTAGTCTGATTGGAATATTTTCTTTGTGGAATTTAGGAAGTGATTTTAAGTATGGGAGCTGATGGTTTTATCATTTTTTGATGATTTTTTTTTTTTTTTTAATCTGAGACAAAGTGTTTACATTTGTTTTAAGTAGTGCTTTATGGTTTTATGAAATAGGTTTTTTTTTATAGAAGGAAATATCTTTTATTTTTCACCTATCATACCTCAAACAATCCCTCAAGATAACCTTGTCAAGAATATTTTGAAGTTCATGAAGCTTATGGGACTTTCTGGGGATGTTTAGGGACATCAAACCATCTATTTTCCATTTAGAAGTGCATTAACCTCTTGTTACTGAGGAGGAGGAGGAAGAGGAGGAGGAGATAACACTTATTTTACAGTTTTGATATACATTTAGAAAGAAATAAATTTGTTACAATTGCACAAATCAGTGGTAGTACAAAACATAAACAAAAACAAATTGATAGGTACTTTTCTAAACCAGAGAGTTTTATATTATGAGAGAAATAAAATTTATTTCACTGTCTTCATAATTCTTATTTATTAATTTCAAAATGTGCATATTGCTTCTCTGCAGGGAAAGATTTTATGCATTTAACTTTTCAAAATGTTGCACATGTATGTTAGTTTTACCAAAAATTCTGATTCTGCAAAGTGATTACCATAGGTACTCATGTCTTTTCTTTTCAAGAGCATATATTTCAAATTATGGGACAATACAGTATATTGCCAAGAGAGGTTAGTACAGTGCACATTAGGTTACGTGTATTTCCTACCACATTAATGCCCTAATTCTAAAACAACGTCGGAAAAATGACATTTCAGTAAACATATTACAATATGTTACAGCACCCATGTAAGTCAGCCATGGCACTACACCGCATAGTAGTAATTTCTATAAAATTAATTTTATTATTCAATACATAGTTGTTATAAACAATAATTATTAATGAAAAAATATTATGTATAACAATATTATTATCAAATTATTTTAAACCACAATTATGTGTACCACATTATACATATGCAATGTAAAAGTTAACGCTATTTATTTTTTATTTAATTCAAATATGTGAGAACAATTTGATGTTCTAAAAATAAATTTAAAAACATTAATTTCTCTATAATATTTAAATAATCAGCTATATGAGAAGAAAAGTTCAAAATGGCCAAGTTATTTTATATACTTAGTAACATTGTCGATCTCAAATAATATTTAAGCTACATAGTGTTGAAAAACTTCTTTTATTTGTTCATGAAGATCTGAGGATTATTCTTAATAATTTAACAAATGTAATACTGTAGTGTACATTTTTAGTTCTTTGATCTTAAACGGAATGGGATATATATTGAACTTAGTTAGAATAGAGTATAAGTCTAGATTTGATGTTTCAAGCAGAAAACGTATTTTGTTTTTTGAGTAAAATTAATAAAAGATTAAAAAAGTAAATAGAATAATTGATACTAAATGATCAGAAAAATTTATTTTATGTATTTTAATATTGAAACAATTATAAACTTCATGATCAAATTAATGCAGTGTAAACGTTTTGTACACAAAGACCAGAAGCTTGACTTTAACTGTGGGCGAGTGGAAAATATTTAGTCTAGATAGAACCTTCAAGGCGAATGGATGTCGGTTGGACAGTCGTGTCCACACTCAGACAAAGAAAAAGTAGAAATAATAGTGTTTTCTTTAATAATAATGATCTGTTTTAGTAAAAAATTATATGTGGTATAAATTTAGCTACGTTTGCTATCTAAAAAACGAACATTTAGTTTGAATAGAACTTTCAAAGTGAGAGCGTGTCGCTTACGCTTATGTAGGCCCTAATCGTGTTCGATTTTTAACAAAGACAATGTTCATTAAAAGTGTTTCTACAATAAAAATGAACTGTTTTAGTAATAATGTAATGTGATAAAGATTTGATCGCGTTTGAATTAATTATGAACGTTTAAAGTAAAAATATTTGACTTATTAATTTTACACATTTAGCAAATGTATGTTACCCGGAAAGTACGGACGTAAAGACTAAGTTTTATTTTGTGTTTTATCTAGAATAGAACAATTTGAATATTGAATTATTCTTTTCAAAAAATGAACAATTGACATTTTCTTATTAGTAAGAAATGTGGACTTAAAACATTAACTTTCAATAACGGTTGGAGTGATTGTGGTGAAATGATGTCAGGCAGCTCCAATGAGGAAAAGTTGTGTTTTTTAGTGAAGGGTTTATTTCAATCAAAAACACGTGGCTGGTAGAGCACATATAAACAATTATTTATGTAAAATAAAATGTAATCGTTTAATGACTTATAACTTTGTTGAATCTTTTAATTTTGTAATTGTAATTTTGTTTGATGTCTCTTTACAAAGGACATGATATGTTATCTAGAATGTGATGTTAAAAATCTTGAAACATGGAGATTTTTCTTGATGAAAGTTTTTAGTTTAACATTTTTTAGTATGAATTCATAAATGATATTTTAATAAAATTTAAAGATATATTAATTTTGAAAAAATAAATAAATATATATATAGTCTATATATAAAATTTTATTTCAATAACTAGGTTGCAACAAAAATTTAACTTAATAAATTTAATAAAATTAAATTCTTTTAAAAAATGATTTTTTAGATAATAAATATATTTATAGGATGTTTTTACATGTAATAATTGTTTACAGGTATTTTGTTTTATATATTTTCTCATGCTATAATAAGTTGTTTAAATAAAATTATGTGCACTTCAGAATAAAAAAGATTTCTGTATTTTTATCCAATATTCTATTCAGTACACTTTTTCTAAAGAATTAACGACCCATATTTGTATTATGACTCTAATATGACATAAAGATATTAGACTAGTATTTACTTTTAGAGTTATAAATTTTAAATTTTTATTTATTTTTTGTAATCAAAGCATTACAAATGGCGTCCAACTTAACTAGATAAAAACATAATAAAACTAGAGTCCTATTTTATTAAATTGTTACAATTGTCGCACAACGTGTGGCATTTTTACAAAGTCAGTCATCCATTGTTACTCATAGTTACACAAATCAAGAAAATTCGGGAACAAGTCCCACGCAACATTGTTTTTTCCTGTGAAATATCACCACATCTCTCAAATGTCTAAGATTTTTTTTATTAGTATCTTGCCCGATTATAAAACTATCTAACAACTAAAAAAAACTGAGCTGAGTCCATTTCAAAAATATTTTTTAGAGACGCAAGCACTTGATCGTAAATCTCATACTATTTTTACCAGAAATATTTACCTTTGGATCTGATATTTATGATTTTCTCCATCACCTTAAACAATTTGCTTTAGAATTTTTCATTGCGCTAACTGCAGTTCTTCAATCTCAAACTCTACAATCTCATCAATGCTTTTTTGCTAAACAAGCAGTTTCGAATTTGGAGTCACGCGTTTGTTGAAGGCAAAAGGTTACAGCCTTGATTTTTTTTTATGAGTTGATAAGACACTTCTGTTTTTTGAAGATATTTCTTTAAGATTTCTTTAACTTCTATCATCATTGTGAGGAAAAATACAAATTCTAATTATACCATTTCCTCCAAAAATCCGGAAGATTTGAGAAATTGGTACAGATGTTGACTGCTCTTAAAAAAAGTTTTTTTTGAGTGACTCGTAATTAGCTCTTACAGTTTTCAAGGAGCTTATCTGCATGACTCATCTGTAATGAGAAATCAAGCGGAATAAATAGACAACATGATAAATATATAATAATTAAAGATATAAGCGAAAAGTTTGATTTTCGTGGAAGAAAATTGATTAAAAAATCTTGTTGGGCAATATGATGCGTGACCTGAACTATTTGTCTCAGGTTTTGATTGTATTTTTTTATACTGAGCAATCCATTTCAGTGAATCTCTCATGAAATTTAATGAAAAATTCTTTCAACACAAAATCTTCAGACATAATCCTGAAGCAAATTGAAACCTGCTCTGTTCTCGACTTACCAAATGTTACATCCAAAATTGATTGCTTCTAAATTTTCAATTTGATAAATGGTCAACCATATTCACTTTTCTCAAACTGAATAATATTTTCATGGTGTAAAAATGTAGAGGAGGACAGTGAGTTTTTTTTTATCCTTTCACTTGTGTTGTTCCAACTGCAAAATCCATTTTCAACACAGGAAATTTGGCTGTTTTTGAGCCAAAGTCAAGCATAGTTAACACATTTTTATCACAAGCTTCCTTTTTGCTCCTCATCTAATCGTAATCAATCATGCGTTTTCATCCACCGTGAAAATGACAATGGTTGGTATTTTCGTAGGCAGTGATTCGAAAAATGAAATTATTCCTTACAGAGCTTATTTTCAAACTCGGCTGTATACAATAAAATATTTATATGAAGTATTTGCATAAAATGACTCCAACATTGTAGTAACAGTACAAAAATCATAATTTGTATTTTTTTAGATTTCCCAAAGACAGTCAAAAAAGTAAAAATATGATTAGTAAACAGTAGACAGGAAAATTTGCTAACCAAAGACGTGCAATTTGACGCAAATAAGAATATTGTACTTAAAGTGATTGATTTGTGAAATTTTACATGTGAGTTATTATTTCACTTAATATGGAATTTCACCAAGTACCGACTATGTTTACACTTAATATTATTTATAATAATTGTAAAAAGTTTTAAATATACTATAGCACTAGAAGAATTCATCACTAGCACATGGTTTTCTATGCTGATCCAAGTTTTTTTAAAGGATTTTTGTAAAGTAGTATCACACATCCTAAGTTTTATTTATTGTAAAAGATAGAATATAGAAAATCTGAACAGGGAGTTAGAAAAGTGTTTAACCTCTTTACCTTCTATGTCTAGATCTGTTTGTACTTTTCTAGCTCTGTTTTTAACTTAGGTTTAATAGTTTAGTAGTCTTAAGTTTTCTTTTAGGGTGTCCTATATTATTTCTCTAATATAGTCCTTTTCTAGAACTAAATCCTTGTATGCAACTTGTTACAGTGCATTCCTATGTAATGCAGGCAATGAGCTGGCACTGCTTTATAATGATGTCAGTGTCTTGGAGTCCCATCATGCAGCACTCACCTTCAAACTCACTTTAAGAGATGAAAGAGTCAATATTTTTAAGGGTAAGTTATTTATTGCTGTTTTTTTTTTTTTTTTAACCTGATTTCCATTAATAATGATTTCCATTCAATAAGTAAGTTTGAATTGTAACGATTTTGAATATTGGTATATTTTTAATGAGTGGTATGCTGGTATAAATAATCAAATATAAGCTTACTTGGGCTATTAAACAAACTTAAGATAGTTTGTAATATGCTACTACATTGAAATATTCAACTTTAAAATGGATGGAAGGAGAAGAGTTAAAACGGACAAATAGAAATAACCGTGTAACTTAAATACTAGGATGATTAAATAAAAGTTAAACAAAACTAACATAATCACATTTAAAAAAGAGATCGTAGAATGAACGATTTGAAAAGTAGGGTTAAGCAACATGTAAACACGATTATAAACATTTCACTTAGGGAAAATCATTAAAATATTCAAAAATAAACTAAAACGTCACTAAAACTGAAAAAAAATAAATAAATAAAATAAAATAATAAAATAAAATAAAAAATAATGTTTAAAAAGAAATCAATTAGCAACACTTTTTAATTCAGGTTAGGGGAGCAGAGCTAAATAAAGGATGGCCATTTTTTTTTTTAGAATTACAAATTAAAATAGACCTATAACTTTGAATGGATGACGTCACACTGCTGATCGAACTTAGTGGAATGTTGAACTAGAAGCTAAGGTAATAGATAGATTCAAATTTAAATAAAAATTTTTAGTAACAGAAAGAGATATTTAGTATTAAATAATTATAAAAAACTAAGAAATGATTATTGTAATGTTAGAACTTATTTGAAAAGAAATTTAAAATGGACACATCAACACGATCAAGCGTTTAAAAAACTCAAGGAAGCTTTGACTACTCCTCCAGTTCTGACCAACTACAATGAGACCAACGAAATAGTGGTGTCATGTGATGCTAGTCATGACAGTATAGGAGGTGTACTCTCCCAATACCAGGACGATGGGACGTTGCAGCCAGTAGCGTATGTTAGCAGGCTAATATGGGACACTGAGGGTAGATGGAGTATATCAGAGATACTACTCCTCAGTGTAGATTACACCTGTTTTTTGTATGGTCGACATTTCATGATATTTAATGACCATGCAAGCTTGCGATATTATCAGAATGTAAAGACATTGTGAGCTAAAGACTAAATAGATTGGCACTGAAACTGGTGGAGTATGATTTCGAGATAAAACACAAGCCTGGATCTGCAATGAAAATACCTGATAATCTAAGTCGCTATCCCGGGCCAACACAAGTATTACCAACAGAAGTACAGGGAGAACTTGAGATTTTAAAAAAGTTAATGTTGGTCAGTTACAGCTTGCTGACACTTACCTATTTAATATAAGACAAGCTTTGCTTGATCCAGCAAATGTTGACAAGGTTCAATTGAAAGCTTCAAGATCATATGTCATACAAGACGACATTCTATTTTATATACATTATGTCAATAGATAGGTAAATCTTTTTCAAAAATAACACTAGATTATCTCGGACCTTTGCCTAGAGGCAACAAAAAAATATATATTTTGTTAGCAACTGATAACATGACTGGATTTGCTGTAACAAAAGCGACAGAGAAAGCGAATTCACAGACCATTGCTAAATTCCTTTTAGAGAACATAATACTGTACCACATTATAGTATGCTGACCGAAGTACAGACTGACAGAGGTACCCAATTTGTTGTGGACATACTTAAGCAATTGTATAAAGCTTTGGAAATAACACACTGAATTTTGACGGCTTACAGACCACAAAGCCAAGGTATAACGGAACATTATAACTCTACGCTTATATAAATGCTTAGGTGCTACGTGAATGAGGACCAGAAAAATTGGACAAAATATGTCAAGCTGGTACCTTTTGCACATGATTCCGGCAAACATGCTTCAATAGGGTTTTCAGTTGTTGTTTTTTTGAATGAAACCATCCAGTGGATCTGGCTTTGCTACCTCCCACCCCTGAGGTGAATGTCATATCTGCATTGGAAATGCTACATAAAATTAGAAAGAATTTGCCATGGATAATGTTCGCTAAGCAAGAGAGAAAACAAGTACGACACAATTTGAGACATACTGAAAAGGAATTTCGCGAAGACCAGCAAGTACTCGTGAGAATTGAGAAAAGGGAAAATTAGCATTTCCAGATTAAAGGACTACCATAAGAATATTTTTTTGATATATTAGGAATATAAGTTATATTTAGATTTTGTATTTTTTTCCCTCCCTAATTATAACTATTATAATATAAAAGGGTGAAAATTTTGTTTGCTTGTTCTAATTAAAAGGACGATAGTTTATAAGTAAGTCTAGTATTATGAATGGTTATTTTGTACAATTTTTATGATTAATGTACGATACAGAATGACTCTAACCATGGGGGTTGAATAGTGCAATGATTTTTATACACAGAGGGTAGTTGATTTTAAAAATTACGAGGAAATTAAAACATGACTGTGATCAGTGACGAACCAATAGGTAGGACTGTTGAACCTTCATAATTCTAATTCTTGTATGATAGTTTCGAGGTTAAGTGGCATGTTGACGACCAAGAGAGAGAGAGAGAGAGAGAGAGAGCAATTCAACAAGTTAAGCCATGATTTATGCAAGATGAAGAAGAGATCCATTCTCGGAACCACATTCTCCTGCTCATTCACATCACGAAGATGGAGTTGATGAATAATAATATTGTACTTATTTGTGAATATTTGCTCAGCATCTTCATGGATTTGTTATGAGTGACGATGAATATTATTGTATTTGTTTTAATACATTATTATCATGTTAAACTAAGTTAAAAATTCAGAACACCAAATATATAAGATTTTTTAAATGACATAAATTGTTTTAATTTATAAAAAAATTGCTAATTGTGATTTTTTTTTTAGATTATTTGTATGAAGTGTATGACATGTAATTTTAATATATTATAGTGCAATATTGTGTTGGTCATAATGTATGTATGTCAGTTATGATGCAATAATTAGGTATAGTTTAATGTATTATTTAGGTATGTTTACAAAATTGGAGAGATAATGGGGGAAGGAGAGGTGTAAAAGGAACAAAAAATTCAAAACCTAGAAGTTCATTGTTTTAATAATAGAATCAATTTTTCAATTTTTTGATGTAGCATAATATAGAAAACTTCGGTCTATTTCATTGGCAACCTTATTTAATAGACCATGTTCATGTTTCTTTAACATACTGTATAGTTTATTAACAGAATTTTATTTTATAAATTTCTTTTCTTTTTTATTTTAACTACGTTGATTGGTTTACTTTAGGCTTGGAGAGAGATACATACAAAGTTGCCAGACAGAGTATAATTGACATGATTTTAGCAACAGAGATGACTAAACATTTTGAACACCTTGCTAAGTTTGTGAGCGTTTTCAACAAGCCTTCTCCTACAAGTGAAGACGGAAGTTGTGATAACAGGGTAAGTTGGTCTTAGAGCTAGAGTAAACTATAATTGTAAATAAGAATCAAATAATGTTATTCTTATTGTATTGTTGATACTGCTTGAGACATTAAAACTACAGGTGGCAGAAGCAGTAAGACTTGTACTACTTTGTAAATCTAAACATCATATATCTTAATTTTTTCCTTAATATATTTAAGCTTGTTTATTAACCTCGGGTTCTCGTCATCCTATTCATGTGATATGGCACTGGGCTAAAACCATTTGGTGATCAAGTATATTATAAAACTATAGTAAAATTTGTATAAATCTTTAAAAAATTTGTCTATCATTCATTTCATTAAACTTGACAAATAAAACATTTTAAAAGTATTATGAGATTTTATGAAATCAAGTAAATCACTTATATAAAACTGATGTTAAATTTGGAAGGAAACCATTTTAAATCACTTTAAAACACTTTTTTGAAGTTTTTGAGCTTCATTTTGGAAACAGTTAGCTATAATAGCTAAGTAGCTTTCTTACATTTCAATTGATTCAACTTATGAGTTTTCAAAATAAAATGTAAGATAAAAATTACAGTTATTAATTTTTTGAACATATTTACTACAATATCAAACAATTTGACTAGTTCACAAAATCATTTAGTGGTTAAGAAAAAAAGGAAAGTAAAATGTGATTTGGTTTCAATAGGATATTTTTTTAATAAATAAGAGGTGTCATAAAAAAAGTGTATATTAACAGACATACTTGTTTATACATAAAATATATAAACTTGAAGTCTGTTATAATTTTGTTCTAAAGGTCCTATAAAATTGCAAAAAAAGAAATTGTTCCAAGTGTTCTTTTGTGCAGGAAAGAAGTTAATACATTTCTTTTCTAGAGTAGGAATTGATTTTCATAATCGATTTTTTTTATTTTTTTTTTTTATTTTTTTTTTCAAAAAATATTATCAAATATCTGAATTGATATTTACACTAAGTCTCAAGTTATAGTAGATATATTTTAATAATTATTATGGTAAGTTTTGAAGTTAAAGTTGTTAAGTTCATACCATTTTATAACTACAGTATGACACATGGGTGAAACCTAAATTAAATTAGATAATATTAATGCATTATTAATTAAAACTGTACATACATTAGTGTAAATCTTAATATAATTCAAGATATGGTTTGTTCATGAAAAGCTTGCATGCTTAAAAAAAAGAGAAAAAAAAATAGTTTTTATTATAAATACAACTGCTAATAAAATGGAAATAAATCTTCCTCTTTTATATACCTTATAAAAGTCTCTCGAGAATTCAATTAATTAAATTCACATTGGAGCGAGAAAGATTTAATTTGCATTTTGTGGTATCTAAGTCACTGTTTAAAATTACTTTTAACTTTTAATTACCTTATATGGTTTGTCATGCGACTTCTTAGTCGAGATTCGACATGTTTCAGAGCCATAACTCCATCATCAGGAATAGAATGGATTTTCTGTGATTAGCCATGGCAAAGTGTGCAACAGTACAAATACTTAGTGTTTGTTTTAAATATGTAAAATTATGTTGTTGTGTATTATGTATACTTTGTTTTATTGTTTGGCGATATCTTCATAATGATTAACTATTCCTGATGATGGAGTTTTGGCTCCGAAACATGTCGAATCTCTACTAAGAAGTCACGTGACAGACCAAATAAGGTAATTAAAAGTTAAAAGTAATTTTAAACAGTGACTTAGATACCACAAAATGCAAATTAAATCTTTCTCGCTCCAATGTGAATTTAATTAATTGAATTCTTGAGAGACTCTGGAGAAGTGAATTCTATTCCACACAATAGCTTGTGACACAACTGCTTCATCTTTAACCTAGGACCATAGTTTTCATCAATCTACTTCCTCTACTCTTTTTAGGTTGCCTTTGTTTTAATGTCTTCTTATAATAAAAAAGAGTATCGTGTAAAATGTTGCATATTAGTTTACATTAAGTTAAAAATTCTAAATACATTATATATCTTAAAGAACTTATGTATCTTAATATATTTTAAGTACAGCTTGTTCTAATCTATTAGCACCTAGTTATCCTTATTTTTTAACGTTGTGACCCACTTATTTTTTTAAACGTTCTGTTTTGTGCTGTTATGAGAAAACGTTCAAAAAGATATTGGTATAATGCATAGTACTAATCTGTAATTTGTGTTTTTCTACAGCCTGAATGTGTAAATTTATTGATTATCATCTTTCGTAAGAAACATTAAGAATCAAATTTGTTTATTTTTTGTTTCATTGTGTTTTAAAAATGGGCATATTTTGAAAATACTTTTGTGTTGAAATCTGCAGTGATTTCTACAACCTAATTGAATTACATCAGTGAGCTTATCTCGTTCTTATATTTTCAAGGGCTCAGTTTTCAAATATGGAGTTAATATGTACCTCAGACATATTAATTAATTTTCACAATTTTAAATTAAGGATCTAATATGCATATCACTAGAACTGAATTATCATTCACAACTAGTTAAATACACTGATGCTAATTTTTATATCAGAATTACTCTTTTGGTTCATTTTAACATCCATGTTGACCAAAATTTTACCCTTTTAGGTTTCTTTAAATAGTTTTTGTATAAGTCACACACTCTGTGATTAATTCAATTTATGTTTTCTAAATGATATATATGGAAATTTATTTAAAATCCAGCAACAATTTATGTTTTCTTATCTATTAAAAGAAATCATTTTTCTCGACAAAGCATAAGAAATAGAGCAGATACAATGTTTATAGTTAAGTAATGACATAACACAGTCTAAGCTATAGAAAGTTGGTCTTACACATTGTACATTCACTCCAACAGAGCTTTAAGCTACTATGTTATTAAACACACACACTCACACATGTAGGGATTCATATATATTATATTTTTTTGTTTCTAATGTTTTGATTCATATTTGCTACCTCACCTTCATTAGAATAACCCTGTGCTTGTATAATTTATTCTAACATATATTGGTAATTGGTAAAACTTCATTCTAACAAAATAATATTTAATTACTTGGATTTTATCAGATATGGCAAAGCTATCATTTAAGAAAGTTTACAAATTTAAGAAAACATCAAATTCACTATTTCAAAGGTTTTGTTCCTCATAGGTTATTATAATCAATTGGCATTATAATTATAAAGTCTTATTGGTTAACCCTAGAAACAGTATTTAAATAGTAAATCACTTTTGACCATTGTTAGTTAATACAACTTCAATACAAATTAAACTTCCTTTGTACTATCCATGATTTTGTATTATTAAACTGTCTGTGTCAACGTATGTTTTGTACTACAGCATTGTCAAACTTAGCCTATATACTTCTGAATTTAACAAAATTGTGCATTAACGGGCAACAAAATCTTATTATGTACCGGTACCCTAAGTAATTAACTTTAATAATGCCAAGGATAAAAAGTGAAATTTATTGAATATATTAGAAATTAAGATATTAATTTGTATAATTCTACTTTATTTAAATAAAATGTATTAGATTTAAGTAGTTAATCTCTCATTCAACTCTTGTATAGACCTGAGTAACTATCTCCATCCTAACTATACCAAGCTAGATAAAATATTCATATCAGCAGGTAACTCACAATTTTGTTACGTTCTTAGTACGTAAACTGTATTTGAAAGTGCTGTAACTGATGAAAATCAGGTCAATATGGCCTGGTAATAAAAAAAAATTAGAAATTAGTTTTTTTTATTTATAACATTAATACACTCTCACTAAAAACACTTCTGTACCCTATTAACTGTAATGTAATATTGAAACTACCATTAATGGTGAAATTTATATTGGCAAAAATGATTAATTATTTGGAAAGATACAACTAATAATTTAATTAATTATTTTCGTCATTCATATGTGTTTCTCATACGGTTATACTAATTTTACAAATTTGTTTCATTTCATTCAGCAATCAGAATCAACATTACTAACAATAGAATAACTAATCATCCTAATATAAACCTTATGTAGTTATGTCAGCATGCTTTAGTGTTGTTTTAAAATTGAATACATGTTTGTGTCTTAACAAAAAAGTGTATGATACATGCTTTATGATTATTGCAAAGTACAAAGTATTAGCTATAATACAACTGCTATTTGGTTTTAATTTCGTGTGTGTAAAACGAGCTGACTCTCTCTTCTCATCTGTAATATACGTCTTTGTGTTGTGTCTTGTCTTTTGGGATCACTGGAGATTGACATCCTTCTTCTTTTCATAATACAACAAGCAATTTCTCTGAGACATCATCATTAAATTTTTACACAAATTCTTCTATTTATTTTCCTCCATCTAACCGATGAAAATGTTTACTTTTTCAAGTTCTTCGCTTCATCAAGTTCGTCCGATACAGAGATTGTGTCAACATCATCAGCATTTTCTCCACAAAGAATAGATGTCACGATTGGAGTTTTACAAAACCACACGGTATATACGTAAGATCCTAGGTATACAAATACATAGATATATATTATTTTGAAATAAATTGCCCTGAAAAACAGATAATTTATATTTCAGTTTTTCAAAATTGAATTAAATTTGTGTTTCTAATTGAACCACATTTTATAATCTTTTAAGTATTAGACCATGAGCATTAGTATAGAGTACAAAATTGTACTTTCAAAATATAATTAGCTATAGCAAATATTTTAGTGCTATACAGTGAAGGAAATTATTTGATCTACATCTAGAAAACGGAAACCATACACATTACATTTCACAATAATTTTTTTTAAAGCTAATTATAAAATATACAAACAAATAATTGGTAGTGAAAAATTTTTACTGAATGAATGTAAAATACTATATACTACTGTATGTAGTATTAAAGAAGGGGTGGATTCTAAATATTAATCTTTGTGTGAATTTTTATTCCATTAATTATTACAATTTATAACTTCACATAAACTGCAAAAGACTGTATAGTATATACCAGTCGTAACATATAAATAATATATAAAAAATTATAATTTAATTATTTTCATACATATTAAATTAATAATTATAAACAAATAAAAAAATTTATTTTTAGCTTCAGGAACTACTTAAATATATGTGATTGTAAACTTATTCTAAAAATGAAAAACTTGTTCAACTTTAATAAATATATTTGTTTCGGTTTTTGTGTAAAATCAAGAGCATTTGAACATCCATGCACTACTGATCAGTTATGGATATCCTGACATTAATTTTATTGTAATGCATCAATATTCTGGAACAGCTGTAAAGTATTATCAGATGATATTAAAGTGGGTTCAATGTATCGCCTTCAAAACAAAACATGTACAGTATATAGACATAACTGGTACAACTCATAGATATAGTATGTGTAAATACTGCTTTCAGAAATTACAATAAATATTTTAAAATATTTAAAACTGAATAGATAATTCAATGTTTTAATAAGTTTATATAACTTGGAAATTTACTTAGATAGTTTTAAATGTGTACTTTTCCTAATTTTTTTATAACTTGAAATTTCTATTATAACTCTTTTTCTTGATATTTTTTTCTTTTCTTTATTATAAATCTCAAAGGAAAATAATATATTTGTGTCATTCATATTGATTTGCATATATTGTAATCTTAACACATTGAGTGCGGCTGGGACGCCGGCGGGGCGGGCCTGCCGTGCGTGCCCTACTGCCGCGACGCTGGCGGGGCAGACAGAAGCAATGTTTTCCATTGCTCATTGTGGCCCAGCCATTTGTGATAGAAGGGTCGAGTTTGCCCGCATTTTAAGGTTATCCCTTGTGTTTGTTTACAACTTGCTTCGTTTGTGGATCGGAGGCTCGGCGTTCGTTTGTGGTGACTGATACCTTTACGTCGCGCTTACAGAGTTCGCGGCTGGTGACGAGTGTGTTTTATTGATATTTATTTTGTGTTTTTTAGTTATTTTACTTTCAATATCCCTTGTGTTTGTTTACGACTTCATCGTTTGTGTTTCGTGGGCTCAGCGTTCGTTTGTGGTGACCGATACCTTTACATCGCGCTTACAGGGTTCGCGGTCGGTGACGAGTGTTTTATTGATATTTATTTTGTGTTTTTTAGTTATTTTACTTTCAATATCCCTTGTGTTTGTTTACGACTTCCTTCGTTTGTCGATCGTGGGCTCGTCGTTCGTTTGTGGTGACCGATACCTTTACGTCGTGCTTACGTTGTGGCCAAGACATCGGTGATGGGCAATGGTGGACGTGGTATGATGCGGCCAGGACGCCGGCGGGGCATGACTTCAAAGTCCTGGATTTGAAGGAAGTCGAGCTGGTATCGAGTTTTAAACCCTAAAACTGAACTTCTACATTAGAAAGTTAAGGTTTGGTGATAAAAAATTTTTTTAGTATTATCCAACCCTAATGGTCATTTTTACAGCAGTGAATGTGTTAACTACCGCAGTCTGTCTTCTCTATAACAAATTTGCTATTAATATCTTATTACAGGAAATACTATGAGCTTTAAGATATGACTTTTTTTTTTTTTTTTACTGGTTCCAAACAAACAAAAATTTTAGGAATTCACATTACATCTGTTTACATACAAGTATTTTTTTAATACTCTTTCAAAAACTTTAAAATCAAATTATCAAAATAATTGTATTGTAATCAGCATAATTTGTATTTGATTTTTAACTTGAAAATTCGCACTTATTTTTTAAATGTTTTTGCTCACCTACATATCAAATAAATTGTAAACTTAAATGATGAAAACAAACTTGATGAAAATTAGCCAAAAAATATTTCTACTTAAAGCGGAGAATTGATAAAAATCGGAAAAACAACTGAAATTCAGAAAATGGTGTTTGAGAACTAGAATTGGTGCAAATTTAATGACTCTAGTTCTAGGTTTAGAAGTCTTTATTAGCATTTTTTTTTAAAGGAAAATTACCTAAAAACTATTGCCACCATTGTTATGATAAACTCAGACATGTGGCTTTAAAATATAATATAATATGCACTTACCTGATAGTCAATATGTTGCAATTTTTATGTCTAATTTTAACTAATTTTATGAAAATATACTTTTTTTAATCTCTTCTAAAAAAATAACTAAATTATTATAAACATTTAAATTTAAAACTAAGCTTTCAAAGTTAAAACCTGAAGTTTAAAATTGAAATCTGTGTTACTATAGATATAATTAATAAACATTCATGAGTTCATTTGTTACATATATAAGTATTCACCACAGAACTGCATGCAGTAATACTATTATTTTCAGAAACAATCTATTTTTTAAAACTGATCAGCATGAGCAAGGGCTTACTTGTTATTTGAATGAGTTTACTAATCAGTAAATAATTGCTATTTGCCTGAAGACTGCTAATACATATTGATTATTGCTACTCATTATTAATGTTTGTAGTTTTTATATAATATTTACTAAAAATACTAAAATTTTTCATTATCATTCATTAACTACATTTTCATAATTTATGATTTTTAGATTAAATTTGTGACTACATTCTCTCTATTTTGCACACACATGTAGTCATTTCCTCAGTCTATTTCTGTGTCAAAATATGTACCTAACCTTTAAAAGCTATTAATTTTAAGTTCTTAATAAAAATGCATGCTTTAGTAATGAGGTTCTGCATGTAAGGAAATTAATTCCAGCAATGAATCTTTTAATTGTTCTATTTACTGTCTCTCATCATCTTTATACGTTGGTGAGGCAGCCTTCTACTTCTATCAGAAAATGTACAATTAATTATACAATTATTTGAATAGAAGCCATTATTACCATTATTATTATTTTTAATTATAGAATTTTAAATGTAAGTTTAAAAACTTATATTTAAAAAACTATAGTTTGGAGGGATTTACTATAATTACCATAATTTACTTTAAGTAAAACAGAATATTATGTTAAAGAAGCTGGATTACAAACCTGAAGCCACAAAAGTGATCTTAAAATGATTTATTGTTATGTAAAAATAATGTGAATACAGTTTCATTCACTCTATTTTTGCAACTTTTAAGAGTATAACTTCAAAATCATACAAGTGTCTCTTTATAATCTAATAATCTCCTTATTACACATGGACATAATACAGTACCCTTATAATAGATACTCTTGGAAAATTTGATGTTATTACTCGATAGACAGATATTGATTTTAATGGTTGGTTGTTGTTTTTATGGTTTGGTGTGTTATTTGTTCATGGTTTATTTTAATCAAGGTTTATTTTTCCTTTAGTGGTTCTGGTGGTAATATTGTTAATTGTAGAATATTTGAATACATTCCATAAACATTTATGTTATCTATTTATACATATTTTTTAACGTTATTGTCATTAAAAACAAACCATGTTCTACTCGTGATGCCATCTGCAATATTGCAGACAATTAAGATATAATCACATATATGTTATATGTACAAACATATAAATAATTAATCAAACAAATTCTCGTGACTCATGATTTATTTAAATCGACCGAGGGATAGAATTTAATAAATTGGAAAAATTTACTATTCAGTAACAAATATACTCGATTTAAAAGTATAAAGTTGTATGGGCTGGCAGTATAAAGTTGTTACTGTACCTCATACATTTCTGAAAATTTGTCTATGTTTACTCTTTTTGCTTTGATAGTGTTAAGTTTCCAAATTAAGGCAATTTATAACTAGCTAAGTGGTTTAAGGTATGTTTGCCATGCTGTGTATTAACCCTAAATCTTTTCTGTCCTTATTAGTTAAATGAGCATAAAATATGGGTGTTAAGCACAAAATACAAAACAAAAATTTACTTACAACAGATTTTTAGTACTATGTAACATATATTTTATTGATCTTATATAAATCTATTTTGTCCTAATTTTTCTGAGATTTATTTAGAGCCCAAGTGATTGTGGAGGTGATATTAGCATGTTAACAAACGCTGATGAAGTAAACCTAGTTAAAAGGATGATGATCAAATGTGCTGATGTGTCCAATCCTACTAGGCCTCTGAAGATGTGTGTGGAATGGGCGAGACGGATAGCTGAAGAATATTTCACACAGGTAAATAGTTAGATACTGTATACTATTCAGAGATTACATTTGTATCACACCTACAGAAAATTTATTATTTTTAAACTATAGAACTGTTTTTTCTAGACTATACTACTGTAGACATTCTGGTTCTTTCATATTATTTCAGCCAAACATGTTCCATAACTGAACTAGATAATAGATTTTAATGTAATAGCAGATATTTCTTGTTGAAACTCCATATTCAAGGATAAAATAAAGCAAAAGCTTAAAGTTTCAAATATTTATTAGTATAAATGAGCTCATTTATACTAATAAATATTTGAAACTTTAAGCTTTTGCTTTATTTTATCCTTAGATAATAGATATTTATTTTGTACAATACTCATTTCAAATGTAAGGGTCAATCAGTTATAAAGTATATTATCACTGACTGCCCTGCTGGACAACTTATTTACATTTGTTTTGTTCCCTACTCACGCTCCTTCTTTGTTTCTTTTTTCAAGTGGTTAAGACTATTCACCTATTATTCAGGCATTTTCAAACCCTTTTAATGTTGTTTCTTTTTGTATTGGTTTAATGCTTGTCACTTGTTCAAAATAAAACACATACACACCACATTTATGAATAACATGTATGCACAACAATTAACTGTGACCGTCTCCACTTCTTTTGACCAGCTGGAAGCTCCGGCTGGCTGGAGACCGCGTACACTTTAGTCGAATCTTGTCAGGATGGGCCAAGGAGTCGGGTTAGGACGCTAATGAACGCACGCAACGCATGTGAAATTAAATGTTATATTTTATTTGAGCGCCGAATTAGATAACAGAATTATTTATAATTTATTAAAAAGACATAACGGCAAGATAAAGCCTTAATAGTGGCCGAAAAGCATACTGTTTAATTTAGCTAGCATGTGGCCGAAAATGGACTGATCTCATCCCGTAGCGGTCTTTCTTCTCGCGGCTCTCAGAACAGACTCCCGCTCGGCTCGCTGGTTCAAGCCCTCCACTCCTCGTCTCTCCCCCCCTTCTACGTGATATTGCACTGCTCAACAAAATCACAAGTGCCAATTCATATTTTATTATTTAGAATTCCTTTACATCCTAATTTATACTTATTATAGTTTTGGTTTGGTGGGCTCCTTGGCTGGGCCACATAACTTTAACATTTAAACAGTTTTGAGTTAATGTAGTAAACATGTGTGTCCATGTTTATGTCCTAGTCAATACTGGTTCCATTAATCAGTACTTTAGGTTGTGTGTCTTGTATTGATATGGTTCTATTTGATTAATTTAGTCAAAAATTGCATTAGATTGGAATGTTTAATAATAAGGTTGAATCTGCTTTTATGTGTTGGAATTCCTCCAAAACATTTATAATTGGGCCTTTAGAGCATTTATGCATAATTTTTAAATTCTTTTCTATATTAGTGTAACTGTGATCCTCATGATATTTCCACCCATAAACTCAGCATAAAACTAATTCCTCTAATTCAGCATAAAACTAAGCACCAAAACATGTGGTTCCAATAAGGTGTATAATTTCATCCTGTACTTATGCTCTTTATTGTATTGTTCTATGCTGCCCTTCCCAGAAAACCATAAATTCATCCAATGTAAGGTTTTTTGGGGGGAAGGGGTAATAGATTGATTTCATTTTATTATTAAAATAATCTATAACCATACACACTTTTTGTAATCTGTCATTAGATTGTTTTTCATTTATGCAAAAATGTAAGCACTGTAACATTATAAGAAACCTGTCAAGACTCATGTAATCTAAAAACATTTCAACCCAAAAAATAAAATTTTTTGTTCCAGTAGTCCTGTAAGCGATTTATCCGAATTGTTCCCTTATGAAACAATGAACCAATAAAAACATTCAATTTTGGAACAGTATTGTCTTTTCACTTTGTTATGTGGGGCAGAAGTGTTAGTGATGGGCCACGGAAAAGATATAATGCATTATGGTTTGTATACTCAACCACATTTTCCAAGAAAACGTTGTCAATAATCAAAAAATAATCATCTTAGGATTATCAGTAGGTGATGTAATCAAGAGTCCACTTTTTTTCTCAAACGGAATGGAGCACAGCCAGTTGTAGTTGGAGACCAGACAGGTGGATCAATATCGCTGTCAAGGTCTAAACATGAGTCAAGGTCACTCTCACTATCATATTTGTCATTTTCTGAAATATTATTGAAATCATTTTCACTACTACTTCCATAACTAATTCCAGGTTGGTTGATAATCATTGTTACACATCACAACACACAAATAGAAAATATATCTACACTAAACAAAGAGATAAAAATTAAAAACTTACTGGCAACACGTAATTGAATAACACTAATACGCTGGCAAAGAATCAACTTCCTTCAATCAGTGTGAAAATATGCTAAACTAGGAAAGATATAAAATTCAAAGTGCTAAGTACAATTGTATGTATTGTACTGAGATGATCTAAAATGTGATCTAGCATCCAGCATGTTAAGAACTGGCTTGTATCTTAACAATTCCACAAAACTGATGAGTTGAAAACAGTACAGAACTGGTTGAAAGCCCAGGTGGCATAAAAAACCTTGCCTCTTCATATAAAAAATGTTTGGAATGAAATGGTGACTATGTAGAAAAATAATGTAAGTTTATATATATTTGGAACAACTAATAATTATTTTTATTTTCTAATTTGTTCTCCTTTGTAAACGATCGGGCCATATTTTTGAAATGTCCTTCATGCATTCATTTCTGTTCTAAAATTTTGGACTTTACTTTATATCTTTATTGATAAAATTTAATTTATTTACATACAAAATGCAGTTATATACAAAAAGTTAATTAAAAAAACCACTAATAATAAATATTAAAAATTTCACATTTGCATATTACTTTGTTATTTATTGGTATGATATTCATAAA
Organism: Aphrophora alni; assembly: GCA_963513935.1. Lineage (NCBI taxonomy): Eukaryota > Metazoa > Arthropoda > Insecta > Hemiptera > Aphrophoridae > Aphrophora > Aphrophora alni. The sequence goes on from OY740770.1 coordinate 92,557,285, forward strand.
AACATGATACACACAACACAATGTTACATTTTATACACAATGTGCAACCTTTAGATGAACAAACTTCTCCAGCACATCATCGTCTTGATCCTTCTGGCGTTGGTACTACAAAATGGCCCATCTGATCGTACCTCAGCATTGATATGTTTTCTCTTTTCTTAGGACCCAGTCTAAGTGCAGGTCTGCCATATCTTTTTAAGTATGTCCTAACAAGTTGCTTTCTGGAAGTCAAGTTGAGTTGTGTTTTTATTGGCATTTTTGTAAAAAATTGATGCATTTTGTACAGTTACGTCTGTACAAACAAGTCTGTATCAGCCAAGTAAATATTGGCCAGCACCATTTTTTCCCTCTGATACTAATTTGGTGTTGATTAATGTTTTCATTTGCGAGATCTGTTTTTATTATACATTCCTATAGCATGAGGCCTATTGACATGTATGCATTTCTTTTCTGTCCTGTAATATCATTTTACTGATGTAACAGGTTTGACACCTTAACTAGTTGAAACAACTGTTATTACCCCCATTGTCCATCAATCTTATATATATTATAATGTCGTTTACTCTGTCCAGAGCAGTTTCACAAAATTCCTTTTTTTGGGTAAGTTTAAAGTTATTGGGAACTCAATCCACTCAAACTGTCCTGGTACCATTATATTTATTTTCTTTCAAGAAAAGTACAGTAGAACCTCTGTTAACCGGCCTAGGATTAACCGGTCCACGGATTAACCGGCCTATATCATAGTGTATTGGTTGGATGAGAGTGTCCGAAAATAAATTGTAATTGAAACACCAAAGCGGCGGCGAGTCAAACGACATTGTCGGCGGCGTAAAAACACCGCGGCACCAAAGCAGCAGCGAGTCAAATGACTTTGTCGATAGCGGTATACCATTATCGGCGGTATAAAAACACCGTGGCATTGGCACCCGTCGGTATAGCAGACATACACCGACAAAAACGTTTGATGTGCCACTTTTTTTCGACGAATCAATTTAGTATACATTATGGAAAATATAACATTTCTTTACAGTTTTCTTCTTGTCTTTGATTGGTTATGATCTACGTACAGTATATACATTAAATAAAAATGAGCGAGTTACGAAAACGGAAGCATGTGTTGGTTTCGTTTAAGACGCGGTTAAATGTGTCAAAAGACTTGACAGAGGGGAATCTGTAAAAAAGCTTTGTAGTGTTTAATTTTTTTCATGTTTGATGTATAATATACATAACATAATATATACGATACATTTATGTACAATGAAATTAGTTGAAATAACATCTTAATTGCATAATTCATAGAGCTACCTGATTAAATAAGTTTTCTTTGAACGAAAACTGATTTTTCACGGGAACCTCGGATTAACCGGCCAAATGGGCAACCGGCCCGGGTGTTAGTCCCGACTAGACCAGTTAAGAGGGGTTCTACTGTAATAAGTTCTGGGAAGTATATAAATTATTGAAATAGAACTGGTTATTCAAATTTCTCTTTTCTTCTGGCAGTTCCTTTAACATATTATAGATTGGCCCAGTAGGTTTTCCAAAATATTTTTCCACCTCTTCAGGTACACTTTTATTTTTCCCTGATAAAATTTAAAATTCATTACATAGCCATTATTTCCATTCAAATACCATAACTTGACTTGTATCCAAACCGAATATGCTTATTCCTAATGAACTGTTTGCAGCCATGATGACCGAAGTATTCCACCCTACTTTCATCGTAGTTCAAATGCTGCACTAGTACATAATTTTCAATAGATTTTTTTTGTATGCTTTCCGTAAAAGACAAATTTTATAATACATCTCACTTTGATCAAACACAGTGTTGTCACCACAGTCCATGTATTAAGCTACCTCTAAAAATCTATCTCTTATCATTGAATTTTTTATTAACAGATTAGCCATATCATCTTCAGAGTCCCAATAAAACCTTCTGCCAGGTTTTATGTCGTAGCCGGAGAATAACAAAATACCAAAAAAACATTCATTTATAGACACTAAAGGATCAGCTTCATTTTTAAACACTTCATTCATTCTAATTTCTTCACTTACAAAAAAATTCTTCAATTCATCATCAAAAAATTGCTTAAACGTGTCCACTTTAGTTAAGTTCTTAAATCGGAATAATCCTCTGCAGGAAAAGAAAGTTTTGTACACTCCAGATCACCTTTGATTCACACTCTTCAACTTCTGGCAAATTTTTTAACACTTCCTCATTTAATGATACCGGTACCTCAAACTGATTTTTATTCATTTTTTCATTTTTGGAAATATTTACAATAGGGTCTCCTTCAACAAGTTCTATTTCAGCATTAGCTAGTAATTGATTCCTTTATAAATTGTCAACGTGAACTCTTTCATCTTCATCACTGGAGTCCACGTCTGTCAAGTCATTTTTACATATTACAAAAAGAAATCTGCAAAAAAAGTTGAAAATAAATTAATTACTTACTGTAAAAACATTCTAAATATGTTCATAGTAATAAAACATATATGGTGCAGAAACAAAAATATAACCTATAACACAATAAGATCATAACTAAAAAGCAGGAATGCTTAGCAGGCATAACAACGCTACATTCTGACTCAACAGCCAGTGGTTAGGACAAACAAGGCAGCCCACCCAATCAATAAAAAATTCCCAATCTAGTTCAATGGGTTAAGTAATTTGTTCTCCTTAACCTTTCTACAACTGATTATTAATATACCTTTCTACAACCTGTATTAATTGCCTTTCTACAACCTATAAATAAACATAAAATCCATTTCGTACCCATAAGTCATCAATACAAGCTTTGTTGCCTAGTTCTAATTAATTACAGTAATTTGTATTATGAAAACAAACCATCCCCACTTTTTCAACCAAATAGACTAATCTTTGACTGGTCTAAGTAAAATATAATCGACCTTGACTATTTTTAAATGATCCTTGATCTAAGTTTACTGAGATATTATATTTGTTAAACAAAAACTGCTACTTCTTGTAAAAAAAAAAGTTTTTCTTTATAATTTGTTATGTCAATATATTTGGAAATTGACATGTCCATATTTTTAAGAATCTTCTTTAAAATCTTCATTTTTTTTAAATATGTCAACTTAAAATGGCTTTCATTTTTTCCATAACTGTTAAATGTACAAACAGTACACATGTTTCGTCATATTAGATACACACAAAACACAATATTGCAATTCATACAATCTTTTCAACATCAACAAACCTGCAAAGTATAAAAAACACTTCTGTCCAATTTTGAAACTCTATATCATTAAAATAATAGTTATTATTTATGTTTCAGTGTTTAAATAACTTTCTACGTTTTATTTCTCAAATGTACCTCATTTAAAAAAGTTATGTAGTGGATATAAAACTCAATGTTAAGATTATTGAAAAAATACATATATGTATATAAATAAATACCTTACTGGTGTCATGACCAAGTCAGTTTTTATAATTGAATAAACCTACAGCTGTTTAGTCAACATGTTAACATCATCAGGTCAGGCAAATTTGCTAACTCACCAGCAGAAAGGATCTGGTTAAAGGAAGAAATTAAATTTCTTGATTCTAAGAAAGATTTCTTAATGTCAAACTATATGTATTTTATCTAAAATTAACCAATTATCTCTCCCCCCACTAAATCAAATGATTTATTTTCAGAGGTTAATGTTAAAATCAGACAAAAAATAGTAAATAAAAAAACTTATCACAAAGTTTGCTTTTGTTAAATTTTTATATAATAAAAACTATAACACATAGAGAGATTTGGAAAGCCCAAACCGAAAGAGAAATATGTCATCTATAGAACAGTGTTGTGTTAGATCTGTTTGACAGATATATTAATTTGGGAATAATATAGAGAAAAATGGCATCATTTTTGTTTACAACTTCTCAGCGCAAACCTTTGACGTTATGTATCAAAAATATGCAAAGTTTACACCAATTTTTAGAATATTAATTATAACTTTTGTGTTTTTTTTTTAATAATTATGCATCTACGGAACATTAGCTTTCCATCAATATTTTATTTATTGCGGTAGGACAATTCTAAATGGGCAAAATGTTGAATTGAAAAATACGTGTTTTTAGGTCGATGAACTAATCAAGCGTCACACATCGACCCCGGCTGGGGTTGGTCGCCAGATAGAGGGTTCGCCAATAAGATATATTTTCTTTTTCTGTTGTACAGCCAATTTCATTTGTTATGATTGATCCGCGGGATCAACACTCCGATACATACTGAGGATAATAGTCGGATACACTAGTCGATGGAGATTATCTTTAGTAGAATGTTATAAAAAATGTCACAGTGTTAAAATTAAAATTGAGTTTTTCATTCAGTAGTATATTGCTCATATTTTAAAAATATCTATATATTTCAAACTCTTTCCAACGTATTCATGAATCTGCCCTTTTTACAATGGTACAACATTCAGGAATATGTCTGTATGATATTCTCAGCCACCAAATCTGGATTCAGGTTTTGTTACAGTCTGTATGGCAGATGAAATGAATTCTATATATTATTTACGTATCTACCTATATCTGTCTGTCCAATGTATTTCTTTGGAAAATAATTGCATGATAACTCATATATTCCTGTTCTATCATATATATCAGTGTGGAATTCTTTTTTCAATCATAACAAATTTAATTGACTGTACAACAAAAAAGTATATTTGTGTAAGTTTTGTATAGCTGGTTCTTGTGTTTGAGTTATTGTTGATAGGCATTGATTAAGTGATTATATTTAATAATTGACAAAGGACTATCCTGCAAAAAACATTTGTTTTAAATTTAAAATGTCTGAATTGTTGAAATGGCTGCCGGTAGATCAGAATACTGCAGACCGTAAGAGAATTTTTTAATAAAAAAGGAAGGTTAATAAATAATAGTAGCTAAGGTAATGAGATTATAAGGTAAATGATAATATAGGTTTGACATTACTAAATGAATGTAATTTGGGCGGGGTCAAATAATAACTAAGTGATGAAACATAATATTAAATAATAATTAAGAGATTTTGAATTTATAAGTAATAAGAGATGAAAAGAGTTAATGTTAAAAAAGTTAATTGATAACTAAGAGGTTTATGATGTAATTCAATACAGACTGAAGGAAAAAAGTAAATAGAGATTAAATTTGTCTTAGCAATTGGTATTGCACTTGGAAAGGAAATACAAGTCAGCAAGAGACTTCTGGCTGAAATGGGTCAGGAGATAAGATTGATTGGTATAGCTCAACAAGATGAGTTGATGGAAGTTTTTTATTGATATTTATAGATAAGAGTTGATGAGGGTTTGTTGATGACCATGAATAAACTTTAGCTTGTGACACTTAGAAAATGTTGGTTTGATTAAATATTTAAAATCGCGGGTAATGTAGTGGGGATGGCTTGAGTCAAATGCGTATTTGATGATTTTCAGCATTAAACAGAATCAATTTATAAATAAAATAGATTTCCAAATATAAATAAATAATAATGTATAAATTTAAGATAATTTTTCAATAAAATGTTTATTAATTGTGTGTTATGTGAAATGATATGATCGAACACTGTTTAGGAAGTGAATTAGACATTTGAATCCAACGGTGGTTAAGATTCTGCATACACAGTTTAACCGGAATGAACAGGTTTTGGATTGCACCATGTGCATAGTCAGTCTGAGAATTGAGTTCGAAGCTGAGAGACCTGTTAAGTATAGCTCTCCGAATTTTCTATTCAAATTAATAAATGAGTTTAAAACTATTATTTTTGTTAAAGACATAGTGTACGAACATTCTTATAAGTACTAGTGACAATACTTTATGTTTTTTAAAATCGTATTTGCTGAAAAATAAGAAAAAAACTAGATTGTGCAACTTTGAACATGTGCTTTGTGAAGACGGACAATACACTATTGTGTTTTACATGTTGTATGGACTATGTGTTTAAGAATCGCAACACGAACGTTAATAGAATCACAGGTGTGGTCAACATAAATTCAACGCTCAAAATGCAGGATTAGGAACAGTGAACGTTATGAACAATACATTTCTGCAGCTTGGTAAAACCGTGTTACATAACACGTTATATTCAAATCTGTAATTTTTATGTAATATGTTCTATGTTTCTTTTTATTTTTATATATGTAAATTCAATCAATTTTAATTGAATAAGTTTATTAGTCCCAATACCAATCAGGTAGTGGACATAATTAATTTTCTTTTTATATATTTTTGTACTCAGACAAATGAGTAAATAATAATTTTAATATTTTAACTTCATGAGAGTAATTTTATACTTACAAGTTTTCTTAAATAAATTCAATTCTTAATAATGAAAATAGACCTTGTTTCAAAGTCATTAAAACTTAAATTCAAATAGGATGTTAGTTATAATTGATGTTCATGATATGTTTCTTATGGTAAATGTTCATGTATAGATGTTTTGTTTGTCTAATAAATATTTATGTTAAAATTTCAGTTTCGGTGTTTTTCATTCAACCAGGTCACTGAAAGTACACTTTTGACAGAGCTCAGACCCGAGATAAGATTATTAATTAAAATTCATAAAGTAAAAATAATTAAGTTTTCAAAATTGACGATACGTCTGGCGCCCTTAAATGCTGATCAAACTTTTAAATCTAATAGTAATCGTAAACTCATTTTTATTTTCTTTAAGTAACTGTAATATATGAAATCTTCTAGGTCACGTATATATTTTAAAATTATTACAAGCTATAAGTGCGTTTGTTGATTATAGATAAGTGATTGATTATGATATACCAATAAGTAGTTTTAATAAAGAAAATAGATTACGTAATAAGATGGTTGTTAGAATAAGAGAGAATATTTCTTATTTTTGAATTTTGATTTCTTAAAAGGATAGATATTCTTAGCTACTGAAGCTCTTTAGTTTGGAAATCTATAAAATCGGTGTTGAAATTTTTTTAGTTTAAAAATTTTTATTAGAATAAAAATTTGTGCTCCAATATGTTATATTGTAACACAAATTTGGCGGGGTTTTGTAATACCTAAAAAGGGTTAATTTAATTTGAATAAAGTAATCGGGAATCATTTAGAATCAATTTGGGAGGGGATAAATAAGTCGAAAACATGACTTGTATTACGTTTCAAAATAAAAAGTTAATTAAATTAACATAGATTTCCAAACTTAGATAAGTAATAATATATAGAATTTTAGATATAATTAATAATGAGAAATTAAATAGTGTTTTGTGAATAAGACATTTGGACAGTCAGAATGTGCGAGATATTTTATCAAAGACGTTGCAAGATTGAATGGGAATCCTTGGAACAACGAGTGTGGACCCTGTACCGGAAGACAGGATATATCGAGTTTCATTATGCGGTTTTCAGTCTTTGTCGAGAGGATGAAGACAACAGTCTTAGTTTGAATCTTGAGGTGGTGTGATGTAAAAGTCAGTCTTTGTTAGCAGTCTGATGAAGAAGCTTGGAGAGTGAGGGTGTTTTCAAATGAGTCTTGTGGAGAGAGTTGGCAGAGTGAGATGTACTAATTTTTGTATACAGAACTGTTAAAAATGTAAAGTATATAATTGTCAGTCTTGTTAAGAGTCTCAGTTAGTAAATTGGAGAGGCGAGTTGTATTTCAAGTGTTGAAGAGTCTGAGTAAGGAGCCGGTATGAATCGCGTGTTAAAACAAAGACAATTAACAATCGTATTTCACATAATAGACAATTACACGTGTGAATCTAAAAATGATAAAATGGTGAACAATTTCGGAGTGTTTAATGAACTAAAAAATTAATAAACATTCTAAACATAAACTTTAAACGAAATTAGTGAACGCTCACGAAATACGGTTGAGATGATTCCTACAGGTGAATTAGCACGTGTAAAGAATGGCAGATTTCTCATCAAAGTAGACGATGCATGGGCCATAAGTGAACATAAACTCGCTAAAGGACTGGTAAAAAATGTGTTAACATACAGAGTGTAATATGTTTAATGTACAAAATTGAATATGTTTGATGCTTTAGTTTTTATAATTTTAATATTTCTAAGTAATTATATTTTTTCATATAAATGAACAATAAATGTCTACTGACATATTTCTCTTTTTTTAAATAAAGTAAAATCAATATTATAAAACAGATATTTTCAATCTGTTTAGTTTTATAAATAATTTTCTAGTTGCAACTTAAAGAGTAAATTCAAGATTTTAAAATTTAAACCTTCTTAAAAGGAAACAATAGCCTAATATTTGAGATTAGGATGTGTAATATAAGTGATCTATATGATTTGTTTTTAATAATGATGTCAATGTACTGATATTTTACTGTTTAATAAATACATGTTAAGTTTCAGGATAAATAAGAGTTCTTCATTTCACCAGATAATTCACTGTGGAGTACACTTAAAAAAGAACTTACACCCTGAGATTTAAATAATTAACTTCACTTTTTCTAAATTGATGTCTAACATCTGGCGCCCTAATTGTCGAGCATTATTAAATTAAATAAATAAATAACTTCATGCTTTCTCTTTGTCAAAAATAAAATCAATTTACAAAACCATTTTCATTTTATTATTACAATATAAATCATAAATATTTATCACAAATCAATTTATTTAAGTTAACAGCAAAAATACTTTGAAACAATCAAGTTATGATGCTTAGCCAAAATATGTTTTAAAATTCTTTGAAGATGTTTTCTTTTGTTCTAGACTGATGAGGAAAAGGCAAATCACTTACCAGTTGTAATGCCTATGTTTGATCGCATATCATGTTCAATTCCAAAATCACAAATGGGATTTGTCGATTTTATTATTAATGACATGTTTGAAGCTTGGGATGGTAAGTTTATTTTATATCTTCGACTTTTCAAAAACTAAGAACATTTCTTACCCCTCCCCTAGACAATTCTTACAATAATACTTGCTGAAACTACCGAGTGTTGTTCTGGCTTCTTATTGTGATATAATCAAAATTTTACTAAATCGGTAAAAGACTTGAACACTTTGTACCAAGTTTTTGAATTGTATGGTTGTACTATGTTTTTGCCAGTCTATTGGTCTTTAATGTAATTTTATTCAACTTGAAGGGAAGACCCATGGAAGATGCCATAATTTCTTAGGAAGCCTAAGTTGAATAGGATATCATTTTAAAACCCATTATTTCTGAGTAAGGAGCCACAAGTTTCATCTCAAAAGGACAACCCTATCAAAAATGACGACTGGTCAAAGTTTCAAAACATTGGTATTTAAGTAGTCAGAATCTTTTTATGTTTAAGCGCTATACAAGTCAGTTATAAAGTTGTGTTTGAATAACAACCTGGAAAATCGTCATAAAAACTGTCAAACTTTCTTATTGCTCAAATTATGTTGTCACTGAAATACCAAAAATATACTGAAGGTTATAGATTTTATTAGCTAGCAAAAATATGTTACAACTTGGGAACTACTCGACCGATTTTAAAGCTTTTCAGTTACATATAAATTACAAGCTTTTGAACCATATAACAACTCTGTCTCTAACAAAAAAAAATGATGCCCCTGAAATTTGTTTACTTGTGCAAACAAATATTATTATAACTTGAAAGATACTAAATCAATTTGAATCAAACAACTACATAACCTGACCTGCTATTTTATCTACATAGAAAATAAAATTGCATTAAAATTGGATCAGTAGCTCTCAACTCATAAATTTACAGGCAGAGAGCTATTGCATTTTAATATACAGATTTTATATATACACAAACACACACACACACACACACACACACACACACACACACACACACACACACACACACACACACACACTCAGTGAGACAAAAATATGAAATCGCTTAATTATAAGAAAAAACCATTATGATTTATAACATTTTAATTTGAGAAATTGTATCCACTCCCTCAAGTCATAGTATTATAAGGTAACTGTTTTCGTCTAAAGAATTTAAATATCTCTTATTGTTTCCAAATGGAAATTGCATATATTACTGATGTATATGAGAATATATTTTCTCAGCTTTTACCTAATGTATGCATTTGTCCTTTTTTGAGTAAATTTGTATCTCAAACACAAGCAGAGCAATAATTATATTGTGAACTTAAGAAATATGTTAAATGTTACAACTCAGTTACTGTTAAAGATTAAAATTTAAATTGTACATGGTTAGATGCATTAGGAGTAATAATCTGAATATTTAAAAATAAGATATTGTTTAGATTTTATAAAGTTAAAATTTAAATTGTACATGGTTAGATGCATTATGAGTAATAATCTGAATATTTAAACATAAGATATTGTTTAGATTTTATAAAGTTAAAACTTAATAAACTATGTTTTGTTGTTTTCTGAGACACTCTATATTCTGAATAAGAGGCCTTTTTTCAGGGGGATGTCGTTTTTGGAAAATTTTCAAATGTAAAGTTAGGCCGAGTGATACCTCATTTTAAAGATCTCTGTTCAATGATCATTTTGGAAAAAAAGTTTTAACTTATCTTACTGTGTATGAACATGGTGTTCTAAAAGATCAAATAGATCAAAGAAACAAATTCAGTTTCAATAAAGTTCCTATGAGAACAGTGTGTAGTATAGTTTTGTATTATAATGTCTCTCAAAACTAAAACATTCTTTAAACCGTACATAGTTTAATCTCTTTTTTTTAATTTACATTTTCCTGTTTGCCTATTTGTTTATTCAGTACAGTAGTACGAAATGATTAATAAACAAAGAATATTATTTAATTTACAAATTTGTGTATTATTGTCTCTGATAACATTGAAAAACTTTGATAATACAGTAGATAGTCATGGAACAATGCCAATTTTTAATTTATTTCACTTTTATTGGCTGTATATGCATTAAAGTAATGTGCTTTATTATACGGTAGATTAAATAATATATAATTTAAGTTCACTATTTATATTTTCTGAACATGTTCAATATCGTAACAAGACGCTATTCTGGTAATTTACCATATGTTATCAGCCGGCCTACATAACTGCATTTCTCCCGATAGTGGACACTTCTCAATAACAGACATTTTATTTGGTCCGAGCAGTGTCCGTTATTTTGAAGTTTCACTATAGTAGGTTATTGTTGGAGTCCAAGTGATTGACATACAGTTTTAGTTTTTAGAATTAAGTTTTAACTGCAATTGTCTTTTAAAGGGAACAAGGCTTTCATAGCACAAAACACCTTTTGTTTTCATTATTTTTATCAAAAAAATTATAATAAATTTAAAAAAATTATTTTATAAAAATGTATAATTTCACAATTAAGGTGAATATGTTTCAATAGTATCAACATTTTACTTATACGACTAAAATAAGGTACATGTTAAATTAACAGAAGAAACAATACTTTTATAGTTACAAGAAACTTTTGTTGAAAATCAAATATTATTTTGGCTGTGGTTATTGTTTGTAATTTTCAAAAGGCTTTGCTTAACTGGTTACCAAAGTTACAGTTTTTAGTTGTGATTTTCATAGGGTTAAGTAGTAGTAAGGTCAATAAAAGAGGTACAGCCTAAAAAACCGTGTTACACAGGTCATTGTGAAACAGTTAGAGATAAAAGCAAACATTTAAATACATAAATATGTTTGTTTTGAAAGACTTTTTCAATTATGTGCTTCACGACTAACATTACTATTTGGAGTTTTGGAGTTTTTGTCTGTTTTTTTATTTCCAAAATTGTATGTATTATAAAAATTTGTAAATTCTTGAGTAAGGGGCAACCTAAGCACATTTTTTTGGAAATAATATCTTCACAAGGCTATGTTATGTGGTAACAATAAAACTAACTATAAAACATTACTTTTTTGACATTTTGGAACACCCTGTTCATATGCAGTAAGATAAGTTAACCCTTTTTTTTCCAAAATGATCAGTGAACAGAGATCTTTAAAATGGGGTATCACTCGACCTACCTTTACAAAATTTTCCAAAAACTACCCCCACCTCCAAAAAAGCACTTTTGGGGCATTCTTGAGATTTGAAAACATTTTTACTGAATTCTCTAGGGTCAAAATAGGGGGGGGGTTTAAGTTAAAACGAAGGCTCATTTGGTTCAGTCGCTATACATTGCACAGGTGATCTGATTCATCCTGTATACAGTAATAACTTTGTACTAATATAACATATTAATATACTAATATATTAATGTTAATGTTACTTTTACTTAACTCTATAATTCAATAACTTTGGATTTATATTATAAACTAAAGATCACCCTTACAAACTTTACAAAATAATTTGTCAAAAAATATGTATCTCAACATACTACTTGGCCTAAATCATTATTATTTTATTTAGATTATGCAATATTACTCTGATTATGAATGCTGTGTTAGGCATATAAACTAAAATTACTGATCAACTTTTGCAGCTTTCATTGACATGCCAGAAATGTTGTACCACTTGAGAAGTAATTATCAGTACTGGAAAGATTTAGAAGAGAAAGGAGTGACCAGTTTAGGTGACATTTCTTTGAAGCAGCCGAGCAACTTGAGTCCTAACCCCAACCTCCCAAATATCCCTGAAAAACATTCTAATGCCTATTAACCAGGCACCCTCACTAACAAATTTTTTTAATCAAATAATGTACTTATATATACTATTGCTATTTTTGTCATGTCGTAAAAAGATTTTAATATATTATGTTCGTATATTAATAAATATAATGTGTACAAACTTATAATTGTTGTATTTATTTTCTTAAGTAATAGTTTACACTTTAAAAAACTACTTGATGTAACAACAAGCAAATTTATTAAAACTATTTATAGAAAATTTACATTAATTATATTTATATCTGGTATTATATAGGCTACCTCCTCTCTAAATGAAGAATGACCACATCCTCTGTGTACCCAAGTTCCCTCTTCCAAAGGTATTTTCTTTTATCTATTCTGGAATGAAAAATGTCTAGTTAAATGTTAAAATTTGTAATATACCGGCATATTTTAGTACTTGAACTTATTGATAAAGTATTCACTGAATACTGGTACCGATCGAATATGTGGATTACATAATGAAAATATATAAAACACTATGATCAAATCATAAATGAACTAAATTTTACCTTGCAAAACATTCATAGTTTCTTCATACTTAAATAGATTTCAAATCCTTTCAATAGTTTAAAATAGTGAAACAATAGCCCATATAGTTGAAATGAAATATGAACTATATCCATGAAAGGTTGTCACCGATATAAAGAGCCAATATTTCTTAGGAGCTATAACTGAAATCACCGATCTAAATAAGTAACGAGATCAACCATCTCTAGGTTGCAACAAAATTTCAAGAAGTTAGGGAGAGTTGAAGAGTTACTGATTGTGAGTGTTAATATTGTACCAGCTACTGGGAAGAAGAGTCGAAGAATAAATAAAGTTATCATGTTGAACACAATTATAGGAAATATTAACTATAATATGCAATGCTTAGTGGTATCTGAATTGTTTAGAAAGATAATAATAGGAACAGATAGTATAAGTGAATTATGAATGGATATAAACTTTGATACAGGGAATAAATAAAGAATAACTATGATAATAAAGAAGATTTAATAATGAAAAAAAATATATGGGGTTAGATGCGAGGTGATAAACAAGGTGGAGGATGATGTAGTAGAAGTGTACCAAACTAAGTTAAGGGAAGGGGGATAATATGAGCAGTTACAAACGAAATACCAACACAGGTGAGGAATTATGGGACAGGGAAATCCTAAATGTAGTAAATAACCTTGATTTATTAGATGAAATTAAAATTTAAATTGACTATCCAAATTTAAATTTCATCAAGAAACTAAACTATTTAATCATTGTACTTTTGAAATTCACTTGAATTTAGAAAGAGAAATGCAAATAACTAAATTGAACTAAGGACAATGTAAAAAATGAACTTTTATAAATAATATTAAATAGGTAAGTTAATTAAATAAGCTAACGCATATATATATATATATATATATATATATATATATATATATATAAAGAGAGAGAGAGAGAGAGAGAGAGAAATTTTATAATATGTAGAAATAAATTAAGTATTGTTTGAAATAAAAAATGTGTATATAGAACATTATTTGTTGATAAAGATAGAATATCATACCCTTAAGTTAGAATCCATGTGATATAAAGGATAGTATACCTAAATATGAGAGTTCAGAGATAGCTGTACTAACAAAAATTGTCGACTAGGAGTTTATGAAAAAATTAAAGACAAATGGCAGAAAAAGTGTAAGGAGACAAATATAATCTTTGAAAATATTCAGAGATATGGGGATGTATATAAATTGCAGGGGGGACTATTAAAAAAGGAAGTATAACCAAAATTTTAAAATAGCAATACCAAACAATTTATTAAAAGATTTAATATTGGCTTGTCATGAGTATTACATGCATTGTGGTGTAGGAAAATGCATTAAGATCTTACAGGAAAATTTTACATTTAAGAAATTCAATAAGAAAATTAAAGGAGTAATTAGGGTATGTAATTTGTGCCAAAGGTGTAAAATCACAAATCAGACAAATGTTGCAGAAATGAAAAGTATAACTACAAAAGGACCAAGGAACCAACATGCAATAGATTTTTATGAACCATGAGGAAAAGGGGGGAAGAATATTTGTTTGTAATAATGTATACTCTTACTAAATTTGTACAAACCTATCCAATTAAGAAAGCAACAACAGCAAGTGCTATAAAAACTTTAAATGACTACTTAATAAGATTTGGCTCAGAAAATAAGATAAAGTCAGACCATGGGTAACAGTTCATCAATGAAGGATGGATCCAATGTTGGAAGAAAGGAACATAAGACCTATATTTTCTCCTGTCAGAAGGTCTAACAGCAATATGGTAGAAAGGGATCACACAAAAATGGGGAGGTGACTCCGGACCTACTGTAATAGAAGTCATAGGGAATGGATTAAAACCTTTAGTTGTTGAATGTTTGAATGAAATTTCCTATGATACTGCTGGATTTACACCAAACGAGTTGCAATTAAACAAGAAAACAGCAAAGTTTTGGCAAAGGGAATTGAATTTAAAAGAAGTAGAAACATATAGCGTGGATTTAGAAGTGAAGGTGGAGTTGACAAAGCAGAGAATGAAAAAGAAGGTGATGGCAAGAAATAGGAAATACAATGAAAAGCATAAAATAGTATATTTTGAGAAGGGTAAGAAAGTGTTTGTGGCCCAGCCAAGGAGCCCGCCAAATAAAAACTATAATAAGTATAAAATTAGATGTAATGGGAAATAATTCTAAATAATAAAATATCAATTGGCACTTGCAATTTTGTTGAGCAGTGCAAGATTACGTAAAAGAGGGGGAGAAACGAGGAGTGGAGGGCTTGAACCAGTGAGCCGAGCAAGAGTCTGTTCCGAGAGCCGCGAGAAGGAAGTTGAACGACAGACCGCTACGGGACGAGGTAAGTCCATTTTCGGCCACGTGCTGTATAATTAAACGGTATGCTTTTCGGCCACTATTAAGGCATTATCTAGCCGTTATGACTTTTTCGAATTCGGCGCTTAAATAAAAGAGAACATTTAATTTAACTTGTGTTGTGTGCATTCATTAGCGTCCTAACCCGACTCCTTGGCCCATCCTGATAAGATTCGGCTAAAGTGTATGCGGTCTCCAGCCAGCCGGAGCTTCCAGCTGGTCAAAAGAAGTGGAGACGGTCACATGTTATTGAAAGAAATGGGATATTCACACCAATTCAAGGGTGAAATGGCTAAGCTGTTTACAATATACAGGATGTTTATAAAAGAACTCCTTGATTAAAAAAAATCATAATTAAAAAATGAAACCAGCAATAAACTTTCGGTTTTCGAACTTGAGTTCAGTATATTGTCAAGACTTTTTGGCTAATATTCGATCGCAGTTGGCATAATTCTCAATTGGTATAATCAGTTTCGGGAAACAGGTAGTGTCTTAAAAGGGAAGTCACCGGGTAGGCCTTCAGTCTCTGAACAGAATGTGGAACGAATCCGTAAGTCTTGTACTCGTAGCCCTAAAAAGTCATTGGCAAGACGAAGTTTGGAGTTGGCAATACCTAAGTCTACCGTGTATAAAGTGGTGCGAAAGAGCTTAAATTACGTGCGTATAAGATTCAACTTCTGCATGAAATGAAGATCACTTACAAAGTGAAAAGAGTCGATTTTGCAGTCTTCATTTTGGACAGCATTGAAGAAAATGAGAACTTCCTGGAAAATGTCATGTTTTCTGATGAGGCGACATTTCACATAAGTGGGTCTGTCAATCGACATAATTGTAGGATTTGGGGGTCAGAGCCACCGCATGAATTCATAGAACATCAGCGAGACTCGCCCAAAGTCAATGTTTGGTGTGGATTGGTGCATGATCGTATCGTCGAACCTTTCATCTTCGCAGAGAAGACAATTAATGGGAATATTTATTGTGATATGTTAGAACTATACGTTTTCCCACAAATAGATGATATTAAACAAGAAAAGGGACCCTTTTTCTTCCAGCAAGATGGCGCGCCACCTCACTACAGCAACCGTGTCCGTGATGCGTTGAACTTGCGTTTTCCTAATAGGTGGATTGGTAGATGTGGGCCACTTGCATGGCCACTAAGAAGCCCAGATCTGACTCCACTAGATTTTTTCCTTTGGGGACATGTAAAAAACATTGTGTATTCCGAGAAGATCCGTGACATTGCTCATCTGAGGGAGAGGATTGTTGAAGCTGTAGCCACCGTCACGCCTGATATGCTGCTGAATACCTGGAAAGAA
The DNA here is from genome assembly GCA_963513935.1 of Aphrophora alni. Classification (NCBI taxonomy): domain Eukaryota; kingdom Metazoa; phylum Arthropoda; class Insecta; order Hemiptera; family Aphrophoridae; genus Aphrophora; species Aphrophora alni. Next base: position 92,574,021 of record OY740770.1, read on the forward strand.
ACTGAATATCGTTTAGACGTGGCCAGGGCAACAAATGGTCCTCATATAGAACTTTATTAGGAATGAAAAAAAACTTGAGAACATTCTCTTTAATAATATATAGGTTTAATAACTATTAATTTAACTTTACTGTGTACTAATAAAACTTTAAATCAAGGAGTTCTTTTATAAACACCCTGTATACTGTCCCATATATAACTAAATAGAAGTTAGGTTAGGTAACTATATTATATCAGAAGTGAATAATGTTAATTGAATAAACTTACTTTTTTGTAGTCAATAGTGGATCTTTTTTATTACTTGCACTAAAGCTTTTTCAAGATAAATCCCATCATCAGGTGCTTGTCAATTTAATCAAAGTGATTAAATTGACAAACACTTGAAATTATTTATTTCACATATGTGTCTATTATGTAATACATTTTGTTTATTTGTTGGAGTGCCTTTCCCTTTTTTAAATTATGTTCCATGCTCTTTTAGAGTTACAGTTTTTTTTAAATTCTATCCATAATTTTTCCCAGCCAGATATTTTGTTTTCACTTCTGATTATGTTTTTTGAGGGGACATTTCTGTTTGTTTGTATTTAGAAAAGTTGAGAGAGGAAATATTTTTATTTAAATTTTTTAAACTTAAACTTCTAAGGGTTACTTTCTTTGAACATTCCATCTTCTACCATCTTTTGGGAACACCTTTTGAATTAATTAGATTATGTGGAATATAAAAAAAGGTACCGGTATTGCTGTAATGGTTGCTTTGTCAATAATTTCATAAAATTTATCAATATCAACTTCTTTTTTTTTAATGGCTTCTATGATTACTTTATTATTGCTCTTTTCAAATAAAGTCCGATTTACTTTTTTATAGTTTAAATTAAGGTTTTTTTGAGTAGAGATATCAAATGGCTGTTAGTATTATATTTGATAAGAGCAGAAGTATCAAATTATATTGTTGTTGGATTGGTGACTACCTAAACAATATTGAATTTAATGACTCTTGTTTTCTAAACACATGAATCTGCTCACCTTCTCAACATAAACCGTGACTATCTATAAACTTCCAGTGAGTCCCTTTTGCAAGTGTGTCTTTGGGCCATATCTCTCTGGTGACCAACAGCGTTTCCCCGTCCTTGCCAATGTCGTGGATCCAACTTGACCCTCTTTCTAGGTCACTACCAGCTTATATAGAGCTTCATTATCCATGTCATGTTAATGACCTGTATGCTAGGCAGTTACTAGACAGTTTGTGAATTATTTCCCTACAACTACCACAAGTCTGATATTGAAGATTTAACTGGTGCTAACTTTTGACTCTTTATTGTTAATAAAATATTTTCTAAACTTATCTTAAATATTTTCTTATCTTAAAACCTAACAAAACACAACTTGAGTTATTCAAATTTCCTCAAAGATTACAGGTAGGTTCTTTAACAAACACATTTCAATGTTCATATATATAATTACAAAATATAACTATTCAAAATGATGACCACTGTAAACTGAGAAAACAAAAATTCATGTAGTAAATATTAAGAGAGGATATTGGCAGATAATAGAAAACAATAATCATACTGATAATGAGTTATATAGCACCGGTAGCTATAAGTGATAGGTCAATGTTTTTTGAAGTGCATGGATTTAACCCTAGCACCTTGTCCATCTCCACACTCCCTGAGCTAGGCAGCTAGATTGTGAGCTTAGCTACTACTGTACATGTATATAATATGTCTCAAGTCTTCCATATCAAAATATAGCACAATGTCAGAGAGGATACTTGTGTTTTACCTGCTCAGGAAGATTCGAGTGTTTTTTAGAGAGGTACCTTTAGTGTTGTTTAAAATAGTTGAAGTAAGATACAGTAGAACCCCTCAAACTCGACCCCCTCAAACTCGACATTCCGTCAAACTCGACAGGGCCAGTGACAAGGAGCATGGGATTTCCAAGGTCATTCACTGCATTGTTTTACGCCATGTGCGCCTGCCAGATGCCCGGAGGTTGAGGCTTGTTACTTTTGTTTATACAGCTGTGAGGGATGCTCCTTTGTCTAGCCACTTTCTAATCCTACTGTATAGTAGAGGCCAAAGTTAAAGATAAAGGGTCCAGGTAGACCAGGACAGCCCTAAACATTTGTTGTCAAAACATTCATATTGTTGTGAACCCAAGCGCCTAACCACCCGGATGCTACCGGTCATTAGCACCGATTCCATTAAAGTAAGCGGCAAGTCTTTTGTCATAACAATTCAACGGAGCGTCGTAGAACTATGATTCAAGTTTTGTAATAAAGGTCTTAACCATGTGAGAAAAATGATCCGACTCTTAATTACATGCGATCAGCAGTTCAATTTATAGCATTTGTATTGGACTATGTTTGGTATCGACATTCTTTTTCTTCGGCGACTTCGAGATGTAGCTGCCAGACGTCCAGTCGAAAATGAAAAACAAAGATCAATCAAAAGTTTTTTCAAACAATGCTAACTTTGCTCTAATATTTTTTTTTTTATATATAAAATTGTTTTAATCTTTAAAAATATTTAATGGACTGTCTGTTTTTACTGTAGACTTCACTGTAGACTTTACTGTAAATTTTATTACAGCATATTAGAATAGGTCTTTTTAGTTTGCTAAACCTATTGTACAAGGCCAACACTTTTTAAATCTCATTTGACCGATCGATAAATTTAATTTTAATGTGTGATTGAACACACTATTTTTTTGTTGTCAGGCAGGGACTTTTTTGCAATAAACGTTTAATCATTGATAATCAATAAATGTACAGTTATTTAAAATAATTTTGAGTATTTGTTGCAAACCTAACCATTAAATACCAAAGTTCCCTAAAACTCGACAACCCCCAAACTCGACAACCTTAAAGTCCACATTGTGTCGAGTTTGAGGGGTTCTACTGTAGTATGATGTCTACATCAGTTCTAATCGAAAGAAGGAGGTTTATCTGTATCAAAGTCGGTTTTGGTTGTGGTGTTATTAATACTATTCAGGCCCAATAGTATATCAAAGGTTTTATAAAAGTCGAATAAGTATAATTTTTTGCGTAATAAAGGTAGCTTACAACTGTCATTTTCTTTTGAAACTCTGTGTGCAGTGTCTACTTAAAATAATTCTTTTATTAGGCTTGTTTTAAAACTTTTTAATCCTAATAATTTCTTTATGAAAGATCTTATGCTACCAGTCTCTATTAATATTTTTCAATTGGTGTTTGGATTGTATATGTAGAGTAGTTCATTATTGTCATTTTAAATGTTTATAATTGTAAAATAGTTCCTAGGTTCTGTCATCCTAAAATATGATTCTCTTCCATTTGGTCTAAAAAATAATTCTCTTTTGTCTGAGTATTTGTTTCCTCTTCTACACATTAGCCTGATCGATTGTTATAGTCAGGAAACTTTTTGTCATAACATTGATTTTCTTGATTCCATGTTTGATACATATAGTAGTATAATCGTCGTTATTTTCCATACTTCGACCCGTCATCTGGTAAAGTTTAAAATTTCCCCAGATATTCCATTTGATTGTCAGGTTGACGTGCTCATAGAAGTGGGTTGCTTTTGATTTATTGAGGTCTCGAATTGTTGTTGTTATTAAACTGTCCACATTGAAGTTGACCAAATGTAGTAGAAGAAGGTGTATAGTACAGGTTTGATTGTTAATATGATTGTCTGGGATTTTGGTTAATTGTGGTATTAAATGATCTCCTAACAAAATTATTTTGGACTTTAGGAATAAAATTTTGCTTATTAGAATATGTCTCATTAGTTAACATGCTAAGGGCATCCCCAAGAGTTGCAGGATTTTTCGCTCTCATGAGAGAACTACGTGGTTCATGGAGCACTCTTAACATAACTCGTAAAGCTAAATTTTGTATATAGCCGCATAATACACCTTCTCCCCCTGTTTCTTTGTTAACATAATATGCTATCTGTAAATATAATAATTTTTATATTCATTGTTGATAGCCTTAGAACTACATATAAAAATACAAAAATAACCATGACCTATACAACAATAGTGGCATATACAAACTAAATTGCAGTGATTGTGATAAATAATATTACATTGGACAAACAGGCAGAACATTTAGAGAAAGATTTAAAGAGCATATACCTAGCAGCAGAAACAATAGAACTACAAACTCAGCATTCACGGACCATTTAATTGATAACATACATTCTTACACTAGCATACAGGATAATATGTCAGTGATACATAAAATAAATAAAGGTCACACCATGAACGTCATCGAAAAATATGAGATTTATAAACACCACAAAAGCAATCCAGAAAAAATTTTAAATGAAAAATTGAATTTTGCTTCCAATTGCCTTTATGATCTAATATTTTGCCAACAACATAAAATCAAGGAGACATAAGAAAATCTAGTAGGGCACAAGGTACAATCTGATAAGCATTGAACAGAGCTGCACCTTTATCTTTCCAAATCAGTCTTAGAGGAAACACACCAGAATGAGGTACCTCTCAAGTGTAGCAATGTTTAACAAATTTATTTATTTATGTGACGTGTACGAAAAATGTATGAAAATATGTGTTACAATAAGTGTTGTGTATATATTATAAGTGTTTGAGTGGACATAGATAGCTGGCCTGATGATACTGCCTGTGGCAGTGAAACATGTAGCCACATAAAAGGTAAAATACAAATACAACTACATTTGACAGAAAATAAATAATATATATAATAATTTTTTAATTTTTCATAAAATTTAAATGGTGTTTCGCAAGCGTCTTGTTTTAGTTACGATATTTCAAGTTTTAATGTATAGCAATCTCTTTTGTCCACATAACTTGGTAAAAGTGTTTCCCTAACATCTAACCAAGAGTAACTATTTGAGCTTACAACTAATTCTAAAGCTGTACCTTTTAACTTTTTCAAAATTGGTAGAAAGCAAATACTCATTTTGAAAATCATCTGGTTTAGCAGCTTCATAATATTTAGTTACTATTTTGTATCATCAAATTCTCTCTCTCTCTCTCTCTCTCTCTCTCTCTCTCTCTCTCTCTCTCTCTCTCTCTCTCTCTCTCTCTCTCTCTCTCTCTCTCTCTCTCTCTCTCTCTCTCTCTCTCTCTCTCTCTCTCTCTCTCTCTCCCTCTCTCTCTCTCTCTCTCTCTCTCTCTCTCTCTCTCTCTCTCTCTCTCTCTCTCTCTCTCTCTCTCTCTCTCTCTCTCTCTCTCTCTCTCTCCTCTCTCTCTCTCTCTCTCTCTCTCTCTCTCTCTCTCTCTCTCTCTCTCTCTCTCTCTCTCAATGTCAATGTGTCAAATTTGACACATTGTTTAACCCTGGTAGGGTCACCAGTCGTACTCTGCTTATTTCAGATTGCCCTTTTGTCAAGAGATATGAATACCATAGATTTTACCGGAGATATACTGGTCCCTTTTCTTTTCCCGCTAGATACAATAGTCCCTCAACGCAAATGGAATTACCACTTGACGACTGATCAGGCCTAGTCGCTCCTAATTGCATGGAATTTTAATTCTACCGATACTTTGGAGTTGAATAGGGGTCTCATTCATTCCGAATTGGATACAAGAGCAGATGTTTTTACTGAAACCACAATCAAAAAAGCATCACCTACTGTGACACCAACCATATAAACCCCAGCTTTAGCACCACCAATGCAGCCACTCGTAACAGAACTGTTAACCACCTACAAACACACTTTATTATACCGTCTAAAAGTCTAAAAGAACCGATACTCTAATACCTATATTACCATCTCATATCACACAAACATAAAACTCAGTCAGACCCTTTAAGTGGGACCCGACTGATTCATTTCTCCTTAAATTGTAAAACTTTTGAAGATATCCAAATTAAATCCTGGTTTTGACCAACTTATGCTCCTAGATCTCCAGGTCTCTGCTTCAGAAATTTTACTAGGATTAATTGAGCAGGCATTGCAAAACAACATCTCCTTCGAAATGTTTAAAACTAATATAATTAATATCTTTTAACACCTTATACCTTTCACCAAACCTTAGCTGTTAGCTCAATGCAACACATAAAAGGTTCCGACAATATTGTCTCCGATTCCTTGTCCCATTTGTTTGAACCTACCGGACTTTCGACTATCCCCTTTCAATCGCCACAATCCCAAAGCCTATCATTTCTTTCTGCCTTTCTTACCCAACATTTTAAGGACTTCTGAAAGGAAGACAAGGACATTTCAAAAATATTAAAACGAAACCCCCTTCTACCTAAGTTCATAATTAGGGACCACGTTCTCCTTCACCTGGCCCCAGGACAGCATATTGGGAGAATGGTTGATCTAGATTGACTGATCTAGTCTTCACATATTACCACGAATTACCCATTTTGACTCACATGGGAATCGCCAAAACGTTTGCCCGTCTTTCTAAATTCTTTTGGGCTTTCAATCTTAAGGATCAAATAACTCAGAGAGTAAAAGCATGCGTTTTGTGCCAATGGGCCAAACAGGCCCAGAACACCCATGTTGAACACCAGGCATTACAAATTCCCACAACTCCTTTTCAATAAAATTTTATTTACCACATTAGCTCCCTCCCACTAAGTTCCAACAGGAACAGGTACCTTCAAATAATGGTTGATGCATTTTCCAAATTCATAGTACCTATTATTTTCAAACAATAAGTCCAAACAAACATCAATATCCTTGTTAAAAACATTTTTCCTTAATGGTAGTGATTTTCAACAGGTTGCAACCATATTTTACTTTTAATTTCTCTTTTTACACTCTTCTTTTCCATCTTAACACTCTACCTCCTTTTTATCCTTAACTTTATCCCATCAGCATTTTAGCAAAATAAGTAAATTTTAAAATAAAGAATATTAATAATATCGAAATTCAACAAACTATAGGTGAAGCTCGGGTGTCACTGTGTAGTCCACACTGCTTTGTTTATTTGTCGTGAGCTGTTCCCAACCAATACAACATATAATAATAATTTTTAAAACATATTTTTATCTTCCTTCATTTCTCCTTCTCAATCCGCTAAACCCTTTCTTTCTTTCACTTCAAAATCACTACAGTCTTTAAATTTATTTATTTAGTATTGTCACATGTATGTATTTACTATTATTTCTTAAAGGTACTTATATCTTTAAAAATATAAGTTTTCTGCTCCTATCACTCTTTAATCCTCACAATCATCCACCCTTATATCCCATAACGTAACGTATATCATCCATACCCCATAAATGTCATACTAAAAATCTTAACCTTTATCATATTATTATATAATACCCTTCCGAATTATATAATACCCTTATGAATTCTTCTTGTGGGTGATCAAGATCGAACTACCATCTGTATAAATTCACTATATTCTGCCTACAATCTCTCATTCCTCGAGATTTTGGTTTTGATTTTGTCTTCTGCCCTGGGGCCATCCTTTTATAGGTTTGTATTTTCAGTTGCTCAGGGTTTGTTACCCATTCCATTAGTGCCACCTACCTACGTCTTTCTCCCAGAGTGAATTTTTGGTCGCCCAGGGGGAAATATGAGGTTGTTGGGTCTTTTTTTTTCTTTTCGTCACGGGGGGGGGGGGTGCTGGTTAAATCCTTTAACAACCTCCCTTTTTTCCTAGCGATAGTTCTATTCTAACAGCTTTACTAGCAAATTGTCTGAACGGTAAATTGCAGGGAGATTGTTTTGCATCAAACAATCAGTTTCCCCCTTCTCTCCATGATAAAAATCTTTATAACTCATCAAGGTTAGAATAGGAGTTGTGCACCAGCCACAAGAGAGACCAGATGTGTTCAAGAAGTACATGTATTCTAGTGCAAAGGATAACTGATGTTCAGGTAGCCTCCAAATTGTTCACCCACCAAATAATGGCTAATTAGCCCCTTTTGGGATGGGTCAGATGGACCAGGGTTTTTGGCAGTGTGTCTCCAAATTCCATATAAAATAATATAATATGTGATAAGTAGTTAATGCCCATTTTGCCCTAATATTGTTTCCTAGACCCCACTAGTTTTAATTAGAGTCATTTCTTTAACATTATTCATAGTTTATTAGTATTAATATTAATAACATAGTTTGAATCGCTCATGAAGCTTGCTGGCTTATCTGTAGTACTTGAGTAGTCAAAGGGTACCTGTATGTCTCAGGTAAATTTCTCCACATTTATAAAAAAAACTTAGGTTGCTGCAAAGTATTTTCAAAGAGATTAAAATATCACAATCACAAATTTTCATGACAATCTGTATGGAGTTAGGAATCTATGTAGAGTTATAAATCTGTATTAGGCTACGATAAATTATTTTGCACTTTTTAGTGCATTTAAAAATATATTTTTTTTTTTTTGCATTTTAGTCTTGTGTGTGTGAAATTTTAAATTCGATTTTAAACATCTTGTTTAGATAACCTCCATAAATCAATAAATACTAATGCCACTAAAAACCCGGTATCAAAGTAGGAAGTTTGAAAATCTAAATGTGGTTGCTGACAAGAGAACTGATATTGAATGATCTGATGCTTCTTCAACAAAAGAATAATTCTTGACAATAAAACAATAATTATTGACAAATATATTGAATGTGAGGAGAGTCTTTCAGATAAGTAAGTATGGCCACAGGCCACAGGGCCTTTCTTTTATCGTTCCTTCCGGTTCTTGACAATATGCTTTCACACGAATCCTTGCTTTTGAGAGATCAGATTTCTTAGATATTTACTAAATATTTTGGTCGCCAAGAAACCCCAGCAGGAGTCATTCTTCCATGTTTAGTGCTCCACAAACTCCTGCTTTCCTAACTAATAGTGAACGTTCTGAAGAGTTTTCAATTTCAGAATATTTAATCTAGCCTATATTGTTTAATCCTATATAGTTTCATATATATATATATATATATATATATATATATATATATATATATATATATATATATATATATTTATATATATATATATATATTATGTGTATTTGTTATCATTGATTATTTAATTCCTTGTTCATCAGCAAATATAAACATGTTATTTTATTAATTATTTATTTTATTATAAGTAATAGTAAAATGAGATTAAATATTATTTCTGAAAAAACTAAACTCACGGTAATAATATAGATATGAACATTACGTTAAAGAGAAACTACAATGCAATAATATATATATATATATTTATATATATATATATTATGTGTATTTGTTATCATTGATTATTTAATTCCTTGTTCATCAGCAAATATAAACATGTTATTTTATTAATTATTTATTTTATTATAAGTAATAGTAAAATGAGATTAAATATTATTTCTGAAAAAACTAAACTCACGGTAATAATATAGATATGAACATTACGTTAAAGAGAAACTACAATGCAATATAATTTAGTGAGTTTATTTATTGCTAAAAAAAATCAATTAATAGTTTTTAATTGCATGTGTTTTTTAAAATGTTAACAATATTTCATCAATTTAAAATTGGAAAAAGTCAAAGTGATTATTTTCAATTAATATACTAGGTCTAATTTAAAGGCAACAAGAAATAGCTAAAATATATGGATACAGAGATTAATAATTTTATTATATTTACCATTGGTTACGAGGGATGACGTCATACGTGACGAAATTTAACCAATTTGGTTACAAACATTATTTTGGTTAATCTTGTTCCTAATTAAAATTAACCTACAGCGAAATTTAACTCAACTGTTATGTTAACAGATTTTTTTTTTCTTACTGTATTGTACTTCTTTTAAAAATGTATTAAAGATTCGAATAACACACAATTAAGGTGTAGGCCTAGTAACAAACTCTCCTATTAGGTTACTCACATTAATTAATTCTATGAAAACATTATTACAAGGTCATAGATTGTTCCTAGTGTTCATCTTTTGTCAATGTTAATTTGAAATCCAGATTTGTATCATGATGCTATCTTGATTCATGTTAGAGTTAGAATCAGGTGGTTTGAAAATGCGGGAAACGGGGAAACGTTGTTGTTATTGTTGGTTTGTTTTTGTTCACTTGTTGCTGAGTCTTGTAGTAACTTAATTATTGTAGTTAATTATTTGACTGCTGTTTCAATCATTAACGTTATATCATTTATAGTATTCACCTGGAGGTGTGTCCTTTTTAGATTCACGTTCAGTAGAATTAAATACAATATCTACAATGCCCGAGGTAAATATTAACGGCATTCAAGTGAAATTTCCGTTTGAACCTTACAAAGTACAGGAAGATTACATGAAGAAAGTTCTTGATTGCTTGCAAAAGGTATGAAATGTACATTTATATCCATCTATACAATGTCATCTTCATTTCACAAATTTTAATTAACAGGCTTCGGGTAGTGAACAGAGAGTAGAAAAAATTAAACAAATCTTTCATTACATATTTCCTTTTGTACTTAGGTAAATATCTATTGTAGGCCTATCTTATCATTGTTTTTTATTATTAGAAATTATGAAATCGTTAACAATTTACCTTGTATTTAAATAATCAGTTCATAGTATTTGTTGGACGAAACTTTTAATATCACAAAATTCATTTTTTCACTGTTAAATAATCACATTCAAAACAAGGTAATCCAACTGTTGTTAGGTTATGATGTGTTAACTATTTAGTTTATTTCCAAACAATGACATCTGTGTCAGAAGATACTTTTCAAGTCACAAAATACATTATTTAAGTAGAAATTAAGAAATATAAAAGTACGAAATCCAACTTAGGTTATTCGATAACTACGTAAGTCAATGTCAATGTATGATTGCTTGATGAATCTTACATCACTCTTAATTATATCACACACACACACACACACACATATATATATATATATATATATATATATATATATATATATACTGTGTATATAACCATCTAGCCAAGTTTTTTGAAGTTAATTAAGCACAAGGAAAACATTATTTATTCGTAAGAAGGAAGGTATGTAGCAGGTATTAAAAAAAAAACTCCGAAAATTACAAGTTACCTTATAGTAAACATTTACCTATTATTTATTATGAACTCATATAGCATAGTGATATTTAACCTGTCAAAAGATATGTAATGCGCATGCGTCCCATGACACGCTAATATGGGAACCTCACACGGTCTGAATTTTGCCATGACAAATAATATTTATATTTATAATATAATTTAATATTAATAATAAAATATAATAATATTTATATTATGTTTTAATAATAAACATCGTGCGATGACACTTGACGGACATAGTCATAAATATTATCGTAGGATTTCGTTGTCCGAGCTGTATTTAACCTAATAACAGCTAGATTCCCTTGTTTTCAATATGTTTTTTGACAGTGAAGAAATGCATTTGGGACTTGAAATGTTTATTGTGACACGTAATACGATGTGATCCTTTGAATACAGGGAAAATACTTTAGGTTTTCATAATTTTTTATAGAAAAATCACAGGACGAAGTACAACCGATATTTACTTATATATATAACATTAGGTTTTCAGTCATCAGATATAAACATCACAATTCAAAAATCAGTCGAAACATTGTCTTTGCCATTTGTACTTAACCTATAAATACACCATTAAAATATGTCATTTTCGAAGTAAAAAATATGAAGTCAAGTATGACTTACAAAAAATTTTTAAATATCAAAATTGGGTCACTAGGCTACAGTAAATAATTACAATATATGTCATTGCTCGATGTTTATTATTAAAAGATATATTTGTCATGGTAAAAAAATATTTGTTTAATTAGGCCTGGTTAGGTGACTATATATATATATGCTCAAACCTATTACTCATGATTCTTCAATCATACGTCATAATATTAAGCTGTAATATATATTGTATGCATGCATCTTATATTATTATATGTTATATTACCTAACCAAACCTAGTAAAGGAACTACAGGTCTGGGAAAGGTAATTATATTTATATATAAAAGGTGTAATTATGTAGTTAACTTCTCTCTGCATTTTAGTGGATAAAAATCATAAATCTTAAACTATTTTCCTTGTTTGTGATTAATCAGATATTTTATAACCACGCTAGACAATTTTCAAGTATCAAAATTCATTAATATATCATTATTTCTCCAGATAATCAGAATAATGTCAGTGGGAACAGATGTATGAAGTAAGAAGCCTACCTATGCGTATATTTTACTCTATGCAACATACATCGGAATTGCCATCCTAATATTAGAACGTTGTTAGATTTAAGAATAATGAAACAGCGGTTTGGGCAGGTAACTACTGTATATAAAATTTAATAAATACTGCAAAATGAGTAAAAATTAATTTCAATGTCGTTTCTAACAAGGTAATTAATTTGATAACTCAAAAATTGCAGCAATAAAGCAAAGAAGTGAGAAGTGTACACCCTATGCTGGAAACCGACTAAGGATAGTTCAGTTGGTAGAGCATTGGCGAGTAAAGCCAAAGGTCCTGGGTTCAATTCTCAGTCTAGATCGTATATTTTTCATTTGAAATGTTATTGTATTTGCAATACTAGCTGGTAAAATCGTATAAGCGTTAAAATCAATAAATTTTAAATTATATACAGTAATTATTTTAGTATAATTATCAAGCATTAATTAAAATTAAAATTAGTCAGGACAAGGGGAAGGTTAGCATAAAATGTTTTATTTCCTATAGCAGAATGTGGAGGCAGAAAGCCTCTTACATACTATGTTTGACATTACAACAACAAAAAGAGGAAAAAACAAGCCTATCTCTATTCATCACTTTATGGCTTAATTAAAAGTAATAACTATAAACAGTTAAACTAAATGAATTTAACAAAAACTCAAATCGTATGACAATAGAAACAAAAAATCTACAAGATGGAACAATGTGTTACAACTGCAACTACTAGACTATTGTTCCAACGAAACTATCCATTCAATAGCTCCAAGAAGAGATGAAACGTGTTTATTTGAAGTAGTTCCTTGTAACTGTTTCATGCAACCATTCCACATCTGCAACTGTTGTAACTGGAACCGTTCCAAACATGAACATTTCCAATATGAATGAAAATACAAGGTAGTCTTTGTACATAATGCCCAAGATTAAACAGGACGATAAAATCATAGGTAGAATGTCTGTGACCCAAAGATTACACATCAAGATCATGAGACTAGTTTTAAATTCATACCCTATGCATAGCAACCAATCAGATGAATAAAAGCTTTGAAGTTGAACAATGTAAGTAATCGAGAGGGTTCAAAACAGCCTTTATTTTGATTAAGAGTAATTTTAAATTTATTTAACAAAATTACTTAATCTATTGTAAATCTATCCACTTGTGTAAATAAATTAATCAAGTCCTAGTATAATTCAAAAACAATTCTACAATACATTAAGTAAAAATGAGATCAAATGATATTTTAAACTAATTTAAGATTTTCCGCACATATTTAGGTGATATTCTGTCAGAAAGCTAAACATTTATTGGAAACCTGCTGAGCTTAGTTCTTTTGTAGATTCAAACAACATCTCTTTATTTACAAAACGCATCTGTCTTTTGCAAGGTTATAACTCAATTACTGCCACTCCAATTATCATTCAGTTTTCTTTTCTATATATGTTTATCTGATTCAAAGGTTTTAGTCCAGGTTTGATTAAAATTGTTTCAGTAGTTCTTAAATTATAAAAATATATTTGTCTGCAAGGATAATACAAAAACACAAATTTTCGACATATTCTACACATACATCTAGTATTTATCATGACATGTAGTTTCTGAGTTATAAACATTTTTCCCTTCTAAAGAGTAGGAAATACACATTTATTGCATTTAAAAAATATATTTTCAGTCACTAATTGTCAATGACAAAGTTTGTATAGTAAAATTTGTATGTTGAAAACATTTTTGAATTTGGTACTGTAGATTTCGAGATATAGCTTAACAATAATTCTACTGTTGAAAAGTGTAAAACTAGGTTTTACAGTTATTTATTCTGCACATGTATTAAAATCTTTATCTATAGACTTACCATATATTTTTCAGGGACAGAGATGGTACCTACATGATTTGAATGGTAATTTGATATAGATTTTTTTTTTTTAATTGGTGCAGTAGTTTTAACCATTTTCGATGCTAAAAAGTAGGAAATCTGGATTTTCTGACATATTTTAGGTATTTTTCTTAAAAGTTTTCCTTAGGCTACACTATATTTTTGTCATTTGAGTGACTAGATTAATTTTAAATGGTTTTGTTTAAAAGTCACCGTATTTTGAATGATGTGACTTGTGTCAATCTAAGGTAGCATAATAAGGACTCATGTCAAACTTGTATGTGAGTTCTAGCAGAAATACTTATCTGCTGGTGCCTAATGATAATATGAAAATATGGTTTACAGAGAGGCTCTTGGATAAGAAGTCTTCTCATTTTCTCTTATCTGCCCTACCTATTTTAATTTGTAATTAAAAATAACTTTATCCTTAATACACTATCACAATAAATTTTGTATGTGGTGTATTCCATGTTGATGGAGCCGAAGGTAAATTATGAATATGAATACAAAGCCTGATTTCAATGTGGGCATTGCCTCAACCAAAGCTAGTTTTTGTTTAATTTAAACTGAGTTGTGTTTGGTTTATTACAGGGTGAAAATGGAGTATTAGAAAGTCCTACTGGTACAGGAAAAACTTTAAGTTTACTCTGCTCATCATTGGCATGGCTTCTAGTTAGAAAAGCACAACTACAAGCCAGTGCTCAAGGACTAATAACTTATGAAGCTCCTGATGGAGATTTCGTTTCTGCTCTTAGAGGAAATCTAGAGAAATCTGCTGGCAAAGAAAACCAATCTTCTTGGAGTAAGTTAAAAGTCTATTTATTGCTTAAATCAATTTAACATATTAGTTTACTTTTTAACTATTAGGCCTTAAGTGCCAGCAGTACTAAACATATTTATTAACAACTTAGTTTCAATGATATTTAACATGCAAACCGGTAATGTTCATCAAACAAGATACATACTTTAACAAGAGACGTAACAAAAAACATACCTAACGACTAAGTAAAATAAAATAGAGAACAGATAGGGATATCCTGAGAGATCCCAACTGGATCTACAGTGAGGTCAGATAGTCATACTCGCTGTACAGGTTTATAAGGAAAATGTAATAGATCTATCCACATTCATAAAATGTGAAGTTTTTTAAATTTTAAAACTCCTCCTTTCTCATAGAAAAGTTTTATTTGTCTCCATATTTGTTTGTTCATTCGTTTCAACAAATCAGGTGTGATTGTTTCGAATTGATGTATTGGCATTTACACACCTCTTTAGCAAGTATCCACAGTGCAAAGTCCAGGGTGGTGAGGTCTGGGCTTCTTGGAGGCTAGGGCCGATTCTACATTGGAAGCCGAATTTTTCCCGACCAGACGGTCTGAGCGGGTCTGAAGAAAACAAACACATGACGCACCATCCCCCCTCCTACACTGGAGTCAGTGCTCGTTCCGGGGAGGGGAGTCGGGTCTGAACTGGTCTGACAACAATCAAACAGGTTTGTTTTTTCTTCCAGTTGCATGAAAGCTTTGGTTCAGCTGGTGCGTTTTAACATCATCTATTGAACTTGGTTTTTGTGTTTAATTGTGCCATAATGGTAGAGAAAGGAATGTTTTGCTTTAGCTAAATGAAATTAACGCCATTGAAAAGTTACTAACTGTATTATGCAAATGTTTTTATTGCAATAAATATTATCTAAGTTATACATTGAAAGTAACTTACCTCAATAAAATTGTTAGTTTTTCTGCTGTCACTATACAAGTCCTGAAGTTACTCCTTTCTGTAGGTCTACTTCTATGCGAGACAGAATGTAACCAAACGTTTTGACGGTTATTCTGATATTTTTTGAATTTATCAGGGTGACTACGCATAGGTAGGCAGGTTGTGTAAAATTCACTTTGACGGTGGTCTTTATTGAACTCATGAACCCATTTTCTTTTATGCGAGTTTAATAATAAATTCCTGTCCAATAACATGAAATCAATTAGTTCCTCATCTATTTTTCAACTGTAATAGACAACTTTCCTCATCGAGAGTTGACATAGTACTGGTTCTTCCGCTCCTGACTGAAAACTAGCTGCAATGTAGGAGGGACTGGTCTGGCCGGGTCGGGTCTGGTGGCCAGATCGACTCCGCTTCCAATGTAGGACCAGCCTAAGGCAATGTGAAAGGAACCTTTCTGACCCATGACCAATCCAGTAGTAAAACTTGGTTTGAATATCTGTGGATTGATAAGGCAAAATGCATCCTGTTGAAATGTAACAATTTTCATTATTCCTAAGGCCCTCAGTTCTGGAAACAACTCGTTCATCATCTATTGTTCAGATAACTGTCCTGATTAACAGAGCCATAAAAAAAATAAGGACTTAGAAGATGGTTGGCTGTCATCCCTGCTTAAATTATAACACGTGGCGGATTGTTTTTGATTTCCTCATAAAAGTGAGGATCATCTTTCACCCAAAAATAAACGCCTCAACTCAGTAATTGACACTAACCAAAAAGATTTAATTTTTAAGTCATTCTGTATATAGTCTAGCATTTTTGATCTTGAATTGCGTAGAATGTTCGCTTGCTAATTTCATTGGTGATCACTGAATCAACTCTTCCACAGAAGCACAAGTTACAACTCGAGTGCTTGGTTTCCCGCTACATAACACATCAACAACACTTCCCATCATAAAAGCTTTCTTACCCTATTCAAATAACATTTTATGATTTGGTGATGATTTTTCAAAATACACAACAAAGTCATTCATAACTTCATCCAATGTTTTCCCAGATCTTGGATGTTTATAAACCCAGAGACAAGCAAACAGATGCTCCTCAACAGTGAACATATTTGTATCCGCCATCATGTCACTCTTCTGACTGAATGAGTAGAGCCGTCTACTGTTGATCATATTCCCCACGACCACATACCTGATTGTGCAGTGTTAGTAACAGTTTACTTATAAACATGTGTAGCAGTGGGTAGGGAATTTTCTACTTCATTGTATACCTTTTTTCATGTTGTTTTGGGTTACACCCCTCTCTTTCATTGTTCATATCAGGCCCCATTTAATCAACTTTTGTTCTTTTTTGACTAATACTATTTTATATTCTTTTTTTTCCTTTTTTTATATAAGACAATATGTTTACCTTTAAACGATTGGCCAATTGGTTTTTACCTTTAATTGAAAAAAAAGAAGAAAAAAAAAAAAAAAAAAGAAAAAAGAAAAAAAAAAAAATAGGGGACACCAAATGTCCGAGGGCAACCAGATATGTGGGTAAAGGATAGTTTTTCAGTTAAGGTAGACACCATTCTAGGTTTTTTTGGGTGTCTGAAGGACTCACACCTCCACTGTGACTTATGGATCTATTGTGAAAGGTGACCTACATGAAGGTATTGATGACCATGAGATCAGCTTTTTTAAAGTTTTCAGGACTCACATTTACCCTACCAAATACACTGAACTTTCGCCAAGCAAACACTTCACGTTCGCACAGAAAGTGTTCTGCCGATTTCTTCCCATTAGAACAGAACCGACAAGTATCCATTTCTAAGAACCTCATTTTCTTGAAATGATATCTCACTGGGCAGTGATAAGTCAGCAGTCAAAAATCGTAGTATCCATCCTAAGTCTTTTCCAGCCAATAATAAATATATTGCGGCTTTTGGCTTAGAAAATCGGTTAAACTTCTTTACCTGTCTAAGCCTTGATGTTCTCTCCCAAAGGATGCACCAGTAAATTAGCAACCAAGGACTCAGCCACCTTTCTTAGATAATTCTTGGGCCTTGCATATAAGGTTTCAGGAACATGGAAGGGTTGTTGATCACCAGCATTAGCAAAGAGATCAGCAGCTTTTTCCTATCTACAGGCCCCATTTTAGATTGATGATTTCACTCATGAAGCAGTCCTACACTATCCTGAATTCAAAGTATTATTCAGTTTTTTTAGTATATAAAAGGTGAAAACCCCCAATGCTTTCAGAGAATCTATAAATTTTAGTGCCTCTGTAACCTCTTTAAGTATTTCTGTAGCGCAGAGATTTATAGCTATAATCTCAACTTGAAATATTGATTGGGAAGAGCCAAGAGCCATCCATAAATACCAATCCTAACATCTTTATTCACTTGGAGCCTTAGATGGGCACTCTCTTCTAATTCTAGCTCTTTACCTTTACACAGCAGTCCAACAATGACTTCCGAAAGAGCGATCAAATTTAAGCATCTTCCTCATTAATTCTGACACTGTTGTGTCCATTTTCAATTCTTGTTCATGCAGTATTGCCAGGTGTCCAACTCAGTTTCCTGGGTTATAACAATCCCATCCTTAGGTGGTACATACATTGATGGGTATAGTATAATACCAACTACCATTGTGATCCCAATGAATGGCAGGTTATATCACAATCACAATCAAGGTGCAAACCACCTATAAACCACTTAACTTTTTTTTTTTCTTTTTGTGGATGGTGTTTTGAATTAATATTGTTGTGTGTCAAATATAACAAATTATGTAGTAATCACATTGACTTAACGAGAATGATTTATTGATTGTATTGAAACTTACAGTGAGTGATGTCTAGTATTCATTAGTAACTACTGTTATAAGCCTACTTCTCAATCGTACCATTGAATTTATTTATAAAAAAAAGTCCCATAGCACACAATAATGTAAAGCTCAATATGTGTGTTGAACAGTTGTAGTTTTGTGGGGTCAGATGAGCAAAATGCTATATTGTGGGAGAAGTTGGAGCATCCAAACGGCATACTGTCATTAAAGTTAGCAGAAATTGGCCATTAGGTGGTTATATGACAACATTAGAGCCTATAATTTCTGAGCTTCAAACCATACGATGAAGATGAATAATCTATTTTATTTATTATATCTAAAATAATGCTCCTAGGTATGACAAGCTGCTCTTGAGGTATGATATCTCTCCTTCATTATAAATCTCCTAATAGGAATTGGATGATGGACATGACACATGTCAGTTTTAAGTGTGAAGTCGGAAATAAACAGAGTTTAAGTAATTTACATTTTATTCAATAATTTGAAATGTGCAATAGTGCTTAGATTCTACGACTGACCCCAAGTTTGCAATTAATGTTAAAAAACTAAAGTCAAATATTATATTTTTGGTAAAACTATAAAATAGTTATGAACTAATTATCGCAACACATCCAGAATCCATGGCTGACTCATTATAATTGTCTTCACTAAATTTAACAAAACAACTATAATTCTGATTTGTTATTATAAATTAAATTATATTGCAGGTAATATTATAGGTCCTCCTAAGATAATCTATGCATCACGTACACATTCTCAACTTACTCAAGTTATGGCTGAATTAAAACGTTCAAGTTATTCACATGTCAAAGTAGCAGTATTGGGGTCAAGAGATCAGCTTTGTGTTCATCCTGAAGTAATGAAAGAGTCTACAAGTAATGCTAAGGTACAGGAATTCATTTTTCTAGTATCCAAGTCACTAATATATATATATAATAAAGTACTATACCTTAATTTTCCGTCCGACGCAGCAATAATAATTCAGAACGCCCGAGGCATATTATAGTTTTTGTGTGTTGTTTAACAACGGACAACCAGTGCATATCCGGGAGCTGTAAGATGCGCATCTACAGACTGTGTTTTTTAAATGTGTTGTGTGTTATGTGTATGTGTTTGTATATTTAACGTTTTGACGACCTCCATCCATAGAGGGAATTTCTGATGATGGGATAAAAATCTCGAAACGCGTCAAGATTAAAGAAAAAGAAGTTCACTGACGGAAAATTAAGGTATAGTACTTTATTATATAAGGTACAGGAGTTGAATTTCAAATAACGATATGCTGATTATACTATGTTATCACAATTAATTGGTAATTACCACAATGTTTGATTAGATTATCATAGAAAACCAAGAATTTGTGTTAATTTAATTAATTTCTATTAATGCAAAATTTACATCCTTGTAGGGAAATCTAAAGTGATTACTGGGAAAATTTTATGCCTACCACTTGCAACATTTCATCATTTTCCTCTAACCTACAAATACAAAATTATAGAAATTCTAGTTATTCCTGTTTAAAGCAAAATCCGAATGAATGGACAACATCTAGCGACAACTATTAACAACACTAGACAAACAGTCCATTTCTATCCTAAAACCTGATCTTCGACAAGAAAATAATAAAACATAAATATTTCCCGATACCTTTGACTTGTGATTCCCATATCAAAATCATTCTAAACTATTTAGGAAAATTATTAGACAAACATGACACGATGATTCCATGTTTATATTTGAATTTAAAGTACGAGTAGGTAGGTGTGCAACTTGACAAATCATAGACGAAATGCTCCAAAATAAATTAGTTTGTAAAGAAAAGGAAACTTAATTAAAGAAACGAATGATACTAATGTATTCAATAGAATGTTTAACACATAAAAGATTGTTTATAAAAATGTATAAGATGTAGAAATAATTCGCTAAGATTTAAAATTAAAAGCAAGTAACATCACAAATAATAGCCGACAACAGATAAAATTTCATTGAATATACAAATTAGATATTATATCATTTGAGTTATTTAAGAAGTTATTTTATCCTTCTAATAATATAATTATCTAATGGTCTGACCTTAACTTCTCAGATTTCTTTGATTATTATTATTATTATTATTATATATATATATATATATATATATATATATATATATATATATATATATGTATATTTGTATAGAAGTTGTACCAACCAAGACTAGTAAAAATGTAAAATATCTGACATTTGGTTATTGAGTTACAAATTTTTTTAAATCTTTAAAATGATATAACTCAAAACCTTTTGCACATAGAGAGTTCAAATTTGTGCCATTCTTTTACATTTGAAATGCTCTTTAATTTGATATGTGACATGACTGTATATGATTCATTTTGAGTTTTCCGCCAAAAACAGTTTTTGAAAAACCCAAAATACGTCCCCTTGGTTTTTTTTTCAAAAAAATATATGTGGTTTATACTATAACTGACTACATGCATACAAAATTTCAGAATGGGATACAAATGGGTTTCTTATTTAAAATATTATTTTGGTATCAAAGTACACACCGGCTAGGTGTCACCTGCCAATGTCGTATAGGGACCTGGTATAATGAAACCTGAGTCGTAATGAGTCAGTATCCTAATCATTTACCTATGTAGTTGTTCTTCTAGCAAGTTTATTTTTAAATTTATTTGGTATGTACCTAAAAATGGACCTATCAATTTATTAATAAAAAGACACCTTGAATATTTCCATGTTTTTATTGCAATATAAATATTTTCACTTATGATAAACGGTAAAGTCTAACATTTATATAGTTTGTAACCGATTGAACTATTTAAAAAAAGACAAAATCTTAATGTTCATTGTAATATTTTAAGAAATTTTTCCAAAGCAACAGAAGATAACTTCATCTCATCAGCACTTATGATGTAAGTTCTTCCCGTTTCTATTGATGGATCTACACTTTTTGCAGTAGAGTGTATCCTGTCACCACTTATATATCCCTTAGTTGTGGGTAGAAGAAACTATGAACTGGACCTTTAGGGTGTAAAAGTTCATTCTTTCTGTACATGTTGTTTTTGTCTTTTTGTTCAATGCACCCAAGCTACCAAGAGTTATCGTATGGTACTGTTACAAAACCAGATGTGATATTCTCTAAAGCAGTTGGTGTTATTTGGTACAATTCTGTCACACATTCAAGGGATTCAACTTGACTAAAATAATATGGTTTAACAATAATTTGATTTTCTGACTTTCCGACAATGGTACAAACGAATGAAACTTCTGTGTTCCTACAATTCATTAAGTCGAGGGAGCAAGAATTTTTGAATCTCTTCACAATTCTGTGTTGTGCATAACTCAAAGTCAATGGTGCTTATATTCTCAGTAGCAAAATCATAAAGTTGCCTTGGTGTCAAGATTTGGTGATTATATGGTCTTTGTAGGCTGGCTTTAGCTGCTAAACGCTTAACAGTTCCACCAAGACCAACACAAGCACTCTTGCCATGAGATGTAGTAAAGAACTGCCACTCAGCTTCTATTACAAAATCTTGTTTGTGCAAACATAAATTATAAATTTTTTTCCTGTTCTTATATTGGGTGGCGCTACCATCTGAGAAGTAAGTGATCTTTTTAAGATCAAAAGGTAGAGTTTGCTTAAGTTTTCTAGAAGTTTTTTTCTGGAAAACATAAAAGGCAACAGTGTTATGTTTCAACCAATCTGAGATTAAAACATACTGAAGATTTTTCAATTTCCCCTCCCATTTGTGATAAATAATGAATGGATGAATGGTAGCTTGGGTAATAGTCCAGTGAAAAGATTGAATCTCATCTGGTATTATGAAAGAATAATTTTCAGCAAAATCACAATTAGCTACTACATGGCCTTCAGTTAGGTTTTCCTTTATTTCACTATGGTGTTGTTCTTTTTGCTGATTTGATATAAATGCATGTGTTTTAAGCTTTAAAAGTGTTTCTAAAAAATCATCAATAAAATGCATCTGTGTTTTTTACTACAGTTTCCATCGAACACCTATCTATAGCTACCCTCTTTTTGTAAGTCACTTCATCAATCATTAAATTTGCTATACAATAACTCTTTAAATTGAGTAACACCTGTGCTTTCAGTGCTGAGAGGATGGGTTGCACAATACGTTTCCTGTATTATGCATTGATTTCAAATGTAGATACCCCATTCTATCTAAGGCCAATATATATCCCATTCTATTTAAGATCAAAGAACTAAAATGTACACTGATAAGGAACAAAGTTAAAAGAATGTTCGAATTATTTGATCTTAGTTTAGGTAAAGTTTGACCATACTGTAATTCTGAACCATCTTCACTTTTTGAGAGAACATGAGCAATAAAATTAATTTTACAAAATGTCTGTTATGTATGAGACTTGATGTTTATTTACCTGTTAATATATTGTGGGTTTTTGATAATATAAATACACTTTAGTGGATGAACTTCAAATTTTGTTTATTGTATGTTAAAATTTTGTACTATTTTTATAACAGTACAGTAGAACCCCTCTTAACCGGTCTAGTCGGGACTGACACCCGGGCCGTTTGGCCGGTTAACCCGAGGTTCCCGTGAAAAATCGGTTTTTGTTCAAAGAAAGCTTATTTAATCAGGTAGCGCTAAGAATTATGCAATTAAGATGTTATTGCAACTCATTTTATTGTACATAAATGTATCGTTTATATTATGTTATGTATATTATACATCAAATGTGAAAAAATTAAACACTACAAAGCTTTTTTTACAGATTCCCCTCTGTCAAGTCTTTTGACACATTGTCTCAAACGAAACCAACACACGCTTCCGTTTTCATAACTCGCTCATTTTTATTTACTGTATATACTGTGCGTAGATCATAACCAGTCAAAGACAAGAAGAAAACTGAAAAGAAATGTTATATTTTCCATAATGATTCGTGGAAGAAAAGCGGCCCATCAAACATTTTTGTGGTGTATGTCTGCTATACTGACGGGTGCCAATGCCGCAGTGTTTTATGTCGCCGACAATGGGATACCGCTATCGACAAAATCGTTTGACTCGCCGCTGCTTTGGTGCTGCGGTGTTTTTACGCCGCCGACAATGGGATACCGCTATCGACAAAATCGTTTGACTCGCCGCTGCTTTGGTGCCGCCGACAATGGGATACCGCTATCGACAAAGTCGTTTGACTTACCGCCGCTTTGGTGTTTCAATTAAAATATATTTTTGGAAACTCTCATCCAACCAGTACACTACGATATAGGCCGGTTAATCCGAGGACTGGTTAATCCGAGGCCGGTTAACAGAGGTTCTACTGTATTTAGTTAGCCTACTGGTTTTAAATAAGTTTTATTTTTATCTTTACCTTTTGTCACTTCACCAATAATGTATAAATTTAATCCATGTAAATAATAATTTAAATTAAGTTTATAGTGCATGTTAAATAATCAAGGCGAAATTGTATCATCTGTCGGAACTTTTTTTTATACCTGCTTTTCTCCTATGAGATATCCATGGAGAAAAACTCGGAAATGAAAAAAATTACATATTTTATTCTATTTCATATCTAAAAGTCTATTTTGTTCAAAATCTATGATAACGGATACCCTTATTTATTTTTTTCTAGTGGAAAATATAGCCTCAAATAATTCTTGAATTACAAAACCACTTTTGTTCTCCATAGAAGTACATATCAAGTTTTCCTGTACTTATAATGGAAAAAAGTGACTACTGAAGAGTCACCAATTATCAACTTATTAAAAATTATTTTCTGAGATTTTTTAATTTTTTTTTTAACTCATGATTTTTCAGAAATCTAGCTTTTATATTACATAAATAAAACACTCAGGGAAGATAATAGGCAAAAGGGCATGAAAATCAGTTCAACCACAAGATATGTTCTAGAAATAAAGCATAAAGACATCTGTATTGTGGCAATTTGATCTTAGGTTTAAAATAAATTTGTATTTCTACTTAAACTTTTACTACAGAACTAACAGAGTTGTTTAAAAAGTTGGATTATCAAAACAAAAAATATCTTTCAATGTCATCTAAAATTGTTTACAATAATTTGTTGACAGATCATGAGTTGTCAGGTTCGTGTTTCTGCTCGCAGCTGCCATTATTATAACAATGTGGATAACAAGAAATCAGACCCTGCATTTTCTGAAGCAATAATGGACATTGAAGATCTTGTTAAACGTAGTAAAAATATGCAGTGTTGTCCATATTACCTTTCAAGAGAATTTCAGCAAACCGCTGACATTATTTTTATGCCTTATAATTATCTATTAGATCTTAGGACCAGAAAGTCCTTAGATATACAATGTTTGGTAAGTACTAGATCATAAACGGTAGATTATATTATTTACCCGTTTTCAGAGAGGTCACATTATTGTCTTCTTTAATGAATGGTAATTCGTATTTATTTGTCTCTTTAGTTACAAATAAAAAGTATTGTTATGTTTAAAAAAAAATTAACATTGAAATTTGTGTAGGCTAGTTGTTTATTTTTGTTCAGTCCTCGTGTCTGTAAAATTGATTTTTAGTAAATGTCACCACCGATTCAACACCTTCACATCTCTCACCACCAAGTTTTGTGATGCATCAGAAACTGTTGGACGGATTTGGTTTAATATTGAATATCTGTTAGTTTTGTTGGTGCTTAATTATCTATTAATAATTTGGATGTATCTACCGTAAGACCAAACAACAAATTTTATTTTCACAAAATTAGCTCTTAAAAATTTGTGTAATTTTTTATGAAATGTATAATTAATTTTGAATTTCTTCAAATCAGCTCTACTGATTTTGAACAAATATTGTAATAATTTAAAAATGTAAGGGCAGAATTTAAGATTAATTTGAAAGTTACTTTTGTACATTAAAAAATGCCACACGTTGAGCGACATTTGTGATAATTCAAAAATGAGCCTGTTGTTAATATTTAATGATAGTGAAGCTATTTCATGAATGAAAATTTTATTCTTTTGAACTTGAAGAGTTCCACTAAGTTTTTTATTTATTAAAATTTGAATTTAATGATTGTTTTGCTCGACTTATAGGCGCCAGATGTGTTAACATCAATTTAGAAAAAAAAGAAGTTAATTATTATTGTTATTAAATTTCTCAGGGGTGAGTCCTTTTACCAGTGTACTTCACAGTGATCTTGGTTTCAGAAATGAAAACATTTGTAGCTGAAATTTAACAAATATTTACTAAACATAAAACATTGGATATTCATACATATTAATTAAATAAAGTATATCATAACATATAACAATGATTGACATCCTATTTATTCTTAATGACTGTGCCTTTGAAAAAGGTCTATTTTGTTATTTTTTAAATGTTAATTTGAATTTAAAGAAAAAATTGAATCTACTTTAATGTAACTTGCAATTACTAGTTGAATTTTTGATTATAAAATTTTGAAAGATTTAAGATTCATCTCACATACTAATCAAATAAAAATGAGTTTAAATGGTTAAGGATTCTTTAACTTTACTTATTAAAATTTTCTTTGTTTTGTATTAAATTTAACGTTATGTTGCAACAAATATTTTCAAATAAACAGATTCAGACTCTCTGTTATTTGACAATCAGATTTAGCTCATTTCTAATAAGCAATACGTCAACAGACATCAATTAATTTTTATTAAAAAATAGCAATGTAAAATATCAATTTATAAAATTAGAAAATAAACATATTAAAACTTATACAAGAAATGAATTAAGTTCATGTGTTGAATAACACATTTTACCAGTTCGTTGATTCAGAACGCATTTGCACAATGGTGAACCAGAAGCCTATTGTTTGATGATCCTTTCTTCTGCCCGTGGAAAAAGTTCTACTGAAAGCATTTATGTTACACTTTGTTAAAAAAAATGTTTGTGTCGAAAACGTCTACTAGTATATTAGTCCATTTTTTACTTTATAACTGTCCACAATACAACCGAATTCAATAGTTATTCGCTTGATTGTCTATTGTCTTTTACAATTACACGTGATTCATAAAAATCCCTTTTAACACACAGTTCTTTCAATATTACAAACTATACTTGTCCTATCAATATCTTAGTTTTAGATTTTAAAGAACAACCGTTCTACACAACAATTCAAAACTATACTTTTACTAGAAAACCGACCATGCTTTGCTGAAGCTATGATCTAAGACAACTCTACAAAACACATCTTGTCCCTCCAAGCTCTGGACTTCGACTGATCATCAAAACCACGAGATATCTCACTTCCGAAATTGAGTCTTTCCGGTCACACCTTGGCTGTAGTAAAACAGTCCGCACTTGTCGTAAAACTCACAAATCACATACAATATTAATTAAACTAAATTATATTAAAATTAAACATGATCTTTTATACTGTTGTCTTGAAAATCCATTTTGTTCCTATAAATGAATTTACTACATACAATTCATGATCTAGACTTCCTGTCTCGGTACATGCTCCCGCGAATTTTAAACCTATTATAAATTTTGATTTTTCACATTACCACAAAAACCCCACAAGATTTGTATTACAATACGTGTATTGCAATACAAATTTTTATATATAAATTTCAATTCGAAAAAAAAATTTTTAATGGATGTTCAAGACACTTCATTTCAGAAGTTAAGGACTTCATAAAAAAAATAAGTATTTCTAGTATACTTATTATATGAAAGATTCTCTTTTCATAAAAAAAAAAACTAAAAAATCTATTTACTAAAAATCCTACTTTCTTATCTTAACTATTGGTTGAGTCATCGTGACTCATTCGTATACACAAAAACATATAAATCAATTAGTGCTAAACCTTATCTCTATTTATATAATAAAACCCATCATCAGTTTCCTTTTCAACCTTCGTTGGCTGAAACTTTCCCATCAACATTTTTTTTTTGTTGACCGGATCCTGTCACTCAAAAGCTTATCTTCCAGACAGCCTATATATTTTCCTGCCATCTGCATTTCCTTTCCCACATTTTACTCTTTGCCAAGACGAAAATACTTTACATCCTTTATTAAAAATCTACATCTATCTCTCACTATTCATCTAAATTATTTTTTCAACTTAATACAATTAAAATTTAAAACTTCTCATTATTAATTAACATCATTACAAAATTATTTATTTATTACTCAAAATTACTTCAATTTACTTTAAAATTTTTTAATTATCATCTTATATTATTATTTATTTTAACTCAATTTCTCAATTACTCTTGGTTTTGCTGGGATAACATCTTAACTACTGATTTTACAATTACCAAAAAACTCCTTTCTTATATTAAAATTCAAAATTATAACATCAATATAAAAAAAAATCACTTACAAACTCATCTTATCTATTTCAAAATTACTTCTTTACAATTGTATCACCTTTTAGTATCCTATCTTAAAATTATTTCCATCTTAAATCTTTCATGTTTTAATAATTAAAGCTGCATTAATCCCCAAGAACTCTTCATTAAAAAACTCTTCTCATTATTTACCTATATAGTCCCACGGGTTACCTATATATTTGTATAAATAATCTCCTTATTTCAACGTAGCTTCCTTTAAAAATCATCATTATAATCGTCGTATTTCGTAGAATTCCTTAAATCTCCCATTATTTCATTAAAATCGTCGCATTCTTCCTTTATATCATCGTAGTACTCAAAAAACTTCTTAAAAACTAAAATTAACCATCAATGCAACTTAACTACCCTTTTTATAAAAGTTTCTTAACAGAACAACCTCATATT
Source organism: Aphrophora alni (assembly GCA_963513935.1). Lineage (NCBI taxonomy): Eukaryota > Metazoa > Arthropoda > Insecta > Hemiptera > Aphrophoridae > Aphrophora > Aphrophora alni. The sequence goes on from OY740770.1 coordinate 92,602,263, forward strand.
TCAATACTACTTTACTTAATACTTCTGTAAAGCCATCATCTTCTTATAAAAAACTCAAAAAATCTCTCATTTTAAACTACTTCATTAAAATCTCCTTAGTCATCAATTACTTAAGTACAAAAACTTCAAAAAATAAAAAAATTACATTGTTTCCCAGCTAACACCTTGTTTCATCAAAATCTTTAAACACCTTTATCAAATAACTTCTCACAATCATCTATCATTTCAAATTCAATTATTATTTATTAAAAATCGTTAATTATTTATTTTATTTATAAATTTCATCAAAATCTCTCTTATTATTATTAATTTACTACTCCTTCCTTTAAAAAACAAAAACTTAACCTCCTTTTTTCATTATTTTACATCAAAAAACTTAAAAAAACTTTATTATTATCTGTCTTGGCAAATACCGTACTCACATAGATTCTCTAACTTTAACCAACTATTCTTCATTTTACAAACCATAAGTCACTTAAAACTAACAACTTTTCATCTTATTATCAAATAATCCTTAATATTTATTAACGTCAAACATACAAATTATCATTTTACAACTTAATATCTAGTTACATATTCTAATTAATCAACATATTTTACAATTCTACAAAACTTTTCAATTTATTTCATAAAAACTCCCTTGCTGTCACTTCCGGTTTATTCCTAAATATATACAGATTGATCATTTCCATATATATCCTACAATTTGTTTCATCTCATCTGTCTAAAATTTATTACATGAATTTTCTATGTAATATTGTCACCATTATTTATGCATTTCTACTCCTTCTCACCCCTATAGTCCTTCTGACATTCTAATATTTTTCATGTACCCTTCAGGTTACACTTTGAACTCTAACACGAAACAACATGTTATGACCCTAAAATATGCAGTGGTTGAAATGCGATACCCCTACTTGATTCGAAATACCGCCCACTACACACTCCAAACTCATAACACGCTTTTCGCGCAGTCCCGAAATTGTCTCATTTTTACAAATAAAACAATCCCTTTTGACTACACAAACTCTCAACCATCCACCCAAAATGTTCATGTTCTTTCTTAAATGCATTTACACGAAGAATATTTGAATTTCACAAAAAATTTCATTAAAATTATATCATCCGAAGTTGAAATAATGTTTTCTTTACCAATCTTATTCCTGCCATCGTCGATTTATTGCTTATGTAATCCTTTCTACATATCATTATCCAGATTCAAAATGAAAATTTTATTTTTTAAACTATTCTAAGTTCTTTACTTAGAAATTTACATTTAATTCTATAAAAGTTATTCCAAGTAATCAACTTTTATCCTATTTACTTTAATCAATACCAATTATCCTTTATTTAAACATTTTTTATTTGAAAACGCAAGTTAATTTATAATTGTTAATCAAAAGTTTTTTATATTTCAGAACAGTATTTTCGTAACACACTGTATATTAGTCTCTATGTAATACGCAAAGGAATTTTAGGCCTATCTTTAGACGTAAGCAACTCCCCTCGATATGATGCAATATCTCCTGTCTACTACTGATAAGAAGTGAAAACCTTTTAGCTCCAACTCGGTCTGCAAATGGATTTCAGCTTTCGTCACATTATTGAATCTTCAATATTGACGTTCTCAATATTCAATATTAACTCTGTCCATATTAGTCGTATGATTCCTTTTCAAACCAATAGATAATCGTAGGCACGTATTGTAAATGTTGATATGTAGATATACAAACACTCACGTTTATCAACTGATAAAACTTTCCGTCTTAACTCTAACAAATATCTGAACGTTCCTTAAACTATATTTCTTAATCATACTAGCTTGGCTTATATTATTATTTATTAATACACATCATTGTTATTTCAGATTATTTATTCACATATTTTACTTATTATTTTCAAAATTAAACTTATCTATTATACAAATTAGTTATTCATTATCGTTATTCAAATCAAGTCCTTGTTTTTAAATTAAAATGTTTTTACATTATTTTCAGTCATTCCAAGTTCAATTTATATGCAACCAGTTATAAATTACTCATTTTCTTGCGGTGATTCCCCATTCTATGATACATTTTGCAATATATGATTAAATTTTTTAACACACTTCTAATGTTAAATACATTTTCTAACATATATAACTCTTCAACATCTGTTCCTACATTAGACCATTGCTCAACAACAAATTCCCCTTTGTTGACACTACGTCTTTGTATTGACAGACCCTTTTTCTCCCTCTCAGACATTCCTTCACTCTCCTTTCTCTTAAATAACTCAAGACACCGTGACTTACTTTCGTCAGCTGTCAGTTTAAAAATTTTAACCCCACCATTTTTGTATACTACTACAAAGCCTTCTTTTACTATTTCTTTCTCAAATTTACACTCGAACTCATCTTGTTCAAAGATGCTTTTAATTTTCTGTTGTTGAATTTCAAAGACATTTCTAAATTTAAACATTGCATAATTTTTAAATTCTACATTCTTATGACACACTTGTTTTTTAAAATAAACAGCTGATACCTTTGTTATTAGATTATTTACTCTTACAATGTTTTTTGAATTGCTTATACTATATCTAACCCCACTAGACTCATTAATTTCAACATTACTTATCAACTGTTTTAAATTATTATTTTCAAAAGATTCATTTTGACTTATCTTAGGCCTATTCATTATCTTAATTTTTAATTTTTCTTGCTCAAATTTACTATTCATACTTTGCCCAAACTTTTCTATTTCCCCCAACATCTTGGACTTAATCTGACTTAAACCATCATTCACAACACACTCATTCTTACTTATGTTAGGCTTAACTATTGTCTCATTTTCTAATCTTTCTTGTCTTAATTCCCGAGTCCAATTATCAATTTTATTACCTAACTCTACAATACTCTGTTTAAATTTCAAACTATTTTGATTCAATTTATTTATTAACATCTCACACATTTTTTCCATGCTCATACTCTGACCATTATTTATTTTACCCCTATCTACTCTATCTTGATCAATTACTCTAACCTGTTTAGCCCCTAGATTATTATTATTATTTGTACCCTCCATTTTTAGTTATTATTATTATTATTTACCTTTAGTTTTAACCTTTAGTTTTAAGTTTAAATTGTAGTTACCAAAATCATTATCCTAACCTGTTCACTATTATTAACGATTATTATTACTGTATCCATTTTATCTTACTATATTTAACACTAACACAAAAATTTTAAAAGAGAATCTTTCTTATATTATTGAGAAAATCCTTACCTTGATAAATGTTTTCATTTCATCAAAATCACTGTTTTTTCGACCAAAAATGCCCACAGTTGAGGCGACATTTGTAATAATTTAAAAATGTAAGGGCAGAATTTAAGATTAATTTGAAAGTTACTTTTGTACATTAAAAAATGCCCCACGTTGGGCGCCAATTGTTATAGTTATATTATTTATAAGCTTGTTTAACTTGATTTTTTCTTATATATTTTTTGTTACAAAAAAAATGAAAATAAATTTTAATTATTATTATTTATAAAGATATGCCAAGCTTTATGGGCGCCAGGTAGCGTTAGCTTACCAATTTTGAAAAAATAAGTTAATTGTTACTATTAAAATTTCTCAGGGTCGCAAATCCTTTTGAAAGTGTACTTACAGTGGTTCTCGGTGAAATAAAGAAAATCTTATTTTGTTGTGCTGAAAGTGAACATAATTTATTAAATTAAGATTATACATTTATACAAGGTTATACATACATATTCATAAAGCATATCTTACTATTATTTGAAATCTCAGTGTCCTTTGACTTTAAATTCTGCCTTAGAGGCTTAAATTCTTTTTTATACTTCTAAAATTAGTAGTTGCAACTTGAAAGAAAACTATTTTTATGGTGAGCTTTAAAATTCTCACGTAACAAAGATGATTATTATTATTATTATTATTAACATGAAATTAAGTTATTTGAATGTCTAATTATTAAACAAAGATTATATATTTAAATACATTTAGAAAGTTCATATAAAAAGTTCTTTTTCTTTTACAAAATTATTTTATTTTAAAATGTCTCTGATTTTTTGTTACCGCATAACCGATCCGGTAGATTGGAAGCCTCCACGTGTTGAGTTCCTTTCATTTTGTGTTGCAAAAACCTTGCAGACTCAATCTATACACCTGACGATTAATTATCCCTTTAAATTCATGGTATTGTACAAAGATTATCATCACTTTAACAATAGTTATTGTCCAAAACGCAAACTAAGTCTTACCACGTCAAACTGTCTCTAAACTCACTGAATCTTCACCATTAATGTTCTGAAGCTTCTTTTATTTAAAAACATCTCTCCCTGAACTAAATGTCACCATAGGACCTTAATTAACTACTTTTGCTACATTTTGAGAAAGTTTCTCTATACTGAAAATACGTCCTACCACCTCAGACCCCTCTCTAAGACTGACTAACCGCATGGGTATTTTTCACTTCCTTTTACCGTTACCTCCCTTTTCTTGCAAAGTATGCGAGAATTATTCTCACATAGCAACACAGACTCTGTTCAAATTATTTTGCCTAACACAATACAAATACTACCTAAATATTTATTACAACTTATAATTAATATTTTATACATGACATTATTATTTTGGAAACCTATATTTAAATTTTGTTACCCTAGTTTTAACAAGTACTTTGAGTCATTCTTTTGACTTCTGAAGTCCCCCACCAATTCAATTTCAAAATAAATCTTAATATAACCATTTTTTATTACCCTAGTTAAAATTACCATTTTTGGTATTACAATATACATAACTAGGAAGCTTAATAACTCAAATCCAAGTGCCTAGTTGAAAATAAAGGAAAACTGATTTAAAAAACTAACATGAACTTTAAAAAAAACTCATATCGTCATTAAAAATCATTGTCATTCAACAAAAGTACATATTTATTGATTTTATGTTTCTGCGCATAATTAAGAGTGAATAAGTTTTCATAAAATGTTTATTAAATTGAAAAATAATATACTGTCATAAAATTATAATTATACCATTTTTAAATCTCGACATTTTGGATATTGAAACTAATAAAACAAATTAGCTAGTACAATATTTGGTTAAAAACAGAAACGACTGTTGATTTGACATATAAATCCATGTTGAACACGCAACACTCCACATGTCTTTTTGTGTACAATTTAAGCGGTGTTGCCGTTCATTGTAACCTGTTAATCTATATGTTGTAATTATTTTTACAAACCTCTCAAACCAACATATTCCTCTTTTTTTAGACGTTTTCAGTTAACTGTGTGTGTATATATGTGTCCATGCTATTATAGTACATTATTTGTAGTCTGGTTATTTACTTTTGAATTAATCTTGGATTATTATTGTTTTATTTCCAGAATAGTGTTATAATACTTGATGAAGGCCACAATGTAGAAAAAATGTGTGAAGAGTCGGCATCTGTGGAATTGACTAGCACAGACATTGCTGTTTGTATTTCAGAAGTTACTCAGGTACAACTTCTATTGTAATTAAATTTTTTAAGAGTGATTTTAAAAAATAACACTATTAAAATTATTTCAAGAAAATGGCCACCTTGGCTTCTTGAAATCCATAAAAATTAAAACTAGTTTTAAATGGAAATTTAAAACTGTATTTTTTTAATTTTTTTTTTTTAAATTGCCTGATTTCTCAAAATAATGAAAATATGTTTTTTCCCTCATGTATATTGTTGGAAAATAAAATGATATATTTGACAGCTTCGATAATATGAGCTCTTGATGTTTCTTTAAAAATCAAAACAATTATCAATTGTCATCCTGAATTGGTTACTCAAATTGAAAATAATTTTGTTTCTCATAGATCTTTAAATTGAGATTTCTCTTGTCCACCTCTTCACCATCCAAATTTTCTCTTCCGCCCTTCTACCCCATTAAATATGTTAATGTTGTTGCCATAAGGACACCTCACTGATTTGTTGATTTAGACTGATCCTAAGAAAACTTCTTTTTTTAAAAAAATATGTACTGTAATTTCAGTACCTACCAAAAGTTTTCTATTTAAACTTGTCGTTTCCATTTAAGGTTTTTAACGTGGAATTTAAAAATAATGTCAAAGTCTGAGGTTCATATCAGCATCAAAAAGTTGAACTTGTTGGTTTACTTCATGATTCAGTCCCCTTCGATTTCTGTCATTGACATTTTCTCGTCCACCAGGAAGTGTTCGACAGTTTCCATGGAGTCTTCCTGCGGCCAGCATTTAGAATTTCTAAGCTCATACATTAATATAAGCCATATAAACTGTTAAATTTTGCGAGATGTTAGCAATAAATCACAAATAAAGTAAGCACTATACAGTATGTACATTTAAGTCGTTAACTTTTTTGAGATAAAATATTCAGACTCAATTGTCACACATTAACAATAATCCATATAAACTGTTTATTTTTGTGATTAATCAATAATGTAAATAATCAATAAATGTAATTAACCATTAATTTTAACAAAGCAAAATTAATTCTGTATTTAAAAAAAAAAAAAAAAAAAAAAAAAAAAAAAAAAAAAAAAAAAAAAAAGAAAAAAAAAAAGAATTTGACATAATCATCAAAATGAAAATATATGGAAATTCCATTCAACAAATAAAATTATAAGCAATCTTATCTGAAAATATTACACATAGAACAAAGCACAATCTAGTTACAGTTTCTGAAATTAATTAAGTTTCTTATCAATAAGAAAAATGTCACTGTTCAAACTTGCCATTTTGTTAAAACTATAAAGTTAAAGGTTTGATTTTCAAAAGTATAAAATGTCAAAATTTGGTAGCTTACAGTACAGTAGAAAAGCAATGTAGACACAGATGATGCAGGATGCTGATGACCTGAACTTGAAAAATGCAAAATTAATTTTGTTTTGTGATTTGTACAGCCATTTTTAACTCTGTACATGTGTCCTCTATATTATTACTTGGTGTATTAATGTAGGCCCTAAAGAATTTCTGTGTTGTAATCTGGTGAAAGTGTTATATTTATTTCAAGGTTGTGTTCAGTATTTGTATCAATTTCAAGCTCATGTTCAATGTTATTCTTGGTTGTGTTCATGTTTGTTAGAAGTATGTTTGGTGTCGGCTCTTTTAGAACAGTTTCGTCATGATTAATTTGTTCCATGAGAACTATGTTGCGGCTTTTTGATTCCATCTCCATGGCAATATCAGTATAACTGGGGTTTGGGTTAACGATTAGATCAAAGGTTGTACTTTGCCATCGTTCTTTTTCAAATATGCAAAGCCTAAATTAAAATTTGGAATATTTAAATTACTATCATGATGCTGTAATTTAGGCCCATCGTTAGTGCACCAATTTTATAAAAATTTGACCACTAGATGATTGTAGTTAAACAGATAAAATAAACATGAAAAATGTATTTATAAAATCAGATTTATTATCTTTATTTGGGTGTTCAATTGGTTCACAAAAACATATCTGTATTGAATTTTACAGTTTTTGTTCTGTTATTTATTGATGGTGCTGCACTGATTATTAATATATATATATTAACATGTACAAATTACTACATTATTATTATTATATAAACATCTCTTATCTACTAGGATGTAAAACTTACTGGCCAAATGGATGATTGTGTTGGTGAAATTGTGGGATGATTTTATGATACATTGAATGTTCACTGATACAATTGAATTTTAAAGTTTATAATATGATCTATTGAAAATCAGAAAAATGTTTATAGCAAAGGGAAGCTATCCAGGTGAATCAGTAATTCATGTTTATTAATAAAATATTCACTTGCCAATTAATTTCTTATTTCTCTTTCTTTGTAATTGTCAATCAACTTACGTACTCTTTTCATCGTTATCTCTTCTTTTCTTTACTCTTATGAACATTACTTAAAATAGTTTGGACATATAACTGCTTTCAACAATCCTTGTTGGTGGTCCAGATCCAATTGCCAATTTCTCATTGTTGTAGCCCCCTATGCCTCTTTCAATCTTTTTGATGATTTCTTCTTCTTCTCTTATTTCTTTTTATTTACTGAACTTCACAACACTGTACACTTTGTTTCTTAAAACTTAATGATTGATATGGCATATGCTATGAAGTGGGCTATGTGATGGATTACTATGTTCATAGCTGTTTTGGGTGAGATAAAAGTTGAAATTTATGATATGAGCCCTGAGATGACATATGTTTCAAACAGAGAATTTCAATATCATTACAATAATAAGTTAACCTACAATTAATTTAAATCATCTGTTATAAATTCTCAAAAAAAACTTATTTGAAAATTTACACTAGCGGTTTCAAATTATTTTTGTTGTGAAACATGTTATTTATCCATAACAGGTATGTTTTTTAAATGATAAATTTATTATAAAATATGTGTTTCATGAAATAAATAGGAAAATGACTAATTTTCGGCAAATCTACAGCAATAATTTAACATCTCAATCATTAAAATTGGCCCTGTAGTAAAGAAATATGCGACTTATACAGAAATTCCTTAGTAATTCAATTTAAGATGATTACAATGTAACTGTTATCAATTAAATTAAAATATTATTAAAATAATAATTAAAATCCATCATTAAAAGATAGGCTATTTTGTGTAATTTAGTGTGATTTTAATGTAAAGGAAAATTTGTAATTTTATGGTTTCTAAAATGTAAGTGGCCATTTGTCTTTAGACACTTGTTATTTAATGTAAGTACTTTTTGATCATTTATTTGATTTATGTTTTCATGAATAATTTATATTTATGCTTTATATCCATAAGTTATATATATATATATATATATATATATATATATATATTAAATAAAAGCATTTCTTCTTGCTATTTATTTGTTTTGGTATATACCTTGTTTAGAGTAAGGGTATATCATGCTTTCGGATTTATTATTCATATAAACTTAACTCTCATGACTATGGGGATTTATGCCAATACAGTTGTTTTTATTGTTTTTCTAGACCTCACCTATCATTTAAAATAAATTTTGTAGCCATCATTTCAGTTTATCTCCAAAATTAAGGAAATTTGTGACAGGTGTTTTTTAATTGTAGTAGAAAAAAAATCTATTTCTACACCGCTAATCCTATAATTTGTCACAAATTTTTAATGGAACATATACTAACTATTAATATAAAATTCATAAAATTTATTTAAGGACTCTATACAAAAGTAAATGGCAAATATATATTATTAGCTTTTTCAAGAAATTTACTCTGTGTATCACCAGTTATAAGTACAATTAAAAGAAAAAATTCATGTCTATGTACAGTCTGACCAGTCTCAGATGACATGTATCGGATTAGTAGACGCCCAGGGACGGACAGCCAGACAATAGCTAGCAAGACAACTAGTATGCAACTATGCTTTTTTACACATTTTAGAATTGTTTTGTTATGATTATATTATTGGCATGAATTATATTATCTTGACTAACTAAAGTATCTAATTGAAATAAAGAACCACTGGTAATGTCGAGGGATCTACATCTTTTTTCATGTAGTCTTGAGTTCGATCCTGATATTCTTTATGTAATTCTAAATATTTTAGATGTAAAAATTTTGGAGTTATTATGTCAAGAATAAAAAAACCATGCAATAACCTAGGCAAAAGTTTCACACAAAAGCGTATATTTACAGTACAACAATTTTTCTAAATTTTTACAAGATAAAAGTTTTGTTATATAGATGTGAATAATATTTGGTAAAAAGAAAATCAATTTATACAATTTTTATTAGACAGAGTGGAAATTTCCGAATAAAGTAAGGCCCAATTTGACATAACCTAGATCTTTGTACTAAGTAAACCTAAACAAAATCACTAAAAAACTTAAAATTTACTCAAATAAATAAACTCTAGAAACAATCACATACACACATATTATAGCTTGTGTAAACAAATTATAATAAACAAATCACTCTTACATAACAAATAAGTTCACATCATCAGAAATAAATCAAACTACGCTTGAAACAGGTCTAATACAAATTGAATGCATGCAATTTGACACTTGAGACAAGACGCAAAATTTGTCAATGCAACCAGATTTCAGTTCTATAAGCTTGCCTAAAAAAGGCCTATAACATAATGCTTTGTATTATTTATGTAGAAATGAATGTCGTCTTTTCAATGGAATAAAACAGCTGATCAAAATATGAAACTATGTCTTCGTTTTTCACAGTTCGCTAAAGACAGAACATGGAAAATTATTCTGGTTAATTTTGGTCGCAACTTTGTAAAATGTATATATCTCGAAAACTGTCACAGATATGAGAATTTTGTGAATACGTAGTTCAAAAGAGGATGAAAAAAATCCATGAAATGTTATCAACTTGTAGTATTTGGTTGAGTATTAACATTTAGATAAAATATATAATGATATTTTCTCATATAATCAGTTGCCGCTCGTGGCTGTCTCTAATGGGAAAATAGGACAACTTCATCGAATTTTTATAATTTCTAGTTTTGCTTTTGGCGTAATCTGTTGAATGAATATGAAAGCTTCAAAGATAACGATTTCAACAGTATATTGTTTATTAAGATATCATGTCTTTTACTAGACTAAACGTTAAAATGAAAATTCTTGGTTTGGTTTTAATTTTATAGATCCAAAACTATAACAGTTAGATTAATTTAGAAGACACAGTTAGAAAGAAGGAGAAAATTACTGTCACTCTAAAGTTGTGTGACTGTTATCGGTTTGTGAAAATTAGACGAATGGATGCCATAATTTGAATTTCAGTTTGCCGTGAAACTTGTAATAATTCAATATTATCATAATTATTCAAATAAAACCAATGCAAGAAAACGATCGCTCCTGATATCTATTGGCGAGAATATGAAGCTCAAACGTAGATGACGTCACTCGGTCTACGAACGACTGAATAAAACAATTTTCACAGACAAGTAAACAAATACCCTACATCTACCAGATCTAGGCCAAACTAAAAATTATCCACATCTTAACAGGCAATGCTATACTAAAAAACTCAAATTATAACTCAACCGTAAACGAAAGATATCCGATATTGAAACCCATAATAAATCAATTTCTGTTCACAAAGAAACCTCGACATAGCTTCGGCTTATCGGACATTACAAATCAACGAGACTACTAGGCGAAATTTGAGAAGTACCGTCAGATTCCCAACTAAATTTCCTAGAAAAATGCTCACCTCGAATATCCTAGAAAATTCGGAACAATTTATTTTGATCGTTTGAAAGTGGGCAATGTTGATCATAATTACAATATAATTCATTATCAGATTCATTATCGTCACTCCAAAAGCCATGCCCGCCCGCTCATCACTGATTGGTTAGCGATCATAATATTGTAAAAGCTAGTTCAAATACTTATATCTCACTGACCAACATATAAATTTTAATAAATATTTCAAATTTTAAAAAATATAAAAGAAGTTTAAAACTGAGAGGATTTAAAGTATTCAAAATTATCATTAGGCAGAAATAACGTTTAAGTCCAAATTCAGCATTTTTCATTTATCATTATAAACATCATCTTTCATGAACTAAATCAGTGAAATGCAGTAAAAAGTGAAATTGTCAAGGCAGTGTCGTCCAGATCCTGACCCAAGAGCATGCTGATTTTAATATAGCCATTGTTAGAAGAATTGTGGAAGCATCCAGATGTATAAAACGATTCGGAAAATATTCAGCAGAAAAGCGAGTTATTTTGGAACCAGACGAAGTGAAACCTATAAAATAACCAAAACTGACCTTGTTACAAGGGAAGAATAAAGACATCTGACCAATAATACCCGAAACCTGATTCAGTAATCCTAACAATTGGTGAGACCAATCCGATACTATCCTTTACCATAAGCCTAGCTTAAGCAATTTAACAAGTTCCTACTATGAACTTGAACTATATATTTATATATATACACACACAGATATAATCTTGTTGACCAATAAACTAAATAAGACATAATGCAAAGATAAATATAAACCTAGTAGTCAATAAACTCAATAAGACAATATTTAGGGAATCATAACGTTCATCCGAATGATGAACTTCACATGTCCTCATTCCATTTTTATCATTTAAATAACCTAAGATATTTAGTTGAATTTCTTAATCAACAAATTGATTTTTCTATATTTATAAACTATTAACATTATAATTAAGAATCATCTCATATGATTATTTTAATGACCATGGAAGGTGCCGGCACGCTTAATCCCCTCCCCGAGATAAGACAATAAATTTAACCTATGTATATACAATCAAAGACTACTATTGTATTCATATTATACTTAGTAAATAAATTTAAAAAATCCTGTTATTTGACTTCACAATGATTAAAAGTATTTAATTCAATGTTTCTGATAAAAATATAATATTAATATAATCTCAGCTTGTTTATGAATAGAGCTTAAAAAAAAAAAAAAAGGAAAAAAAAAGTAATTGTAATTTTTGGCACCTCAGATTTGTGAGTATGTAATTTGACTCACCAACGTGTGGCATCTTTTTTACAAATTTCACGAGAAAAGAGTTAGTATAAATCACACATTATAAACTAATTTTACCAATTTATTAAATGTAATTGTTAACTTTTATGAACTTTTTGTTGGATTTATCTATGGAACATTAGCTTTAAAACAGTATAATAATTATTGTGATACGAAATTTTTAATACGGTAAATGTTGAATTGAAAAAAGTGGTTTTCAGTCGCTTACCGCGAGTTCATCTGCTTGCTGCAAGTAGTAAAACAGTTGAGGGTTAAATAAAGTGCGTCTATTAATGTACAGTGTTTTTCCACTCTTTATTTTTAACTGTATATGTTATCTGCTTATAACTAGGTGATGCGTAATGTACATGATCAGCTGTCAACAGCTATTGATGGAACACCAGAACAAATAAGAGATTTCTCCTTGGATGACCTGTGTGTTCTAAAAACGTTGTTTCTTGAACTGGAAAAGATAGTACAAGAAATTCCTTTGAATACAGTTTCAGGACAGATAGTTGGCAAGACATTCAAAGGGTCTTATATATTTGAATTACTTGAGAAAGCAGAGGTGTGTATTAAATTAAATTTAATTAAATTTAGTAATCAGACTCAAAAGATAGATACAATTTTATAAATGCAATAAATTTGATTGTTTCAGAGGGAGCATTAATAAATAAGTTGCCTACCTTGTCATATGACTATAGACCAAATATTTTTTATTATTTTTAGTTTCTTGTAGACACTTTAAGCTAGACTCGATTATTATTATTTTATATATAGGGAGGGAAAATAGAAACATTTTTAATCTGTAAGAGCTAAGGCTTATGGTAGATATGAAATTTTCTTGTAACCTAAAATCTTCCGAGGTTTGTACTTTATGTTTTATATTTATTTCAGTTATTATTATTATTAGTTAAGTTGTGTATTATTTCAAATTTGATCTTATACAATGTATTTCTTTAATTATTTCATTTATATTGGTGGTTATCTTATTATTACAATATTTTGGTTCTAGGCTATCTTGTTTAAATTTAATTATCCAGTGGTTATGTTTGTCTCGTGAAAGTTTTAAATAGAATTTGTGATATTTTATTTTGGATACATATTTTGAAACATTTAAGCCTTTCGTTTTGTTTTAATTTATTATAAAATATGTTATACACGTACTTATATTATACTTTAACCTATCAACGTTAAGTAGCTGTGACCTGTCACAATAGTGAAAACCTAACATATTTTCAATGGCCTACCTATCCTACCATGTTCTTAGCTTTATCTCATAAACATTCCACAGAATGAATTCACAGTCGAAATTCTAGCAATAGTTGTAGAAGGATTTTTATTTTTAATTAATGCCTTAAAGTCAATCACAAGTATTCGCTTGTTTACTATCCTATGTATAGTTACTGGTTTCCTCTTTGATTTGTAGTTGACATATGAATTATTTATATAGTAGCCTATAGAGACACTTATGTGATGGGTCGAAAAGTCGATTTCATATTTTTAACAGTTATGTCCGTTTTGAGGTCCCTTTAGTTCATAAAGGTGGTTTCAGGATTGATGTCTGTTTATTATGATTATTTCATCTGTGTACTCTACAACATAAATGCGTAGACCGATTCTAATAAAATTGGGTATATGGGCATGTTTGGCCGTACCTCGAAGTCTTTTTTTTTTTTTATAACTCAAAATTTAGGGGTATAGATTTAAATTGCTTTAATAGATTTTATTATATTTTGCTCAAATGTCTCTAAGGACCCAAACCAAACATATTGGTCAGCATATCTGCAAAATTCCGGTAAAAAAAAACACAAGTCAAGTGGCTGTTATAAAATACATATTTTCAAAATTTGTTTTACCGGTTTCATTCAAAGTTTAGTGAATTTTAAAGATTCATGATCCAAACCCATGTGCAAAATCGCAAACAAAATATATTATGGTTCAGAAATAATTGGCAAAAACAAAAATTAACCTTCATTTAAAATGGATTTTTTTCAAATACAACTTATGGTGAGGATCTGTTATAGCACAAGCAAAGCAAATGTAGTCCCTTTTTAAATATATTTTCAAAGACCCCTCATGTATGGTTTATTTAAATTTTTTGACAATTTTAGGGATAAATATTTTTTATTTGGTTTTGGGGATAAATGAGTGAGGAAGTTTGTGTAATGTTTTTGCACTTTTTACTAGATTACATTGTATGTTGTAGTTGTTGTAATCATTTCATATCTAGACTTGAATTTATATTCTTGAACCATATATAATATACATTAATTATGGTAAATTTTTGGAAAAAGTGAACAATTTATCATGTACTATTTATATGTGTGTCACATATGTTTTTAGATTGGTGCAGACAAATGGATGGTTATAACAGAAATATTATTTAAAGTAGCTCAACATCTTCAAACAACCAGTGAATCTGCACTAAGTAAAAGAGGTCATGGTCTACAAAAGTTTTCTGATTTTCTTCGTATTGTTTTCAACAGCAAAGGAAAATCAAATGGTATACAACAGACTGATGCTTCATATAAGGTAATTAAACATGCTATACAGCAATTATATTTGTTATTTTACTCTGTTCAATTAGTATTGTGTTTGTTTTATTTGTTCTTCAAAATTGCTAATTAATATTATTTGAGATCCATAAATTAAAAATTAATAATATTTTGGATGAGAAAGGAATTTAAGTCTTTATTGAACATTTTAAGTTTTCTTTTCTTGCTTTCATTATAAATACAAAAATTTGATAACATACCTATGCTAATCTATTACTTTGTTTCTGTTCTTGTGTTTTCAGAATTTATAAACTTATTTTCAATATTTACTATCATCTTCTTGGTGGTATGACTTATTGTTATTTATGAAATAGTTCTGTCCAAGTACTGTTTTTGGTAAATTGGGCTTTGATAAAAGTATTGTTAGCTATAATGTTATTCTCTGGAATAGACTCAGGAAAGTTCATTGGATAAGAGTGTTGATGAATAAATGCACAATGTCAAAGAACACTAGCTTGTAAACAATAAGGATTGTGATTTATTTAATTGTATTATGTAAAATTTCATGTTTTCAGACACTAAAATGTGATTTGCTTATATTGTAGTTTCAGTTTTTCCCTTTTATTTTATTTAGTTCTTGATTAAAAGCCGTTTTTCTATTTAAAAAAAAAATTTAAACAGAATTTTCTTAAAGTACAATTTGTTTAAACAATAGTTATATATACTTTTCATCAATTACTGATAAATTTCAACATTTTATATAAATATTCTTTCAATTTGTGTAAGCGATGAAAATAAACCATAATTACACTATTTTCACTTCTTAAAAACTCAAAATGGTCGTTGTAAATAAATTTTAAATGTTTTGTGTTTTATAATTTGTATTAAAATTTAATTACTGTATTTAATTGAAATTACAGGTTTATATTGAGCCAGAAGTCAAAAAGACCACTGGAAGTACATGGTCTACTCCAAGAACTCCTGTAAACATTAATGCTAAAATTATTAACTTTTGGTGCTTTAGCCCTGGTTTTGGGTAAGCTCATATATGAGACTTTAAAGATTAATAGTACTTGTATTTGTGGTATAGATATATTAAATTAAACTATTTTTGCTAAAGACTATAGGTACTTTCCACTAATTTAATTATACTAGTGAACAGTTGTAGGACAACCTTGTAACGATATTGAAGTTCACCTTTGTAAATAAACATATAATAATTTCATTTGTTTAATTACAATAATAATAATAAATATATATAGTAACCTCCATGGTATATTTGTTCAGCAAAATAATCTCATTGATCTTCAATCGCATGGCTCAACTCTGATAGACTATCCAGATCTGTATTTTGAAATACGGTCTTCACTGTCTTCATTTTGTTCGCTGACTCAGCCTCTTTATATTTAAGTATGGCTCTTACATACTATTGAGCAATTCTGACGAAATCCTGGATATTTGAGAAAGTGATCTTTGATAATGGCTTTGGTATTGCTATAGATATTCGTAAATATAGGTAGTACATATTTTAATTTTGGAAAATTTCTAAAATAAATCCACGTGTAAAAAAATTTCTCAAAGTGCTTCATGTCTACTGAAATTATTTGAAGAAAATTCATGCTTTCTAAAAAAAAATTCTCTAAGTAGGGGGGTTTTCTGGATTACTTAATAAACCCTCTTGTATGACCTTCCAGATCTTGGTTTATCGCAAGATCCATTATTTCACTTACGCCATTTCTATCTTCTTTGACCATCTGCTCTTTTTTTCATCATGATTTATTTAAAGCATCATTGCATTCCACTTATCCACTGAATCTTTCAGTATATTTTCAGATTATAAACACACTCTTAGTTGTTAAGAAAGATTTTCTCTTTCAGGCTGCCATGTCTTGGAATCAAAAAGTGTATGTATCGCATTGTCTACCATTACTAAGCATTCACAGTAGTCACATGTCGCTTCTTCACAAATGTTGAATGTTTTCAAGTATGCTTTATAATTACCATGCTCTGTAAAGGTTTTTCCATTTGTCCGGATCAGAAATCATCTCCCTGATCTGAGTCCCATCGAGCCTACCACCTATGCAGTACTTTTTTTTACCTTGCCATCTTCTTGTTGTTTTCTCTTTATTGGGAGTCATTGGTGAGATCAAAATTCATTAGCGTTTTGAAAATTTCAGTCCTTTCTAGAACCAATAAATTTATAAGGAGCACACCTGCCAGTACCAGGACAACACTTATACTGTGTGCAACACGTCGATATAATCCTCAAGGTCACCCTTTGATGTATTGATGGCATTTATTCCTTACCTCATGTTTTTCAAACAGCTTCACCCACATTGGTGCTGCATATATAATGTGTTATAATGTTTCACTGTAGAAAGGACCTTTCTTCTTCCCTATCTAGGCCCGCCAATGTTGGCATAAATCTTGCCAAGTTAGCCACTGCACCCACTGCCCTATCTGCTGCCTTTTCAATTGCAACTTCTAAGAAGAAAAACTTCCATCTGTGTGTGACTAAAATGGCTTTAATTTTTGCAACCACCAATGGTTTTCAGATTTCTTTTCCTTAACCCAATGCTGGATTTTATCTAGACATTCATTTACTCATATCTCAAGTGTTTATATGCTCTCTACTGGATTTATAATAATAGCTTAGTCTCCAAACCCCAAGATTCTAGTCTTATTTTGCAGCTTCAAATTTATAAAACTTTTGTATCGTATTCCACAGAAAAAGTTCCATATGAGGCCCTTGGTGAGATCAGCCTGACATTTCCTCTTGAACTGAAATCTCTCCCTCTATGTAGATAATTTACCAATTATTTAAGTAACTCTCTATCATTCTTATATGGTATCCCAGAAAGGACCGGATATTTTCTCATTTTAAAAATAGGGTTATTTTGTGATCAATTATTTAATCTTAACATTTGTACAAATGTGAATAAAACAAGAGTAAAAAATGTATGATTTTAGTATAGTCTTTAACAACTAATATTACGTGGAGAAAAAAAATCATCAATAATACAATCATTGCACATTTTAACATTGTCTTTGTCAAAAGTTTTAGTGATATATTAAAGGAAAGAAAAGCATAAACAAAATTTTTAGTAAATTCTACTATCTTTTATTGTGTCTTGCCGACCATAGTTTCACCAGTGACAGCATTTACAAGGCAGGTTAACACAGACTGAAGAAAGAGAACAAGAACAGTTACTTGGCTAGCAAACAAAAGTGTAAACAAACAGGGTGTGGAGAGGAATGGGAGACTTCTGGTATAAGAGCAGATAATGGTTTCAATAGTGGTGAATTTGACAAAAAAAAAGGTTTTGATAGAAAAGGTTATTAAAATAATTTGTTTGTTTTACAAAACCAAGTAGTCAGCTTTTGCCCAAACTATAAGTTTACAAATTTAATTTTAAAGTATTTTCTCCCATCTGATAAGGTACATGGCACAGCTCCCATCTGATAAGGTACATGGCACAGCTCCCATCTGTTATAGGTAATGCTTATTTAACGACAAGCCTTATTTGCCATAACACAGCTACATCACAGGGCTTCAACCTGTCTCTGTCAGCCTTATTCACAACTATCCACAAATATCTCATGGAAAATTTGTTAAAACTACCTGCAAACTGACCAGTAGCTGAGGCTTGCTGTACTAGTATAATCTAAAAGATGATATAGGGATTTGGAACAATCATATTATCCTTACTTTTAAAAATGAATTGGACTCGATTTTTGAAAAGCTAAATACAGTTGTTCTTTTTTATTTTATATAAAACCACTTTTTATTAACTAACAAAATTTGTATTAATTTATTTACACACGCTAACTTAGATACCACTGTTTACTCCATGTTATTAAAACACCAGATTGAATAGATTTTTCGCCAATTTGTGTGTGTTTATATATGATCTATCCTAATGTGCATTTATGTATGTCAATCATTTTTTCAACAAATATTTTCCCCTTCCAACAATTGTTACACTTTTATGTTTGTTAATATGTATACATATAATCATTTTTATAGCAATGAAGGGAGGTATTTATAGAAAGGCTTTGGAAAGAGATATTTTTAACTAAGAAGTTATTAATTAAATAATTGTAAATTTTTTGTCGAAAATTCCTAATTTAAACAAATTTTGACAAACAATTACGTGGTATAAATATTTTAATATTTTTCGGTACATTGGAAAGCAAATTTAATATATTGTTTTCAGGAATATGTGTGATTCTTGTGGGTTCATTTTTGTGAACAAGATTTTAAAGTTTGTGTATGAAATGGAACAACAAAAGTTTTTGATTTTGGGGAGTAGTACTTGACCGAAAAAGTTGTGTGGTATGGTGATCATTATGTTGTATTATTGGAATACAAATTTGATAATATTTTAAGTTTAAAACCATCACTCCTTTTAGAACCATTTTTTAAATACTTTATAAACCTTGTCAAATTGTTCAGTTTTATGTTGTTTATATATATTTATTAAAACATGTAATGATGTGCATTCGGGTAGCCACCGTATTACCAAAGCACTTGGAATATTTATACAGATAACCTATGATGTGTTAAACATGCAAAAAATATTGTAAGCAATATCTTCTTTACAAATAATAAAAAATATCATAAAATAATTTGAAAATAAAATTATTTATAATATAACGTTATTTCACTCAATATTTGCAGAAGTTTATTAACATATTTGTTGTTTTATAGACTGTGTATTTCCTTTTTATAGGATGCGTTCATTGTTAGAACAAGGAGTACATAGTATAATTATAACAAGTGGAACATTATCACCGCTGCAAGCAACGATATCAGAACTTGGCATTCCTATTAATGTACAGCTAGAAAACCCTCATATCATCAAATCTAACCAGGTACATTTGATTACCACATTTATATTTGTTGTTTAAGACCAGTTCAGAGGAATTAGACACTGTAGGCCTTACTGAAGTGCTGTTAATCATTACCTCAATGAATGTTTACTATGTTCTGTGCTTTGTCGATTTCATTAACCCTCCAACTGTTCAATGTTAAAGGTTTTATTTTCTTAAAAAATTAATAAAAAATATTAATTTTACACAAAACCTAACTTATAAGACATTATTTTTCTCAGAAAGATGCATAGAATCCATCTATGTAAAAAAAAATTTTTTTTTTGTAACGGTTTTGGAGTAAGTATGTTACATGTCAAAAACGACGTTATCATTTTTCAAGAAAAAGCTGATTCATCCAAAATCAAAAGCTTACCACCTTTTTCTAAGATATACAAAAGTTTTGTGTACTATTTGTGAATATATTTAGGGAAAAAAAAAAATTAATTGTTATATTTTTAAAATTTAAAAAAATATTTTACGTAAAAACTGAATTTTCTCTTTATTTTTTCAAAAAAACATTAAAAATAGTAAAATATATTTTATACAGAACTTCTATAAGTCATTATATTCAGAAAGGTGCATAGATTTTAGGTGTGTAGTGAAAAAAAAAGTTAGATGTAAAACATTTGTAGTTATTATGTAAAATGGCCAAAAATCGGAAAGTGGCGTAGGCAAGAATTTCACAGAAATGGTAATGTACACCATAATAAAAAAAATTTGGAATTTTTTCAATTATTAAAACAGGTTTGAATTATATTTGTGAATATATTTAGAAGAGGAAAAAAAACATTTGTTACATTTCCCAAAAAAAATTACCATTTTTTTAAAAAAAGGTAACTTTATTCTTTTCTTTTCAAAAATTTACCAAAAATAGTAATATGTATGGAAAACACAAATTCTATATATTATTATATTTAGAAAGGTGCATATAATTTAGCTGTCTAGTGGAAAAAAAGTTAGATGTAAAACATTTGGAGTTTATATGTGAAATACCAAAAAATCCGAGAGTAACGCAGGCAAGAATTTCACAGAAATGGTAATGTAAATCCTACAAAAAATTTTTTTAAATATTTTCAACAGTTACTACATATTTGTGACATATTTGTGGATAAAAGTTGCTAAAAAGAAAAATCAATTTTGAAAATTTTCATTAGACATGGGTCATTTATGATAAAAATCTACCTTCACAATAGCCTAGACGTTGAGGTTAGGGCTGTGAAAAAAAAACCAAAAATATGAAATATCACTAATAAATACACTCTACAAACATTGACACATTTATTATAAGTTGTATATACATTTATATATTATGTATATACATATTATAATAAATAAATGGTTTCTTGAAACTAAAAGTTCCAATAGCAAATCTAGAACTAAGTCTGACTAGTACAAGATTTGGCTAGACTAGGCCGAAAATATGAATTATCACTCATAACTACACTCTACAAACATTGACACATTTATTTTAAGTTGTATAAACAAATTATAATAAAAAAATCACTTAGTGAAACTTATATTCACTATAAAAACACAAAGCTATTGCACATTGAAATTTCCACATCGGCAAAAATCTTGCGAGATCGAAGTAACAAATTTGAGGTTATTCTACGTTTTATAAAGTACTACAGCCTTTGTATTTTTCCTTCTACAGATGTGTTTCAAATACAAGGTTAAACATTGAAATCTCCTCTTTACAGTTATATCAAAAACGACAAGATTGTATAAAAATAAAGATCGGATTCTTCAAGACTGTCTAGACACTGAATATCGCAAACCGGTCTGAAAGTTCAGAGGATCATTTCCTAGAATGGATATAACTCGTAAACTATATAAATTAGGATGATTTCGTCTTCATAGTTCGAAAGAGGAAGAAAAATACTATATAATATTGTCAACTTGTAACATTTGGACAAGTTTTACCATTTCGAAAAAATATATGAACATATAGGTGATATTTTCTATATAAAACTCGCCGCGAGAAACTGTCGCAATCTAGCGCTAACAAGGTAAACTTCAGTCTAGTCTTATTTCTCTACTACGCGCTATATAAAATTTTCTAAACTTGGTTATGAAAGATTAAAAAATTACATTTTCAATGGTATAGAATACATTTCGATAATATAATATCTACTAGGATAAAAGTTGAATTGCAAAAAATGTAATTTTTAGCGTGTAAAAAGGAGTTAAAATTCTTGATTTTGTTTAATTTTTATATAATAAAAACTATTTCACCTAGAAACAAATGAAAACCACAGATTGGATAAGAAAGAAACGATCTATGGAACAGTGTTATGTTTGATCAATTTGACAGAAATGTCAAATTAAGAATATTAGACAAACATGACGTTAGTTTTGTTTACAAATTGTTACCGCAAATATTTGACGTTACACATCAAAAATACGTGAAATTCAGCAATTTTTGGAATATTATTTATAACTTTTGTGGTATTTTTTTTTGCATGATTATGTATCTACGGATAATTAGCTTTCCAACACTATTTTTTTTATTGCAATAGGACGATTCTAAGTGGGCGAAATGTTGAATTGCAAAATATGTGTTTTATAGCCAACTTGTCCGGAGAATGGGTACGGTTTTGGGCCTTTAACAGTTGGAGGGTTAAAATTTTGGTATTATGAAAATAATAATACAGTGGAAGTTGTTTAACTCTATAATCACTAGACAACCACAAATGAGGTCGTTCGGAGACGCATGATTTATTCCATCGACCGGAAAACACATATTTTGCAATTCAACATTTCGCCCACTTAGAATCGTCCTATCGCAATAAATAAAATACCATTGGAAAGCTAATGTTCCGTAGATGCATAATCATGCAAAAAAATAGCACAAAAGTTATAAATAATATTTTAAAAATTGGTAAAGTTTGCATATTTTTATGCGTAAAATCAAAGATTTAAACTGTGGCATCGGTTTTAGTAAAAGCGACGCCATTTTTTCTCATATGATCACAAATCTATTTTTCTGTCAAACAGGTTGACCAAAACACTGTTCTGTAGATCACATCTTTCTGATTCCATCTATGGTTTACAAATTGTTCTATGTGTCATAGATCGCAAGATATTTCTACTTGACCATAGTAGTACATTACGGAACAAATTTCACTTGACATTCGGGGCAGTTTACTAAATAAGATAATCGGTTATTCAATCGATATTTTGTAACCAATCTTTACAGAATGTTGTAGAAGAGATTTCATTCTACAAGTTGGTATTACTTGATATATCCTATAGTTCCTTTCAAGATCTTTTTTTAACTCGGAATACAGTTAAGTTTGTGACATAAATTGACACGGAAAGGTGTGGCGCTTTGTTTTGGGATTATATATTTCTGTTTGTGTATACAAATTGTATATAAATTGTGTATACAAGTTACAATATATGTGGTTTTATTTCTAAAGTTTATTTTTTGAGTGAAGTTCTAGTTTTTGAATGGTTTATATTTGGGATAACCAAGAGGTAAGTTATAAACCTAGGCCTAAAAGGAAATTTTCTTATATGGAGTGTTTTATTTGATTATACATATGTATAAGTGTATTATACACTTTACAATAGTGTGTGTTATTGTTTGTAGAGTTTATTATTTTAGTGAAATCGAGCTTTAGATAGTTACAAGTTAGGCCTAGGTTGTCGAGGTAACAAACCTAACCTAACTTTTAGGGGAAAACATTATTTTTATTTTGAAAATTTTAGAATTAGATTTTTTTACCAATTTTTATTCACATTTATACTAGAAAATGTTTGTAATATTTGAAAAAAAATGTAAAACAAAATTTTCTATGCTCAATTGGACTTTGAAGTGAAATTTAGCATTTGATTTTTTGTGTTTATTTTGTTCTTTGCCATACTGACTCCAAAATTATTTTTCAAACTTTTTTTTCATTACACTACTAAATTCTATGAACCTTTCTGAATATAATGATGTTCAGTTCATTATAAAAGTTGGTTTTCCATAAATATTACTATTTTTGGTGAATATTTGAAAATAAGCGTAACAAATTCCCTTTTTTCGTAAAATAATTTTTTTAATTTTGAAAATTTAACATTTTTTATCCCCCCTAAATATATTCACAAATATATTACAAATCTCTAGTAATAGTTGAAAAAATTCCAAAAAAAATTTGTATGGTGTACATTACCATTTCTGTGAAATTCTTGCCTCCGTTACTTTCCGATTTTTTGCGATTTGACATATCTTCAAATGTTTTACATCTAACTTTTTTTTTCACCACACAGTTAAATTCTATGCACCTTTCTGAATGCTATATAGAAGTTGTGCTTTCCATAAATTTTACTATTTTTGGTCAATATTTGAAAATAAGCGTAACAAATTCCCTTTTTTCATAAACCAATTTTTTTTTTTTTTTTTCTAAATATATTCACAAATATTATACAAAACTTTTGTATATCTTGAAAAAAGGTGGTAAGCTATTGATTTTGGATGATACAGGTTTTTCTGAAAAATGTTAACTTCATTTTTTGACACCTAACATACTTACTCCAAAACCGTTTCATATATATATATATATATATATATATATATATATATATATATATATATAAATTCTACGCATCTTTCTGAGAAAAATGATGTCTTATAAGTTAGGTTTTGTATAAAAATAATATTTTTTATGAAAACAAAACTTTTACAAAACCTTTAACATACGCTGATAACAGAGTTACAAAGTTAGGTGCTTAAGTAAATAAAACTTAACAAAATACAATTTTATCACAATATAAATTTATTTCCAGTCTAACACATGAAATCGTCATTTTTAAATAATGACAATTACATTTATAAAAAATTTATATATATAAAAAATACATATATAAAAAAATTGACGGCAAATTCCACAGCGTTAGTGTGAACCATCATCTCCACTTTCACCGGTAGGATTGTTTTTGTCTCACTCCTGTTAACCATTTCACCATGCATTCGTCAACATCAGGATTATCCTGTCCTCTTGTTCTTTTTTGGTCCTTTCCTCTTTTGTTTGATGCACTATACATAATTTTACTCTTATGTTTTAAATACATAGATAACATATCCATGTCCTTTACCACTTCATAGATAGCGGAGGCTTTTTCCGCTAAATTTAATGTTTTGTGCACTCGTTTCGATATAGACAAGGTGGAAAACACAGTTCAACAAAAAGTGAAACACTAACATTAATTTGTAAAAAAAAGACATAAATTTCAGCAAGAGTGTAACAAACCAAATGACAGGTCCCTGCAAGGGAGAAAACAGGTCCCTGCCAGTCCCTAGAACTGGCAATGTAAAGTTTCTTTGTTTTAAAAATTAATAAAATATATTATTTTTACACAAAACCTAACTTATAAGACATCATTTTTTTCAGAAAGATGCGTAGAATTTATCTATGTAAAAAAAATAATAATAATAAAAAATTATATGAAACGGTTTTGGAGTAAGTATGTTAGATGTCAAAAAATGAAGTTAACTTTTTTCAGAAAAACCTGTATCATCCAAAATCAATAGCTTACCACCTTTTTCCAAGATATACGTAAGTTTTGTGTAATATTTGTGAATATATTTAGGGAAAAAAATAAATAAATTTGTTACATTTTCAATATATATATATTACGCAAAAGGGGGCTTATTTTCAAAAATTCACCAAAAATAGTTACATTTATGGAAAACACAACTTCTATATATCATTATATTCAGAAAGGTGCATAGAATTTAGCTCTGTAGTGAAAAAAAAAAGTTAAATGTAAAAACTTTAGAGTTATTACGTCATACAGTAGAACCCCTCTAATCCGCCCTCGGGTGGTCCGTTACTCCGGTTAATCCGACCGTGCTCGAGCTCGCGACATTGTGCCGAATCGCCGACTTGTCGATGACTCACGGCCCGTCTGGCGCCATTCTTTCCGGTTTGTTATCGCTTTCCCGCTTCAGTGCTGTGTCATCTCTCGTGAAAAATTAAACACTACAAAGCTTTTTTACAGATTCCCCTCTGTCAAGTCTTTTGACACATTTAACCGCGTCTGAAACGAAACCAACACACGCTTCCGTATTCCCGTTTTCGTAACTCGCTCATTTTTATTTACTGTATATACTGTACGTAGATCATAACCAGTCAAAGACAAGAAGAAAACTGAAAAGAAATGTTATATTTTTTATAATGTATACTAAATTGATTCGTGGAAAAAAAGCGGCCCATCAAACGTTTTTGCCTTTGTATGTCTGCTATACCGACGGGTGCCAATGCCGCGGTGTTTTTATGCCGCCGACAATGGGATACCACTATCGACAAAGTCGTTTAACTCGTCGCTGCTTTGATGCCGCGGAGTTTTTACGGCGCCGACAATGGGACACCGCTATCGACAAAGTCGTTTGACTCGCCGCCGCTTTGGTGTTTCAATTACTGTACAATTTGTTTTTGGAAACTCTCATCCAACCAGTACACTACGATATAGGCCGGTTAACAGAAGTTCTACTGTACTTGCAAAGTTTATATATAGACTTTATTATATAGACTTTTAAAAGTTTATATATCACTTATTTCACTTTAAAAAAATCTGTTTATATAATATGTAATAAATATTGACTTTTTTCGGATAATCCGACCTTTTTTGCGTTCCGACCATGCCCCCAGTCCCGAAGGTGACGGATTAGAGGGGTTCTACTGTGTAGCCAAAAATCGGAAAGCAACGAAGGGAAGAATTTCACAGAAATGGTAATGTACACCATACAAAAATAATATTTTGGAATTTTTTCAACTATTTCTAGAGAATTATAATATATTTGTGATTATATTTAGGGGGGATAAAAAAAGTTACATTTTCAAAATTAAAAAAATTATTTTACGAAAAAAGGGAATTTGTTACGCTTATTTTCAAATATTCACCAAAAATAGTAATATTTATGAAAAACCAACTTTTATAATGAACTGAATATCATTATATTCAGAAAGGTTCATAGAATTTAGTAGTGTAATGAAAAAAAAGTATGAAAAATTATTTTGGAGTCAGTATGGCAAAGAACAAAATAAACACAAAAATCGAAGGCAAAATTTCACTTCAAAGTCCAATTGAGCATAGAAAATTTTGTTTTACATTTTTCAAGTATTACAAACATTTTCTAGTATAAAGTGAATAACAATTGGTTAAAAAAAAAATCAAATTCTAAAATTTTCAAAATAAAAATAATCTTTTCCCCTAAAAGTAGACGACAGAAGTTAGGTTAGGTTTGTTACCTCGACAACCTAGGCCTAACTTGTAACTATCTAAAGCTTGATTTCACTAAACTAATAAACTCTACAAACAATAACACACATATAAACTTGTATAATACACTTATACACTTGTATAATCAAATAAAACACTCCATATAAGAAAATTGCTTTTAGGCCTAGGTTTATAACTTACCTCTTGGTTATCCCAAATATAAACCATTCAAAAACTAGAACTTCTCTCAAAAAAATAAACTTTAGAAATAAAACCACATATATTGTAACTTGTATACACAATTTATATACAATTTGTATACACAAACAGAAATATATAATCCCAAAACAAAGCGCCATGTCTTTCCGTGTCAATTTATGTCACAAACTTAACTGTATTCCGAGGTAAAAAAGATCTTGAAAAGAACTATAGGATATATCAAGTAATACCAACTTGTGAAATGAAATCGCTTCTACAACATTCTGTAAATATCGGTTACAAAATATCGATTGAATAACCGATTATCTTATTTAGTGAACTGCCCCGAATGCCAAGTGAAATTTGTTCAGGTTACTACTATAGTCAAGAAAAATATCTTGCGATCTATGACACATAGAACAATTTGTAAACCACGGATAGAAAGAGAAAGATGTGATCTACAGAACAGTGTTTTAGTCGACTTGTTTGACAGAAAAATAGATTTGTGAACATATGAGACAAAATGGTGTTGTTTTTAATTACAACGGCACAGTTCAATCTTTGACGTTACGTATCAAAAATATGCAAACCAGCAATTTTTGGAATATTATTTATAACTTTTGTAGTATTTTATTTATTTATTTATTTTCATGATTATGCATCTACGGAACATTAGCTTTCCAACGGTATTTTATTTATTGCGATAGGACGATTCTAAGTAGGCGAAATGTTGAAATGCAAAATACGTGATTTAATTGAACTATCCGTCATTCATCGACCACATATGTGGACGTTTGCCAGATGAAGGGTTAGCAATGTTACTTTGGCTATATTACGGGCTGATTTTCATCATTTTCTTAATGAATTTTTTTTGTTTTAACTTCGAATTATCCAACAAATGTTCAATTTATAATTCTTTTTTCTATATTATCTATATAATAATGTCAAGGGACCTTGGTAAAAGTTAAAATTATCGGCGATTTCGAATTAGGCAGGTTCAACTGTAATACCAAATTTATTTATAATTAGGGATCATTGGAATCATTTGAACAATTTGAGGAAGTTAATGATTTTATTAAATTTACATAGAAAATAAAATATGTTTATATCTATAAGTACACCTCATTCATTACTAAAGTCTAATTTACCTAATGTGGAAAATTTAATTCACACAATATCCCACCAATCATTGAAAACTGTTATTTTAAAATCTACAAATATTTGTAATAAAAATCCTTGCAGAGTTTATGTTAAAAAGTTTCTTACTTTTGATTGTATCAGTATTAGGCACTGTTTAGCATATAATTATGACTCAGTTTCTTATTTTTCAGATTTGTGTTACAATATTAAAGCGAGGACCTGGCAATGAAGAGTTGAAGTCTTCATACGAAAATAGGCAAGTGTTCTTACTATAAACATTGATTCTCAAACTTAAAAAACATTAATTATATATGAAAAACAAACTATTATTTGCAATAAAATTAATTTAAAATGTTGATTGTATTTACGTTCTGGAGTTCTTTTTAAGACAATCGCATTCATGTCATTAAAGTTTTCAGTAATACAACTTGACACATTTAATTGGTGTGTCAGATTGGTTGATTTTTTACTTGTATCAATGCAAATGCATATAGATGGAACTGCGTTAAAAGAAGTCAATAAAACCAAATTTCTGGGTTTAATTATGGACAAAAAGTTAAGTTGGGATCTTCATGTTGAACATATATCAAATAGAGTTTCCATTGGCCCTTTTGCTCTGTTCAAATTATCTTTATTCTATACCCAGGATATTCTGAAAATGATTTATTCGCACACATTCATTCCCATGTAGCTTTTGAGATCAATGTGTATAATGCCACCATTAAAAGAATTTGAACAGGATATTCCTTTCACAAAAAAGACCAATAAGTTTTGTTTTGAAATTATATTGGCGGCATTCTGTGAAGAGTGAGTTCAGGAATCTCAAAATAATGACAGTCTACTACATTTCTCAATGCATCTTGTACACTAGACAGCATTCCAGCATGATCTCACTGATGGGAGATAAACATAGTTATTTTACTAGGTACAGAAATAAATACCTTTTTCTAAATATTTTTTACAGGAATAAATTTACTGTTTCTATAAATATAAAAATGAAATGAAACCTAAAGTTACATTGTATGCCAATATAGTAATATTTCTATTGTGGTGGAAATTGAATATTTGAATAATCTCTCGAGAATGAAAACTAGTACAATTAGATGTGAAACAACATAACAGCTGCTCATTAAAATGTATTTAGATAAAACATTACCATTTCACCATGTAGATGTATTGTATTTTGTCTCGTTTGAAAATTTGAATTTCCTGAATTGGTCTCCCAGACAATAAAGGTATTTTTCTGTATGTTTTTTCTATATAAGATTTCTGTAATTTTATGTCTATTCTCTGTCTATAAATTCATTAGTTTGAATTATCATTTCAAAAGTATCATTTAATACTTGTTTGTGTACTAAAATGACATATTGTGGTAGGCGTTGTACGTGGCTTGGGATTATTTCTGTTATTGTGAACTTATTTAGTTAGGTATGTTTATTTATTTATTATAATTTGTGTATACAAATTATAATATCTGTATCATTGTTTGTGGAATTTATTGTTTTGAGTGAATTTATTGTCAGACTTATCTAATACTGAGGCTGTCTAGAGATAGATTATGTTATATCTGGTCTAACCTTTTTAGCAAATATCCATTTGTTTACATATAAAAATCATTTTGTCTAATGAAAATTTTATAAATTGATTATATTTTTTCCAAAATGTATATAAGTTTTTATAGGCCTATCTATAAATTTTTTCAAAAAATGCTGATATATGTAAATATAAGCTTTCATTTGGCATTTTGCTTTTGGTTTTTGTAAGAATTTTTTATTTCTGAGATAGTAACTAATGAAAATTTTATAAATTGATTTTTCTTTTTAGCAACTTTTATCCACAAATATATTACAAATCTCTAGTAATACTTGAAAAAAATTTTTTTTTAATTTATATGGTGTACATGTTTATAAATTTATATGTAGTATCCGTGTGATTTTATGTGTTATTTTAATGTATAACGATCTCAACCGAGTGAAAAAGAAAATAAAACTCTGAAGATGGAGCGTACGCTTCGAAACGCGTAAGTGTATATATAAAAAAAGTCACCTGGCGGAAACCAAAGGTAATTTAATTGTTAGTTAAAATAAATAAAACAAACCTTCAGAATAACAGAAATATAATCCCAAGTCACATACCACTCCACCTTTCACATGTCATTTTAGTACACAAACATCGCTAACTTCCAAATAAAAAACAATAACCTATAAAAAACTCTAGGACATAGCAAATACTACCAACAGATAGAATGAAATCTTCTCTACAACATACTGTAAAGATCGGTTACAAAATATCGATTGAATAATCGATTATCTTATTTAGAAAACTGCACCGAAATAAAAATGAGTTTGGTTACTACTTTGGTAAAATATATATATCTCGCGATCTATGATAGATACAAAAATATGTAAAGCACAGATCGAAAGAGAAAGATGTGATCTACAGAACAGTGTTTTGGTCGACCTGTTTGACAGAAAAATAGATTTGTAAACATCTGAGAGGAAAAAAATGGCGTCATTTCTACTTACAACCGCACAGTTCAAATATTTGATTTTACGCATAAAAAATATTCAAAATTTACCATTTTTAAAAATATTATTTATAACGTTTTGTGGTTTTTTTTTTTTACATGATTATGTATCTACGGAACATTAGCTTTCCAAAGGTATTTTATTTATTGCGATAGGACGATTCTAAGTGGGCGAAATGTTGAATTGCAAAATACGTGTTTTCCGGTCATTAGACTAAACCATGCGTTGAAAATCGACCCGCTAGCGGGTCTAGTATGGCCTGTAGAGTTAAGGGGACAAGAGCAAAAAATTTACCAGTTGGTTATTTCAACCAAAAAAAAAAGGTTGGATGTACCAGCAGATTTTTCAAGATTGGTTTGAAAAGATTTTTGTGTCTCAAGTACATAAACATCTTGACTCAAAAAATTTGCCAAAGAAGGCTGTTTTGTTAATTGACAAGGCACCTTCACACCCAGCTACACGTGTGCTTAAATCTTCTGATGGGCAAATTTTCGCACAGTTTTTGCCCCCAAATATTACTGCGCTGATACCACCTATGGACCAGGGAGTCATTGCAACAATGAAGAGAACATACAGAACAAAGTTGTTACTGTAAAAAATCGAAGAAGGCTGCGATCTCAAAGAATTTTGGAAAAATTATATAATTTTGGATAGCATTTACGATATTGGTTCTGCATGGGATTACGTCAAACCCTCAACCCTTGTTAAATCATGGAGAAAACTCTTTCCGAGTATCGAAACAAATGTCAACCAACCATTTGTGAAGAAGAAAATGAAGTCATGCCGACCCGCTACACTTGTTGACCTATTGACATCCGTTCCGGGAGATGAGAATGTCGACGAAGAGAACATAGAAGAGTGGCTGGAATGTGACGCAAGTGTGCCGGGGTTTGAATGACTGACTGACGTAGAGATAACGAACAAAGCAATGGGATTGAACGAGAACGAAGAACAAAGTGAAAGCTCAGAAGATGAGGCACTTCACAAAACTGCTGATGAGGAGGACGACACACGAAACTGCTTTGCAGCACGTAGACGGATTGCTTCAATATTTAGAGGAACAAGATGACGACGCACACTGGTAGAAAAACTTATGTTAATTAAAGAAAAGATGTTTCCAAAGCAAGAAGCAAAAGCGAGTGACTGATTTTTTTAGAAAGGCATAACAACACTTTTTGTTAACAGTACAGTACATACAGTATTTTTTTTTTATTTACTGTTCTTTTTTTTAGTGATTTAGATGTAGAGCAAAGGTTTCTGCTGTACTGTATATATTTTTAAAGTTTTACATATCATGTTTTTTTGTACAATAAAACATAGTTTTTATGCTGAAATATTTTTTTCGTGTTTTCACGTCATTTTTAGTCTTTTTTCGGGTTATTCGCGATTTTCGCTATCCGTGGTGCCCTTGCCACACAATTCCGCAGATAATCGGGGCTCTACTGAATTTTATTTTTAACAGTAACTTGGTCATATAACATAAGCATAGTGAGTGAGGCTAATTTAAAATACTCCCAAGTAGATAAATATATAACAAAATTTTCCAGTGTTGTGAGTGAATACATGTGTTCACTTTCTCGTTATTATGTAAAATTGTTGTTCTTCTGTTCCTAGTAATACAATAAACTAACATGTCATTCTTGTTTTAGAGATCGGCCAGAGTACCTTAGAGATTTAGGACAGACACTACTTAATTTCAGTAGAAAGATACCCGATGGTTTTCTGGTATTTTTCCCCTCTTACCAAGCACTGACTACCTCTGTAAACCATTGGCAGCAAAGTGGTCAATGGAGTAAAATAGCAGAAGTTAAGGTAATAAATACTTGAAATTAATAAGTTGTCTGATTTAATTTTAAAACATTTATCAAGAACAGGAAAAAATAAAGAGGAGAATTTGTTTGGATACTAATTGTTTTAAATTCATAACCTTTTACTTTGGCATTAGATTATTAGATTTGAAGAAAATAATTGAATTCTTAAATAAAATGAACTGATGAAATTAAATAACAAGTATGCATATTATAACTTGACCAGAATTTGAATTGAATCAGGCTTTGCACGTTCATGGCTTATAAACCTGGATGAATTCTTCACCTTGTTTTAGGTTATCACCACTACCAGATTAAAATCCTTTTCAAGTTATTGAACAATGTAAATCAAATGAACATTTGAAAGTTACCATATTGAGACCTAAATTAAGTACTTATATTTTTGTTGTATGATTTATTTATTTATTCATTCATTACAGCCAAAAGACATATATATGGATAAGCTACGTCCAATATAACATAAGATTAAAAATAACCAAACAAAATACAATTTGAACAAAGATAAGAAATCATAACTATTAAAGGGAGGTGGGAAACAAACATTACAAAATTTAAATGCAATTAAAATTTTAATTTTACAATATTCGATAAAAATTGGTCATAATTTAAATAGAATAATTATTAACTAATGCTTCAACATATAACACTTTTAAAAGAAATATAACATACACAAATGAGAGAGCTTCAAAATTTGTAATTCAAAATTTGACCAAAGAACCTAACGAACCCGTAAAGAGAAAGTAAATTAAATTAATAAATAATAAATTTCAGTTAGCTGGAGCATTTTATCAAAATAATTAAAAGTAAAAAAAAAAAAAAAAAAAAAAAAAAATTAAAAGAAAAAATTCTGATGCACTCTTATTTCTTTATTTTAGATTAAGACATTGTAGAATAAGTAACTTGTATTTAACTATGTACTTAGAATAAGTGGTAGATTAAGATGTTAATTGTATACTGTAATTATTAAATGCATCAAATTTGAAAGATAATTGTTTTTTATTGTAAATGATTGTTTAAACTTTAATTTTACAATTAAAGAAAGAGTTAAAACCTACATGTTTCAAAGTTCTTTATTTTGTTAACATTGGCACGATTAACGTGCGTATAATAAGTCAAAGTAAGATTTGTTATAATATATATATATTACTTTGTCTTTCCATACAATTTTGTAAATTTTTCCAATATGTTTCACTTGTAACATTTCGTATCCGGGGAAATTTAAAAAGGAATTTAGATTCATTGATTTTATTCATTCTGATGAATTTATACTCTATTGGGCACCATTCTATGAATAAAAGCATAGACACTTATAGTTTAAAAAAGATTCGGGATCGTGGATTCTAGGAAAGTGTACTTTTTAGTCACAAACATATCACAAATTTGATTAAATACTTCATTTATAATGTTAATGAATATTATCCAGTTGAAATACATTCATCATATCTACCAAATTCAATCATGGAAGTACTTTCTGAAAAAAATAGACAATTCTTAAAACTAAATACATCAATTTAAAAAAAAAATAAATAAATAAAAAAATAAGTTTAGTAATAACTAAAACAAGTATAGTAATAAGTATAGAAAACTGAAATATTTAGTTCAAATATCTAGGATTCCCAGTGTATCACTGTCTTTGAAACTAGGGAAAAAGTTCACAAATTATGTTTTTGAATTTGTTAGTATTTAAAGTTCACAAATTATCTTATTTCTAGAAAATCTGTCGATGTTTCTACTTTATGATCATTTTATAATTTAATCATCTTTTTCTCAAGATTCTACTTATACCACTAGGATGTTTCTGTAGTGTTTTTTATATACTGTAGTGTTTATATATATATATGTATATATAACGTAAGCGTCTATACAGGATGCTAATCACTGATTTTATTTTAGTTCAACTCAAAATTATTATACTTAGACAGATGGGAAATCAGCTCTGGTGGCGCACATAAACTACAGTGGATCTTATTACAAACTATCCTGTCGTGGAATGATATTCAAAGCAACCTCTCTTCTTTTGATGCTAACCAGATTAAACAAATTCGTGAAAACGAAAATGAAGAAACCAAACTGTTTGACCAATCTCAGTGTGTGAAAGAAATAGTGTCTCAAAACCTAACTGAGTGGAACCGAGTTGATAAACATAAGAAGAAAACTCCAGTTGAAGAAAGATGGAAACAGATATTCACCAAGCTGAGTAGTGATGATATTTCATTTGATGTATTTTTAAAAGTTGTTGAATTTGCAATGTGTCTCCCGGGAACAAGTGCACCAGTTGAAAGAGTGTTTTCGTTGATGAACAATGTATGGTCGGCTGAAAAATCTCGTCTTCAAATAGAAACAGTTAGTTCAATGTTGATGGTTTGAGTAAATTTTGACCTTACTTGTGAACAGTTTTATGAAATGCTCATAAAAAACAAGGACGTTTTGAAAAAGATAATCAGTTCACAGAAATACTTTTGGAGCAAAGAAACTTCATCTACTTTAACACGATCAGGACAACCGGGACCGTCAAATGAAAACAATGATTGAACTTTTTCCAGAGACTGTTGATTACTTTATTTAAAATTAACATAATTTAGTTCTTAAGAAAATGTAAGTTTATACAGTTGTTTTTATACATTTCTCTTTTTTTTCCTCTTCAATAAATGTATAACAATTATGATTAATGTTATAAATTTAAATTTATAATCCAAACATCTTTTGTTATTAGTTCCAAATTTTAAACATCCTACAAATAAAAAATTGACCTAAAACACGTTTCTTTGCTTAAAACTTCCTACCCCATACACCCCCCCCCCCCTCTTGCGATTATTGACTCCCGTTTTTGGCCAAAACTTTTATGGCCAGCTATTATATCATTTATACAAAGGAAATAATTTTTGTTTAATATGTGTTTATATATTATTGCTGTCATATTAAGTAACAAATTTAAAATTAATAACAATAAAATTGTAGTTCTATTTAATAGTTTTATAGAAAGTAGCTTCTACACTTGATTTAGAAATCTTAAATATAATATATTTGATTTTGTTTCCTTACTTTTTTTTCTAACTCTTGAAGTAAGTGTATTCCAATTACGTTTTTGTACAGACTTATTTGATTTTTTCTTCTTAAATTTAATTAGAAAAACATTTTTGCTTTGGTAATTAGACAATAAATTTGTGAATCTGGGAAGTAATAATTTTGTACATACTAATAATCAGGAATTAAATAAAAATATAGCAATGACTGTATTGTTTTAGCCTATATATGTCGAGCCAAAGGAGAAAGAACACTTATCCAGTATTATGTCTGAATATTATAAGTCTATAAAGGATGGGAATTCCCGAGGAGCTATCTTGTTGGCAGTATGTAGAGGAAAAGTATCAGAAGGTTTAGATTTTGCAGATGCTAGAGGTCGTGCTGTCATGGTTACAGGACTGCCATATCCTCCTTTTAAAAATCCCAGAGTCATGCTTAAACGAGAGTATATTGACCAAAATAAGAACAGTGCACAGGTAATACAAATTATTAATAATACTCTATATATGTCGGGTGTTTTTGCAAATAATAAAGTAGTAAATTTTGTTACACCCTTATAAAAGATAAGTAATAATGAGTGTAAAACATAGATAGCAACAAGTTGTATAAATACATTAGTGATATCTTTATTCAACTACCATTGTAATTAATTATGAAAATAACATGACCTCTGTGAATATTTGAATTCCTATTAACAAATTAAATTTAAACTAGTGGAGGGAAAAAACTTGTAGAATGTGCTCCATTCTTTTTTAAGTTTTTAAAACAAAATGTTTCAAGCAAAAGTTAGAACAAACAAATATGGAGAACATCAATATTATACTAAAATATCAAAGGAAATATGTAGTAAAAATAATATGAAAATTCTTAGCCATTTGAACAACATATATGGACATACTTGCATCCTTTTTTCCTTTTATAGACTTAAAAATTATCAAGTTTACAAAATGTTTGATTGTCATCTACAAATTCTGAGTAGTTGGACTCTATACAAATACTGGTTTTTAGAAGCAGTATTTGTATAGAGTCATAGGTCTGTATTGATGAAAACTTGATGGATTAATTTTATTTTCTTCTACAAAAGATATTTGTACTGTAGTTTACAAATTCTGAAAAGTGGAAACACAAAATTCTATTCAAATGCTGCATCTAAAAGCAACAATAACAAAAATACAGTATATGTCTATATTGAATGTCTAAAACTTTTGTATTTAAAGCCAATTTGTATAAAAAGTGAGCAAGAGGTGTAATTTTGAGCACTATTTACAATAAAAACATTTTTTACACTTAGAGCATGACAGGACATCAATGGTATGAGTTGGAAGCTACCAGAGCAGTAAACCAAGCTATTGGTCGAGTCATCCGACATGCTAATGATTATGGTACCATTATATTGTGTGACAGCAGATTTGACAAACCTAGAACTATTAACACCTTATCTGCATGGCTCCGGCCTTATGTCAATACTTGCAACTCATTTGGACTTGCTTTTGGGAAAATTACAGCATTCTTTCGCAATGTAGGAGACTTGGTAAGTGTTAAAGGATAAAACGTTGACAAATGTTCATTAGGTTATTTAATTTACTGTGTTTTCATCTCAAATATTCTAAACATGATTTCATAGAATGTTTTATTATTGCCATATTATTCCCAGAAAAACAAGCATGCAATTGAAAAATTTAGAATTAGCTTGAAGTTAAGAAGATAGAATTATAATTAAAAATTACATATCCCCAGGCCCGTGCAGAGTTTCTTTGTTTTGAAAAAAAAAAAAAAAAAAAAAAAAAAAAAAAAAAAAAAAAAAAAAAAAAAATCAAAAAATAATAATTTTATGCAAAACTTAACTTGTAAGACATCATTTTTCTCAGAAATATGCATAAAATTTATCCGCGTCATTAAAAAAATATTATCTTTTACAGTTTTGGAGTAAGTATGTTAGGAATCAAAAAGCAAGTTAACATTTTGCAGAAAAATCTGTATGAAGAGAAAACAAACAAATTTTTTTTCAAGATTTACAAAAGGTTTGGAATGTAATTATGAATAAATATTACAATATATATAATATTCATATGTAGAGGGGGGGGGAGGGGGAAAAAAAAGTCACAACATGAAGGAAAACGTAAGTAGCCAAAATCTCACATAAAAGAGGATATTACTAAAGAACCAATTTTTTTCAAGTTAAACAGGAGATTTGTAATATAATTGTGGATGAAAGTTGTTAAAAACAAAAATTAATTTTTATGTAAAAAGTGGAAATTTGCTAAAAATGTATGCCTAATTTGAATAAATCACAAAAATTAGTAATATATTGCAAAACACAACTTGTAATATATCATTTTTCTGATATTATCTGTGTAATGAAGAAAAAAAAATATATGTAAAAAAGTTTTAGTTAATATGTCAAAATCAAAAATTCTTACAAAAACCGAAGGCAAAATGTAAAATGAAAGCCTATATTTACATATATCAACATTTAAAAATATATAGATAGATAGGCCTATATAAATTTATATACATTTTGGTAAAAACATAATCAATTTATAAAATTTTCATTAGACAAAATTTATTTATATGTAAACAAATGGAAATTTCCTAAAAAGTTAGGCCAAATTTAACATAGCATTTGTCAGCTAGCCTCAGTACTAGATAAAAAACCTGACAATAACATTCACTCAAAACAATAATCTCTACAAACAATAATACACATAGTATAACGTGTATAAACAAATTATAATAAATAACTGTAGGCCTACATAACAAAATAAGTTCACAATAATTGAAATATATCGAGCCACGCATGGAACACTATTGATTAGGCACATATTTGGTTACAAAACAAACCAATACAACAGCAATTTCAAGTTCAAAAATAATCATCTAAAATAAGTCTATGACATAAAAGATGGTACCATATGAAAGCTCTAAATTTCATCTTCCTAATAGTGTAAAGATCGGTTACAAAATATCAATTGTAAGTAGTCAATATTTTATATTTAGTAACCACACCGAAGAGAAAATGAGTCTGGTTCAGTTTGGTTACTATTTCGTAGAATGTAATAAATCTCAAAAACTATTACAGATAACTTAATTTTGAATACATAGTTCGAAAGAGAAAGAAAAATACTATAAAATATTGTCAAATTGTGGTATTTGAACAAGAATTACCATTTTGGAAAATTATATGATCATTAAGTACACATTTTTCTATATAAACATCGTTGTGTCGGGGGAGGCACTCTAGCAGAATATTAGTCAACTTTATCAAATTCTTAATATTTTTTTTTTTTTTTTCATGAGAAAGATTTTGATATACATGATTATGAAAGATTGAAACATTACCTTTACAATGATATATTATACATTTCGATAAAATTATAGTTACTAGGATAAAAGTTACATTGAAAAAAATTCATGATTTTGTTAAATTTTTAGATATTATAAACTATAACAGATAGAAAGATTTGGAAAGCACTGATCGAAAGAGGGAAGATGTGATCAG
This sequence comes from Aphrophora alni, assembly GCA_963513935.1. Classification (NCBI taxonomy): domain Eukaryota; kingdom Metazoa; phylum Arthropoda; class Insecta; order Hemiptera; family Aphrophoridae; genus Aphrophora; species Aphrophora alni. The sequence continues at coordinate 92,641,544 of OY740770.1, forward strand.
TGTTATAGTACATTTGTTTGATAGAAATATAGATTTATGAAAATTAGAGAAATAATTATGTCATTTACATTTACAACCTCTCATTTCAAATCTTCAAAAATGCAAACTTTACCAATTTTTAAAATATTATTTATAACGTTTTATGTTTCTTTTTTGTTTTTGTTTTTTTGCATGATTATGTATCTATAGAATACTAGCTTTTGTTATTTATTACCATAAGACAATTCTAAGTGGGCAAAATGTTTATTTGCAAAAGTGTTGATGTACGACACTGAAATGGCACTTCTGCCGCTGTTCGGAACATTTAATGTTCAGCAGTCAGTTTGAGGGATATAGATACATTTTTAGGGAAACAAACTATTTTATAATGTCGTGCATATAAAAAACTAATTCAAAAATTTCTGATGGATCTGTGTTCTAATCAAACTAGGAAAAATTTGAAAGCTGGCACTAAATAGCCTTATGTTTAGTGTTTCAATAGTTATAGATAAAACAGATTTAATAAAAAAGACAAAAACCAAAATCAAAATTATTCACAAAAGTTTCCCTGTATTTTGTAGGGCTCTGAAGACGAAGTTCAATTGATAAAATTAGAGTAACTCAGATCCACATGACCACGAGTAATCTTTTCTTTTTTTAGATTTGAAAATTATAAATTTTTATTATTATGATAATCTATAATATAGGTTAGCTGAAAAGGGAGGTTACTTGGGTATATAAGACGATGTTTATTGGTCAAGCAGTATGTAACAGCTTTTAAAAATTAAGTTTTTCAGAAATGTATTAACAGAAGTTCGAACAGTATCTACTTTAAACAATGAGTCCTGCAGTTTTAAAATATAAGAAATAATATCTAATTGAAAGTAAAGCTCATCTGAAGTTTAAAGTGGACATATTATTTTTGTATCTATTTTAAGTAAAATTGATCTAAAAACTATTATGTTAAAAGAGGATATCGAGTTATTTTATGTAGTGCTAATTGGGTCACTACTAATCATAGCTTAAAAGTTTAGGTTTTCTTTAGACCAAAATCAAAACAATGAATCATGTTTACAGTAAAATAAAAAAATGAATTATTTATGCTCTGTTAATATTATGTTGATGAAATATCAACTGTTATAAAATTTTTAATCTAGATTCTTATACACTGTAGAAATAAAAGAGAGAGAAAACTCCTTAGGCAGCTATAGACGATGAGATACAAATTTATTCTTTAATCAACACAAAAACACGGTTTTTTACAATTCAACATTTCACCCACTAAGAATCATTCCACCGCAATAAGTAATATACCGTTATAAAGCTAATGTTCCAAACTTTCATATTCATGTAACCAAAATACCATAAAACGTTATGAATATTTCACGACAAATGAGTAACACAACAACTGCGTAGTTGTGAAACACAAATTTACACCATTCTTTGTCTAATTTTCACAGACTCATTTTCTGTGTAACAAACCTACAGTGACATTGTTCTATACAAGGATTCTTCATCTTTCGATCTGTGCTTTTCAAATCTTTCTAACTTTTATAGTTTTACATCTATAAAAATTAAACAAAATCAAGAATTTTAACACGTTTGTACACCCTAAAAAACCACATTTTTTTCAATTCAACTTTGACCCTAGTAAATATTATTGTATCAGAATGTGTTATATATCATTGTATAGATAATGTTTCAACCTTCATAATCATGTAACCGAAATTCTCTACAGGAAAAGGTAAAAATTAAAGAATTTATGTAGTTGGAGTGTTTTGCTGCTAGGGAGGAGCACTTCACGGTTCCTTGCAATATAGCAAAATATGATCTCATTGATTATATAATTTTTGTAAATGGTAATTCTTGTCCAAATAACAATTTGACAATATTTTATAGTATTTTTCTTCATCTTTTGAATTATGTATTCCAAATTATTTTAGCTGTCATAGTTTTTGAGATATATACATTCTATAAAGTTGTAACCAATCCAGTTATTACATTACATTACAATAACCAAATAATATATTTTTATGTGAAATGCAACTTAAGCGCTTTATACCAAGGATGCAACTCTGAATTTAATTTAATTCAAGTCAAAACAGTTTTATTCTGAATAGCTCATTCGAACCTTTGCTCTGGAAGATTCATAGTGTTCTGGCAATGAGAAGTTCTCGTGTTGGCGAGAGACCCCTAAACAGGACTACTCTCGCCAGACTAAGATGAGCGATTAAGCTTCAAAAAATCCAAATATACCTCTCCAGATATCAATGTATTTTCAGAACAAAGTTTACAGTTATCTCCTAAAACTATACATTATTCATCATTTAGTATTTTTCATTCATATGATTAATTTACTCCTCGGTTCTGCAACATTAACCAAATGTGAAACTTGTCCATGCGTCTATACTTTATTACGATATGCGATTGTGATACCTGTATGACGCAAGCTTGTTATGTCACCTATAGTTACACGCTACATATTGAACAAAGTACTAGCCCAACATAAAACCCAAAAATGTGATATGTTCATACAGTACACAAAAACAACAGACGAATTTAGGTAATATAAGTGTGTAAAAAATTGCCATTTTGTTTTCATGTGACAAAAATGGATGATATTTCTATGGTATATTTTCGGGGTCTTCCTTGGAGCCTTTGCAAATTTTTAATCACATCGGTTAGTAAATAAAATGCCTACAACAAATTTAATATTGGAAGTTCATTGTAACTTCAATTATTAGGATTGTAGTACAGTATCTAAAATTTCAATTATTAATTGATATTTTTTTAAAGTGTTTATTATTGCAAGAAAATAAAAAACGTTATTGTATTGACTGTTTTTACTAGATGCCTGTTGTGAATAGTTCCTTAGAAGGTGGAAGTTTTGACTATACGTCAGATATTAAATCTCGAACTTTACAATTGAAGAAAGAGGATGAAGAAAATAGAAATAAAGAACGGACGATCAAGTTTAAAGAATTTTTAGAACAAATGAAGACAGAAACACAACCATCAGAAAAAACACCATTATTTGGCCCGCAAGGGCTTTTAGACGCTTTAAACACAAGCCAACAGGTAGGTAGCCAATATGTAGAATAAAAAATAAAAATGTGTACTGCTTTAAAAAATGTTTGTAACAGAATATATTTAATTTAATTTAAACTCATCATCTTGAAAATTTGATTAGAGTTTTCATATAAGTTAATAATTATTAATAAAGTTTTTTCAGACATGCTATTTTTGTATGTATAAAAACGAGACAAGGTTAATATTATGAATCAACTCAGTACTAAATGACTACAACAGCATAAAAACCAATGGTGTAAAATCATGTAATGCTTAAAACTTGTTTTGTCTTTTATATGCAAATAATAGCAATTAAGTGTCTGTATAAGCAATATTAATAAACAATATATAATAGGGATTTGCAAGAATGGTTTTTGATTTCGAGACGAAAATGAGAAATTTTTCAACACAATATAAAGAAGTGACGCTGTATAATTATTTATTCTTACTAAAATGGCTCACGCATACCAATATTATAAATATTTAATGAATGTGAGAACTCACTGTTATTTCCCCATTGACAAAATAAAAGACTGTTATAAAGATAAAAATTAAGCTACCTTTTAACCCTCCATCTTATGATTAAAACACTTTTAAATGATACTGTGTATTTAGGCGTTTTGCAAGGTTATCTTGAATATATATATATATATATATATATTTTAATACAAAAATTTGTTAAAGTATCATGTATTGTATATCAAACTATTCAGAAAAGCATGCTTTATAAGATAGTATAAAATTTAAAAACTTACCAGTCTCCAAAAAAATTCAAGTCTCAAAAATGTGTGGCTAAATTTTTTTTTCTTGCTTTATTTTGATTTTGAGGCACTCTGAATAGTCACATAAAACAGTAATAAACAATTAATTGAAGATAGCCAGTGTTTCAAATTCAATCCTGAATAAAACTATATATCACATACTAATCTTATTTTGAAGAAATTAAAATAGAAAATAAAAAACCGAGCACAGTACATAAGTCAATTTTAGCCCGATTATGTATACACAACAAATCATGTATACACATTACTATTGAAAGACCACACTGTAATATGTTTACAAATATTGACTATATTACATGTACTATGAGGAAATAATGCTAATTAGTTAGAAATAATTTTGAAAAAAAATAAATCTATTATGATATATTTACATTTTACAAAAACTAAACATTTTAGTCTGAGTCGGATCACTTGGACAATGTTCAATGTCTGAATCACTGTCACTTGTAATTTCATTTCCACTAACGTCACTAACATCGTCATCTAAACAATGTCTAATAGCACTGGATCTACTAAGTTCATAATATTAACTAAAACAAACTATAACACAATATAACAACAATAAATAATAATGTAACACGTATTTACAGTAAAAATAGTAATGCAAAACAATACTGTGTTGTTAGCGTTCAACCGGGTCAGTTCACCATAAGCAGACGCTCAGGTGAAACAAACAGCTGATTGACTTCCCTCACAGCTGTCCACAGCCAAATTTTGATGTCAGTGGAAAGAGAAATCTTTCCATTGCATTACTATATAAAGTATACGATAATTATGTACACAGGTCCGCCACGATTTTACAAAATCGAATGTATCGCACAGTGTGATAGCATCAAATGGAGGGTTAAGCAATTTATATATATATATATATATATATATATATATATATATATATATATATATATAAATTTTTAATAATCAATTGAAAGTTTCAAAATTCATTGCATTATTTATACAAATTGATATATCAAATTATGAAGATATTTCATACTAATGTAGTAATCTTACTCTGAAAATTAAATTATTTTTGTTTACAAAATTTAAATTTTACTATTTATTTATTTATAATTCTTTATCTCTGGTTATTCTGGTTCATTGGCAATTGTTAATGTATATACAGAGTGTAAAATAAGTTGTGATACACCTCGATATAATTTAAATGGATATATCAACGTAAAACATCTACCATACCTTATAAGACTTTTTTCTGGTGTTTGAGGGGGTTAAAATTTTTGAAAGATACAACAACTATATCTAAATATTTCTCAGAGTTTAAGTTTCCATCAATTACAAACGGTCCAACCTACTGGAAATCATTTACTTTTGAAGGAGGTTGAGACTACGATTTACTACAATACTTGGACAATGTTTTTCTGAGAAGATGGATAGGCAGAAGAGACACTGTGGAATGGCCAGCAAGGTCTCTGACTTTAATCCACTAGACTATTTCTTTTGGGGAAACATGAAAACCCTTGTTTATTAAATTAAGCCAACTGGCGTCAATGACCTACAGGGTAGAATTTTACAAAAGGCTCAATCCATTCCAAGAGAATCTTTTGTGATTGCTTGCTGTCTCAGTTTTTTACAAATAGGTAACACTCTGGGACAAACCACTGAAGGTTACCAATTTGAGCACTTGCTACATTAAAACAGGTAAGAGATATGGAAGTTAGACATAACTAATTTTTTCATATTATAACTTTTGCCAGGATTGTACTAGAAACCTTTTGGAGGTGCCATTATTTTTCTATTGCATAGCCCTTTCAAAAGGAGGGGAAAATTTTAACCTCCCTTAAACATCAGAAAAAGTGTTGTAATAGGTATGGTAGAGGTGTTACATTGATATAGAATCCATTTAAATTATATCAAGGTGTATAACGACTAGTTTTACACTTTGTATATATAACTTTACTTTTAAATACTTATAGCTAAGCATGGAATGATTAAATTACAATGACATGATTTAAATTTTCATTTCTGTCCAAATTTCTTATTTTTTAAAATTTCAATTAATTAGTGTTCAAGCTAAAATTCATTATTTTCCACACTGTCCTTTTAATATTTGATAATAAATTAGTTTGTTATTATTTGAATTTTTTTACTTCTTGGTTTTATTTATATTAGTTTTTTTTTTCACCTTATCTTCAAAACATTTTATACTAGAAACTCTTACTGTTCTACTGGATATTCGAATAAATTTAAACTCTTCTTACAAAATTTAGTACCTTCATGACTTTAAATACTTTTTATTAAAAAAACACTGTTCAACACTTTTTAAAAAACCATGTTTCATCGCTTTTTTGTAGCATTGCAGACTTGGTGTCGTCCCCTCTCTCACGTCAATTATTTTTAAGTTCCGCATCCTTCTTAAATTGGCATCTCTTCGGTTTTCTCGTAACCTCATGTTTCAACAACACTGTCAAATTGGTTACTTTGAGCCCTACAACTAGTTGCCCGATGATGCCCCAAGGCGAAACAATTATAGCTCATTTATATTATTAAAATAATGTTGAAACTTTAGCTTTATTGCTTTTTCTCTCTGTTTGAAGGTATTTGTTAATGATGGAAGTTCAATTTTATTATTATACATTTTTCGGACATTTGCCATCATTTGTGTGTTAAAAATCAAAACACGATGTTTCGGGAATAAGAATCAATTCCCGTTATCAAGTGACTAAAAACTAATGAAACTAGAAACTAAACCTAAAAATGGCACGCAGGATACTAAAAACTGTATTTACAGTATCAAATGTGAGTGTGATAGACAATATATTGGCGAGACAAAAAGACCATTAAACATTAGAATAAAAGAACATGAAAACAATGTGCGGTTAGGTCTAGTCGATAAATCGAAAATTGCAGAACATATATGGTCTGAAAATCACAAATTTAATTGGGAAGAGGCAAAAATCATACACCGGGAAAGTAACTTATACAAACGTAAAATAATTGAAGCCTCATATATAAAACTAACAGACAATCCTATCAGCCAATCAAGTATAGAAGTAAGGCCATTATGGCTCCCATTATTAAAAAAGAACTAAAATTTGATTATAATACCCCTACAACTAAAAAACAAGCTGAAATATTACCTGTTAAATCGCCACAAGGGGTTGTAACCCGCTCTCAGGCTAGTTAATACAACTAACAATAGGCCACTCCCCTAATAGTTTGTCACGCCTTCTGGACCACGTCACTTGTTGCTCTATCTTTGATACAACAACACGTATTTGACGTTAGTTGTGTGTTACCGTGATTTTGTTTTTTGACTTCTCAGTTTTAGCTCTGAGATGCATGTTTAGATATTAAGGTTGGTGGTACTCTTATTTAATTTTACTTCTCACATAGGCTTAGTTTCTAGTTTCATGTTAATTTAGTTTTTAGTCACTTGATAACGGGAATTGATTCTTATTCCCGAAACGTCGTGTTTTGATTTATTGCTTTATTTAATCCTTAAAACAAGGAACCCATATCTAAAGCTAGGTCTGAACAATCAAAATAACTGAGATTAAATACAAACATGATAAAAAAACACAAGTGATGGTAAACATCCATTTAAACCATATCAATAATATGATCTCTCTATCATTATCAAAAGTTTTAAGCCTATATCTTTTAACCAATTTTTAGATAGGAACTAAGTTACTCTTGTCTACCATAACATATTTGTAATGTTTATTGTTTTATATCCTGTCTTCACAACAATAATTTAAAACCTGAAATAGTTTACATTCTTAATGAAACTAACAATTTGTTTATAATTACTTATGTATTTTTCAGCCCAAATCAATATACAACCCTCTAAAGGCTACAGCTCTTGACCAAAATCCATTTGAGCATAAAATCGAACCTACAGTTAAAAGAAGAAAATTAAAATTAGTACCTCTGAAATTTGAAAATACTGTAGAAACCACAAGCGCTGGAGAGTCCAGTAAAATCCTCCAAAATCACGAAATAGAAAGCTATCTACTTGAGGTAGGCATTTTCTTGTTTTACATCTAATACAGTTTGATGCAAACTATTATTTTTAAATTCAGTAAATTGCTAATTATTAAGTTAAATAAAATAGTAACAAAAAGATTGACATGTTATAAAATGGTGTTTTTTTTTATAATGTACATGCAATAATGGTGGGAAGCCATTTGTGTATGAGAAAGAGACCACACATGAATTGTATTTATTATTTTCTTTTAGTTGATTTAGTAGTGAGCAAAAGTGACAGCATAAAAAACTTGTTAAAAACAAATTGGCGTAGTTTTGTCAAAATCAGTTCATAATTAAAATTATGGAAATGGCTTTTTAAAGTGTTTATTTTGGCGTAAGGTACTAAATCATGTTCAAAATCCCAAAAATACTGGAAAACTGAATTTTATCAACATCTGTACATACAAAGAGGATTCAACCATAAACAGATATTTAGCAGCTAAACTTTATTTATTAAATGAATAAAAAGAAATTGACCCACTGTTGCATTCCGTCAATAACCTCTTCATCATAGTTGAACTTGGCCTCTACTAAAAGAGAGGAAAATGGCTGTTTATAACAGATTAGTTGAATTTATAATTAATAACAATAGGTTATCAATTCAATTAATCTATTGTAAACAAACATTTTTCTTCTTTTCTTTAAAAGTCCACTACTTGTAAAGTTATATGCTTCAACCATTTCATCTATAAAATTAATTGATTTTTTTTTAATACAGTTTTTATCACTTCTTTCCCAAAACTGTTATTGTCATTTCAAATGCATTTTAAAAAACTTGAATATATTGTCATAAGAGGACTACTGTTTTGGTAGATTAACGTAAGAACCCAGTAAGTAAATAATTATTGCAGCTGAATTAATGAGTGAAACTAAAGTTGAGCCATTCATTAAAATCCTTTTTTATCATCTCAAGTTACTCAATCTTTTATTCTTTTCATTCTATTTTAATTTTTAAGGGTTTAGAAGGTACTGTCTTAATGGTTTAAGGGTTCGTTTTTTTTTGTCAGCAGGATCTTTATGCACACCAAATCTAAAGGATTTTATAATCAATTGCAATTCAACTATCCTTTTTATTACCACAAAGCAAATTTAATCTTATCTATTTTCAGACAAAACAGAACTATTACTATTAAATATACATATACTTTGTACATAAAAACATCAAGATTTATGTTAGAAAGTCTCTTTTTATAAGTCAAAGTTCGAAACATAAAAGATTTTGTCTTGTTTTAAATTATAGTTGTTCCATATTTTGAGAATTTCACAACTGTTTTTCATTTAGTTGAACAAATTATTTTCTTTTTTTATCTTTTGTTATTACAGTTTTTAGTACATATCTTTCTGCTTCAGATCTATCAACTAGACTGCTTCCAAATTCTATGCTGGTGTGTACCGATTAATCCTTTTACTGATTTACAAGTCTGTTGCTTTCTATATTTTCATCTTCTTACTGTTATATCTAGCGAAAAAACATTGGATTGAGTTAAGGACTCATTTAGTTTCCTTTCATGTCTAATCTATGGTCCCACTTTGTCATAGAAACTAACTTAATGTCGTCATACTTGATTCTTTATAAACTTTTCTCACTGTTTGTTACAGTCTAAAATTATTTTACCAAATGTGAAATTCAAATGAGTTTGGATTTTTAATGCTTCTTTACAAAGTTTAATTAATCAATTAAATTTAATTAATTAATTTTTCCGCTTATACGATTTTTTACTTAGCAGGTATTGAAAATACAATAATATTTCAAGTGAAAAATATACGACCTAGACTGGGAATCGAACCCATAGTTTTGGCGCGTAAAGCCAAAGGTCCTGGGTTCAATTCCCAGTCTAGGTCGTATATTTTTCACTTGAAATATTATTGTATTTTAATTAGTCTTTTGTTAAAGTTTATCTTTCAGGTCATCTTCTATGTTTTCATTTAAAATGTCTCTTTTTAAAGTCTTTATTTTTTCATTTTTTTTTTTCATTTCATTTATTTGGTTGTAGTTGACAATACAATTGCATACAACAAGTCTAAACCTTTACATCAATACATAAAACGCATTACAAAACACACAACACATTATTTCTTTTATACAAATAGTTGTATCAGAGAATGTATAAACAACAAAATAGAGAAATATTTAACAAAATAAATAACATTTGAACAAATAACAAATTTTGCATGACTTATTAGAATAATTTATCTTAATTAAAAAAAAGTCATTCCATATATTAAAAATTACAAAGACACAAAGTGTCAAGTATGGTATATAAAGTAAATTGCTTCACTAGCAAAATACATCCCGGATTATTATTATTATTTATTTCTATTGCTGCCGACAAACACAATTCGCACAGCAAGAGTCCACAAAAAATCAAATTTATAATAACTACAATAACTTAAATAACTTTAAATACAGTTCACATTTCTGCACTAGTCAATCACACATCCACAATCACACAATCACACAATACAATATAACAAATATATACATACATATTACATACACACAAATACATATCCAAAAAATAAGGCTATATCTGAGACAAGTACAGGGCAGACACTGGATCAATTCATTCGCAATTTACACCCGACATCAGCAGGATTGGCTTGAGCACCTCTGGCCAGATATTCTTCCACAGAGTAGAATGTATTTTCTAGGAGGTAGCCTCTGAGTGAACTCTTGAAACTCTGGATAGAATTCGTTTTTTTTATTTTTTCCGGAAGTGCGTTGAACAATTTAATACCCGAGTAATATATTCCACGTTCAAAAAATTTTAGTCTGTGGACAGGATATTGCAATAGTTTATGACGGATAGGATATTTGTGGTGGTGCTGATTCACCTCAAATAAATTTTGGTTGCTCTTAAAGAAAATTAACGTCTCATAGATATAAATACACGGGAAAGTTAAAATATTATGTTTTTTGAAAAAATGAAAACACGATTGTTTATATCTCAGATGAAACATTGAGCGTAAAATTCTTTTTTGTAGGCGGAAAATTTTTATAGACTCTACAGAGTTCCCCCAGAATGCCACCCCATATCTTAGCCGAGAACCAATATAAGCAGAATAAACGGCTTTTATTACTTTTAAACTAGTCACAGTAGAAATCATTCTGAGAGCAAAACAAACTGGCGCCAGTTGCTGAGCCAAACCTGAAACATGACTTTTCCAATTTAAATTTGCGTCTAAGGTAATGCCAAGAAATTTAACATTTTTTGTGCTCGTGATTATTTCTTTACCTTTTTTTACATGTAGGTTAGGATTTGACTGTAGACCAAACTGGATTAACTTTGTTTTTGTCACGTTCAGTTTTAAGTTATTTACAGAGAACCAATCTTCCGCCATGGACATTGCTAACTCTGCTGACTCAGCCAAATCTGCTTGGTCTTTGCCCACCACTGTTAAAGTAGTATCATCAGCAAATAACACTGCCTCTGCTTGTCCAATATTTTGAGGCAAATCATTTACATAAATCAGGAAAAGCAATGGTCCTAATATTGACCCTTGAGGAACACCACGCAGGACTACTTCCCATTTAGAATGGTGAGAGTTTAGAGCACTGTCAGTATAGATAACTCTCTGTTTTCTCTTATAAAGATATGAGCTTATCCAACTGCTTGCCTTCCCACGTATACCATAATATTCAAGCTTTTGTAACAAGATCGAATGATCTACACAATCAAAAGCTTTTGAGAGGTCACAGAAGACAGATGCGATTTGAGTTTTCCCCTCTATGGCATCTATCACAGTATTTACTAACGAAAAAATGGCTGAGGAAGTTGATAGACCCTTGCGAAAACCAAACTGTTTTTTGTTCAATATATTGTATTTAGTAAGAAAAGAGACGATTCTTTTCACCATTGCTTTTTCAAATATTTTAGAAAAAACTGAGATAATAGTTATAGGACGGTAGTTGGTAATTTCTTTAGTATCGCCCTTTTTATGAATAGGTTTTACAATGGAATATTTTAAGTGTTCTGGAAGGTTCTTTATACAAGTTATATTTTGCATTTACAATTAATTCATTTTAAAATATAAAGCCTAGCCTTGTTATGCCTGTAATCTTGGTATCCTAAGAAGATTTTAGTTTTAATCAATCCAAAAGGTCATATCCTTACATTCCTGGTGAACAGTCTAACCAAGCAGAGCTTGAGCAATCCAGGTAAATTTTTTGCTTGGTTTTATTTTTATTGTGTATATTAAAATATTAATGATTTGTCAACATAATCTGTTAATATTTATAATATATGCAGATATGCAAATCTATCTTAAATGCTAAAATCATAGATGAATTGTGATTTAAATATTTTGAGCAGGTTAGTGTAGCTGGTCAGCTTTTAAATAATTTGAATTTACAAGTTGACATAAAGACCAATTTCATGCACTTTGGTTCAGAAGCTAGAACTTAATTCAGATGCTAACATCTTTTGGGGTTGAAGAGTAACTATAAGAGGTCAGATTTGTTCAGTTACTTGGTCTAAATATAGACAGAGGACTGATATGATTAGACCATATTGATCAACTCTGTGGATAAATAGCTTCTGGTATTTTTCTTCTTCAAACTTTAGTTAAACATGGCTGTGGCAAGCATATCCTGAAAACCGTGTATTACGTCTTAATATATTTCTGTCTAAATTATGGTATTACATTATGGGGAAATTTAGATAAACTACAAATGCAAAGACTATTATAATTTTGTTATAGAGAAAAGGTCAGATGTATAGTTAAAAATGTGAGTAGTGGCCCAAAACAGGAGTGTATTTAAAGCATAAAACTTTGTAACACTGCTTTGTATTTACGTAATTGAGATAATACTGTTTTGTCGATTCAAGTACTGTACATCTCAACTGCATGCAACTGCCATACTTATTTCACCAGGAAAAGAGGTGACTTAAGATTAGTTAAACACAGATTAAACCTTCATAGAAACTACCTGATGAAACTGGAATAGCTCTATTCAACAGGCTCCCAGAATCTTTTAAGAAAATTATTTTTTAACTTATAAAACTTTCAAAAAGCACTTTGAGAGATTCGTTTATGAGAGGTGGATATTACTCACTGGGTGAGTTTATGAAATGAAGGTGTAACTCTGGGAAAACTATGCCCCAATTCTCAATTACTAGGGGTTGATTCGTTACGATTGTGTTTTATTGTTTTGCATTGTTTAATATATTTCCTGTTAGTTTTATTGTATTTATTAAATCGTTTTACTGTTCTACTATTATTGTTATAATATTTTCTACAGTTATACAACTTTCTGTCTTTAGCATATTAATGATTATCACTTGGAATTTGTTTTGTTTATAATTAATTGTTTCATTATAAGTTTATTAATTGCATATATACTTATTTTTATATTTATAATTCGTTATTAGTGTTATCATTGTTTATTGTGTATTTTTATTTATTTAATGGCATAGAGAATGTTTTTAACTGATGTGTACATATGCTATTTTACTGGCTCTGTATTATTATTGTTATTGTAATCTGATGTGTCGTACAATTTTATAATTGCTTATAAGACAATGACATGAAATAGTAATAAGAGCAAGTTCCACAGTTTAAGTATAGCTTAAAATGCACAATGCAAGAGGAGTTAAATCATTTGCATTTAATTCAATTCAAATTCAACCCTTTTAATTTGATTGTTTAAAAAATTTATTATTATATTATTTATTTAATGGCAATATTAAATTTATTCCACCAATATTCTATTCTAATTTGATTTGATCTCAAATTTCATAATCCCTATTATGTTTAACCTTAACAATATGCTTTCGTCTTTAGGTAAAACGAACATTAGATAGTGAAAGATATTCAAAATTCCTGACTACAGTAAAACAATACAAGAATGAAGATGATTACACAACAATGGTGACATCGTTGGCTCAAGTATTTTCAAACAAAGGTCGTCACTTATTACCAGGTATTTTGTATTACATTTTTTGAAAGCAAAAACTGATTAGTCATTATTGCTTTATCAGTGAGAAAACTATTCCTAAACTTTATATATATATATATATAATTGGTTAGATTTTGTATGGACAGGAGACAGGCTTACCTTGGAAAGTGGTCCTTGGTGAAAAAAAAAAAATTTTTTGAAATATTTCGTAGACACTGCATAACTAGCTGGGTACCTGTGCTTTACTATGGTGATGGGTGATTATCAGAAAAAATAGAATGTAAAGTCCCAAAATAGAAATAGGTTTTTTGTGAAGTTTAAATACCGGTATGTTGAAACTATTTAAGTTATTTAAACTTGATTAATTTTAAGATGATCAATTAAACCAAGATTGATCAACTTTGTAGCTTGAAATTAATGAGATATTAAAAATGATGCTGTATTATTTAGTTAGAGAGGGTGAGCTAAGTGTCTGTTGGAGAAAACAGTCCTTTGTAAGTCTAATAACAATAAAATAGATGGGCTTAAGCCCTTTGATTCTATCACTGCCTCTGGATTTTTGGTCTATATAGCCGGTCTAATTAACTTGTTAAACAATTTCTCCCTCAAATTAAGTGCTAGGACCTCTCTGTAACCAATGTTCTTTGTTTTGCCCTCTGGCTGGAGGATGACCAGGTTGTCAGGTGAATTGACTCTGGATCACACCATGTTCAACTGGCCATGGGAGAAAGAATCACTTCTCAGATCTACACCAGTCACTTTCAAACTCTACCTCTGTGCCTTATTGATGACCATGCTATAACACACCTTAACAGACAAAACGGTTTTTCCCCGACCGACACACCTCTGAAAATTGTGGCTTTGATGATCTGAAGCCTTGTGCCATTCCACAGTTTCTGAGGTTTTAGATTGTGGAACAGCATAATTGGAGGGCCAACCTTGAAATAGAGGACCTGAGGTGTTACTCCTAGTGTGCCAAGAGCACGTAAGAACTCCACAGGGTCTATACAGCATCCTTGACCTTCACCACAGACTCATATCTCTTATGCTCAGTCGGCAAGTTCTCCAACAGAAAGTTGTTGATTCTGTTGGCTGAGACATTTGTTAGAGTGAGAATAACTTCCATCAGTCATGAAACACAGTCTTCTTCAGCATGATGCATGTTGGAGTATATTCTGTTAATCAAGCTTATCAGATTTCCCACAACATCGCAAAGGTCTCTATGAGGGCTTCCTCGCCTCTGGGATTAAATAGCTGAACTGTTTATTTTGTCAACTTACCGCCAACAATCCTTTATAGTTTTCTTCAATTAAAAGTCTTATTTTACAAGTGTTTTGGGCATTATTCGGCTGAAACTTAGTCCATTAGTTAAATGTAGTCCATGTGGACATTATTATTTATGCACGAGTAGAATGAATGTTGTGTATTGTTGGTTTTTATTTGTTGAATGTTTCTAATTATACATTTTTAAATTACCTGACGATAGACGAATAATGTCTGAAACACAAGTTTTAAAATAAGACTTTAATTGAAGAAAACTTCAAAGGATTGCTGGTGGTAAGTTGACAAAATAAATAGTTAATTGATCAAACATATCCAGTTACTCTAGAATACCAATTGTAATTAAATATTAGGCAGAAGTCTAAGGAGTACCTCCAGTGCTGCTTCTAAAGCCTCTAGTAATAACAGGCATGCTAGTTTCCTTAAACTTGCCAGTTTGTTGTCTGCTGAAATTGGCAGGATTTAGACCATAAAACTACTGCACCATATATAGTTTGGGGTCTCATAGCCATTTGATAGAGCCATAAGGTGATGTGAGGCTTAAGCCCCAAAATACTGAAAAAGCATCTCGTCATCAGAATCCCCCCCTTCACTTTACAATCACATTTACTAAATGTGGATCCCACATCGGCCTTTGATCCAGGATTACTCCAAGGTATCTGACCAAACCCATATGTTTTTTTAGTAGAATATTTCCCAGGGTAAGTCTATCTAAAATCTATCAGTAATTCTATCAGGGTAATTCCCTTTTCTTAGTGAAGGGAACAATGGTAGTTTTCCTTGGATTGCCCTTGAGAGCTTCTATTCTATTCAATTCGAATGATACATGGCCCATATGCATGTCTGCCAGCCACTAAGGCTTTTATTGTGCTTCCGCATATAATGTACATCCCCAAGACATCCTATATTATATTATTGATTCTACATTATAGTTTAATTATCTGATTCTGAAGTAATTAATACACAAAGTTTGCTCACCCAGTGTCCCATTATTGTGGATGCTTGTCCGAAGTCTCAATACTACTAGGAAGCTCTTACTCGCAAAGTCAGTCTGGTCTTTCCTTGATCAATCCTGGCCTACTGACCATGTTTCCTCCCACCCAAGGGTTTATATATCATTGTAGCATTAATGATGTCTGCCTTGCTTGCAAGGTAAGCAATTTCATCATTTTTCCAGCTGTCACATTAATTGTTGTCATTTTGGTTTCTTAAAAATAACTTAGACTATATTCTTAACTAAAACTATCCTAATTCCTAACACGACCTAACAACTATGTTAATATTTCCTTTTCTTTATAGGCTAGGGTCTGAAAGAGGACAATTGTGGCATTATTTTTTTAAATTTTAATTGTAGAGAGCTGAGGTTACCATTATTATTATTATATACAAATATTACTAAATTTAGTGTTTTAAATTAAAATCTGTTGAAATAAATATCTATTTATTTTTAATGTTTATTACTTGTATTGATTTATTTCAGGATTTAGCCGCTTTGTGAAAGGAAAAGATAAAACTAGGTTTGACAAATTTTGTAGCACAATATGTAGGAATTAGTTTTATATTAAATAATATCATATGTTTTTAAAAGGCTGTGAATTTTTTAAGTCTATTTATATTTTTGTAATTAAGATTAGTATTCATAATCTTTGGGAATATTCCTAGATATATTTTATAGAGTAATAATGTAATTTTATTTTAATTAAATATATGTACATAGACAGTCATTTTCAATACAGTTTTTAGTATCCAATGAACAAATTGGAGTTGTGTTGTTTATTATTCTATATACATTTTATAGAGTAACAATGTAATTTTATTTCAATTAAATATAATATATAAATAGACAATTATTTTCTTAAAACAGTAGCTTATCACTTAATCAGGTTTATTATGTAAGTTGATCATATAAAAATCGTTTTTAGTAACCAGTGAACAAATTGGAGATATGTTGTTTTTGATAGCTAAGAGTCTCCATAGTTTGTGACGATTTGAATAGTAATAATAAACTAATCGGCCTAACAATTCAAATGACACATATGTAGTTAAACTTATAAAATCTTTTAGCTTTCTATCCTTCTTTTTCTATTTGAAGCAGGTAATTTAGGACCAAATAGATCATTAATTCATTTGTAATCTCCTTTTTTAAGGAATAAAAGCAGCCCTTTTTGGCATAAAAAAATAATAAATATTGCTCACTTTATTTAATCTATCTAAATGGAGATGAAAAGTTATTTAGTTTGTTAAGACACCTAGAAATCCCAAAATATACAAGAAAACTGTCACAAACTTTTTTTTTATAAAGTGTTCTTCGTTTTTTATATTTATGATTATGATAAAAAAGTGAAGTTTTTAAACTAAGAAATTGATGGTTTCTTTTAAGGCCTCTGTAATCTTTAAAAAGAAATTATGTATGAAAAATATTTTAAGTTCAAAAAATCAGTAGGCTAAAAGTAGATGCAGAAATCAACAATTGCTTTGTTGAAATGACAGTAGCTTGTAATCGGATCAATAGATAAAGTGGCAGGGGAACATTATGTTTAAACAAATGAGAGTGAATAAAATCATTTCATAACCTTAAGCTTTAGTAATTATTAAGTGTGTATCGTGCTGGTTATTCAAATGGTTAGCACCAGTTATACCTTTTGTTTTTACAGATTAAATAAAACTGGTGACTACCATAGAAACATTTGTAATGCTAATTCTTAATATTGAAAATAAATTAGATATTGTTAGGATTGGTTCCTTTAACCTGCATGGGTTCTTTATTTTCATTAATATCGAATGGTTCAATACTCAATTAACCTTTATTAACAAGAATAACCATCTTATTACAATGCTACAATATTCTTATTATTACTATTAATCCAGAATGACTCTAATTGTTGTGATTCACAGATCTGATCTACGTTATGTTTAATTGTCTGACTCTGAAATAATTACAAGTTCCTTAATACATGAAGTTTGCTCATCCTGTGTGCAATTATGATTGTTTCATCACACACAAAATTGTTCACTTTTGATATAAATTTGTTATTTTAACATTTCAACTCACATTTTGATAAGGATTACAAAAATACGTCAGGTATCTGACTGGAAAGAACTCGTGCCTTCCTATCCCTCTCTCAATAAAATTCTTAGAATTTATCGCATGTTCTATGAACTTGACCAATCAAAGGACGTTTTTCTTAATATGTCCTAATATATATTGTCACACCATACAGAGCATCTGTATGATGTAACAGCCTGCTTCTTTGTTTCAACATTATTATTCAAAATTATAGTTTTCACATTTTATCAACAGCACTTTTTTATTTTCAATAAATTGTCAACTTACTTTCCATAATCTAACATTTATTTTATAATTACAATTTATTATTATTGACTACAGAGCATTATTTACTATTAATTATTATCTATTACCATATATTTATTGGTTGGAGGTGACCCATGCTTACACGCATCACATATTTTTAAGACCATTATAATTATATGAATTGATCAAATGTAAACCCGTTTATAACAAAGATTGTCATGTTTACAAACTTCCAGACTAAATTTCAATACTCCCTAAGACAACTTTGTCAGAATCCTTCTGTAAATGAATTCAATAGCCACATATGAAGACATTTATAAATTTTGTTTACTCTAAAAGCTAGTTTTTAAATAGTTAGAATTTTTTTTTAAATTGTAATTTGTTTTTAATGCTGTATTTGGTAATACAGTTTTACATTATAAATATTTTTATTATTGTATTGTTTGTTGACTAATTTATTGTATCTTTGTTGACTAATTTATTTTGTACTATTATTTCATTTTTAATTAATGTACAATATATGGATTAAAGTTTAAATATATCTATGGCCATACATATTGTAGTTTGTCCAAGGCTGAAATATATTAAATGTATTTTAACCTTTCCTGTCTTGTCACTAAGGTATGTTAAACCTTTAAAATAAATCGTTCCATGGTATTAATACTATTGTTTCTTTTCTTTGATGCTGTTTAACATTTGTCTTTCAATGTCATTCTGCTCCAATTTCCTTTCTCTATCCTTCTTCAACACATTCTTTTCATTTCACTCTTAGCCTTCTTATTAGTTTTTTTATAGCAATATTTTCATTAAAAAAAAGTTGTACACATTTTTTTAAAGTCTTCCATCCTCATGGTAAGGTTCGATCACTTTTGCCTGATTCTGTTAAAGTTATGTTAATGGCTAACAAATTACTGAAATAAGTAGTGGATTTTCTTGAAAGTGAAAACCAATAATGAAATATCAGTACTGAATAGTACCACAGGATACCAGAAGAGTTCTGATAGGTGCAAATCTTCAGATATAAGTACTATATATCAAACTTAGATTGTATTTTGAGGTTTAAACATTGGCAGTCTAATATCTGAAAATTGAATTATGGTGATAACTTGGTTGTCTTATCATATGGAATTGGAGTTCTTAGAATAAAATTCTGCACATTTTGACATTATTTAGAGTATGTTGAGCTTTCCCCTCAAAGCCTTTCTTTAAGGATTAAGGTTTTCTAAATTAAACCACCTACTCCAGACAGTTCTTCCTACACTTTTCCTTATTCCTCAAAAGTAGCCCCTTCTTAGTTATTATATTCTCATTAGCATATCCTTTCACCAAGCACAGTTGGTAAATAGTCCATACTAAAATACTGTTTTATTTTCCTAATGTTATGCTAATCTCAACTTTAGTTGATTTGTCTTAATTGCTCCAACATTTTGAACAATACAAGATCCATCTATGTAAAATACTAAGCAGTTATTTGTAATTTCAGCTACCTTACAATGGCCTACCTTTCTCGCCCTCCCTCTCACCCTACACGTTTTCCTTCAACTAGCTCAGTTAAAATGCAGGGTATTGAAAAAGTAAGATTGTGCAAGAATTTCTTCTTCTCCTATACTTACTTCTACTAATTACTTTAACTAACCCAATAAAACCTTTAATAAGCTTCAGAACTCTTTCTGGAGTTGTGCCATTTGGAAAACTTTGTAGCCTACTTGTAGTACGACATATATAAATTTCTTAATACTAACACACATAAGCACTCAAATAACGACAAATCACGAATAAATAGAAAAAACAATTCAAAATGTATGAAATAATAAAATAATATAATTTTTCACCTTCTTTTGCAAGTTAAAATATTTACAGTTACTAGGTACGTTTTAAATAGATTCTTTCAAATTTAAAGTATAATTTCATATTTCTATAATTTATTAATTAAAGAATTGAAAAAGATTATGACCCTTGTGAGAAACTGCTCTCTCTCTCTCTCTCTCTCTCTCTCTCTCTCTCTCTCTCTCTCTCTCTCTCTCTCTCTCTCTCTCTCTCTCTATCTCTCTCCCTCCCTCCCTCCCTCCCTCCCTCCCTCCCTCTCTCTCCCTCCCTCCCTTCAACATTACAACATTAGAAAGGTGTTTACCCATGAAAACCTCTTTACCATTTAGTCATGCCTTATGGTAAAATATATAAGCAATAAAACTTGACTCTGATATGATACTAAGGTCAAGTGGAGCTATGACCAGAAATTTTCAATATCTATCTACTGTAGGAGTGATTCTGAAAGCTCCTGAAAATACATATACAGGCCAAACTATCGAGAAGTTTATATAAAGTGTAATGTACCATCAATGGCTAAACCTTTTATGTTAGCTACCACCTACATCCTAAAATATATTATATAGTGTACAAAATGTTACAAACCAGATATCTTACTATGAAAGTATCTACAAAGTAAAACTATAATCACCTTTAATTACACTTTACATCGTGGATACCGTAGAAAAAAAAGAGCGGTACCTAGATCATACTAATCTCTTGTCTGTGCCTCTGTAAACAATACAGTAGAGTCTCGGTTAACCGTCATTCTCGGGAGCGGTGGGATGACGGATGAGAGAATAGACGGATAACAGAAATAGACTTCCCAGACTTCTGGAAGTCACCGGCGATCGATAAAAATACTGTACTATTAAGTTTTGAACAGTGTTTATAACACAGAATATCTGTACTGTTATTTCTTTTTAACTAAAAAAAAAAATTGGTTTGGGAAAATTTAGTAAAACTTTTAAATTTTCTATTTACAGTAACTCTATTTATTAAACAAATTTAGTAAAGTCATCAAAATACAGTATTGTACTGTACAGTAAACTACATGATTATGTACAGTACTGTAATTTCTACACTGAGTAAGACAAGACTGTCGGATGCCACGCACGAAACTAACATAATGATTTGTTTGCTAAGACACAGGAGTAGGAGGGAAAGGGGGGTTTGGCTACTGTTCTAGGAATTGTTGACGCAACGCAATAGTGCCGTGAATAATGTCACGTTATTCTTTAAAATCAAATTGGAGTATGATACTAACTTGTAAACATTCATACCACATTAAATATATACGGTACATCATTACATATTACATGCGTACTATTTCCCCCCCCCCCTCTCCCTGTCCTCACGGTTAACAGAATTGACAGTAAAAAGGGTGACGGTTAACCGAGACTCTACTGTAATTATATAGGATCAGGTATGCCATTATTCCACAAGATCTCCAGGGGATCCTAACCAGAAGGTTACATTAAACAAACTCAAGAATAGTAAATCATATAACAGATATCATCTATATCATACATATTTTTTCATCAACAATTGTAATAAATAAACACTGTTCAATGACATATTTTATTTAACCCGGAAGGGGTCACACCTTTTCTTTTTGAAACAAAATAACTTTTGTTGGTTGAAAACATATACTTTCTTCCCCCTTCCATTACCTTCTAATCAACATTTACTCATCCCCTACCTAGCCAAGCAGTAATCTCATCGGACCCTCTTCTCAATCGGTGACTGGATAGCAACAGATCAAAACTACCCATGTCACCAAAAAATATTAGAACTAAACATGGTAACCAATTACAAATACTGGGATAAGAAAATATTACCTGTTTACATTGAATCTTTTAACTAATGTATGGATAAATTAAATTTCTACCATACAGACTTCCTCCAAGACTATATAAACAAACGGAATTTTACTAGACCCATTCTCTTAACAAAAACTCATCTTATCTGTAACCCTAACATTGACTACAATATTAGTATAAATAAAACAGCAAGCTCAATAGCGTTAAAACACCTATCTTAATGTCATAAACATAACCTACAAAAATCATTTAAAAGTATATACAGATGGTTCAAAGAGTGTGTTATTCCATCATTTAACATTTATAAAAAAATACAAACAATCTTTTTTTTTTTTTTTATTCTTGATGTCTATATTATAAGCGGGCTTGGTATATCCATGTAGCCTTTGTACAAATTTACTGTCTTGGTTTCAAACACTTTTCACTGATCACTGTTTGTTTCATTCTTTCTTTCTTTTTTAATTTTTTTTTTAAATTAAGGTAGTAGTAACATAGACTAATGTGTGTGTTAATTCCAATTTGTTTATAAAATTGTATGTTTATGTAAGTTTTGTTATTTACACAAAGTAGGATCCTTATCAATGATTTAAAGTCAAAAATGGATTTAGGGAATTAGATATTTGGTATCTGATTTTTTTCTCACCAGAGGTCCATCTGGTATTTCTAATCCGAAAAGGCTTTGTACCATGGACCACATATAAGCACCTCGAGGCAGGTAATACATATATGTTTTATTCCAAGTTTACCTTTTAACTATGTATGTATTCATGATTTAAATTGAGATTTTTGTTGCTTTAATCATTTTAATTATTTCTAAAATTGAACTAAGATTATTTTGTTTAAGTATATCTTTTAGAGCAGTGATCTTCAATCCGCAGCCCGCCAAACGATTTAGTTTCAATAATTCATATTTGATGGTATTTTGATAACCACAACAGTGTTATGTTGATGTACCGATGATAAAAAGATCAAAGAGTTCAGAAGATTGCATCATTTTGTTGATTTTTAAATGTTATCATACTTCATAGGCCGTAGTAGGGAATTTTGTAAGCGGCGAAGCAAGTGTGGCAGCCCTGTGACTCAAGGTCAGTCAACTGAGACTGATTTACATGGTGCACTAATCAGTATCACCTGATCTCTCCTAGCGAGTAAACGCTTGTTTATGTTTTGTGAATAATGGATACGAGTAGTAAAAAATGGAAAATTGCCAAGTGTTCCAAGAAAAGTAGACTAACCTGTACTGTTTTGTAAATATAAAAAATAAAGCAGTTTGTTTAATTTGTAATGAATCTGTCTCCGTTATGAAAGAGTACAATTTAAAGCGGCATTATGAAGCCAAGCACGTCTCCAAGATGGACTCAATCCAAGGACAATTTCGAATAGATAAGGTACGTGATTTAAAGAAAAAATTAGAAAATCAACAATCCTCGTTTACTTGGCAAAACGCTGAAAATGAATTAAGTGTTAAAGTTAGCTACATCATTTCTGAACAAATTCCTAAGAAATCAAAGCCATTTACGGATGGTGAGTTTGTAAAGCAATGCATGGAATCGGCAGCTGAAATTCCATGCCCGAAACAAAAGCATTTGTTTTCAAAAATTAGCTTATCTGGAGTTACTGTGGCCAGAAGAATCTAAGAATTAGTTCAGGATATTGAAAACACACTAAAAGACCATGCTTCAAAGTTTGCTTTTTATTCAGTGGCGCTTGAGAGCACAGATATTACAGACACAGCTCAGTTAGCTATTATATTTCCATTACCGAAGAAATGGCTGCTCTATTTCCAATGAAAGGCACAACTAAAGGAAATGATATTTACAAGTCTTTGACTTCAAGTTTAAATCGACTTAGACTAATGCTGAACAATTTGTCCGGTGTTGTTATTTATGGTGCCCCAGCAATGACGGAAACATGAAGGTGCTGTGGCTCTGATCAGAAAAGACGCTTGCGAAAATAGACCATTCATGCAATACCATTGCATTGTCCACCAAGAATGTTTATGTGCAAAAAGTGTCTCTCTCAAGGATGTGATCAAATATGTGACTAAAATCGTGAATTTCATCAGATCACAAGTATTGAACCATAGGGAATTCCAGAATTTCCTTAGTCAGGTGGATGTAGAGTATGGTGATGTCGTATATTACACAGAGGTTCGCTGGCTCAGTCGTGGAAAGTTTCTTAAAAAAGTTTTTGATCTGAAAGAAGTAATCTGTACATTTATGGAAAGAAAAGGAAAGACAGTTCACCAGTTCAACGACCCCAATTGGATGGCTGATTTTGGGTACCTTAACATATATTTCAATACATCTCAACGATTTTAATATTCGACTGCAAGATAAAAACATCATGATTCCTAACCTTTTTGATCAAGTTGAGGCATTTGAGAAAAAACTTTGTTTGTGGGAGAGCCAACTACTAAAGGGCGACTTCACAAACTTTCCAACACTATCGCAATGTGAAGTTCAAAACAAAGGAAAATACAGTGAAGCACTCACTGTCCTATTATCTGATTTCAGTAACAGGTTTGAAGATTTTAAGTTTAAAAAAAAAATGATGAAGCTATTTTGTGCTCCATTTGGTGTGAATGTGGAAGACTATCCCGGAAACATTCAAATGGAACTTATTGAGTTTCAGTGTAATAGCGATTTACAGGAGAAATTTTAAAATTTTGGACTTTGGAGTTTTACTCATTGCATGTTGAAAAAAATCAATTTCCAGCAATCAGATCTCATGCTCTGTTGGCAGCACTTATATCTGTGAGCAGTTATTTTCCAAAATGTAGAATGTGAAGACAAAATTGATGAATCGTGTTTCTGACACTCATTTAGTGTCTGACATTCATCCAACATAAAAGCCAATGTTGACAGATTAATGAAAGAGAAACAGTGTCAGATTTCTCATTGATCTAAAAAATGTTGCCATTTTGATATTTTTAATTCAGTTTTGTGTTTTGTAACATATTTTATTATTATTTCACTGTAATTTTAAAACCAAATAAAAACTAATTTTAAAAAATGATGTTTTTTTTCCAAGTTGAAAGACTAATATATATATAAGCCCTTCCATAACAAAAATTTGGCCCTTCGTTAAAATAAGGTTGAAGACCACTGTTTTAGAGGATGGGGGTTTCCAATTTTCTTCCCTTAATTTTAAGAGTATTTTTAAATTAAGTATTGTATTTTTTTTTTTTTTTTTTTTTTTTTTTAATCAGCTTATAGTCACATAATGGAATTATGTAAACTTGACATATATTATTATTTGTGGCTTCTCGAGCTAACTTATCAACCTATTTGTTACCTCTATTACCTATATGTCCTGGGACTCATTGTATTACATAACTATATTTTTATTGTTTGTTATTACTCCTGTTATTATATTTCTCGTTAATTCTTTACATTCTCCTTTTAAAGTGCATTCTTTAATTTCTATAATTGCAGTTTGCAAGTAAAGAACATATAATAAATTGGTTATATGAAAGGTGTCTTACTAATTGTATTGTTTTACAGATACTGTAGTGTACTTCTTAGCTGTATAGCTAGGGCTAAGTTTATACTTTTTCTCCAAATTTATTGAGGGGATAAATGGCAGCACCTACTCCTGACATGCTCTTTTGAGCCACCTGTGTATGTTTTGATATGGTCTTTGTAGGTTATGTTTATAATATTCTTATACCTTTGTTGTAATTCTATATTATACTTATGTTTTATTTTGGTAATATCCTTACTGTTTATGTTAGGGTTACAGGTGAGGTTAATTGTTGATAATAGAATAGGTTTTTCTAAAATGACTTTTTCTAATGAATTTATTAAATTATCTGTATACTTTATGTTTTGTTTGTCCATGCCTGTATTAAAAGCATTAAAGTAAATTTGGTAATTTTTTTTATCCCAATACCTGTAATTTGAAATCATGTTTAGTTCCAGGACCTTATGATGACATGTATGGTTTTTGTTTGTTGCAGTTTTATATATGAGTTTATTTGTTAAAAAGGTTCTTCTAAGGTTTAGTGGTATTATTCCTGTCTCTGATTGGAGTGACATTAAAGGAGTTGTTTTAAAAGCCCCCAGAGCAATTCTTATTGCTTGGTTTGTATTACCTCCAATTGGTTTAGTTGATTATTAGCAATATGTGCATAAAGAAATCTGCAAATATCTAATTTGGGTCTTATAAGATCTTTATAAATATTTAATAAATGTTTTGTGTGTACCCCTTTTGTACTACATGGCAGTGACTTCATTATGTTTAAATCATTGTATACTTACTTTTTCTAAGTTTTTGTTGAAATTAATTTTATTTTCTATTATTACTCCTAGAATTTTGTGTGAAGTTACTATGGGATCTCCTCCTCATACAAGGTAAGTATTGTAACGTCTTACTAAATTTAAATTCACCGGCACCCGTTTCGCGTTATAATATTTTCAATTTTGAGCTCCCGTGAGCTGCTGCCATCTGGTGGTCTACTCTGAAAACAGCCTCACGTGATTCGACTGTGAACTTAGCCCGAGGCAAGATAGCATTGAGGTAGGCTCTTTCTAGAGATAACGGCACAGATGTTAGTTCACCTTCAATGCACTTAGCAACGTTTTCAAATTATAAAAAGTTCTAAACTTCTGTTCAAAAAATGAGTCAAAATTTTTCTTCAAAAGGCGTGTTAAGTTTCACTGAAGTGCCTAGTTATTACAATCAATCTCATCTGAGCATCACAAGCGTTCTATTCTGCTAAAACCAGGTAACTCAAAATTTTCAGTTTAAACCTTATTAAGTTAACCATCTTAAAAATATGTATTTCTATTTTATAAATGTAAAATTTTGAAATCTGTTTTCAATCATAATTAAACCGTAAGTTGTCTGTAAATTCTTTTAGAGTATAAATTTATATAATCTTTTGAAAGAATAAAACAAAGCTTTATTTTAGTAATTATAAAATCAAATCATCAATTAATGAATCATTAAATTTAATTCAACTAATTTTGAATTGTCTGTAAATTGTACCAGCTTAAATTCAAACAATCTTTTAAAAGGAAAAGCTTCTTTTTTATCTTTAATAAAGTAAAGTCATTCAGTAATTTATTTGAATATATATAACATTTTGTCTTTAAAGAAATTGCATTTTTATAAAACTTAATTACAGAAAAATATGTTGCTCATAAATCTGCAACAGAAATGTTTAAACCTGTCTAGAAATGTCTGTTCTTTCTTTAATTGGTACATGTATTTCCTGCAGCTATACAGCTGGTTCGAGCACGCTGTAATAAAAATTAAGTTCCGGCAGAAAATTTCAAGTCCATGCAAAAACCTGAGGACTTCCTTTTAAGTTATGTAAAAGGACAAAGTGAAAACTAATGAACAACGCTAGTTAGAATAAACTTGAACTGCATTTGTGGAATAATGTTTTGTTGAACTAGACATGATTTTTTTTATATGTGTACAAAATGCAAAAATAAAATAAAATATGGATGGGATATGCATGCACCTTTCGCCCTTACGACCCCAAAGGGGTTAATTTTCAAAATTTAAAATATTGACGTCAATATATATAATCAAAAAAATAAAATAAAAAATATCTCCCTTTGTTAATATATATATTTAAAAACAAATTTTCCTTTTACAGTTGGCCAACTTATATTTACATATGTAATTAATTAATTCTTATATATTTTATGTGTAATTGATTAATTAAAATTTGTTAACTTTAATATATATATATAATTTAAAAACTAAATTTTTGTAATATTACATACTTTAATGAATTGTCTTTTCTATTTTTTTTAAACTTACTTAGTAATTAATTGTATGGGGGGGTTTGATTAAAAATTATCTAAATCTTTTTGGGGCGTATAAATAATGTAAAATTTCTAGATATATATGTATATATATATATATATATATACATATATATATATCGAAAATAACAAAGGACTTAGTATGCTTCCTTGTGGTAAGTACTTGTGATTTATGACACGTGGTATGTGATTTAAGTCATGTTTCCATAGTTTTGAGATGTTAAGACATTTATTAGAAACAATACTATAAATCTGGGACAGGAAAAAACTTTTTTCTTCTTAAATCTTCATTTAGAGGAATAGTTTGCCTGTCTATTGACGTCTACTTTATGGCCATTAAAAAAATATACTTAAAAATTTAAAAAATTAGGTAAAATATTGACTTATGCCACTATTGCTTAAAATATTTTGATGAATGAAATGTAAGGTAAGAACAATACCACGTTTGAACACTGATTTTAATTTTACAAGTTAGTTGTAAATATTAAGCATTATTATAAGACACATATTAAGGTCACTTGCATACATAAAAAAGAATAATTCTAATTGTTCCAAGTGTTTTTGGTGTCTTCCATTCAAGATTCAATCATCTTCTTCTGCCTCCGACTCTCGATTCACAATGGGGTTATTATCATTATCACTTCCATCGGCCAAGGAGTTAAAAAATCCATGGTGAACTGGTGGGATAAACTTGAGCAGGTCCATCATATCCTTCTTCTTTAAGGCTGTAACTCTTCGTGGAAAACTATAAAGAGGTTCTAAAGGTACACTGTTTAGTTTTTTATACACTTTTTTGGCTGGTGTTATGTCCAATGTAAGAAAGGGCAAGTCATCATTGAGAGATTCATTATAGAATATTTTGAAAGGTTTCTCCTTGACATACCTTAGCCACTGTATGTTAAACCATGAAACTTTATCATTCTGTTCATTCTTCTTTCTTCTTGTGATCGACTTTTCCAGCAAACTTGTTGAAAACATCTCTGTCTGGTCCATAACTTTTACCACATACGGTTTCTTTCTTTTTGATTTCAGGATTGTATTATACCAATCCTCAGGGATATAGATGGTTTTTCCTTTTGCAAAGCGTTCTACACACCAAAGTCCGCGTCGTTAGGGAGGAAAGAGTGGCCGCTGACCATAAATTTGTGGTCAACAGTCTTTATAGTGCTTTCCGCACTTTGTATGTGGTGCAATAATGCAAGCGACATTTTTATGTTCCGATTTTGTCCACCGCAACTATCGCCGAACATTACAACGTGTTCAATGTGATCTGCTGACGATCTGTTTCTCAAATGTTCAATAATGCACGAAGCAATTTCTTGGGAGCCTCTCGAAGCTGTTATTTCATTCCAGACATACATGTATCCAGAATCTGTGGATAGATCATGACAACCTAGATTATAGACATACATATTCCTTTTGTAGTAAGCAGTCGAACAAGTTAAAATCGGGAACGGCAGTGCTTTTTGCAGATCAAAGGAAAAAGCATACATTGTAGGATTTGTCTGGCACTCCTTGGCATCTTTAATTTTTTGTCTAGCAAGATCTGCATTACGAAGATGCAATTCATGGTTAATTTCAAGAGTTCTTTTTCTTCTGCGTCTACGCACACTTCTACTTTCATTTTGTAAATGTCACATTTTACACAAGTGTCTTTTCGAGGAGGATGGAAACTTAAATTAAATTCAAAATTGAACACTCGACAGTAAATGGATTCAGTTACTGGCTCAGAATTTATGTTTGAGCAATGATCCTTGTATAAAGTGAACATTTGAGTAATGTTCAGACCTTCTGAAAGGTATTTCTTGTTAGGATTATGGGCTCTCGTATAATGAGACTTATTAGAAGGAAAAGATTCAATGTGTTTGCGAACAATATCTAAGCGACAATCTTCAATTCTGTTTTTTGAAGGTTGTTTTCCCCTCAAATCACTTCCTGGATCTTTACCGTCTCGAATTTTTTTTTGAGCTCTAAAAATCCTACCATCAGAAACCATGAACGTTTGTTTGAAATACTCTTTACAAACATTGATGTTTTTTTCTGGCAACTGCAGATAATACTTGACAGTCGTACTTTTGAACCCTCGATTACCGTCTCTAATTCTATGTACTTTTGGAGTAGATCGCTGACATAAACCAGTAAGATAAGCGTTTTGAGCTTGAAAACTTCCAATTGCATAAAATCTCTCAAACATACCTTTTCTTTGCTCTTCAGTAATTGCATCACTGCATTTTAGTTTGCATATGCAGGGAATGTTTGTAAATGTCTTCTTTTCAACTTGTTTCCCTTTAGAAGTAAAGTATTCCTTACCTGAGTTCCAGTTCAATTTACGTAGTGTTTTCTTGTTTACATTTCTCTTACGTTTGCGAGATTTATTTTGATCGGCTTTCAAAGGTTGTGGTTCATCATCTGAAGTCACATCAGTACTACGGTTTCTCGGTGTCCCATCAGTTGCATTACCAGGATCTGGATCTGAAAAATAATACACAATTAAGTAAACGGTAAAACTCATCCAAAAAAAATTAGGCGTAAAAATTGGGTGCAGTATAATAAGCATTCCACAAAACTATTAATAATAGCGCAGCAGCTATTTAATAATAGTTATTATTATAATAGCATAGGTTAGGCCTATTATTATTATAGCCTAACGCTGCGATAATCGAAATTTTTGTGGTATGTTTATCTTGCTGTAGGACCTACTCTAAAAAATTATAATGTCGTTTGGAATTCAAAAGCCTGCTTTGTCCAATTTATTGTGGTAGGCCTAGTTGGCAGTAGGTTTACTTACAGGCCTCAGTTAATACTAAAATTTAACTTAAATATAAAAGTCAATTCAAGTCATTCTAGGCCTACCCATGTTGATAAAAAAATACACAACAGATCTAAAAATCTGCACAAACTCACCCAAATTATTTGCCTAGATTTTGTCACAGCCCCCAAACTTATTTTAAGATTGTTGAAGTGGTCTGTTTAGTGCTCAATTTTTACATATAGGATAAGTTATTCTGAGTAAATTATAGGTTAGAAAATTTCCAAATTAATAATAATATTGTACAAAAGGCCAAAGCCAAAGGTTTAACAAGAAACTAAAAGTTCAATTTTGAGGTTATAAATACAAAATTCACAGTAACAAAAAGGCTAACATTCAACTTACCTAGATTTTCATTTTCTGTAGGCACATATTCAGAGCCAGAGTCTTGTAACAATGATGGTATGCTATCGGATTCACTTATTTCATCCATTGAAATAAAATCAAGCTCTGCATATACAAGTAAAACTTAAAAAAATAATCAAAATGTAACATTCACTCCTTCAACACATCTACAAAAGCTGGCAGTCTTTGAACTTTGAAGGAAAAGTGAAGTAAGTCAGACTTAGGCCATTATTGCCTGAGAGAAATCAGCTGATTCATTCCTTCCTATTTTTCACAGCCATATGTATTTAAAATTGTCAGTGTTTTGACTTGGTTCACTTTTCCTTGAAATAGAATGAAGGTTAAGGAATCTGAAACAGTGTTTAGCTCTATTAGGAAAATAAATTACTTAAGCCACTTTTCCTTTCATAGGCTCAAATGTGACATCATTTAACATAATAAGGTTTGAGTTATTATAAGCAGAGAAGATAGCTTTACTTCTAGGGGATGTTTTTTTACTTCACCAGAATGGATGATGGGCATTCAAATCCCTGCAAATGGTTGTATATTCCCCATCATTTGACGATGTTATTTTTTCCCAAATCTCCTCGTTATATTTTGCCTGCTTTACAATAGCAATTATATAATAGGCTATAACAATTTTTTAAAAGCAAATTAAGTTTATATCTATTGCTTCTGTTGAATCTAAGGTATTATTTATAATTAAATCACCACCTGAGAATCTCATATCTGATAGAGTTATGGATAACAAAGATAATGCCTCCATATCCGTCCTCTTTGTCCTTATGATATATTTTTGTAATTAGCTATATTTATTGTACCGTTTTTAATAACCAAGTTTCCTGTACATTTTTTTTTTTTAAATATTGTCTAATTCAAAGAGTTTAGGTATAATGGATTGTGTATTCATTTTAAAAGGTGTACCATAGTTTATTATTTTTTTGCTTCATTAATAATCTGTTTAAAAAGTGTTATTATTATTTTTACATTCTATTTTAGTTACATCCAATAAAATATCTTTTTACTGGGGTCTGAAATTTACTTATATTTTTAGTAATATATTTAGAGGATTTTTGTTTATAGTTATTCTCTAGGTTTTTAAAAAATTCCACTATTATATCATGTTTTTTTTAAAGATATTTTGTCTTAAATTTTCTATTTTATTACGTAATATATGCATAAGGTTTATTCTTATTTACAGGGGAGGTTACATTTGGCATATTTTTGTTATTATTATGGTATGTAGAAGGTTTTTTTTATATATATTTGGTAGTCCTGTAGTATTTAAGTTAAGGTTCGCTTTATATGGTTTAACATTATTTTTGTATTATGTCCTCTCCTACTACTAGTATGAAGTTTGAGTGAGTATTATAGTTAGGTTGATGATCTATTATTGTTTCTGAACAAAATTTAGGTCTATGTGTGTTATTTTAAAACTGGTTATGTCTATATATGATTGGATATTCTTTTTGTACTATTTTATATGTGGTTTGTGAATATGTCCTTCGTTTGGTTTTATATCTGTTATTATATTAGGATTTGTTAGTGGAAAGAATTGACTGATTTTATAAAAAATTTCATTCTGGATGCTCATCCGCTCTAAAATATTTTGTTGTCTAATAAATTCAGGACATCTTTTGTTATTACTGTGACCATTACATTTAATAGAGCATAGTGGTTTGGTACATTCTTCTGAATGATATGTACCACCACAATCCCTACAATTACTTTTTTTGTTACAGGGTGAGTCATGGGCGTACCCACCGAGGGGCAGCTGCCCCCCCCCCCTGGAAGCAAAAAAATTAATCTTTATTATACATTTTGTTGCTGGAATTTAATACAATTCTTGAAATAACTATTTTAATAATCAAAAAAATACTTACATATTAAAATTATGAAATTAGGATAATTTATCGTTATTTTATTGTCGATCGAAATTATCATATTTTATAGGGCTTCCCTCCCCCTCCCCCCTAGTTTGATCCTGGGTATGCCCTTGGGGTGAGTTTGCTACATGGCCATAGGCAAAACATTTATAGCATTGCCTAACAGGAAAAGTGTATCTTTCAACACACCACCTGACAAAGTTTAAGCTTATATAATCTGGGAGTTTGTCTAAATCAAAAGTTATTTTTATGAAACTAATATTAATTAGTTTATTATTAACCTTTTATTCTTTGCACTTTTATAATAAGGAAAGTGCATTCACTCTCATACAATAACTCTTCTTCTGACACTTTCGGTTCGGCATAAACTACTCCCATACATTCTACTCTACTAGAAGGGACAAAACTATATATGTTGAGTTAAAAAGGTTGAATCTAAAAGATTGTTAGCTGCAAAAAGATTGTAATTTTTTCATGTAACAGTCAAGTTTTTATCAGTTCTTTTAATGTGAACAATATCATCATAGTGTTGTTTAATTATTTTATTTATCTTTATTTGGAACAATGATGTCATAAGGATCCTCATTGTAATTTTTATAGGTTCTAAATTTGTATGTGTTAAAATTTTTCAAAGAGGGTGGTATTATAGAATCTTTATTTATGTTATTTTCCTATTATTAATTACATAAATCTTCCCTTTTTCTTTTATTTTCATTAACTTGGTCTTCAACTGAAATAATTTTATCTGTACTTACTATCTATTTCTATGAGTTTTTGTAACTACAAATCTGTTTCTTCGTTCCTATTTCCTGGGATGTCTAGACCTTCCGCCATGTGTCTGGTCCAGCCTATACTATATTTTTTTAAAAGCATAGAGAAAAAAGACAAAAAACACCTATGTTATTTATTATATATATTAAAAAAACTAAATTATCTCTAGAGATTCAGGAATCTAAACTAAAACTTTGTTTTAACTAAATTATACAAAGGTAAGTTGGTTCTACATTTTGTACTTCTTAGATCTATTGTATGACTTAGATAGGTAAAAGGCTTGTTCAAACATGAAAAACAAAATTACTCGCTCCTATAAAAACAACTCCACTTCCTATGACTGCTGAGTGCTGAAGGTATAGTGCAAGTTAACAAACTGAATGATATAACATCCAGTTACACAGCTGAGATGTACGCTATCTATAAAGCTATACAATTAGTTAAAACATTACAGTATGAACTTTGTATTATAAGTGATGTACAGATTCACAGGTAGCAATATTAGATCTCCAAGAAACCTGTACAAATGTGGAGCTTAACCCTTTGCGATCGGACAGAATATTTATAGGTTGTCCTGATCTGTCGGATGGCCAGCTGTATAGTGGCCGCGGACATTTGCGCAACAACTCAGATTTAATTCCACATCAGTTGTTCCTGCTGCTCGGATGGCCAGTGGTACTGGCCAAGATAAAAACCGTCGAACGCTCGGAAGGCCAGCAGCACTGGCCAAGAGACATTTGTTGAATTTTAACAATATATTTTTATGTTGTGATGTGTGTAGAGTGCTGTAACCTATAGAGAAATTATTTAACTAAATGACCAGCAGTTCTAGCAGCTTTATCATTAAAAAGTAACACTGGGAATGCCAAAATCAACACGTGCTCTTTTCTTACAACATTGAGAACATACACACAGTGTCTTGTGATTTTTGTATAATTAGTAAATTAGGCATAATTTTCCTTTTTAACTTGAAACATATGTTTTTGTTTAGTTCATTATCTTGTTTGTTTGTGTATCTATATTAATAAAATATTGTTTGTTTCAAGGATAAATAAAGCAAAAGCTTAAAGTTTCAAATATTGTTTGTTTGTTTTAAAATTTTAAAAAAAACAGAAAGGTGTTCTCGTCAGTTTTAAATATATGTGATTTTTGTATAATTAGTAAATTAAGCATTATTTTCCCTTTTAAATTGAAACATAATTTTGTTTAGTTCATTATCTTGTTTGTTTATATTGTAATAATTCAAAATATATATTTTATTATTCAAAATTTATTTCATTATTTAAACATATAAATCATACATCTAAATTAATCCATTAATATATATATATATATATATATATATATATATATAAATATTATACATACAAGTACAAAATCAAGTGGGCAAGTGAATATAAAAACATATGGGTGAATAACAGTGAATCAGGTGAAAAAACAACAGTTAAGAAAGAAAAAAGAAAATTTTTCAGTTAATTTTGAGAATTTAAGAAGTGCGGTTGAAATAGATAGATAATGTGTTAAATGAGACTGAGAAGATAGAAATAATAGTTGAAGTAAAATATTTAAATAATTATTGGAAAATAGAAGAAAAGGTCAAATACATTAATCTAAACAATTACCAAAAAATAAAATTAGAAGGAAAAACATTGAAGTAATGGTGAGATTTATAGTTATTGTTTGAATATATATTTTTTTTGTTTTGTTTAAGTGATTGGTGAAGAAACTCAAACCATTAATCAAATTTGTTTTATATTTATATATATATATATATATATATATATATATATATATATATTAAATATATATACATTTTTTTTTCTTTTCTCTTTCATTAATACAATCAACATTCTATTGATTAATTATTTTTTTTTTTTATATTATATTTGATTTAACATTTTTTATTTATTCATACTAATAACATTTGAAATAAGCCGGCACTAACCTAACCTCCGAGATAGACAATAATCAAATTTAAAAAAAAAATTAAAAATTTAATTTAAATAGAAAAATAATAAATAAAGATTTATTATATTGGCGCCTCAACGTATTGGCAATTTGTCAAGGAAATCTTCCCCCACCAAATAACTTCTTTTAAAAATAATTTTATGTTAATTTCAAGATATATATTTTGTGTTGTATTTTGTGTACCGATATATTATTACTAAATATTAATATGGATAATCAATCGGGATACAACTTAAGAAAAAACATTACGCAGACACAAAAGGCTATAGAGTTTCACGGTTTGTCGGACCCATCTTCGTCGCGCCGATTAGAAGACGTGACCGCGGGTCAAGAAATAAGTGAAGAAGACGTAGCGCTGGAAGGGCCGCGGATCGTTGAAGAATCGGGTCAACCACCGACCGTAATAATTGAAGAAGAAGAAGAAGAATACGGCGAAAATATACAGACATATACCAACCGTGAAAATATCGAAATGACGAGCGACGTGAAGACCAGCCAAGAACCGCAAAGCCATACCATAAATTTCGAACAATTAATGATGTTTATGAAGAAACAATTCGAGGATCAGGACAAGCGCTCTAAGGAAATCAAATTAGAATTGAATCAAATTAACCAACGATTCGATGACCAGGAAAAACGTTTTTCTAAGGAATTAAAACAAAACTCCCTAGAAATAAAACAGGAATTGAGCCAAATTAATAAACGGTTCGAGACCCAGGACAAGAAAATCGACAAATTACAAGAGGACTGTCGGTTTCAAACCGAACAGGTGAAGGAGTTTGTGATCGACTTGAATCAACGAACTAGGGAAAAGACACACCAAGAGCTGGAACAAATAACCCAGAAAATTGCTGAGCAAAATTCAAGACAACAGGAGGGAATAGACAAAAATAAGGAGACAAGTTTAGAACAAGAGCGACAGATAACATCTTTAGAACGATTGGCCAACGATAACAAGGCGAGAGTGGAAACCCTCGAGGACAAGATTCAGAAAAACTCACCCACAGCACCACCCAACATATATGTCACCTGTGGAAGTACCACAAATGGGATAATCGATAATAACGTTCCAAAATTTCATGGCAGGGAGCACAATCCAACTGAACACCTCAACAGGATCCGTAAATTTTATGAGCGGAGGACAACTCAAAATAACACCACCGATCCAAACATCCAACTGATCGACACCCTGGAGTTATGCCTAGAACATCATGCGGCAAGATGGTTCAGTTTGGTCAGAGACGACATACACTGCTGGGAAGAGTTCAAAGAAGCCTTTGAGAAAAAATATTGGAGCAGGGAAGTGCAACGCGGAATCCGGCACAGAATGGAAACTGAAGAGTATCAAAGGAATGGCAAACTCAGTAGGGCCGAATATTTTACTGAGCGAGTCATAACTTTGAAGTCAATGCAACCACCACTTTCTGAGGATGAGATTATAACCTGTTTGGCGGATCATTTCGACTAATTGATTCAAGATGCACGAAGAGTCCAACGCATCGAAACAATCCTGGACTTTGAACTCCTGTTGCAAAGGGAGGACTTAAAAGATGTTTATACGCGAGAAAGGAGGAACCAGAATTTGACTACTGCACCTTCACCGAGAACACGATTCACACCAAGGGAACAACCAGTTGGATCAAACAATAATTTCCACTTTAGACCATCAACACAGTTCCAAAATTATCGACCTCCACCTTTTCATCAACAAAATCACCGACCTCCGTCTAGACCATTTAATTCAAACAGAAACCCTCCAAGAAATTTTCAACCTTCATTTAGACCTCTACGCGATAATGAGACACCAATAACCGATACAGGTCAATAAATAGTAATGGTGTATCTGATAAAGATAACTAAATTTTTATTAAATAAATTATAATTTTTCATTATTAATTTCGTTTTATTCCCATACAAATCTTTAAATAAACATTTTTAGGGAAAGTTACCCTGGAGATAATTGTAATAATTCAAAATATATATTTTATTATTCAAAAATTTATTTCATTATTTAAACATATAAATCATACATCTAAATTAATCCATTAATATATATATATATATATATATATATTTATATATATATATAAATATTATACATACAAGTACAAAATCAAGTGGGCAAGTGAATATAAAAACATATGGGTGAATAACAGTGAATCAGGTGAAAAAACAACAGTTAAGAAAGAAAAAAGAAAATTTTTCAGTTAATTTTGAGAATTTACGAAGTGCGGTTGAAATAGATAGATAATGTGTTAAATGAGACTGAGAAGATAGAAATAATAGTTGAAGTAAAATATTAAAATAATTATTGGAAAATAGAAGAAAAGGTCAAATACATTAATCTAAACAATTACCAAAAAATAAAATTAGAAGGAAAAACATTGAAGTAATTGTGAGATTTATAGTTATTGTTTGAATATATATTTTTTTTTGTTTTGTTTAAGTGATTGGTGAAGAAACTCAAACCATTAATCAAATTTGTTTTATATTTATAATATACGGTATATTAAATATATATACATATTTTTTTTCTTTTCTCTTTCATTAATACAATCAACATTCTATTGATTAAATATTTTTTTTTTATATTATATTTGATTTAACATTTTTTATTTATTCATACTAATAACATTTGAAATAAGCCGGCACTAACCTAACCCCCGAGATAGACAATAATCAAATTTAAAAAAAAAAATTAAATTTAAATAGAAAAATAATAAATAAAGATTTATTATAATATATATATATATATATATATATATATATATATACACACACACACATATATATATATTTATTTATAAATAAAATATAAAAAATTGTTTGTTTGTTTTAAAATTTAAAAAAAACTGTAAGGTGTTCTCGTCAGTTTTAAATATGTGTTAGTTTTGTATAATTAGTAAATTAGGCATTATTGTCCTTTTTAACTTGAAACATATGATTTTGTTTAGTTCAGTATCTTTTTGTTTGTGTATACCTACTAATAAAATTTTAAAAATTGTTTGTTTGTGTTAAAATAAAAAACTGAAAAGGTGTTTCCGTAACTTTGAAATATATGTGATATTTGTATAATTAGTAAATGAGGCATTATTTTCCCTTTTAACTTGAAACATAAGAATTTGTTTAGTTCAGTATCTTGTTTGTCTGTGTATATTAAGAAAATAATTATTAAAATGGAATTGGTTTTTGTTTAAAAAAAAATAAATACCCTTTGTAAAAATTGCAGTCTGTGATAAAAATAATTCCGACCTGGTGGGAAGAAGCCGACATTATAAATAAATGCCGAGTTGACGCGGAGTGGAGCATGGCCAGTACAGCTGGCTGTCCGACCGCCGGAACCAATAATTTATTTATGCGAAAGAATTCCGAGTGGCTGCTGATGCTGACTGCGTTGTGGCCACACCTACTGGCCTTCCGATCGCAAAGGGTTAATGAATTAACACTGAATATAATAGTAGGAACAATAGAAAGTGATAAATCGAATGTGTAGATAAATTGGTTCTTGATGCAACAACATAATGTTATGATTTTTTTTATTCCCTTAACGAGTATTCCACATTCAAAAAAAATTACACACCCAAATTTAACCATTATCAGGATTTAAATAAAGCAACATGGTACAAATGCAAATGTAAATGAAAATTTTAGGGCTACTCCCTGGTTTAGGAATTCAATTTAAATAGATGTGATATAACATCGATTTCCAAATTACTATTTAGACAATTAGTAAACTCTACAAAATTTAATAATATTTTACATCCAATTAGCTGAGATGCAGTCTGGGAGTCTTTACAACATATTATTTTTGATTGCCCAAATATGAAAATTTTAGAATACTAATGCATGGAAAATTAAAGAGAATATTGGGGACCCCCTTTAATCTTAGTTGATATTCTTAAAAATAATTAAACTGTTAAAAAAAAAAAAAAGCAAAAATATCAATTTAAAACTGAAAAGCAACACAACAATAGTAAACATACTTGTTAATCCCTAGCTCAAGTTACCATGGTCCATCAGAACTTTTCGTGATAGGAATGCCAGAAGGACCTATGGTGAGAAGATAGATCCTTAATCATTCAATCCCTAAATTTCTTTTTTCTAAAAACCTTTGGAAATTTTCTCACTTTTTTCTGTGAGTAACAAAGATTACTTTTTAGGACACAATATACCTACATTTTCTTATTACAAAACAGCTAGATAGAAGTGCATACCTGTAAATAATTACCTACTAATATAAACTTTCTATACTCTCCAAAGACAAATAATTTTGATTCATGTGGCTAATACAGAATGTTTATTTATAATAAACTCAAATAAGTGGACTATAAAAGGGGTATATTTTCGGAAGTGTAGCTATTAAGAACATTAATAATTTAAGATTGATAATAATTCAGATCATTATTCCAGTGAATTATAATATTTGAAAAATAAAGTGACAGTGATTATTTTCAAAGATTACATGGTTAAATCAAGCCTGCATATTTGTTAGGCAAGAAGAAGAAAAAAAAAAAAAGTCGCAACTACAAGTCTACAACTACAACCGGCACTAGTCAATCCGTAATGTTAATGTCTTGTATGTGTATAAATAAATAATAATTGAAATAATGTCTTTGAAAAGGAAACCGGATTCTCAGGTGCCAGCAGAAGAAAATGATTTACTACTTATACGTCCTTTGTAAGTTTCAGAATAATATTATGCCTAAATAGCTTAGTGTTGTATTTCCTAACCTATTTTAAGGATTGTTCATTGAGGTGAAAACGAGACCTCAATAAAAAGAGACCCAAAGCTCTGACTTGTCTTATTAATGATTGACATTTGATCAAACATCTATTGACTGTTTCACTGTTCTTTTTTCCATTATACTGGAGAGTTGTTGCAGACAACCATTAAACAAGGGAACTATGTTTTATTGGTTAATATGCAGGAGAGATGTCTGATCGATTTTTAAGTGCGAAATCTCGCCATTTGCGTTTTTTCATTACTTTCGATCATTCTGAACAAAACTAGTCACCTTTTATGATTCCCAGTTAATTATTTCTGTCCGAAAACAGCGATTTAAAACGACTGTTATATGGCATTTTGAGGTTATTTCAACACATTTCATCATTTTAAGTAAATTCTATCGATGTTTTTTTAAAATTCCGTGTGTAAAATAGTTGTGTTTTAAGAACTGTCACTACGTATCATTACTACTTATCATTTAGTATCAATCACGTCTTTTAATAAGTGTGAACTAATCCTATATGGTTACCTAACCATACCTATTTAAAGTACTACAAGTCAAGGAAGGTCATTATAAATATATTTACCTTACTTGACTTTTAGTTCTTGTACTAGGTCTGGGTTTCAGAGACCTAGTCATCATGAATCTTAGATCATAGAAGCGTAGTAATGTCAACTTGTATTAGTGAATGAAGTGCACAAGAGCACACAAGTGATTTCAATATGGCTACATGATAGAATATGTAACAAATAGTATAATTTCTAAGATTGTGAAGTAAATAATGAATTGTGAGAGATAAAAAACCTCTAGTTTTGTTCAGAATAATCGAAAGTATTGAAAAAACAATTTTGAAGACGAAATGCTGAGATTTTGCACTTAATATCTATCACACATATCTCCCGCATATACCATTTTGGTAAATGCCTACTTTAAGGTGGCACCTTATTTTCTAGATTTCTTTCTTTTATCGTCTACTACAAACCTTACTTTTTAAGAATAAATAATGTTTTCCTTGTGCAGATCACTATTTTTCACTGAAAAATCACAATCTAAAAACTACCAAATCCGACGTATATTTATAGGTTAAAACATAATGGCAATGTTAATAACGTATGGTTTGACGCATGACACAATGAGACTACGCTATATCGCTATTTCATATCATTACAGGTTTGTCCAGATTGCCTTTCGTATGTTTATGGAAGTTGCTTACTTTACGAGATAATTATATATCACTACAGCTTTGGCCAGGTAGCTATACATTTATATAAACACCTGGCTAAACCTTATATATATATATATATATATATATATATATATAAACCTGGTGAAACCTTTTGTAAGTTTATTGAAGTTAATAATTTGAAATTAGATTATTAATATGGAGGTTTCGCAGCATATCATGTGATCACAGATATTATTGATTGAAATATCTTTAGTAACATATGACACGTAAATGTGAACATCTGCCATTATATCTAACCTATATATCAGATAGTCTTTAGATGTGATTTTTCAGGGAAAAATAGTGATCTGCGCAAGGAAAACATTAAAACAATATTTATTCTTAAGAAGTATGGTATGTAGTAGACGATAAAAAAAGAAAATCCGGAA
This sequence comes from Aphrophora alni, assembly GCA_963513935.1. Lineage (NCBI taxonomy): Eukaryota > Metazoa > Arthropoda > Insecta > Hemiptera > Aphrophoridae > Aphrophora > Aphrophora alni. Next base: position 92,683,383 of record OY740770.1, read on the forward strand.
AATAAAGCCCCACCTTAAAGTAAACATTTATCACCGTTTCATTTTTACTTTATTGGGATACCAAATTTATAGCTGAGATCTCTAAGCAAATGACATGTATGTCATTAGTGAATTAATTATTTAATTTGTCTGCATTGTAGGTATATTGTATGTACTATTAAGGGCTATTTTATTAAATGAGATTTATTGGGTAATTATGTATTAAAGCTTCCCCCGGATTTTAGTCGCTAAAAATGATGCAAACTTAACCCTTTCTGGAGCGGTTCTGTTTGTTATATATGTCAATAATTTATGTAATAGCAAATTTAACAGAGAAATTACAGCCTTTGCTGACGGTACAGCATTTCTATATAAGGCCAATTCAACAGACGTGCTTTTCAGCCAAATTACTGAGGATTTGAGGCATTTACGACTTTGGTTTTCTAAAAATGAGATGGTGTTAAATGAAGCTAAAACTAATTATATTCTTTTTAATTTAAAAAATGGCAAGGGATATGTGCCAGAAAATGTAATATACTATCATGTAACGTGCAAAGATATAGATGGGTGTTTATGCCCGAAGATTAATCAAGTGAATAATGTTTTAAAGTACTTGGGAATAATACTAGATGAAAGAATGAAATGGAATTACCAAATAAATAAATTGCAGCGCGAAATAATTTCAATTATTCGTAAAATATATTTTATTAGATCATTGTGCCCACCAGAACTTAGGAGAAAAAATTATTTTGCTTTAGTGCAATCGCGATTGCAGTATGGTTAAATTTGTTGGGGTGGAGCATATTTAAGGACTATTAAACCCATTATTACTGCTCAAAAACATATTATAAGAGTCATGTTGTTTAGGTCTAGAACTGATTCTTCTCTACCACTCTTTAGAGCAATGGGCATACTGCCGTCGAGGTATTTGTATGTTTTTAAAGTTTTAGTAGAGTTTTATAGAAAAAGTGGTTCTATGAATAATTATTATCACATAAGGCGGAATTGTGGAAGGAGGAAAATAGTATTTCAACTGTTAAAAACTAAATTAACAGCAGTTAAGAATTCATTTTTGTATAGGGGGGGGGGGGAGAAAATATTTAATATACTACTGGTTGATGTTCAAAAGGGGAACAACTTATCCCAGTTTTCTAAATCCATGAAGCTATGGCTATTTTCAGTGGAAAAATATTGAATTAGTTTTTAGGTGATGCAGTGGGAACAAGTTAAAATTTCTGGAATATGTCATGTGCATGGTGAGAGTAGATTAGGTCTTGTGTATAAGTGTGTGTGTGTGTTTATGTATGTGTGAATTCTGTTCTTTATCCCTTTTACTTAGTTTTATTGTTAAGGCATCCTTTGCATTTGTATATATTATCTTGAATGGTAATGGCGCTGTGGCTGATCTATTTCTTTCTTTTTCCTCTAATATCTAGATTTAAATATTATGATGGTAAATCCTACTCAGGCACATGTGCCTAAGGATAACCTATTCTTCACATAATTTAAATTTGAATGTAAGGAAAATTTATGTTTTAGATAAATCAAGTTTAAGTGTAATATCAAGAATGTGTTATTTTTACTTGTATTGTACTTTTATTTTTATTGTTATTGCATTCAAAATTATTATTTATTGTAATCTGATTGTGAAGAAATAAATATTATTATTATGATGATTATTATTATTATTATTATTATTTTTGATCCCGGATGTTGGTAGTATCTGCATAACAGCTCAATGTTAGGTTTTCCGGACGTTTTAAAATTATGTTTGTAATAAACAAATTATTCTTAAAGCTACACTTAATATTTATATTGAATTATTCATAAAGACCTAATTTATCCATAAAATAAGCCCTATCTTATATAGTACTCGAACACTGTTGTACAGTTTCTAAAACAACTCTAATTTTGTAGGCAGTGACTTGACGTTTTGTCAGATGTGATTTTCCAAGCAGCTAGTACAGTAGAACTCCAATGATTCGGATTAATTGGGACCGGACCCGATCCGGATAATCATAAATCTGGATACAGTAATTGGGATTTCTCTCGAAAAAAGGCCGTTTTTAGGAAAAAATGTAGGCCTAATCAAAACACAATAGAGAACATTTACGGTATTTATTATGAAAAAAAAACCAATATCAATGACAATGTTTTCATTACATAATATTGACAAACAATACTAAATCACAGTAAAATACATTATTTTTTTAACATACTAGGCAGAGTCAGCTGTTTTGCTGCCTTAAATCGATTCCGCGCGGCCAAGTCTCGCATCCGTTTGACGGTGAGCAGTTGCAGATGGTCACACTTTGGTTGCCGCTCCATCCGCTTCCTCTTCATTTTGGCACTGTTTTTCTTTCTTCTCTTTCTGTAGCTCCTCTTTAGTCGAAATTCCTTTCAATTTGTTCCAAGCCCTCCTCAATGTTGTTCCCTTAACCATACTCCACGCCTCTGCCACCATTTACGAGCAATCTTTTAAATAAATTTTTTTGTGATGAACCACAATGCCTTCTACATCTTCATTTTCTATCAACAGTTTTCTAATCAATTGCCTCCTGTAATGACGCTTCATTGTTTCGATAACCGACTGGTTCATTGGCTGCAACAAATTCGTTACATTTGGTGGCAAATACATTGCTCGAAATCGTCCATCTTCTCTTTGTAGCAGGTTTTCAGGGGGGTGGGTGGGTGCATTATCAAGAAGTAACAGCACCTTGCTGCCTTCTTTTCCTAATGCCTTTTGATGTCTTTTAACTTCAGGTATGAACACTTCATCAAACCACTGCGTAAATAAAGCAGTAGTCATCCAAGCCTTTTTTGTTTTTTGTAGATCACGGGAAGTTTTTTTTACATTTTTGAATGCCCTGGAAGTTTTGGATTTTCATATCATGAGTAGCGGTAGTCTGTGATTTCTTTATTTACCGATTTTTTTATGATCAATCTGATCCGGATAATTGGCGATCCGGATAATTGGAGTCCAGATAATTGGAGTTCTACTGTATTCTGAATGTTATATTATTAATATACAGGTAGTTACTGTTTATTGTGTGTGTTTACCTGGGGTTATTTGTTTTAATTTTTTTTATTTGAATATATTATTGTAAAATAAACCGATCAAGATCACCTTTGAGTGATAATATTGTTATGAAATAATTGATTGGAGAAGAGTTGAGTTCTTTCAATGACAGTAGGTGTAGTTCTTTATTTGATGTTTCAGTTGCTGACCCAAATTATAATTTTAGCTAATGTTAGGACTATTTTTACTATTGTGATTTTATTTTTTTTCAATATAATGTGTTATGTTTTGTGAATGTTTACCATATTGAGTGAATAAATTATAACAAACCATACTATTAGGCTGTGTTGCAAACTACAGTTATTTTCACGTAAACGTACAGGACTTTAAAAATATATATATATAACTTTTTTTGTTTTTGGATGGAAATTAATAAAATATTTAGTATATAGTTGTTCAATAATAGGTACTCTACTGTGTGGTATGTTTTGTTTTGGTGTTAACATTTTTTTTCTTACATTTTTATTATGGAAAAAACATAAACTTTCTGAAAATACATAAATATGCAAGTACCCTACCCATTTTCAAAATGTCAGATTTTCAAAAAATACAGATGTCTTAACCTCATAAATCTAGCATTTCGTACTTTTAAATTGCTGCACTTTTTTAGAAAATGCCTGCAAGAGTTTTTCCTTTGATTATACCTGATTATTATTTCCTTTGAAAATACCTTTGTCCTTTGATTTGCACTAATTTAACATACAGTGTATAACTTAAACATAGACCAGTAATGCAGTCACTATCTTGACTCACGACACTGAAAGCTTCTGTAACCTGATAAACGTAGTAGTAAAGAGTAATCTTCACATTTGTCAGTCGTAATAACCCATATAAGGCTTAATTCCTTGTGACTAAAAGTGTCAATTTCTTTTAAGACTTGAAAATTGTTTCTCGTTGTTAAAAAAGGTTAATATGGAGGGAAGTTGTCCAATCGATTTAAGTGTGAAATCTCAGAAATTCCTCTTCAAAATACCCCATCATTTCGATACTTATTAAAGACACTTCCCACTTTTTATCTTTCACAATTCATTATTTCTGTCCTAAATCAGTGATTTAAAATTACTATTTTATGGCATTTATAGCTAATTTTGATAAAGTATTTAATCAATTTTAAGTAAAATCTATTTTTGTTGTTTTGTTTTTTTCCCCCACACAAATAGTTCTGTTTCATGTTCTGATTATGTTTGGGACATAATCGACCCAGTGAAACCACATATAAACAGATTTTCAAACCACAGAAACATTGCCTTGAAATCAAATGGTTTTAAAAGATACACAAAGTGTATAGGACTACATTATATATATATATATATATATATATATATATATATATATATATATATTTTAAGAAAGTGGGTGGAGTTCAAGACAAGGTATTCTGTTGTATACTTGATAATACTACTTTTCCCATTCAGTCCATCATGTCCTTCAACCCAGTTGCTTTATTACTAAATTCACACATTTAACAGAGGTCTCAACAATAAACCCTTTTCAGGATATGATGAAATATCAACAAAGCTAGGAAAACAATGCTGGGAAGATTTCCACAGGTCTTTAACACATACATCTATTTATCACTTTCAGGTACAACTTTGCCGTACCTTTTAAAAATACCAAGAATTAGACCATTTTTCAAAAAACTGTCTCTTAGGATGTATGGAATTATAGACCAATATCTATTCTTTCATTCTTTTTAAATGTTTTTTCAAAATTCAAAAATGTTTTTATGAACCAACTTCTAAAACATTTAAATAATAATAGTATTATTTCGAAAATCAGTAGCCTACAGGTTTTCGAAGGGTAAGAGTTATAATTTAAACCATAGGCATTATAATTTAAATTGTTGAAACAATTTTAGTAGCTCTAGGTAAGAAGGATAATTTGTTAACATTTTTTATGGTATAAAATTATTTAAATATGGTATTTATGGAAAAGCATTGAAATGGATCAAAAATTACCTGGGAAACAGAGTTCACTACGTAGAAGTGCTGAGGTTAAAGTGCATAAATCTGACATTCTTACAATTAACCATCGTTTATTTCAAGGACCATTTGTGGAACAGTTTTGTTTATACAGAGTGAGGCAAAAAATGGGTAACCGAATTATATTACAGTTGGCTCTCGATAGTTCGACACTTTGTGGACTTTAGGGATGTTGAAGTATCGAAATGTCAAACTATAGGGAGTATATGGAATTTTAAGTAAATAGGAGTAGTAAAAACGCATGTTGTTTATAGAAATCACACAAATTTATTAAATACCAAAAGCTAAACAATTGCATCAGTAAAATGTTAACTTATTTCACATTTAATTTGTCAACTTACATTGTTATAACCAATAAAGATCATTTTGCAAAATATTTTGTGATCTTCGATTGTTTTTCACTGTGATTTCTTTGCCGTGCAGCTTTAAGTTTGAATTAATTTTCGCTATCAGTATTTGCAGAAAACTTTTCCCCACAAATGCTAAGTTGTTTAACACCATACCTTTGTTTCCATCTTTCTAACCACCCACTTGCCTTGCCTTGCAGTAAAATCAGGTTCTCCCTCTCCTTTGAATTCATTATAAAACTGCAAAGCTTTTTCCTGAAGAATCGGTCCTGTGATCGGCGTTCCTTTATCTCGTTGAATTTTGAACCACTGATAAAGTGCTTCACTAACCTTTTTGTACTTTGAAGTTTTCATACTTTTTCTCTCCACTAAAGATTCCGAACAAAGTCTCTTCGAACACCACGACTCAATATCAGTCCTTGTCTTCTTCCACCCAATCACCGTCAACCGACCAACATTCAAGTTACTCGCCACTTTGTTCACACTTTCTCCTTTGTCAATCCTTTTTAGCGCGTCTAATTTCATGTCCATAGTTACATAATACCTTTTTCCGTTTAATTTCTGATATCTTCGAAAACGCACAAACACAGCACAGTTGGACTAAAAGTGACAACTTTTGAAAGAATCGGAACTAAACTTGTTCACTGAATAAATGCGTGTCTAATCACCTGTAGCAACTCAAGCGAACTGACGTGACCCACTTACAGGTAGGTGAGGGGTTGGGGAGGGGGAGGTGGGGAAGGATGTGCTACAAATATTTCAGGTGTTGTGCACGTCCAGCGAAAACAATAGAACTGGTCCTGGTCACTGACCGGCAGACCTGTCATAGAAAATATCGATCGCTACTGCATTGATGCGTCGTCTCAGCCCTTGTCGAAGAATACGGAATGTTGAAGTATCGAGTGTCGAACAATCGAGAGTCTACTGTATTAGCGTTTAACAGCTGTTTTTCATATTTTTGTTTACATTTGGTAATTTTATGAAACCATTGTTATCGCATTCAGAAAGGAACTGTATAGTTGCATATTTTTAAGAGAAAAATCCCACAATAAAGTGAAGAAGAACATGGGTTTTGTATGGAACATTACTTCCGTAGTTACGGTGAAGGTCGGAGTGGTGGGCCATCTTTGGCAATTGTAAAGGTAAAGTTTTTAACACATTATCAAAGACAGAGAGACCTCTGAACAAAACCATCTTAAGTTGGGTTGCAACCACAAGGTATGTTATGAATCATATTGTAGGGTATTTTGGAAGACCATGTAGCACGAGGACAAATGAAAATGTTGGTTGAGTGTTTGATAAAGTGTTACAGTCTCCTAACAAGAGCATTTAATGTATGTCTAAAGAGCTACACATTGATTCAAGAAGTATGCTCTGCATGATTAAAGGAAATTGGTGCACGCTCTTACCGAATATATATATCCTTCATGAAATGAAACATCGTAATGAAATTTCCAAATAACGGACACTGCTCGGACCACATAAAATCTCCGTTATTGAGAAGTGTCTGCTATCGAGAGAGATACAGTTATATAGGCTGGGTGATAACGCATGTTAAATCACCAGAATAGTTTCTTGGAACGATATTGAACAAGTTCAGAAAATTTAAATGGTGAACCTAAATTATACATTCATTAACCTACTGTATAATAAATTACATACTTTAATGCATATATGCTTGATAAAAGTGAAATAAATAAAACATTGGTATTATTTCACAACTGTCTACTGTATTATCAAAGTTTTTATAGTACAACAGACATAATGGTTTTAATCTCACAAAAAGTATACAATAAAACACAATTTGTAAATTAAATAATATTCTTTATTTAATAAACATTTTGTACTACAGTACTGAATAAACAAATAGGCAAATTAGGAAAACGTAAATTTAAAAAGGAAGAAAACCGAACTATGAAAGCTGTAAAGTTAAATGTTGTCTTTAGTGTTTGTGTGTTATTGTACCAAACTTGTGGTAGGAATTTCAGTGTTTTAATTGTTTACATTCACCCCAGTGTTCATTGAACATCTATTAAATTGCTTAATTAAAATTGTTGGCACTCTATTTTATTTGTGAACATTCAGTTTTGATTGTAAAATGATCAATAACATGATGTTGTATATTCCCTTTTTGTAGTTTAGTTAGTTAGCGGTAATCTTTTTTGTTATTGTATAATTTAATATTAATAATTATGTCTTATTTATCAGGGGTGCTGGCCAAGAAGTAGGTCGATCATGTATAATGCTGGAGTTTAAGGGGAAAAAAATAATGGTAAGTTTACCGTTTAAATTTTGTTAAATTTAGCAGTCTTGGCTAGATATGTAATAATTCTCAACCAAGATTTCCATTCACCAATCCTTGTTTTAAAAATAGGTAGAATTTATTCTTTATATTTTCTATGGCCAATATTACATTTTTAAAGTTTTTTTTCTTGTATTTTGTGTCTGATGTTAACTCACATATCTTTGGTTGAAAATTTTATTAGCCAAGGCATTGTTTTAGTATATATACCATTTTCACACAAAATTTTTAAAACAAGTAAACATTTTATGACAAATAGCGCAAAACAATAATGATAATATACAATAGATGCAATAACCCTATATATTAATTAGCACTACAAACTCTATCATGCTAAAATCATACAATGCAAAATATTCATTATATTGATACATATATCGGTACCAGTTCGATACCATACAAGGGACATCACGCCTTTAACTAATTTAATTTTTCAGTCTGTAAAAACTCACTCCCGGAGTAAAAGGATCCAGACAATAAAATTGCTGAGGCATATACATAAAGTATATGTTTTGGTGGGAAATCCATGAGAGTATTTTCCGTTAAATTTGCAATATATTGAGTATTAAAAAAGTGATTCCTGAACTGTGTATTGTGATATTGTAGGAAAGTACAGACATTTGTTAGTGGTGTAATTGTTAAATGAGAAAACATTTAATAAATATAAAAATATGTATAAATTATAGTGGAAAATTATTAAACAAATTATACAAATATAAACATTATTTAATATAAAAAATTGTATGCAATAGCAACAATTTTAATATAAAATTTTTTATTAAAGATTACAGGAAATTACTGAAGCATGTCTTGGGGTCTGGGGGAGTTCTTATACTGCTTAATTAATTAACAGCTAAATTATGTTTAGAAACATGTTAGTTTGATTGAACCAACATGTTGTATGTAACATCCAGAAATTGGATCAATTACTGACTCGATTTACAACTAATGTCTCAATTTAACCCTATTGGTTTAAACATCCAATTTATGATAACCTAATACTGTAATAATAATAATTAAGGCGATAATGACTGCAATGGTTTTTCGCCTTAACCCTCCCCCCCACCATAATAATAATTTTACCAACATAATGACACACAAGAGTTAGAAAATAAGGAAAATAGTGGTCAAACTAACGTGATTAGTAGGTTATGTAATTACTTTTTATTTCAAATAATTTACAATTTTGCAAATTAATGTAGTTATCTCGGGGCCGTCTAAAAATTAACTTAACCGACCATATTGGGGGCAACAGTGAACACAAAACAAAACAACACACTATAAATACACAACTTCTCTCATTCCACACTATAACTACACCAGTCCAATGTTTGCACTGGCCTAAATAAGAAGGAGGGGGAACGTATTGACAATGGAAAAGTTTGGATTTAGTGTGGCAATTTCCTAAATTCACCATAACTATAAATAAAACATAAAAAATAAATTTGTAATCAGTATCTGAGCATTGTTCTTAAAATTTAGGAAATCTGTAATTAACTAATGTGAATCTAGAAAAATTACAACACATTTGACCAGTAATAAATATATAAACAATTCATAAGTTAGCAGAATTTTGGAAAACTTAGAATAGGTCTTACTTATTGAATAATGAAGCAAATTATTAAATATATAACATACAATTAAAATCAGGATTGATGAAAATATTTGTAACATTTAGGAAAATAAAATTGCTAATGATTGTGAGTAATGATTAGGTTTGGTTATGTGTGATAAAAACATGTATCATGGTTCTAAATTATTCACATTAAATCAGCATTTTTATAAATAAATGTTAAATAATAATGAAATGTAAACAATTGTAAAATTTTTCGTTAAGTTAAAAATATGTATAAATAAAATTGAGCTTGACTTGTGAGATAATATTAGATAGATTTAAACTCGAACACAAGATCTCACAAAAATTACGTTTACTTAATCAAAAGTGTTTCAACGAAAAGGTCCCATCCTCAGTGATACATGAGCTACAAATAACTAAACTATAACTTTAAAGCTATAGTGTTACTTTGTTAACACTAAGCAAAGCAAACTCTCTTTTTATGGTGTTACTTTGTTGTTGGAACACTTTTGATTAAGTAAACATAATTTTTGTAAGATGTTGTTTTTGAGTTTTATTCTATCCAGCATTTTTATAAATTCGGCATACATAAAACTACTGATTGACTAATATAGGAGATTGTTGATCTTATGGTGCTCTAGATATGAGTGGAAAGAATCAATATTGGGTATCTAACCATTTTATTATACTTTAGCTTTCAGTTTTATACAATTAGAATTATACCATATGATAACAACTGCTCAGTTTGTAAGATCCTTAACCTATAGGTAGTATCCCTATGCTATACTTTGTTCTAGTTCTTATAAAGTTATAAAAATGTAACTTTTTCCCAGATACATGTTGTATTTTTCAGTTGGACTGTGGAATACACCCTGGATTATCGGGAATGGATGCTCTTCCTTTTGTGGACTTAGTAGAAGCTGATGAAATAGATCTGTTATTAATATCTCAGTGAGTCAGTTACTATAATCATGATAACATAAATTTAGAATTTAAATAAAATAACTCTGCTTTAATCACAGTTTCCTTATTTAAATATAGTCTTTACTTGTTTCACCCTATTGGTGAAAATAACAATCCATGAAATATTAATTTGAAAAATATTCCACTCATATAATATATATAGCTCTGCCCGTGAGTGTGAATATTTCTTACCAAACTTTAGAAAATTCCTAATTTAGTCTAAACACCTGCCTGAAAATACCAGTTAAAAATTCATTCCCTATATCCCTAAGTTCTTATTTTTATTTTTAATTAAATTATTGGAACAAACACACACACACACACATACACACATAGGTTTAGGCCTATATATATATATATATATATATATATATATATATATACATAAGTTATGTTTTTGGTTCGAGGAAATTGCTTACAATTTTGTTGCAACTTTAATATACTTTTAAACTTAATTAATTATAACAATATCTTTATAAAACACTCATTTACTCTGATGTTCATCTAGAAGTCTCGTCTAACTCTGCTAAAACAAAGCTTGTTCTCGAACACAATACTTAACATATATATGTATATATAATGTTCATATTTCTCATTCAATAATATTTTGTTTAGAGTACTTCAAAGTCTGATGTTTTCAGTTTCGATTTACAGCGGCAGGGGGTGATGATGTCTCACCTGCACAGGTATGATGCATGGGGTGTAAATGATAACCTGGCAATCATAGTCCTCATTGTTCTTTAATTGGACAGTCTATCTTTTTGCACTTTACCCACAAGAGCTTATTGTGCTCCCACAATAATGAAAACTTGATAATTTGATGCTTCTTAGACATCTTGAGAAAGATCTTTAAGCTCCATGAACTTCAGAATCTTCTTGACTAGGATCTCTTGAGTATGTACATATACCAAAGAGCCAAAGGACATTCACATTAGAAGATCAGATGGTTTGCAAGAAACTGAATGATGTGACTGACATTCTTTCTAGATGTTAAAACCATTTATCAGTATGAGAAAGAAAGAGTACATGCTCGTGTTGTTACGTCTGGGATTGGTGATGCACATTTTGATTACCTTGGTGGAATCAAGTGAGTGGATTGATGTATACTTTGTACTGCCGAGGATATTAACACTTCGAGTTTAAGGACTGCCAAGCAAGTGAACAATGAGTTAATGGAGTTCGGAACCCATAACTGATGCTGTTCAACTGAGTCCATAATTTTCCATGAGTATATGGATGACTAGTCAGTAGTAACTTGAGGTGAGGAAGTATAAAAAATGGCATACTGGAACTCATCTTTATGTTTGAGGGGGGGGGGCTGAAGACATTTTTGGTCTCCCTTAAATTTAGAACTGGTGTTAGTTCAAGTTGCATGGGCTACTGGCTGTGCTGGGCGTGGCAGATTATTCATCCACGAAGCTCCGGAAAACCTATGTGAAATATTAACTCCAATCGCTAAATCGAATATGATAGATAACCAGATCAAGTTGTGCTTTTACCATGGTGATAACCCTCAGATCCAGGTTTTGATCCCTAATAAACCCTCTATAGATTTTTCACTTGTTTATGGAAGTTTCTTATCCTTATGGTCACAAAGTATGGAAGTTAAGCATAACAAAAATATTATCTACAGTTTCTTCTTAATTATTATCATAATTAGTAGTAAATAAATGTTAAATTTATATTTTGCAGTTTTCATTTAGACCATTGTGGAGCGCTGCCTTGGTTTCTGTTGAAGACTAGTTTCAAAGGAAGATGTTTCATGACCCATGCTACTAAAGCTATTTATCGGTGGCTACTTTCCGATTATATCAAAGTCAGGTATGTTATTATTATTTTTATTCTTTATTAGTCTTTTTGACAAATAGTATTTGTATAAGACAAATCCGTAACAATTATATATATACAAAATAACAAAATCTTCATAAATACATATCGAAAACAAAACAAAAATATACAATAAATAAATTTATCATATAAATAATACTAAAATAAGTTACAGATAGATGATTATGATACATACATAGCATTAAAAATTTCATTTCACATAAATAAAATACAGGAAATATATAACCACACACAGCCAATCAAACATAAACTCTAACTGAACAACAATAAGTAATATCAGTCAGATTTAACAGAAATGCTCTAAGAAGGGTACACTCCCCACCATTAATTTCAGTCACCAGGTATGGTAAATGAACTCACTCACTGAATAAAAGGATTGTGACAACAATAGTCGTCTTAGGCTGTTTTTAAATTTTACAGAATTTATTTCCAAGTCTTAAATAATCTGGAAGTTTATTAATAAATTCAATACCTGCATCAGAAGGAATTTTTTTACAATCTTTAGCCTATGAGACTGATGTCTTAAAAAGTTACAATTCTTTGTATTATAATCATGAAAAACCATGTTGTGTAGTGCTTGACATCTTGTCTGACAATGGATTACCGTCTCAAAAATATATAAACAAGAAAAAGATAGAATTCTCAATTCCTTAAAAGCTTCTCTGCAGAAAGCTATTCTATTCAACATATTCGCTTTTTTTGTAATCTTAACACTCTCTGCATCTCATTCATTGTGGAGTCAATCCAAAAAGTAGCTCCATGTTTAAAATGAGGAAAAATCAGTCCATAGTAGGACAAAATGAGTGTTCGTTTGGTGCAATATTTTTTAAGGTTTTTAAAAACAAAAATACCAGAAATAATTTTTACGTAGACAGCATTTATATGGTACCTCCATGTAAGATATATATATACTGTCTATTACTAAACCTAATAATTTGGTACTTTTCTCGGCTTTTATAACATCATCTCCCATCATAATAGTGGGAGTTAACTGATGTTAATTATTCTTCAAACTGTATAACATAACAACAGTTTTGTCTGGATTTATAAACAAATTATGTTGTTAAAAGTACTGAGTTGTTACATTGACGGTTTGCTTCCATAATGACGGATTCAGCCTGGACCATAACTGTAGTGTCATCAGCATACAGGTGTCACACTCGCGCATTGGAATGAGGTATAGATGGACGGACAAGTTTCGAAAATTGGCTTTTTGAAGATACAAACAAAAGCCTTTCATTGGAAAATATACTCGTGTCTACACATTACGTTTTCATTGTGGGTACGATTACTCCATTTATCATTAAATAATTAAATCTAACAATAAAAAATTAAGTTATAGTGACTCACTCAGATTATGAGAGTTATTTATTGTTTACAAAATAACTAAATCGAATGGAGTGATTTTATAAATCATAGCGGAAAATAGGTTAAATTTGGTTACCAAATTAATGATCAAGACTTATATAGTTTGTTGATAACAAAAAATCAGAATAAAACAAATAAATGGCAAAATATAGACAACATTTCCATTTTAAAACCCTCAATTAGATAATACACAAGTACAAATGCATGCATCCCGTCTAATTTTATATAAAGTAATTAAACTCTATTATCAATTGATAATTTTATGATTTGATATTATTCTGATGTTATGTATCGAAAATCTGATCGAGAATTTTACTCTTTAACAATATTTTTGTATTCATTTTGTTATATTTAAAAAATTTGTATATATTGAAATTTTCGTACTCCGTAATTTCACATGTTCGTGAATTTTATTACTATTATTTACGAAACCTTTTTCTTTTCTTTTACTTCACTCAATTTTTTTCCAAATTTGAAAATCTTTATTATAAATTCATAATTATTAGTCTGTAATAAAATATGTGAGATTTTGTAATATAATTTTATTCCAAAGGAAATTGCATTTCTTTTGTTGGCTGGAGAGTGTCTCTTTCCCATCAAATTACAACTACCTCACATTTTCTTCCACACTGCTTTCTACGTATTGTCCATTTCAAAACAGAAGATTTAGCAAAAACTAGAAAAAAAACTTTGGCTTGATAACAGCTTGCAAGCTAAAAGTTCAATCTCGTTTTTTTAAGCTCGAACTTGTTAAAGGCTTGAGTTTGTAAATAAGCTCAAGTTCTACTCGATGTACCCAAGGCTTGGCTTAGATTTAAAAGCCTTTAAATATAAAATATAAATTATAAATAGTAAATATGATCAATCATACATAACCTAACATGACCCAGACATCAATATATTCATTGTATATTGTAAATATCATTTGATACTTCATGTATTTGACAATAATATTAGCCAGTTAGAAACTCATAAAAAATCTTCTATAGAGGAGATGACACTACATTTGTTCAAAAATAATACAGTCATAGAACATCGCAACATCTCCCAGAAACTTTGTATTCTCACATATTCCTTATGTTGATATGATAAAACATAGAACATGAAAAACATGTTAGAATAATATTTCTAATATTTTCCCTCCCAAAAACCCTGAATTCCCACATGTTTCATAAATTATAATGATTTACTGCATTGTTGTTTTTTTTTTTTTTTTTTTTTTTTTTTTAACTTCATAAGTTGCCTGATGATGCTTCAAGGCGAAACAATTGTAGCTCATTTATATTATTAAAATAATTTTGAAGCTTTAGCTTTATTCAATTATTTAATCTTTCTATGATTTTGTCAATATCATTCAGTCAGTTCCACATTACCCAAATTCTATGATCTGATAGGTTCTTCTATTGTAGAAATTCATTTTGTACCATGCAAAAAGAAAGGTTTATCTTTAGTAATGATAAATGATAACCCATTAGGTTAAATTATGCAAGATGATAAAAACTTTTTATTCTCCAGATTACAAACATTCCTTAAAAAAAAAAATTTTTTTTGAGTAATTAATTGATACCAAAACCAAAGTGTACAATTTTAGATACATAAAAGGTCCTATCTAGAATAAAAACAATATATAGATTGAAAAAGTAAGATCAGTCATATCATTCATAAATTCCAATTATTCAAAATTATATACCTATTTTGCGGTATAAATGTTCGAACATATTAAAACAACTCCAAATGATGTCGTAAATAAATTTGTTCAATAAAAAATAAATAATAGGAATATTATTTTAAAAGAACGATTGATTACTACGACACCTAGCGACAAATCTGTGAAACAATTTTATAAATTTAAATTGCCTAAATTACAAAATTCCCAACCGAATATTATGAATAACCAAACATTTCGAAATTTAATATTAGTCAAATCTATATTTAATTGAAGCCTAAATTCCCCAGCTATCTATTAAAATAATAATACTACAATAGAATGGTAGAAATAAATGAGATTGACATGGACAAAAATGAACTGTCAAGCACACAAATGACCGTGTTTGAACAACAACGTCAGAAATTTTACAATTATAAGAAAACGATAATAAATACGACTAAACATGGCCTATAATAGAAACAGATAGTTTTTAATATAAAAGTTCACCTGAGAATATTTATAAATCCAAAAATGATTTACAATATATATAAAATCAACTAAAGTCATAGTCAGGATGGCGGACGAAAGAAATCAAGTGACAGATATTTTAAAAGACACGCCCACCGACAACTAAATCACATGATTTAAATAGATTCCATAGACATTGAGATGCGGGAATTTTCGATTAATTTTAAATTAAAATCAAAATATGTATATTAGTTATAAGACGACATATTATTTTAAAAGAAGTTATTTGGTTCCTTAATATATTTTAACAATTTAATTTACAAAATTAGAATAAATAAATATAAATGAAGTTATTAACAACTTCTTACTTAATAAAGTAGGATCATATATTCATATCATTAGTGTACCAAATACATTATTAATTCAAAGAAATGTAAATATAAATTCGAATCTCTATGTACATTGTCTAACAATGGAATTTGGTAAAAAGTTAATAGTTGAAAATTTGAAGCAAGACGTATTCCAAGTTTCTGCTACTAATGGAAGAAATTTACATAATTTAAAAATATATTTCATACGTTATAAAAATAATAGAAGAAAAACAGAAAAAATAATATCGAGTGATAATTTCAAATGTTAAATCTACTAAAGTCAATCTGACATTAAAATGATGACAAAGCGGATTCTATGAACTGATGAGATCTTTCCATTTGTATTCTATTCTGTTAGTTGTCAAAATCATAAAACCTATGTGGCCTGTTTTGTTTTTCGTAAATATTAGTGTTCACAAGTTGAAAGTGGAATGAATAAAAGTATATAAACTGAATATGAACATCTATATTAAAAAATATAACATAAACTTGAACAACTTATTCAGTTTTGAACAGTTATAAATTGTCAACTTCATTCATCTCATTTTATTTTATTTTTCTACATATACTAAAACTAAAATTAATTCTTTCATTTTTTTTCCTTTTATGTCCTTTATATTAAATGGTATTATACCTAATTTCCTTGGTAAAAGCCGCACTAACCTAATACCCCGAGAGATATAAACTATTATATGTATTAAATAATTCCAGAGATATGGACTATAATTAATTGTGTTTTTTTATTGATATTTGTGTTACAATAATACCCTGATATATATATATATATATATATATATATATATATATATATAAAAAAACTATTGTGTTGACTGAATAATTCCCAGAGATATGGACTCCAATTGTTTGTGTTTTCTATTTGTATGTGTGTTGTAATAATTACTTGATAAACTCTTGGTATAAACTCTTATACCATTAAACTGATTTCATAATATAAAATTGATTGTATTCAACTTTGTAATCCTTAAATTTTAACTTTAATTTGGATACCAAGAAATGGTTGTATTAAGATTTGAAATATGAAAATAAACCGGGAGATTTATAATTGGACTATAGAGAATACCACGTGAGTCAAATGAATGACTGAAAGTAAATATTAAAACATGGGTAAATAAAATTTAATATAGATTTCCAAAATATTAATTTGATGTATAAAATGTTAGTTGTAAGTTGTAATAAATATTTAAGTGATAATTGTGTTGTGATAACAGACAGAACAGGTTGTCATATAAATGATTTAAGCAGTGTCCGTGGTGCAACTTATGTGAACAGTTTTTAGCTGACTTTGTACATTGGAAATGACGCTTATGTTGAATCTAGAAAAAGCAGACATGCGGTTTGCCAGTCTTAAGGTGACATCTGACAGAGTCAGACGTATTACTTTTTGTTTAAAGAAATTTTTAAGAATGTAGTGAAAATATTAAAGTAGAGTCTTACTGTGGCATCTGACCTAGTTAGATGTGTTTTCTTTCTAAAAGAAGGTTTAGAACGATGTAGTGTTAATGTTCTAACAAGTTTAGAGACGGAATTTGACGTTGTAAGACGTATTTTTGTTCGAGGAGATTTTCGGACAATAGCTTACAGTAGAGCGATGAACTTTGTGCTTAATACTGTGAATTTAAAAAGATAATTGATATCGTCGGCGTGCTAATTGCGTCTACAAGGAGACTGCAGTTCAAGATGAGGGAAGCTCACCAAAAAAGGACTCTCACCATGGAGACGACCACATGCGGTAACAAAGAATGATAGACAGTTTCATATAAATTTTGTATATAAAAGAACTTTTGATAAAAATATGTTAAAATTTGCCTTAATAAATAAATAATTGTATTGTAAGTAGTAAATTTGAAGAACTTAATTTAACTTTTAAATAAAAATAATATAATATTTGATACATGAGAATAAAAAAACTCATAATTAAAATAATTCTTAAAAGTTGCAACTGATTAACGTAGAGTCATTAAAAAGGATTTAGGTCTCTTCAAGACAGAATAATTTTAAATTTATGATAAAAAGATTTTCAGATAATAATTAAAATGTACCATAATATATATGTATATGTATAACCATAATAAATAATCATGTTCAGTTTCAGCACAACAAATAAGGTTTCTTTATTTACGAAAAACCACTTAAAGTACACTTTTAAAAGTATCTACGACCCTGAGAGATTTTTATGCAATAATAATTAACTTGTATTCTTTTTTTCAAAAATGATGAGTTAATTCCATCTGGCGCCCATAAGCTGAGCAACTTTTCTTTAAATAAATACTTAATATTAAAAAATGTCAATTTAAGATTTTTAGATTCAAATTAATAATATTATTTATAAACCCCCTTCCTATTTTAATATATTTACAACTTTAATGATAATAAAATAATTTATGTTATTAACATTTTTTCACACATGCATTATTACAATAGTTAAAGACTTCTTCTCATAAAACGTTGAAAATGGTATAAATTTTATAAATGATTTAACAATTTATCTCTGTGACATTTAAAAATAACCCTTTTATAGTAGTATTTTTACTTTCTAATAATATTATTCATTTTCTGGGTAAATAAACATTACCTAAGAAGTTAAGATAAATATGATTGTAAGCAATGTTTTGTGTATCTTTCTTCAACATATATAGTACCATTTGTAGCGAAAGATTTATCTCAAATTCAAATTATTTACATTATTTTGACATGTGTGTCTATTTTTTGTCTTCAAAGTTGAATATGGTTACTCTAATGCATTTGTGTTTTGTATATACAGCAATATAGCAACAGATCAGATGTTATATACAGAGTCGGATCTGGAAGCAAGTATGGATAAGATAGAAACTATCAACTTCCATGAAGAAAAAGATGTATCTGGAGTAAAATTCTGGGCATACAATGCTGGCCATGTGTTGGGAGCAGCTATGTTTATGATAGAGATAGCTGGTGTCAAGGTAGAAACCCCATCAATATACAATCAATAAATGACATAATTAACATACCTTATTAGAAGTCGATAGTAGTTCCTTTTGTATTTGTTTATATTATATTAGTCACTACATGTTTCGCTGCCATAGGCAGCATCATCAGGCCAGCTAATAACATAAACACTTGACACATAGTTCATACAAATATCACAAAACATATAAAATTCTAACACAAATTATCATGCATAACCTGCACTTGTTAAAAGTTAAAAAATTAAATATTAAAAACTGTTCTAGTTCCTCACTGTCCATTGGCCACATGTACATGATAATTTGTGTTAGAATTTTATATGTTTTGTGATATGTGTATGAACTATGTGTCAAGTGTTTATGTTATTAGCTGGCCTGATGATGCTGCCTATGGCAGCGAAACATGTAGCGACTAATATAATATAAACAAATACAAAAGGAACTACTATCGACTTCTAATAAGGTATGTTAATTAATTAAAGTAGTTCTAAGGCAAAACAATGAATTTTTTAAATGACATAAGTGTATTTATTTCAACAATACAACATTTTAACAACTAAGCTGTCATCCATTGTTGTTCTCAAGTTCACACACTCAAAAGAGACTGGAACAGTTGTAAACAACAAAAGTTGATGATTTACTTGTTGAAACATTGTCTTGCTGTTGATGTGGAAACAAATGTGTTTGTTTATTTTATTTTCTGTAAACTTTTATAAGTATTGTTCAACAAATTTAAAGTGACATTTAGAAGTCTTCATGATGCGGGAGGTGTCGGACCCTCCCTCTCCAATTATGCGTCTGAAGAGGATACTCTGGGCCTCAAAATTCTGGTAAGCAGAGGACCGTTGTTTTTGTCGACATTTCCTCATTTTCTAGCCAAAGTGGTTTCCTCTTTGGCCACAGTTCTCATTTCCTGAAGGGTCGTTTCCCAACCTTGTGTTACCACAATATGTTTTTGGTCGTAAGTCTTGTGATCCATATAATGTATGCCCATTACTCCAAACACCTTCTGAAGACATGCCCCTCCTACAGACGTCAAGGCCCCTGGCACGCCCCCTGCTGTATTAAAATTCATATAATTTTCAAGTTCTGGTTCACTCCATACAGTTTTTCTTTCTTGCACTTGAAAATGATTCCGAATGTGAATCCTCGACTTATTTCTCCTATTATTTGCATGTTTTTTTTTAAATGTACTGTGGTGTGTGATTACTCATTGACAAGCTCTTCTAAAAAGTATTACATGTGTATTATACGGCGACCTAGTATAGACACAGATCTTTCACTAAAGGTCCTCTTTCTGTTATTAAGCTTGGAGTACTCTCTATGGCTTCACCAATAATCATACTACTTATGAGATTAGCGCTACACTCCACACCATTATCAATAGAAAAAATACTTTGTTTTATTATTACTCTCCACAGCATAATCAATTACACACATTATTGTCGGAAGTAGCGAAACTGCCAACTGATTTTATTTTTTTTTAACATTAGTTCGGATCAAACCAAAAGATTTAACACCCTCAACTCCTAAGTTCCACAACTTTTCTTCGTTTTTTTTCTTTCAAGTCATACTCCCCATTGTTTTTGAAACAAACAACAATACTTAGTTTCTACATATAATAAACACTAAATGACTGCTAGTACAGAATCGTGTTGGTACTATCCCTCTTATCACAATACAATTTTTCCAATATGGCAGTAATACAATTTCTCACTAGACATGACTAGGCAAACCTTCTCCCACCCATCCCAACCCAAGTAAAACACAAGAAGATATAGCAGGCAGTCAAGCTTCACCCGGAATAAGCTCTATAGTTACGTGATATGGTAGGGATTGTAATGATAATATATTCATCTAAGGAGTGTCCATTCCCCCCCCCCTAACCATTTGAAGCAAATTCCTTCATATTAAATTTCATATCCTCCCTATTTCCATACAAAAACACTTAGAATATTTACGTATTCACATTTAATTAAATCCATGTTTAGATTTAGATTTATATCAATACGTCTTTAATGAAAGCGAAATCAATACCTAAATTGTGTTAAGTATTTGAATAGGGTTATATCCTTCTTTGATTACTCCTATTCTATTTAATATCAATTTGTCTATTGTAATTTACTGCACAGAAAAAAACTAAAGGAATAGAAAGCTTTTTGAAATATTGTGTCGTACCATATTTTAAGTTTTGTTGTGTAATAATCTGAGAAGGACCTCGTCAGATAATACACTTACATTTAACATTATAGATTTTAATAAAAAGACCAATATTATGAATAAATTTACATTTGTATTAGAAATTAAAAATGGGTTTAACAAATTTGAAATATTTATTTATAATTTACGACATACATTTTCATATAGAAAGTAAATAGGTAGCATCAGTCGCTTTGGGCACAAGAACAGAAATAAGCTCTGTTTCTACATCAGGTCCTGCACAGAATATAAGCATGCCATCATTTCTAGTACAAGATCGTCAGCAGCCTTCAACATCACATGCAGCCTTAGATACCCGATGCTTAACATTTGAAAATACAGTGGGCAAATCAATATTTGGAATCTCCAACTCTCTGAATAGACGATCACCAAGGAGACATCCAGAGCCACCAATGTCACAGGATGACTTATCCAAGCAGTTATGCAATTGACCAGAATCACCCAATTACAATATCGAGCATCCACTCGATATTGTGAAGATACCAATGAAATGAACAGGTTTGATTATTCGAAACTGAACTCTGTGGTCCTTATGCCTACAATACAGATATCAGAAAAAGCTACACAAAAGACATTTATACTGTTTTATGCAAAACTATAAACACTGCGAAAAAGAGATCTCCATGGTGTGGAAACGATTTTCATTATAGCATCAAATTATCCAGTCTTGGATGAATCAGTAAAAGAATACGTAAAGCAGAGCCAACATCTTGACAGTTGCATCTTGACAGCCACTGGTTGCATGTGGGAATTGCTACCTCAGGTACTTCTTCCACAGAGGGTATCACCCTCCTTACTGAGAGGTTTACTTTTCCATCGAGACCGCTTCCGCAGCCCAATCATTATTCTGTACCCTCAACTGCTCGAGGGGGCAGAAATCGAGGTGGCAGCAACTTGCGGTCTACCTCAAGGAGAGGAAAGTAATACATACGATTCGGATGACACTCTTCCTTGTAGCGATGGTAGTAAGTAGAATTAATTATGATTACATCTGATTAATTTGTTAGTTTAAATCATTAATTATTTTCATAATAATAAATAAGAACTATAGGCTAGATTAACATAATACCATAATATTAAGAATAAAATCCATAATAAGAATATTTGAAAACAGGTTAGGTTAGTGTACGAATTGTTAAAGAAAGCCATAGGTTTTAAGCTATAGAATAAATAATATATAATAAAATTTACTTAGTCCGAGTAATTGTTCTGGCCATACGGTTTGTAAAAGGAATAAAATAAAATATTAGAAGTGAATAATGGACCCCAAGGGTTCACTCGAGGTAGAAGCCCCATTTCTGGGTAGCTGCACATTGGTGCCACCTGCACTTCCCAAAAATTTATACCGGCAGTTCGCATGGCCGGCTATAAATGGGGAAGTGTGGGGGTATCGGGGATACTTTCATTGCGATTAGTTTTGAAATAACTGCCTCGTTTTGCTGTTCGCACCTCTAGATATACTTGGATAACATTTCTTCCACATCGATATTTTCATTTGTGCGTCAATTATGCTTTTTGCTATTTTGTTGTTGTTAAAAATATTGTATTCCAAATTTGAGTTATTACCATTTAACCTATCATGTCGTTTATACTGTTCTATGGAAAAGTAATTTTTTTCCCCCATATTTGAGACACTTTACTCAGAAATTGAAAATCCGTTTTCAACTTGTTATCGTCCAAAATTGATTTAAACTGCAAGGTAATATTTCATTTGCCATAATATTCCAAGCGTCGGGAATGTTAAAAATTGCACCTTTAAATGTGTATCTTTTCATTTTAAATGTTGTGGAAAATTATGTGAATAATTCATCTACACGAATAATTCAAGCTCTAAAGTTTTAAAAGGTTATGAATTTCAGAACATGGTTGATTATTGACTGATGAATTGTCAAGTTTTCTCTGAAGTTCATAATTAATTGTAATTTATTAATATTTTGTAATTTTAATTAAATGTAATGTTATTAAACATTTTATTTTATAGATTCTCTACACTGGAGACTTTTCTAGACAGGAAGATAGGCATTTGATGGCAGCAGAAATTCCGAGTGTACATCCTGATGTCCTTATTACGGTAATATTTATTTAGAACTTAGAACAATTATTTATAATACATCAAACAGTGCATTTATTCAAAATATGTACGTAGTAGTCTTTTTGTTTTATACATTTATTATTACAACTATGATAATACATATTACACAATCTATTAACCTGTTGAATCCTATCGACGCGGCCGCGCGTCCGTGCACTAGCCCCGCTACCAGCCCAGCGATGCGGCGGCTTGTCCGTGGTCGAGTTTGAACTTGCCGCGCTTTCTAAATCGAAGTAAGAAGAAGAAATATACCGTGTTTGTTACCGTTCTGTTTGGGAAAACCTGTCCTTTCGATTGGTATATTTCGTTTTGCGCTAGCTGGAACGGCATCCCTGCAGCGATCGATAAACTTCAGATGTTGTCGTATTATTTGTAAATCATCTGTTGAGTAGTATTGGATGTTTGTTTACTATGGTGTGAGTCTCGAACCCTTTGTGACAATGACAACTGAATATTTAGACATTGATAATCTAAGTTTTTATTTTTTATTTTAACTATTTAGCCTGTGTTTTTTACTCAATGAAAATAAATATGTATTTTCAGTAAAATGAAATGATTTATTTCAGCAATGTTACAGAACGGCACTAAAATCTGAATTTTTTACTTATACAGGGTACTGCATTTTTGGACATAATTCATTTTGGTGATAAGATATTTTTATTTTATAAACATTTCTATGTAGGGAATTGAATTTCCTACAAAAAGTATATATTGGATTAAAAAAAAAAAAGTTATATTTTACTGTAACTTTTCTTTTGAAATTTCTAGTAAAAATTTGAATTTTTTTGGTTTAAAATTGTATATGTTATTTTTTATACTATTTTCAGCTTCTCCTGTCCTTTCTGAACAAAACACATACATATATTATTATGTTTACTTTATTTTTAGATTTGTACAAATTTTTAAAAAAGAGTCTGCAAATTAGCAAAAAAAACCCCGGGCTGGGGGGAATGCCTGGCTCTGCTATACCTGGGATTCAAAAGGTTAAATAATCACATTTTTTTTAAATAACATAAATAATTATTAAGTTATTATATAAAATACCTTCATCTTTCTGTTGTTGTTGTTGTCCAATGGCTCTTGCTGGCTCACACCATCTTTGATCTTGCTTCCCAGTAGAGGCCAGGGAGGTCTTTTTCCCTCTGCTTCTCTTTATCCAGCTTTCTGCAGACCAAGAGATAGTCCTTGTTCATGACAGTGTCCAGGCTTTCACACAATGTGCAGTTGTCATAATCCAAAATCTTCATCCTCCTCAGGTGTTCATTCAGGCAGTCGTGTCCAGTTGTAAGTTGAAAAATTGTTATAGATTTCCTCCTCTGCAAGTCCTTGACTTTCTCATCTTTCTTATTAGGTCACTCTAGACCAACTCTTGTTCTCTTCCAACTCTGATGCTATTAGAGTATTCCAGATTTGGGTATACTTATTGTAATGTCCCAAGCATAGTTTTTATGCATTAAACTTTAACATGAATTACCTTTATAAAAGTCATGGTTGATTGGTTTATAATCTGGAATAAACATACACATTGATTCCATTGCTCCTAGACCGAGAAGTACTATAAATTAAATTTGAACATAGGTCTACCAGGTGACTTTTGGTACGACACTATGTGTACTATGTTTAGATAATACTAATAATATAATATAATGTCTATATATATCGCACTTATTTTATGCTCTTTTTTCCTTTTGTTATAAGGCGTTGATGATTGAGAGGTTTTCCCTTTAAGCAACAAGAAGAAAAAAGTAGATGATTTGTTAGGTTATCTTATTATTGAGTTAGTAAAGCAAACTTATACTGAAAGTATATAGTTCAAAGTTACATTAATTTATATAGTATACCATAAAACACCCACCATCAAAGCTTTACAACTTGCTTTTATAATAAACTAACTGTATTTTGTGTCACATGTATCTTCAATAATTGACTAACATATGTTTACTTATTAAATAACTGCTACTGCCATTTATTTTTCAGAAACTACTATTATTCAAACATTTTGTGGGGCCATTTTTAGTTTAGTAGTTATGTGTCTATCAATTTATTTACCATTAAACGTGGATTTGGATCATGGTAATGATTAAATTTTTCAATTAAACAATTATGATTGCACTAATATATCATCCAACATGTTTAGGAATCTACATATGGTACACATATTCATGAGAAAAGAGAAGAACGAGAAACTCGCTTCACTACGTTAGTCAATGATATTGTTAATAGAGGAGGTCGATGTTTGATACCAGTATTTGCTCTTGGTCGAGCTCAAGAACTTTTACTTATATTAGGTATAGTAACATTGTAATTAATATTATTTTGATTCAATTTACTTAATTATCTACATTGTACAGTGTGATACAAAACTATAAAGCCTAATTTCAAGAAATGATAGTTTAATGCGAAATTGTGGATAATATATTTAGTCCAGATTTGATATATATACTTTTTGTATAATTTTTCAATAAAATTGGTTTCAAGTTATGGCTGAACATTAGTTTTGCTGGTGACTGATTTGTTGCGGAGTGAGACGTTACTCTTTACATAAGAATGTTTTTTATTACCATGTTTTACGTTCTATATTGCAGATTTAATCATTTTCTTTCAAAGTTTTCATAAATCTTTCCTCATTTTCATTGGCTTATGGCCAGAGAAGAATTATTTTTGAAACTCAACCAAAAATTTGTGAATTCTCTGCTTATTAAAAGGCTGACCATTGTCAGTCTTAACAATGTCTGGAATTCTAAACATACTAAACTATTTCTTAAGCACACTAAAAAAGAGTTCTTGTAAGTAGATTTGATATAGGTATCTAGAAATAAGACGATTTACTTATTAATCGTAATCGGCGATTGCTATGATAATCGATGATTACCTATTACTGGTGATTCATACCTCTCTTACTGGTTTGGGCTTGCCAATTAGAGCTCACCACAAAATAAAGTGAACAATTCAACTACTTCATTAACTATTAATAATGACAAGTTATTGAATTTCAACAATAAAAGAAATAAAAATTTGTGGATACTATTATACAATTAATACTGATTACATGCATTGGTAATATTGACAACCACTGACAGATAAACTTGTTAAAATAATAGTTAGTTACGAAAACTGCAATCGCTGATTCATTCTTCTCTAACTGATTCAGTCTTGACAATTAGAGCTCACCATAAAATAAAATAGGCTATGGATTAACAGTAAATTATATTGATTATATATATATATATATATATATATATATATATATATATATATATAGTTCTTTAATTTTCGATTTATCACAATAATTCCATTGCTCATGTGATTATCATTCCAGAGTTTTGATTACAATTGTATCAGATTACAATGCAAAAGACTTGGGACTTTTTTAATTCTGTTTTATAAGTATATTTTATAATATATGAATAAAAATCTGAACACTGTTTTATAATCTAAAATATTAATTAAAACAGAGAAAAATTATGTCAGGTAAGGTTTAATATTCACAGGCGCACATTGGGAATGCAATTGTGAGTGTTGATCTACATATCATGCGTCTACTTTATACTTAGTTATTTTATTAAAAGTAAAACTGCTGATGCTAGAGATCCATCCATTTGAGTTATTTTACGTTTTCTTTAATTTCTTAGTAGACTGCTAAATTATCATGTACACATGTATGAAGTACATCCAGAAATTAAGTTTCATTTGTTAATAAAAACAAAACTAGTAAAGTTACAGAAAAACTATTTATTGAAAAAAAAAAATCTATAAACCTTAAAATATTTTTTCTACATAGTTCCCACCATTTTATAGACACTTGTTTAGCGCGCCATAAGTTTTTATATGCCTTCTTTTTAAAATGTTGCCACCTGTGTTGTCAGCCTCGTGGTAACATGTTCTTTGAGCTCTTAATCATTTGTTGAAGTTTTGACCATCAAGATTTCAGGTGTAAAAAGAGATGGAAGACACTAGGGGCGAAGTCAGGGCTGTACGGATGGTAGTCAAACTGGTCCCAGCTATGAGTCTCAGTATGAGTTGTCGTGCCATGTTGCAGTATGAAGGCCGGGCATTGTCATGAATCAAAACTATACTGTTTGTAAGCATTCCTCTGCATTATTCTGTATTCTGTGACACAGTTTCCTAACCGTCTCCCAATGAACATTTGCATTGCTTGTTACACCTTGGTGTAGAAAATTCACCTTGCTGTAAGAGTCTGTCCCAAAACACTGTACACATGATTTTTTTGAGTTCTCAAGATTTGCTTGGCGTCATTTTATTTTAGATTTGCGTTTTATTTGAGTTCTCAACAGCCGTCATTTTATTTCTATTGTGCAGATATTGTGCAGCTTAAAAATTTGTTGGTACAGTTTTGGATATGTTTTCAATATGTATGAAAGAAATCTTACAATTTGGTAGACATGTATGTACTTGGTGGTTGTTTAAAAATGTAAATACCTTCGTGGGACTCACTGTATATTCATATAGTGCAAAATAATGATTATGATAACAGAATGATTAGAAAATTATTCAGAAAAATAAAAACTAGAAAAGACAAAAAATAATTGAACCAAAAGAAAAAAAAAATGTGTGTACTAAATTTACATTTACAGAAAAAGAAATATATAAATTTAGAGATTATTTAAAGAAATACAATATAAACATAGGTATGAGAACTAACAACACTATTAAAAGCAAATTTAAAAATAAAATTGAGATAAAAGATAAATTTAATAAAAATGGGGTGTACAAAATAAAATGGAATTGTAACACAACATATATATCAGCCACACATAGCAAAAATTTAAAACTAGAACAACAAACATATAAAGTCTTTTAAATATGAAAAGAATGATTCTAACCACACGATACATTTAATAAGAGAAGGCTATAGACACAGAGAAATGAAAGAATCTATGAAAAGTTTATTTACATTATGCAGAAAAGGAAAAGAGATTAAATATATCAGAAAGTATGGAAATATACAAATCAAAATTAAAAGGATATAAAATTATTAATGAACAAATATACTCATAAAGAGACATTATTTTAAAAAATTTGAAGAGGTTCTTCAAAAGGGAAGGACAAGAAACTGGAAATATGGATAGAAAGGAGGGAAGTCGCTAATCAGAAATAAGTTATACGAATTTTAGATAAACTAATAGAAAGAAAGATTTGGTGAAAAGTAGAGAAGTGAATTGTTTAATATTAATATAAGGAATCCAAGTATAGGAGGGGAGGGACTAATCAGAAATAAGTAACAGGTTTAGATAAGCCAATAGTAAATTTAATCAGTAAATTAGGTGGTTAAAAAATTATTTTCTATAATTTTGAAATTTGTTATCGTGCTTTCCCATATCAATTATTTAATTTTTTTTTTTTAGATCAAAATTAAATTAATTTATATTTTTTTTCCAAATATGGGGTTCTTAACGAGCGATAAAAAAATTCTTTTTTTTTCTATTTTCCTTCCTAGGATAATTGATTCTAACCCCTAAATTCTATTTATATACACCAAATTTCAGTTCCGAATTAATCTACCCCCCTCATAGTTTCATATACATACAACAAAAAGTTCATAAAAGTTAACAATTATATTTAATAAATTGGTAAAATTTGTGTATTATGTGTGATCAAGTTTATGCGGCAAACTGAAATTCAAATTATTGCATCCATTCGTCTAATTTTCACAAGCCGATAAAACTGTCTAACGACTTTAGAGTAATACTATTTATTGTATTTTTCTTCTTCTTTCTAACTGTGTTTTCCAAATTGTTCCAACTGTTAAAGTTTTGGATCTATAAAATTAAAACCAAATCAAGAATTTTGTACGCTTTATTCATCTAAAATATCACGTTTTTTTTCAATTTAACGTTTAGCCTAATAAAACATATGCTATCGTATAAACAATATACTGTTGAAATCGTTATCTTTGAAACTTTCATATTCATTCAACAGATTGTGGCAAAATGCGATAAAGTTGCTCTATTTCCCTGTTAGAGAGAGCAAAGTGCAGAAACTGATTATATGAGGAAATATCATTATATATTTTTTCTAAATGTTAATACTCATCCAAATACTACTAGTTGACAACATTTCATAGATTATTTCATCCTCTTTTGAACTACGTATTCAAAATTCTTATATCTGTTATAGTTTTTGAGATATATACATTCTACAAAGTCGTGACCAAAATTAACCAAAGCAGTTTGTAATGGCCTGTCTTTAGCGAATTGTGAAAAAATGAAGACATGCTTTCATATTTTGATGAGCTGTTTTATTCCATTGAATAGACGACATTAATTTCTACATAAATAATATAAAGCAATATGTTATAGGTTATAGGCCTATTTTTAGGCAAGCATATAACTGGAGATCTCGTTGCACTGACAAGTTTTGCATATTTTCTCAAGTGTCAAATTGCATTCATTCATTGTGTATTAGCCTGTTTCAAGCGTGGCTCGATTTATTTCTGCTTATGTGAACTTATTTGTTATGTAAGAGTGATTTGTTTTTTTTTATAATTTGTTTATACAAGTTATAATATGTGTGTGTTTGTTTCTAGAGTTTGTTTATTTGAGTTAATTGTAAGTTTTCATTGATTTTGTTTCAGGTTTTTACCTAGTACAAAGTTCTAGGTTATGTAAAACTGAGCCTTACCTTCTTCGGAAATTTCCACTTTGCCTAATAAAAATTGTATAAATTGATTTTTTTTTTACCAAATATTATCCACAAAAATTTGTGACTTGAAAAAATTTAAAAATTAAAATTGTTGTACTGTACATATATACACTTAAGGTTATTGAACGGTTTTTTGATTCCTGACAATAACTCCAAAATTTTTACA
The DNA here is from genome assembly GCA_963513935.1 of Aphrophora alni. Lineage (NCBI taxonomy): Eukaryota > Metazoa > Arthropoda > Insecta > Hemiptera > Aphrophoridae > Aphrophora > Aphrophora alni. Next base: position 92,713,418 of record OY740770.1, read on the forward strand.
TCTAAATTTTTGGAATCTCACACGTAAAATCTACATAATTTCATTTCTGAGAAAAATGATAGTAAGTATTTGTGATTTGGATAATGTTACTATTTTTAGTTATTTTTTCAAAATAGGCCTAATATTTCGTCTATTTTAGACTTTTTACATACAATTTTTTCACATTTTTTTGATTCCTGGCATACTTACTCCAAAACTGTAACATGTAACACTTTTTCTTTACACAGATGCTCTTTCCTGGAAAAAAAACAAATGATGTCTTATAAGTTGGGTTTTTAATAAAATTACTATTATTTATGATTTTTTTTTAGAAAATAATTAATAAAGGCGAAAAATGGCAATATTATTTTATAGTAGGCGGTTGGAGGGTTAAGTAACATTTTTACACGCAGTAATCTAGTGTCGATAGTTCTTTATCCATATGGTTTAACCCATGCTATTTCTCTGGTATAGCCAGAAATTCACATCTTTATATATATATATATATATATATATATATATATATATATATATATATATATAGGGTGTTCCCGAGAGGTTGGCACAACTTCAGGAGCTGATAGGGTCCTAAAAAAAGCAAAATTGTTCATATAAACGTAGGTCCGGGAAAGGTTCGTTTTCCATCTGTTGGTCATTTCGTGTTAAAAAAAAAAAAAAAATGGTAACTTTAGAAATTATTAAGATTATGAGTTTAAATTTTAGTATATCCATTATTTATGCTTATTTTTATCAGTATGTCAAGATATTGACATACTTTACTATTTATATATTCAAAATGGCATCCGTTCAACATTTTTAAAGTCAAATATCTCGGAAATCGTAAATTTTTCCAACATTTTATAAGAGATAAAATATTTATATTTTTACTGTTAAACAAACTGGGGTTTTTAATTTTTCTGTAGCTTAAAAAATAACCAAGTTATCATCAAAAAACCTAAAATGAAAAAAAAAATTGGTAATTATTGTCAAGCACACACAAAATTATTAAAATACAGAATTTAAACATTATGGAAATTTATTTTTACATTTGTCTTATTAAAAGTCAAATTATTAAAACAAAATAAACACTTATTCTTAATTAAATAGTAAAAATTACTGTAATAATAATTTATGAGATGGCTAAGTAGAGCAATGAGAAGTATGCTGATATGCATTTACCATATGGTGCTGCTTGGGGAAATAGTGCTGAAGCTAGGAGGATTTACATTGAGCACCATTTGTAATTTCAATGTTTAAAAACTGCTAAGTCCTGCAGTCAACTTATTCTGTTTTTGTGCCAGAAGGTCACCAATCTTTCGTTTCCTTGCTTCAATATCCTGAAATGTATCATTTAATTAAGAATAAGTGTTTATTTTGTTTTATTACTTTGACTTTTAATAAATCAAATGTTAAAATAAATTTCCATATTGATAAAAATGTATTTTAATAATTTTGTGTGTTCTTTACAATTACCAATTTTTTTTCCGTTTTAGGTTTTTTGACAAATGGTAGCATAGAGCTCGCTTCATATTGGACATACAGTAGAACCCCTCAAACTCGACACAATGTGGACTTTAAGGTTGTCGAGTTTGGGGGTTGTCGAGTTTTAGGGAACTTTAATGGTTAGGCTTGCAACAAATACTTTAAATAACTGTATATTTATTGATTATCAATGATTACACGTTTATTGCAAAAAAGTCCCTGCCTGACAACAACAAAAATAGTGTGTTCAATCACACATTAAAATGAAATTTATCGATGGGTCAAATGAGATTTTAAAAGTATTGGCCTTGTACAATAGGCTCAGTAAACTAAAAAGGCTTCTGTAATAAAATTTACAGTAAACTCTAGAGTAAAAAAACACGGAAATAACACTATTCTTGGAAATAACACAGTCCAATATAAATGCTATAAATTGAACTGCTGATCGCATATAATTAAGAGTCGGGTCATTTTTTTCACCTGGTTAAGACCTTTATTACAAAACTTGAATCATAGTTCTACGACGCTCCGTTGAATTGTTATGACAAAAGACTTGCCGCTTACGTTTAATGGAATCGGTGCTAATGACCGGTAGCATCCGGGTGGTAGGCGCTTGGATTCACAACAATATGGATATTTTGACAACACATGATTGGGGCTGTCCCGGTCTACCTGGACCCTTTATCTTCAACTTTGGCCTCTACTATACAGTAGGATTAGAAAGTGGCTAGACAAAGGAGCAACCCTCACAACCATATAAACAAAAGTGACAAGCCTCAACCTCCAGGCATCTGGCAGGTGCACATGGCGTAAAACAATGCAGTGAATGACCTTGGAAATCCCATGCTCCTGGTCACTGGCCCTGTCGAGTTTGACAGAATGTCGAGTTTGAGGGGGTCGAGTTTGAGGGGTTCTACTGTACTATAATAATACTATAAAATTTTCATGAGGTTGGCTACCATCCTGTAAATAAGACACAAATGGCTCATTATGCTCTTCAAAAGATAGTAGGCGTAAATGTAAAGATATGACTGATTTAGGTGCTGGAGATGTCTCATTAATATCAGGGAAGATACAATTAAATTTTTTCGAAACAATTTTCTCTAGACTTCCATTGCATGCCCAATGGCATCAGCAATTAATTAGCACCAATAATTTCTAAACTGAATTTATTTAGAATCGGTAAACTTAGAGCTTATCATTAGAGGCAATTTTAAGAAAATAGAAATTTTAAGTTTTGGTTCGTATGACAACTTTTTCTTTAAATTTTGAACTTCTTTAGTATTTATTTTTGTGTATGAGTGTGTAAGAAAATTTGTGCAATTATGTGCTACTGTGTACTTAAATTCATGCTCTCTTCATTGGAATATATTTCAAGAAGTTATAGTCCTAAAGTTCATTTAAAAAAAAAAATTAACAAGATTTACATTATAGTTTTAAATATAATAACATTTAAAAGTATAATGATTCGAATTTTCCCCTAACCACAATCACTAGAAACTTTAAAATAAAACACAATTATCTGATTAATTGTTCTTTATTTATTATTTCCCCTAAATGCCCTGATGTACATTTCGATAACATGGTTATCATCATCTGAGGGTCTTGCTTATAAACTAAATTTAAACTTACCCTAAGCAAGTTTATAAGCAAGACCCTTCGATGATGATAACCATGTTATCGAAATGTACATCAAGGCATTTAGGGGAAATAATAAATAAAGAACAAATAATCAGATAATTGTGTTTTATTTTAAAGTTTCTAGTGATTTTGGTTAGGGGCAAATTCGAATCATTATTGTGAATTTCACCACAGTGCTCAACAAGATTGTATATTTAAAAGTATGATAATAACTTTATATTGTCTTGCACTAATAACTGTTTCCATGCCGTTGCAGAAAAAACTGAAACATGTGACCTTTCAAGATGTATAATTTATGAATTTGTTAACTCTCAAGTCGACTTTCCAGAATTATGTCATTTAAAAGTAAATTAAGCTCATTATTTAATTGCATAGCAGATGAGGAGATTGTATACATGATCAGTAACTGATTTAGGTCTAGCATTTGATTCAATGGATCTAAATTCAAAACCTGGTAATGAGGAATTTGTTTTCTGTTAATATGAAATTTCATTATTTTCCAAAAAAATGCAAGTTATAAATGCATATAAACATAAATTCAACAAGTTATTTAATAAACAGTAAAATGAAATCAATGTTAAGTTTGCAATGGAATTATAAGTATTGTCTTCATAAATTAAAATAAATATATAGTAACAAATTATTTTTGTTTGGTTAGGCTTTAGATTTGTGTATAGTTGTGTGAAAAAGTTAGTGTGCTGTTTATTTTGTATTTATAGTTAAAAGTAGTTCAGACATTAATAAAGTCAGAAATTTGTAACATAATTAAGTAAGTTAAATGTAAATTTGTTGTTTGTTGCCTAGATGAATATTGGAGTCAGCATCCTGAGCTTCATGATGTACCAATATACTACGCTTCCTCCTTGGCTAAGAAGTGTATGGCAGTGTATCAAACTTTTGTAAATGCCATGAATGATAGGATAAAACGTCAAATCGCTATTAATAACCCTTTTGTATTCAAACACATTTCCAATCTTAAGGTGAGTTTACAAATTTCAAACATTATATTGTTCTACATTAATATTAAATGTGGGTATGTTTTAGTGAATGTATTTATTAACAAAGATATATGAAAGTTGAGCATAAATGAAAAAAAAAATAAGTGCTCAAATAAAATTAACATAGTTTGATAAAAGTGGACGCTTATCATTTCCATCATATATTTTGATGTGATGAAAAAACAATTCATTTTATCTAGTGTATTAAGGTGAACAAATTTGATTGTGTAAGAAACTGTTGAATCAATTTTGTTCAACAATGCTGTCTAAGAGTTTTTTCTGCCAAGTATTCATGTTTGGAATTAAAAAACCACTTAAAAGAGCAAGAGCTGTGAGGATTAATAAATCTAAGTCAGTATGACAAATCACGTATAAAGGGACCCACACACTACATATGTATTGCATGCCGTGCCAAAACAAAGAAAAAGTGCCAGTGCATGGGGAACTCGTGTGCATTGTGTGATGTACGTAGCACGGCACTGTGGCAATCAAGATTGATTGATTTCTTAGCACGCCATGCCTGTTCATGACATGTCGATGAGCAAGTGTGTGGGTCAATCCTGTGCCACATGCAGAGAACAGCACATGTTTTGAGGTTAGTCACTGCTTTCAGATAGTTCGGCATGTCTTGTTATTGACATTGAGTGAACAATCAGTTTTTTCTCTCCATATTTCTTGTCGTTATTTATTGACACTTATCACAGTCTCCATTGTTTATAGCAGGTGAGTGTAAGGAATATGCAAATATAAATTTAAATCAAAGTACGTACAAAGAACTTGTGGAATTGTGTAAGACTGTTTTACCTGAATGTAATGTTGCTTATGTTAAAAAGAAAATCGAGTTAATCAGAGTATATTTTAGGAGAGAGCATAAGAAGGTTAAGGCCTGTATTTAATCAGGAAGTGACGATGACTCTGTACATTCTCTAAAACTGTGGTGTTATAAACGGCTCTGGTCCTTAATCTAACGAGAAAGTACAGGCATCAACTTCCACATTAGATATTACTCTTCCTGAACCAGTAACAGGATATGTAGAGGAGCTTAGTGAACAGCAAAATGTTTAGGTTAGTTTAAACACTCTTGCATTGATTATATTTTATCTATAACGTTTCAAAGATACGTGATAACTGTAAATGAATTTCTCACATAAAACTGACTTTGAGGGAACAATTCTACAAAAAACTATTATTTGTTCTATCTAGTGCAAAGAAGTCTCAGTAATTATTCTGTTCTACCAAGACACTTGGCCAATCATTGTTAAATACTTCAGAGAGGCATCTCTAACAACTTTGGCCTTTAGTGATCCATGACGGTTTTAGCATTTTTAAAGATCTTAAAAAGCCAGGTCTTATAGAATTTTGTTTTCAATCTCGTGGAATGACGTAATTAGTCACAGGGTCTTCATTGTCAATTCGTCACGGTGTAATGTAATTTTTTCCACATCTTCGTCGTAAAATGTGTAAATTAACAAAATAATCATCAACAATTTTATAATTTTTAGCGAGGAGATTGGTTCTACTTTGTTATTTTTTACAGGCTTTCTTGTAAATTACAGTTTTATAATATTGCAAATATAATAAAAAAATCCTTATGCAAGGTTCTTTTCAGGATAATGTTATGAAAGATACAATATGCAGACATACAGCATTTCAACTACCTGAGAACCCAACCTGCCAAATAGTTGCTCCTTCATATAGGCATAACAAGAGACACAGGCAAGGTCTGTGTATTTACAACAAGTAGTATCCATTCTATATAAACAAGATGGTGAATATTATGACATATTTGTGGGAAATGTAGCAGCAAATCTCTGCAAGTTGGATGGAAAGCAAGTATTTACACAGAAAATTTGATGTCAGATTTGATTTTATGGAATGTTAAGGAAACTTAAAGAAAATTCAACGGTCTAACTACCATAGGTTTGGATCCACAAAGTACCTCTTCAGTGGGTGGAATTAGGAGCAGTGGAAGAATCACCCCATATTTACCATATAACCAAAATATTAATTTTTTTCTTTTTACTTTTATTTTAACCAATTTTTCCAAAATTAAATTCCATTCAAGTTTAGATTATGCATTTATTAGCCATTTAACAAAGTTATTTTATAACATTAAAAAAAGATTTTTTTTTTCCAGCTCCAACTTAATTATTTTTTATTTTGCACTAGTTTTCTTAGAAATTAGTGTAGAATACAGTTCTGGGACTAATTTTATAATATTTTCTAGATAAAAAACATACAGAATAACCAAATACTTTCTTAATTTGGGTTTCAAGAATTACTGTATGGCTTCATTCACTCTTAGAGCAGAAATCAGGGCGACATATTGCATTAGTCATAATTCGAAAACAAAGCTTTTTCTGACATATGTTTATAAGTTCTTGAAATATTGCTGTGCAATTTTCAATCATCAATATGAGTATATTAAAAAAAATATTATTATGTTACTGCATTTCAGGGTATAGATCATTTTGAAGATATTGGCCCATGTGTTGTGATGGCTTCCCCTGGTATGTTACAAAGTGGACTATCAAGAGAATTGTTTGAATCATGGTGTACAGATTCAAAAAATGGAGTAATCATTGCAGGTACAATCAAACTTCTTTATAATTAACAAAAATTAAAAAAACATACATATTTGTCATATATTTGTGGTTATAAAATAAAAATTAAATTTATTCCACCAACAAACAAAAATCATTTAATTACAAAAATAAAATCTTGAAATATTTCTAATCATCACATAAAAGATGGTCAGGTTATATAAAAACAGAAGAAAGAATCAAAATGGAACAGAAACAGTATATTAAATTTAATAATAGATTAATATAGAGCATTTTTACCTCACAGAAGTGTAACATAACCTTCAGTAGATAACAAAAGTTGGTATCTTATCTATTCTTAGTTTAAATATTGATATTATGGAAAAGATTCATAATCATCATATTACTGAAAACTTATATCATATTTAAAATATATTATTCTCTTTTAATTTAAATAACTTATATTTTCTCTTCATTCCATATTTTAACAAACATAACTTGTTACAATATGAAATGATACAAGAAATATTTATTGTATTGAACAACAACAGTACTGACATCACAATTATTCATTGTTCAATTTATAAAATTATTTCTAATATATTGGTGTCATATTTAATTGAATCAATAACCAACATTTAAATTTTTTTCAGAAGTGGTTCAATTTTCAAATTTGTATTCTCTTTGCTATTGCACTGAAACTTTTTGGTCTCAAAATTGTAAAATGTAAAACATATTCTTTTTAAATGTTGAGCCTAGTAAAGGTAGTTTCTTGCTACTAGTTAGGTTATAAAATCCCGTACAAATTTAACCTTTTGCTGTCGATTTAGGGTAGACAAAATTAGTTTCTTTGTTTTCCAGATAGAATATTTTGTTAACATTTTGCTCTCCGCTTAAGAGTAAGATTGCCATTATAGGTAATTGGTCTAAGACGTGTGTTCACCATGGTGAGGTCTCTCTGATCAAATCATTGCTTACTGGTCATAATCACTTGCATTGATTATGATGGGTTTCTTGCCCTTATTAACCTTATAGAGTGACTAGCGATCAGGAATTCCTAGAAAAGCAAGAATTGTACAGGAATTTAATATGTGCAGGAATTTTAAGGGTTTTTGAAGCTGTCCTTGAAAAAAAAATTATTCTATTTTTATTCTGCTTTTTCTTTTGTCAAATTATCTGAAAGAATATTAATTTGAAAGTCAATCCTAATCATTTTTTGTAATTTTATGCTATGAAATCCTAAAAAAAAAAAAAAAAAAAAAAAAAAAAAAAAAAAAAAAAAAAACCTTGTTACAATTGCTAATCAGTTAAATAATGCAGTTAAAGAAGAAATGAATATTGCTGTCTCAGTTACATTGTTCTGATCGGAAATATTTGTAGGCACTGCTCCGATAACTTCTGATATTTCCCTCCACCCATTACTAGGGAACTGACGTCCTCCTACATTTGTTCGTCTTATATTTGTTTTTTTGTCTTATTAATTTTATGATGGAAGGGTGACAATTTTGCCTTGATAGATTGTCAGTTTTGTTTTAGTCTACAGATATTAAAAACAGGAGTTGTACCACCGTACTGAATTTTCTGGAAAAAAATACTCCAATTTGAAAAAGTTAAGTTTGTATAATGAAAATACCTAAGATAATGTGTTTTTTCCATTCATAAGAATTCTGTATGATGAAACTCCAGGCTCTTGTATACCTCCTCACTTTTTGCTGTTTTATCGTTGTTTATAGGCAAAAAACCTTTCAGTCATCATCATCTTATAAAAAATAAGAAGAAAAGATTATGAAATAAACGTCCATATTTAAATCCCTTGAATATACGAATGTTGTCAGGTTCAGAAGGAAACAAGAGTTTGTCAAGAGAGACCTGATAGGATAGATGAAATAAAGTAAAAACCGATAACACATTTACAACTATGACTAAACTTTTTCCTTTGTTTTTTTGAAAAATTGTATTTATTTCTACAAACACTTATTTTAATTTAAATCCTATCTTTATTCCTATTGGTTGACAACTTATTTTATTTATTTTAAATTGTTTATCTTTTCAAAATGAGTGTAACTTTATCAAAAGTATTTTAAAACTATCACATATTATTATATAATATAATTTAAAAAGTTTATTACCAATAAATTTTAAGGTATTCAACTTTTATAATTAAATAAAAAAGATCCCCTTAACGTTGTTTTTGAAAGTAACCCCCAGTAGGAAACTATAGAAAAATTGGCGTTAAATCCAGCTTCATATTTAAAAAAATTATTGTTGATAACTTAAAATTTTATGTAGTTTTAAATTAACTTTTAACTTTTCAATTAATAAATAACTGAAAGATATCGTGCTGAAATTGTAGATGTATAGTCTTCGATAGTAGAATAACACTTTATAGATGGAGAGGGAGGGGATCTGTTTATTTATAAAATGGTACTGTTAATGTAAAGTTCAAATTTATTTGAAGGAAATTGCTTGTTTTGACTAAAAAAATGTAAAGATATAACTTGTTGCATTAATTCCTTATTGGCAAAGAATCGAAAAAATAAATCTATAGGATGTTACAGATGTGAGAAGTCAGGAAGAGGGGAAGGTAGCATATTAACAGACTACAAGACTAACACGAAATACCATCAAAATGATATCATCATTTAATGTTTCTACACTTTTCTATTGAGACTAAACATTTTTTTAATTTCTATACCTAGGAGCAAAATTACCATGATTTATTTTGGTACGCTCAATTCAACCTGAGCTAACCCTAACCTCAGTTCAATCATTTTTGTCATCCTACCCCTCCTCCCCATCTCTCTCTTTCTCAAATCTCCTACCCTATCTTACAGGTGTATTTATTGAGGGTCCTATCTTAATTTTTTAGTATTGGATATTCTCCGTCTTGTTCGACACACTGACGTGCTCTACTTTTTACATTATTTATTATGATTATCATTGCAAAATTTATTTACCTACCTGCTGTTCCCAAATTTGCCCACACCTATATATATATATATATATATATATATATATATATATATATATATATATATTTACTACTTAACTTTAATACTCAATGTTTAATATACAGTGTTTAATACTCAACCTCTGAAGATGGTAACTATGTTACTGAAATGTACTACATAAGGAAATAAATCTTCTTTAATTGAATTGTGGTATTGGGTGTTTGATTTTAATCTTTAAGTTTTGCACAATGTGCTCAAAAGTGTAGTGTCTGTATAATAAGGTCAATTTAGGTAGTAAATAATAATATATAAAAATGTGTATGCCGTTCAAAAATGATTTCTTAATCATTTTTAATTAGATTCATATTTTTTGTTGACACAGACAAAAACAGATACTACTCAAAATGACGACTATTGTAAACTAAGGAAACAAAAATACATGTAGTAGATACTAAGAAAAGAGATTTACCGAAAATAGAAACCAATCATATTAGTGATAAGCGATGAGTCAATGTTTTTTTGAAGTGCATAGATTCCTCCATGTACCTTGTTCCATCCTCACCCTCCCATAGCTATACGAGTATGCCGCCAATTGTACATCTGTTTATTCACTACAACACTGTTTGAACATGCACTAGCAATGCCTCTTATAGATAACTGTCATGTATTGCTTACAACCTTAAGATATATATCATATCCCTCTAGAGTCCAGCCGGCCTAATACATTAACAGAACAGAATTTGTTTGTAATATATGTAATTAGATTTATTATCTGAAACATCCATTTAAAATAATATATATTTTGTTATTTAAAATATAACTGTTAATAATAATGTAAAATGTAATCTCTATAATATTATATTTTAGTTGTTCCTTTGTTCTTTATTCACTATTAAAAATGGAGATTGTTTTAAATTAGAAGAAGTTATTTTTCCTTAGCTTACAATTTTTGATTCGCTTAATTTTTATGTGAAAATGTTTTTTTTTCAGGTTATTGTGTAGAAGGAACACCTGCAAAGGCAATTTTGTCAGAACCTGAAGAAATTGTGACCATGTCAGGACAAAAATTGGCTCTAAAAATGTCTGTTGATTACATTTCTTTCTCTGCCCACACAGATTACCAGCAGACTAATGAGTTTATCCGTATCCTGAAACCTCCACACGTAGTCAGTATTATATTTCAAATATAGGAGTGTAAGAATCTATTATTGTCTGTAAAAAAAATTTAAAAAAAAAACCACTGATTCATAAATAGCAACAAACCCAGCAACACTAAAGTTTGTTAACAAAAGTAAACGTAGTTCAAATTTAACAGAAAAGTAAACAACATATTTAAAGGCTATTAAGAGTTTTTTCAACAGTAACATCAAATTGCTTTAACACGTTAGCTGCCATATCGGTCCGATCGGACCGAAACTAAGGTGACTGTACATGCAGCGTTACGGCACGATCGGACCGATAAAGTCACTGACATAATGTTTTGTTTTGTGGCTCATAGTTCGATAGTGCAGCAACCTATCGGCATATTTTGGTATTCTCTGGATTGGGTAAAGGCGTGTGTTAGACATAGTATATTGTATGCTTTAATAACCGTTACCATGGTTACTCAATATCATATTAAAATCAGTGGATGTTTTCACTTTCTTGTCGGCACGATCGGACCGATTAAAAATTTTACAAAAACATTTTGATTTAGTAATGAATAATTCACAAAGAATACAGTTGTAAAATTAATATATGTATTTATAAAATAAATATTAGACAAATAAAATAGTGAGCTTGTCAACATAAAGAAATAAAATAGCCAGTTTAGATTTTTTTTTTTTTAACACGAAAATTACCTCGGTCCGATCGGACCTAAACGTTATACTACGATTAAAATTAAAGCCGAAAAATTGCATTTCGGTCCGATCGGTCTCGGAACTATATATGCATAAATGTAAATAAAATTAGTAAATACTATTGCCTTACATTATGTAACATAGGTAGATGCAAAAATAATAATGGAAAAATAATTTGGTAATCGTGGCACTCACGGCAAGAGTATCGTATTAGGCCTTGGCAGCTAACGTGTTAAATCTGTCAAAAATGTTGACCCCCCCCCCATGCAATACAATCAATCAAGGACAAGTCTTCTTCTCACAACTTGTACTGTCCCCACTTTTTCCACTATTTTTTTGATTAGCTTACTTTTTAAACAATAAGAAAATACTTTCTAATTAGAACCAATAAGTTCTAATTTTATTGGTTCCTAACTTGATCGACATTTTATAATGTTCTTATTTATTTACTTAAAAATCTAATAATGATTAAATTATTATTATTCCTATCTGTTTAAACCAAATTAATATGTAATCAGAGTCAACCACTCCTATAATCTCTGATGATTTTATAACGAATTTAGTCATCTGATTATGTATCTCACTCAACCAAACTGAACCTTCAGAAAAATGTAAAATGTTACAACACCAAATGCAAAAAAAAAACATTTTAAACCCAAAAAAAGATATTAGTATTATTTTGTTAGAATTTAAAAATCAAAACAATACTACAGTTACCTGCTGCCTTCAAATACTTCATACAAAGTTTGAAAATCAAAATTACAAAATTCTATGGCAATGAAAAGTAGAATCTTTTAATTATTAAAAAAAAAAAAAAAAAAAAATCTACTTTTGGCTTTTGTTGGTCTCTGTTATTTGATTATCAGTAATTATTATTTTTTCCAGGTTTGTTAACTGTACCTATAAGTTATTTTTAGAATGATGCCTGTCATCTGTGTAAATGATCTATTGTCTAAACGAGGGCACTCATTTGGTCTGTGTGCATATTTTGAGCAAATTTTAATTGTTTTAGCTCAAAATTTGGTATAAAATCAATTTATTTCTTAAGAGATTTTTAATGATATTTAGTTCTCTTATATTTCAAAGGTAGCTGAAAATAAAGTTATTAGTTTTTATTCAAATTTTATTTCTTTGTCAAAATTTGTAATTCATTTTTATAAAAATAATATTAAAACAATTTAAATAAATTAAAACAACAATTTTTTAGTATAAACCACAATATTTTAATTGAAACTTGCCGACCATGTTTCGCTAGTTAAAGCATTGTCAATGACTTATACAAGAATGAAACAAAAAGGTTCAGTACACAATATAACAACACAGTATGACAATAGTTGGGTATTTCCCTTATACCTAAATGAGAAAGCACAGTATGACAATAGTTGGGTATTTCCCTTATACCTAAATGAGAAAGGTAGAGTAGGGGAGTGGAGAGAAGGGCCAATGACTTGACTTGTTTAATGGTTTTAAAAATGGGGAATTACTTAAATCTAATTGTTCATTTAACACTACCACATTTTTATTTTTAACTAATCTATTAATTTCTAAATTTTCCAGAAGGTTTAATTTTTTACAAGAAGTACTTGACAATCATTTAACTAGCGAAACCATGGTCGGCAAGTTTCAATTAAATTATTGTGGTTTATACTAAAAAATTTGTTGTTTTAATTTATTTAAAATGGAATACCACCCAGTACCTACGGTCTTTAGTATAAATAGTTTAAACAATTTAAGATTTAGTCCAAAATTAATTCATACATTTGTCTAGTAGTTATACTCACAATAAATTTTAAACATAAAAACAACACGTTATAACTGTCTTAATTTTTATGATATTAAAGAAAATTTGTCAATCAAAAATTATTTAAAAGCAGCATCGTTAGGCAGTTTGTTTCAAATTTATTTTATATTCATGTCATAAGATTTCCGCCATTCTTTGTTAACTACCTGACATTTTCAGACATTAATAAAATTTATAATAATATTTTAACACAACATAATAATATTCTTTATGATTTTAATACATCATTGTCACAGATTTAGACTAGTTATTCTGAGTAAAGATCAGTTAGGCATCCTTCTTAATCATGTTTACCCAGAATCATAGAAAAATAGCCATACCTTAGTTTAAATACAGGTCTTGAACATCTACTCAGAAAGTAAAAGTTCAACAGGAATCATAATTCTCGTATTAAATTTAGATTTTTTTTTCCTTTTCACTTTAAAAGTGTTTTGTGTTCACTAACCATTATTTGTAAAAACTCCAATTGAATCCTGTAAATTAAATTAGTATGGTAAAATCTAACGGAAAACTTTAAACAATTTTTTGATTAAGTTTTTATATAAGGAGTAAATTTATTAAGAAGTGAGAATGGAGGGAAAGTATTCCATAAGTGTATTCACTTGTGGAAACTTTAATCACCAAATGAAAGAAAACACAATTTTGTGACAGGATGTTTTAGTTATATGTACCTGGATGGTTTGTGTACCATGTAACAACTGAAAATGATGACTTAATCATGAAACATTATCCTATTACAAATAAAGTTTTTATTTCTGAACATTGTGTTTTCTTGCATTCAGTATATTTATTAATATCTTTAAAAACAAAATAAAAAAATTAAAAATTAGTTTTAAATAAATTTTTGTATTTGTTTTTATACATGATTTTCTTTTAAATTTTTAAACGTAGTAATGGAATTGGCACATTATAAAAAAAAAAATTATATTTCAAGATACAGAAATATTTAAATAAAATTAATTTTTAGTTAAGTTTTAGAAACCTTAGTGTATAGGTTGTTTATGTGTTTGTGGGTCATTAATTAATAGTTGTTGGTATAAATTTAAAAAAATGTTAATAATATTTCTCTCAACTCGTTTTTATTAGATATTTGCATTACCATTGTATGTTGAAGAGGAGTTGGGTTCAAAGGTTTAGTATGAAAAGAGGCAAAAGACAAATTATAGTAAACGAGACAAGAGTATAAATACAAGAATACTATGGCTCTTCTTTAGTTTGAGATTCATTTTTTAATTTAAATTTTCGACTTGAGCTAGGTAAGTACTAGTAACAAATCATGTTTAATGTCTCAATAAAACAATGGGAAAACTAAGATTGATAAGAGACTCGTAATCCTTTATTTCCCCATAGTGTTCTATATTTTATTATTTTGTAATTAGACACTAAATGTCTTTAGATTTTTTCATAGGCCTGATGAAATTATTTAAATTTGGATATATATGTCAGAACACAAGCCAAATTTATAATGCCCAATAAAATAATACTGCACTTCACAGACAGTGATCAAAGTACATAAATAGGTTATGTTTGTTAATTTCCTATTTTACATTTTTGCAATGGATGGTTATCTAATGTAAATTTTTGTTTCCTTTTATTGAAAAATTGTTACTATAAGAAATAATCTTATGATAAATAGCCAACCTTAGGATAAAACCTAGAACCAAGATCATAAATTGTGTTTGATTTTATCATTTTCAACATTTTGGATAGTTTTTTTTTTTTAACTTTATGTATTCATTTATAAAATATATATATATATTTTTTTTCCTTATTTTCACTCAATATGTAAGACAAAATATTAGTATACATAAAAAATGAGTTAAACATTGTCATTAAAAACTCGATATCATTTTAAATAATTGTATTGTTTAATGTAATGGTTCTACTTATAGCAGATTTTTAAAGTCAACATGTGCCCAAGACTAAATTGCTAGCTCATCCTGCATAATTCCAATACATGTCAATAAAATGAACCTGATGCAAGAGATAGCTCGTGTTTGTTTAAATGAGGATCTTCCAATTTACATTATTATTTAAAATTTCCAATAAAAACCTACTGGGATTGGATAAGGTTTTCTTTGCAGAACTTCAAGAATGCTTAATAACTTTTTCTCTTTTAATAATAAATAATTTATTCATAATACCATGTATGTGTTTAACTACTTTCCTAATCTATGGAGGTTTGTCAAAAGGTCAAGTAGGCTGGTGGTAGCGTTTGATTAGGATATTTTGTTCTCTGGATGAAGTGGTTAGAAGAGGCCTAACTGCGGAGACATATAGCCCTTCCCATTACAGATTAGAATAGAACTACTTTTATCTTACTTATCTTACTTAATCACCAGGAAATAATGTAGTAAAATTTCCTATTTTGAAACAAAATAGATAACTTAATGATGATAACTTATGTAGATAACTAATAATTACTAAATATAAATAACTTAATGTCATTTTAAAACTATAGTGGGCAGGAATAATAAAAAAGGACATAATTACAGGTCCTTGTTCATGGTGAACAAAATGAAATGAACCGCTTGAAAGCAGCTTTGATTAGAGAATATGAAGATGATCCAAATACAAAGATGGAAATACATAATCCTCGAAATACTGTTGCTGTAGAGTTGTATTTCACTGGGGAGAAAACTGCCAAGGTAGAGTATTTTGTAGCAAAGTTTTAGTTTCATTGTATAGTTATTATCAACATATACAGTACATTTAAATAGTTTTTTCAGAGTAAGTCTGTTCTAAGTAATATAATTTCTTTAAACATTTTTTTGTGTAATAAAAGAGAATTTGTTAATACTTATTTATGTGAACGGTGTTTTTTTAACAAATAAACACTCTTAAAAGAACATTATAATTTATTTTTATCAATTTATAATTACCAAATATAAAATAGAGACCTTCCCCCTCAATAATACTCATTGAACCGAAAAAGATTAACAAAACATAGGAAGACTTAGTTTAGTTGAAAACAAAAATACCACATCATCATAATTCCCGTTTATGATTTTAACTATAAAGCAAAAGGTGAGCAATTTTACGGAATGTATAATTTACTACTTTTGAAACAAAAAAATATCAG
Organism: Aphrophora alni; assembly: GCA_963513935.1. Classification (NCBI taxonomy): domain Eukaryota; kingdom Metazoa; phylum Arthropoda; class Insecta; order Hemiptera; family Aphrophoridae; genus Aphrophora; species Aphrophora alni. The sequence continues at coordinate 92,729,736 of OY740770.1, forward strand.
TAGTTCTGTAATTATATTTGGTTTATAAATCATAACAATTCCATTGGGCATGGGCGGTAGAGATGTGCGAGCCTTCGAGTTTCGGACAACGGTCCTAAAGTTATCGAGCCTGGCTTGATTTTTTGAGCTTGACACAATTTTTCGAGCATTACTTAATTTTAGCGAACGAATCTGGTTCAATTTTATGAACTCAGCATTGTTTTCCGAGCAGATCTAGGTTTTATGAGGCTGGCTCAGTTTTCAAACAAAGCCTAAACTTATAGAATAATACAAAAGCTATATATATATATATATAACGTAAACCAATGAAATGAAAAAAAAACAGTCATAATTGATATTGGATATGAAACGAACAGATATTATTATATTTAGTCGCTCTTCTCATGAGATAAAATTTTTTTTTAAAAATATTATGTGTAGATCAGAGGAAGTTACGAGATTAACAGAAGTTAGTGGTATTCTCACTTGTCCGTTTCAAATGTAACAACTTAATGTCAACACGCATCACTGAAGATATACGAAACCAAAATGTCCACAGTTTTATTTAAACAGTCAATTAAAAAAAATATCAGATTTCAAAATTAAAACTCAATGAAGAAATGAATTTATTTGCATTGTGTTAAAAGCAAATAGAAAATTTTATAATTCACATAATTTATTCAGTAATAGTTGTCGTTAATATTGTCAAATTGATTACCACAAGGCCTATACTAATGAAAGCGTATCACAAAGCAACAAAAAAACATAGATCAATAATAAGCTCAGTGTTAAATAATAAGCTAAATTGTTAATACTAATTTATTATTTATTTCCCTATTGTTGTTATAATTTCTTTAGGCTATCAAACGATTCTGTCAGTTTATTATTCTATAGGAGTTTGTCATATTATAATCCTTTCTAATACTTAATTATTCAAATACAACATAAAACATAATCTATTCTATTCAGACCTTTAAATCTTCAATCTAGAGCAATGACAAATTATTGAATTTAATAACTCTTGTTTTCCAAACACATGAATCTGCTCACCTTCTCAACATAGACTGTGAATATCTATAAACTACCAGTGAGTCCCTTTTTGCAAATACGTCTCTGGGGCAAGTCTCTATGTTGACCAGCAGCGTTTTCTCGTCGTTACCAACGTCTCGGACCCAACTGACCATCTTTCTTGGTTACTAGCTGTTTACATAGAGCTTTACTATCCATGTCTTGTAAATGACCTGGAAGCTAGGCACTTTTTGAATTATTACCCAACTACCACAAGTCTGATATTGAAGATTTAACTGGTGTTAACATTTAACTATTCATTGTTAATAAAATATTTTCTAAACTTATAATAAATTTTTTTTAATCCTAAAACCTAACAACATACGTGTGTATATAACTATATAGGCTACTATGATAATGAAAACTGTGGTCCTTCTACGAAATAAAATTTCATTTAACTAGACAAAAATAAATAAATACAAATATATATATTGAATTGATTAATATTGTTGAAAAGATCAATTATGGATTGAAAATAAGAAAGTAATAACAAATAGAGTATACTATGTGTGTTTTAAAGGGCACACAGTGATGTAAACCAAGTAAGATAGTTGTCAAAAAGTATCTGTGGTTATCTGTTAAAGCATGGAGGGGGAATATGTTGGACAATATTTCTGTTAATATGCAGCATTATTCTGTCCATCAATTCTCTTATTTTTTCATTTGTCGCCTCCTAGTCTACAGACTGGGTGGGAGGGGGGATGAATGGTGATATCAACAATTTGATATTCAGTAGTGCAGACTCTAAACACAAACATAGTGATAAGAAAGATCCAGCAAGCTTAAGGATCTGTCTTGTTTATTGTGCCTAGGAATGAATAATCAAAGTCAAAACTTCACTTCCTTTATCTCATAATTTTATATCCTTTGTTAGCTTCACAGAATTAAACTAAATGTTTTGAGAATGAAATCTTGTTTTTTTCTTTAAAGTTACACTGATAGTTTACGAAGTTATAAAATTTAATTAATTGTAATACATTTAAAGAATATTACACTGATTATGAAATAAAAATCTGTTTTTAATCAAAGCCGTACAATTAACACACATGTTTTTATTTCCCTATTTAAAAACATTGGAAGAAAGAAATAAAATATGACAAATAAAACCTGTAACAAAATATTAATGTTTCCAGTTTAACAATACTTATTTATTTCCGATTGTGAAATAACTTAAAATAAAATTATACCAATAATTATGAAAGCAATTCCATTTACTTCAGTCAAGGAGTCTTATCAAACAAAAGCTTATTTACACTATTTATACTATAAAATATTAATATAGGTATTACTTTTTCTATGCTTACATGAGAAAGTAATGCATTTAAATGACAAGTTTTTTGAAGTGAGATGCGCCTGTCTGAATTTGACTGATTGATAGGAAGTACAACTGTAAGCAAGTTCAAGGGCAACTAGTCCCTCTATCCCACCGCTTGCGTTTTTACTGTAATTGACAGAACACTGAACCCTATCTTGTGATAAGTGACACTTTTCACTCTATATGACAGAACACTGAATCCTATCTTTTGATAAGTGTAACACACAGTTGAGTTAATTTGACACTGTATAATACAATATTACATTTATTATGCCTACTTTAATCCTCATTCTACAAAAGAAACACTAAAATGATTTAATGAGCACTAATTGTAATCGGTAATTGCAGATTATTAAAAATAATCGTAAGCGATAACCTCTGAATCGTCTCATCCCTAGTAGCCATGTTCTAAGTTACATGGTTGATTTTGAATTTTATTAAGACTTGAGATATTAAGAGAACAGCATTTCTATGTTCACCTTGTTAGGCATTGGGATTAGATTTGAACTTTTCTGTTTCCCAGCGTATCACATGATATACTAGTGGCAGCAATTGTATGATTCTCTACAGTGATTGCAAGTGAAGTTCTGATGATGGTTTAATGAAAACTTTTACAAAAAGTGTATGTAGCATTCATTATAAAATGTTACAATATGGCGATAAATTATAATCCAATTACTTTAAAAACAGAATCCTTTTTTATAATTGTGTAATCACTGACAATTTTGAAGACTTCTAGCTTGATTCACAAGTTATCTACAAAGGTTTGTTAGATTCTTGAAAAATGAAAGAAAATTAACTTCCACTCAGTTAAACATAAGTGTATGTGTTGCGTTATTCCTAATCTTTCATCTGTTTGCTACACCAATTTTCTTAAAGATTTTGTTGGGTCTTCCACCAGTTTATTACAAATTTCGAGTTTTTCTGCAATCGTAACCTGGGTCTACCGCTTCTTGATATATCTGTCTCTGAGTTAGTGATTTAAGTTATAAGAATTAAATCTAATTAAAGAATAAGGGTTAACACTGAATACTTAAAATAAATTAGATTGTAGTGAACTCTCTTTTATGTCTTATATAAAAAAAAGTTCTCAAAATCATGCTATTGTATTATTTTGAACATATTCACTTCAGAAAAACATTCTGATCACATCATATAATTCAGCAAGTTGTATATAAATGTAATAATTGAAAATTACTGTTTGAAAGGTAATGGGGTCTCTGGCAGTTGAGAAGCCTAAACCTGGGCATAAGTTATCTGGCATTTTGGTAAAGAGGAATTTTAACTATCACATGTTGGCACCTTCAGATTTATGTAGTAAGTAAATATAAATCTTTCACTTTACTTAAATTTATTATAAATTATTATTCAACACTTCTCTTTTACAAGAACACCCATGGTAGTAAATATAATGACTTTCCTTTTTTATTTATGGTTAATGAGAAGAGTGCCTTATTTTAATATCATGATTTTTCATTTAACACATTTTCTGCCATGTTTACCATTGTGACAGAATTCAGCCTTTGTTACCAGACAACAGAGGTCATAATAACTGAAACTGCACTTAAAACATATCTTATCTTACCAGGTTGTCAGTTTTTTGTCTGATTTAGTCACCCATAATACATGATTGATACGGCTTGGTATGTTTTGAAATTTTGAACATTATGATTATTGACTACCTGACTAATTTGCCGATTAATAATCAAACTAAATCAATTGATTATCTATTTAGCAATGTCTTTTTATCAGTGGTCTAGAAGAATCTTCTGCTTCATTTTTTTTTTGTATCTGAGTACATGTTCGAGGATTAAAAACTTATTCTACAGAGTTAATAATCATTTACCACACCACAAAACACAAATAAAATATTTATTCTTTCCATGAAGTGTATCATAATTTTAAACTACATGCTTATTATATAATATATACTGTACATATGCATATTATAGAGAAAGTATGTTTTTATAAAGCAAAATTTTTAAAAGAATATATTAATTATTTGAGCATCTCTGAGTCCAAAACATTATTTTTAAAATGGCTGTCTATTGAACTACACCCTAAATAATTTGTTTTGAATATAGGCATATTTTCCAAATACCTCAGACTTTTTTTTTATGTGTATAAACTAAACATTTGGGATAACTGCTCTTAGGAAAAAAATACAAAATTCTAATATTCTCAATGACTGACAATTTTGATACAATATTAGCAAAATTTACCCTCCAAGCATGCAATAAAATGCAGTGCTCAGTTTCCACAAAAATGTGAACATCTTGTGACAATGTGAAAAGTCAGATTTTAAAATAGACTCATTTAAAAGACGCGGTTAAGCCAAAGAGATAATAAATTCAAATAATAATTTAAATTTAGTAACGTCATTAATAAAAGAAAAATGGATTTTCAAGACAACAGTATGAATTATTATGTTTAATTTTAATGTAATTTAGTTTGTTTGTTATGTTAAGTAAATCATTTGTATTTTACGGCAGTGCGGTAAAACGTGGGAACAGTAACCGGAAGGAACGCTTTCGGAAGTAAGAATTTGCCTCATGGTAAAGTCAGTCTAAGTCCAGAGCTTGGAGGGACTAGATGTGTTTCTAAAAAGTCTAAGTCCAGCGTTAGGAGTGACAAGATGTGCTTTCTAAAAGTTGAGTTTACCGCTTAAAATGGACAGGTTGTGTTTTTCAAGTAATAATCCAGTTTTTGGAGAAATAAGATAGTAGAAAGAGTTTCTAGGTTCTATTAGAACAATGTACATTTGATTTTTTTTTATCTCAAATAGAGATCGAAAGTATCTAAGAATCCATGTTTAGCGTGTTTCAAAGACAATAACGTGGGAACATAAAAGACAATAATTTATGTACGCGAGTTATGAATATTCTCAACAACTGGAGAAAACAACTTCTGAACGAGGGAGAATCCTCTACAAGCCGTAGAACTTCAATTTGTAGGACACCAGTTTTCCATTCGGACTCAGACAATGTTTTTTATTTAAATCGGCGTTGTGGTATAGACGCTGTATATTATCTGTTTGATTAATAACCTGTATTATGTTTAAATTAATTTTTTGTAAATGTTTATCTATTTAAAGAAAATTTAGTAGATTATTACTAGAAGAGATACTAGTAAAATGAAACTTTTAATTAACGAAAATAGAATCTTTTCATTTTTTCTTTTAGAGCTACAAAGTTACTAAAAAAATTTCATAGATAAAATTCCTGTTGCAACAATTTTATTGGTAAAAGCATTTTTAAAGATAAAATTAATTAATTTGAAAGAAAGAAATAAAGGAGATATAAATTCATAATTTGTTATTGAAACTAAAAGGATAACTAGTATTTATAATATGATTTTGTGGTTAATAATATTTGTAGGATGTTTCTTTGAATGTTTAATAAATGTTTTCTTTGTAACATTTCAGCCAAAGTGTTCTCATTTAAAACCAAAATCCACTGTAAGTACACTGTGAAAAGAACTTACGACCCCAGAGATCTTATAAATAATTAAATTCATTCTTTTTTCTAAATTGGTATGCTAAAGCAAACCTGGCGCCCTATAGTCGAGCAAATTAACAAATAAATAACAATTAAAAGTAACTTCACCTTCTATTTAGAATTGTTACAAATGTCGCCGCAACTGTGGGCCTTTTTAGTCGAAATAAACAGTGATTTTGGTAATGAGAACTCTTAAAATCAAGGTAAGGACTCTCTCTATCATAATAAGAAAGATTCTTTTTTAAAAAATTTTTTGTGTTAAATATAATAAGATAAAAATGGAGTTAGAAATTGTAAATGTTAATAATAGTGATGAACAGGTAGGATTAGGAAATCAAAATTCTTTAAATAATATAGAGCCATTGGAATTTACGGGGGATATTTTTGATAATTTACAGAAGGAATCGCAAAGTAATGAGCAAACAAATGAACAATTTGCACAAAATTGTTTAGATCAAGAAATAAGTAGTAGTAGTAATAGTAGACGTTCAAGTGTGAACGCGAATAGTAGTTCAGGTTCGGATTTTAATGGGTTTGATAGTGATGGGATTCTAAAGAGTAAAAAACAGTGTGAAGATATCAATAAAGAAATGGTAGGAATGTTAGAAGTAGAAACTGTAGAAGAAAATTCAGATAGGGAATTAAGAGCTGAAGAGGTTAGGGTAATTGAGCAGGTTAGTGTAACCGAAGAGGTTAGGGTAGGTAAGAAATTGGAAAATAATGATCAGGATTTAGAGATTAAGAGTATGTTAAAAGTAATGATGGAAAAAATGGAACAAAATAGCTTAGAAACAAAAAAAGAAATTAATCAGAGTAGGTTAGAAGCAAAACAAAATAATGTAGATTTGAAACAAGATTTAAATAATAAATTTGATGACTTTAATAATAAATTTGATCAAAATAAGCTAGAAATTAACACTAAGCTGGAAAATTTCAATGTTAAACTCGAACAGAATAATGTTAAACTGGATAAAATAGATAATGACCTGAAACAGAGTAAATTAGAACTAAGACAAGATAATTTAAATTTAAAAGAAGCAATGTGTAAAAAATTTGAAGAAATGAGGGTTGAATTAAAACCAAATTATGTAAAATTTGAACAGAATCTTAAAATGGAAATTAATGTAATGGAAACTAATAATAAAGTAGAAATTGAAATAAGCTATTGTGAGAAAAAAGTAGAATTTGAACGGATAAATAATGTAGAAGGTGTTTTGATAGAAAATATTAATAATTTGGATAACAATTTAGATCAAACAGTAGCTGAAGTAGAAATTAACAGTTTTAATGAAACAAAAGAGATGTCAGATGATTTAATAATAATTGAAGACAATTGTGTGAATGATTGTGTTCAAGAAATTTCTAAAATAATGAATAATGGGTTAGGTAACAAGGTAAATCTAGAAATAACAAGTAATGTTGAAATTAATATGTCTAGTGGGGTTGGAATAGGTATAAGTAATTTGAAAAACAAAGTAAAAGTAAATAATCTAATAACGAAGATATCAGCTGTTTATTTTAAAAAACAAGTGGGTCATAAAAATGTAGAGTTTGAAAATTATGTAATGATAAAATTTAAGAGTATCTTTCAAATACAAGAACAAGAAATTAAAAGTTTTTGTGAGAAATCTAACTTTAAATATAATTTTGAAAATGAAAATGTAGAGATAGTAAAGGAAGGCTTTGTGATGATATACGAGAATGGTGGGGTAAGGATTCCCAAGCTGATAGCTGACAAATTTAGGTCATTGGATTCTAAGATGTGTGAGAGAAAGAGAAATGTAGATATGTCTGTAAGGGAGAAAGAGAATGGTGTTTTGTCAACACTCCGAGACAATAACAAAGGGAGATCTTTTGTTAGGAAAGGGTCTGTTGTGATGACTAGGCAAGACAAACTGTCCATGTGGACAGAGGTATTTAACGCTAGAGATATTTACAAAAATCAAATCATGTATTTTAAAATCTTTCACCAATTTGGGAACCATCGTAAAAAATATATAATTTATAATTGAGTTGTAATCAATTGAAATTTGGAATGAATAAATAAATGTAAGGACATTTTATAAACACACGGACTTGATTTTTAAAATAATTAATAAAAAGTAGTTAAGATTTTGTTAATAAGTAAGTTTAAGTTTGAAAATAAATAATTAAGAGTTATGAATACTAATAATTTGTGTGTACTGATAAATTTTGTAAGCTAAGACAGAAATATAGAAAATAATTATATGCCAAGCTAGTATGATTAAGAAGAAATAATATTTAGAAACGTTTAGGTATTTGCTAAGTGAAAGATGCAAGATTGTTAGTAAATAACCGAGTGTTGTTTACTCTAAGATAAATAATTATGAAACGTGACATAGATAAGATAGTTAGTTCGAAGCAAGGATTTAGTGTAGCGTTGAAGAAATAATATTCAATATTAAGTAGGTGGATTCAATAAAATATTCAATAATGACGAGAGAAATAGAATCTAGTTGGAGCTAAAAGGTTCACTTCTTATCAGTAGACAGATATATTGCTTCATACAGCTAGGGGAGATTGTTTATTCCTTAGTCAGGTATAAGTTCTTTGCATAGCATTGAGACGAAATATAGGGTGTTACCAAAATGCTGTCTAGGAAAATAAAAAACTTTTGACGTATAATTCTAATTTAACTTGTGTTTTCAAATAAAATTTGCTTAAATAAAGGATAATTGGTTTTAAATAAAGTAAATAAAGAACAAAAGTAGATTGCTTAAATAACTTTAATAGAATTAAAAGTAAATTTCTAAGGAAAGAACTTAGAATAAATTTTAAAAATAAAATTTCTTTTTGAATTTGAATAATAACATCTAGAAAGGATTACATAAACAGAAAATCGACGATGCTAATAATAAGACTGGTAAAATAAACATTTTTTCAACTTCGGATGATACGATTTAAATGAAATTTTTTATGAATTTTAAAATTTTCTTCGTGTAGATGCATTTAAGGAGTACATGAACATTTGGGAGGAGGTAGGCGTTTGTGTAGTCAAAATAGAATGTTTTATTCGTAAGAATAAGGCATTCTGAGACTGCATAAGAGGGCGTGTTGTGAAATAGGGATGTGTTTTGGGCTTTATCTTGAATTTAGTAGAGATATTGCATTCAACCATTGCACATTTCAACGTCGCAACATGTTACTCTGTGTAAGAGTCTAAAGAGCAATTAGAAGTATGCACGGTATAAAGTAGACGGTTAGAAGAACCTATGTAGGAGAGGTTAGGAAGAAAAATGCATAAATAAGTGTGACATTATTACATGAAAAACTTCATGTAATAAATTTTAGACAGATGTTGATTGAAAACAAATTGTAGGGTATGCAGACGCGATCAAGCTGCATATACATGGAATAAACCGGACGTGACATTATTAGGGAGTACTTACGTAACTAAATGTATAATTTTTATAAAACTGTAAAAATGTTGATTAGCTGATTAGAATAGGTAATTAGATGTTAAATTGTAAAACGATAAGTTGTATGTTTTGATGTTATAAATATTAAGGATTATTGATTAGATGATAAGATGAAAAATAGTTAGTTTTAAATGATTTGTGGTTTGTGAATATGAAGAATAGTTGTTTAAAGTTTGAGAATTTATGTGAGTTTTGCCAAGACAAATAATAATTAAGTTTTTAAGTTTTTTTGATGTTAAAATAAATAATGAATGAGGGAGGTTAAGTTTTTGTTTTTTAAAGGAAGGAGTAATAAATTAAAAATAATAAGAGAGATTTTGATGAGATTTATAAATGAAATAAATAATTAACGATTTTTTAATAAATAATGTTTGAATTTAAAACAATAGATGATTGTGAGAAGTTATTTGATAAAGGTGTCTAAAGATTTTGAAGAAATACGGTGTTAGCTGGGAAAACAATGTAAAATTTATTATTTTTTGAAGTTTTTTTTTTATACAAGTAATAGATGACTAAGGAGATTTTAATATGAAGTAATTTAAATGAAAGAATTTTTGAGTTTTATATGAAGATGATGACTTTACAGAATTGTTGAGTAAAGTGGTATTTAAAATGAAGTTGTTCTGTTAATAAGCTTTTATAAAAAGAGTAGTTAGGTTGCATTAATGGTAAATTTTAGTTTTTAAGAGGTTTTTTGAGTACTGCGATGAAATAAAGGAAATATACGACGATTTTAATGAAATAAAGGAAATATGCGACGATTTTAATGAAATAAAGGGAGATTTAAGGAATTATGCGGATAAACGACGATTATTATGATTTTTAAAGGAAGCTACGTTGAAATAAGGAGATTATTTATGAAAGAATATAGGTAAATAATAAGGAGTTTTTTATTATGAAGAATTTGTTTGGGGATTAATGCAACTTTGATTATTAAAATATGAAAGATAAGATGGAAATAATTTTAAGATAGGATACTGAGAGACAATACAATTGTAAAGAGGTAATTTTTAAATAAATAGATGAGTTTATAAGTGATTTTTTTTGTAATAATGATGTTATATTTTTTTGAATTTTAGTTGAAGAGAGGAGTTTTTGGTAATTGTAAAATCAGTAGTTAACATGTTATCCCAGCAAGACAAAGAGTAATTGAGAATTGATAAAGAATAAATAATTATTGGATTTAAACTAAAATGAATAATAATATAAGATGATAATTGAAAAGTTTTTAAAGTAAATTGAAGTAATGTTGAGTAATAAGTAAATAATTTTGTAATGGTGTTAATGATAATGAGAAGTTTTAAATTTTAATTGTATTAAGTTGAAGGAATTATTCAGATGAATATCTAGAGTCAAAGGTAGATTTTCAAAGGATGTAGAAATGTCGTCTTGGCAAAGAGGATGAGACGAGAAAAAGTATATAGACGGCTGTCTGGGAGATAAGCTTTGAGTGACGGGATCCTGTCAACAAAAAATGTTGATGGAAAGTTTCAGCCAACGAGGTTGGAAAGGAAACTGATGATGGGTTTTATTGTATAAATAGAGATAAGACTTAGCACTAATTGATTCGTATTATTTTTTTTACAAATGAGTTATGATGACTCAAACAAATTGAGATAGTAAAATAGGATTTTTAATAAATAGATTTTTTAGTTTTTATAAGAAAAGAGAATCTTTCTTAATTTTAAGTATACTAGGGATACTTATTTTCTTTCATGAGGTCCTTAGCTTCTGAAATGAAATGTCTTGAACATCCATTAATATTTTTTTTTTCGATTTGAAATATATATATATAAAAGCTTTGTATTCCAATACCTGTATTGAAATACAAACCTTGTGGGGTTTTGTGACAATGTGAAAAGTCAGATTTTAAAATAGACTCATTTAAAAGACGCGGTTAAGCCAAAGAGATAATAAATTCAAATAATAATTTAAATTTAGTAACGTCATTAATAAAAGAAAAATGGATTTTCAAGACAACAGTATGAATTATTATGTTTAATTTTAATGTAATTTAGTTTGTTTGTTATGTTAAGTAAATCATTTGTATTTTACGGCAGTGCGGTAAAACGTGGGAACAGTAACCGGAAGGAACGCTTTCGGAAGTAAGAATTTGCCTCATGGTAAAGTCAGTCTAAGTCCAGAGCTTGGAGGGACTAGATGTGTTTCTAAAAAGTCTAAGTCCAGCGTTAGGAGTGACAAGATGTGCTTTCTAAAAGTTGAGTTTACCGCTTAAAATGGACAGGTTGTGTTTTTCAAGTAATAATCCAGTTTTTGGAGAAATAAGATAGTAGAAAGAGTTTCTAGGTTCTATTAGAACAATGTACATTTGATTTTTTTTTATCTCAAATAGAGATCGAAAGTATCTAAGAATCCATGTTTAGCGTGTTTCAAAGACAATAACGTGGGAACATAAAAGACAATAATTTATGTACGCGAGTTATGAATATTCTCAACAACTGGAGAAAACAACTTCTGAACGAGGGAGAATCCTCTACAAGCCGTAGAACTTCAATTTGTAGGACACCAGTTTTCCATTCGGACTCAGACAATGTTTTTTATTTAAATCGGCGTTGTGGTATAGACGCTGTATATTATCTGTTTGATTAATAACCTGTATTATGTTTAAATTAATTTTTTGTAAATGTTTATCTATTTAAAGAAAATTTAGTAGATTATTACTAGAAGAGATACTAGTAAAATGAAACTTTTAATTAACGAAAATAGAATCTTTTCATTTTTTCTTTTAGAGCTACAAAGTTACTAAAAAAATTTCATAGATAAAATTCCTGTTGCAACAATTTTATTGGTAAAAGCATTTTTAAAGATAAAATTAATTAATTTGAAAGAAAGAAATAAAGGAGATATAAATTCATAATTTGTTATTGAAACTAAAAGGATAACTAGTATTTATAATATGATTTTGTGGTTAATAATATTTGTAGGATGTTTCTTTGAATGTTTAATAAATGTTTTCTTTGTAACATTTCAGCCAAAGTGTTCTCATTTAAAACCAAAATCCACTGTAAGTACACTGTGAAAAGAACTTACGACCCCAGAGATCTTATAAATAATTAAATTCATTCTTTTTTCTAAATTGGTATGCTAAAGCAAACCTGGCGCCCTATAGTCGAGCAAATTAACAAATAAATAACAATTAAAAGTAACTTCACCTTCTATTTAGAATTGTTACAATCTTAAAAGTTCAAAAAAAAAATTCAATTATTATAATACCATTTTTATATTATAATGCATTTTTACATGTTCACCACTCATAAGATAATCACAATTACCAGACTTTATTTATATTAATTTCTCCTGAACATTGTATTTATTTATTTTCTCAAAAATTACAAAATTTGTAATAATGTTGTTTTACAATATAAATAATTAAATGATATTGTCATTAATAACAAAAACTTCTTTTTAAAAAATCATTTCAATGACTGAAACATTATCTAAGAAGGCTTGTGATGATCGTCATCATAGTTTTAGGCCACATCAGTGATATTGACCGAGGCGTAAACATAATGAATAAATTTAACATTCAACAAAATTGATTATGGACTCTTGTATAACCAATAGGTCTCAAACCTTTAATAAAATCATATCTGGAGGGACAAAATGGTGACAACACAATTGGTGAGATATTTTAACTTTCTTCAATTTGAGACATGTACTATACATGAGTATAGTAGTGTGTGTTTGTTTCCCCAAGTAAATAAACCAGGAAAACATAATACAACAGTTTGAAATGTTTTTGTTTTTAGAATATACAGATATGAGCATGAGCCATGTTATTCAACAACAGTCCATCTACTTCACAGGCTCTATGGCTGTATTGCGCTACTTGGTTACTCAGCTAACTGGAACTATTGAAGCCATAGAAGACAAAAAGTTAAGGGCTTTCCAATGTATTGATATTACATTGGATAATAGAATGGTCACTTTAGAGGTAAACATAATCAATTTATTTTTACACAGTAAATGAAAGTATTATGATGATGGGAAAATATTGATGTCTCATTTCTATGTTTTGAACTTCAAAACTATGATATTTAACTCAATTTAAACTGTTTTTGGAATGATGTATAAAACACAACTCTGACTATTAGTAAGTTTATAAACTCAAGAACCATTGATATGATTTCTATGCGGTTTTCTATCCTGTGTAGTGCAACGGACAGGAGTCTATGCAGATTTGGAACAATACTAATTTAAAAAAAAAAATTTTTTTCGTAGCATCTACTAGTAGAAAAACAGCTTCAGAAGTCCAAGTCAGTTTTTTCATGTTCTGACCTGTAGAAACTTATTACTAAATGTGACCTTCGCTCAATGATCTCTTTCAAACTGCTTCCTTATCTTAGAATATTTAACAATTATTGGAACTAATTTGATAAATTTAAATATATGAAAAAAATGGTTTGAGGTTGTCACAGTATACTTCTCAAAGTGTACTTTTGATTGCTTCTTCACAAGTTCTTTCTATCTTGTCTCGTTCATAAGGTATGTAACACTAAAGTTTAAACTTTTTTCAAAAATTCTCAAAATCCAAAAAAAATTTAATGTTTTATAATTAGAAAAACAATACAATACAATAAAAAAATAATGAATGAAGTTTTTTGAAAAAATTAATAAATAAAAAGTTGGTTGATAAAGGATAACTTTCAAAGTGCATAAAACCACAAATAAAATTGATTTTGAAAAATATGAATAAAAATTAAATTTTAATTATTTTAGGGAGGGGAGATAAATTACGTAATAAACCAGAAAAATAATTAAAATAAGGTAACAATAAAATTTTTGTAAAGAAAGTAGTGTATATAAAAGAAAATAAGTGTTAAAACTCAGAAATTTTAATTTAATTAATCAAAAAAACGCGAGTGTAAAGAAGACGATAGTGCAGGTGCGAAAATCATCGAAGTGTGTTGCGTACGAGTTTCGCGGTGTGGCCATAAACTTTGTTGGAGACAATAGCCAAAATGAAGTGTCGTTCAAAACCAAAACTATCAAGGTATGAAAATAAAATTACTAGATCAATGGGTTCTGACTAGGAAGTAAAATTTCTCGGGAACAAGAAGTCTCAAGGGGATCAATCGAGGTTCTAAAGATGCACCAAATCACCAGGATGAATACGAAGAGCGTTGTCTAGAGGAAATCCAATAATCGTGAAGGAAGATATGGGAGTTTCCAGAAAAACAATAGCTAAAAAATATAGTAATATTCATAGGGCTTTGCTATCATGCAGCCAATTCAAGCAGCTAAGAAATGGTGGCGCTTGCAGTAGAGCCAACAATAACCAAAACACACTAATAGGACTAATTAACACGTTCGCTAGCAAAATGTTTAAAAAAAATCGTAACCACAGTGTGCCGCTGCAATTTTGCTGCGGGCGTGTCCTACTCCTAGCCCAACGCCGCAGATCTGCGGCGGCTGGGCTCATTAAAATAGACTGCCGCCGCAGATCTGCGGCGTTGATTTCTTGATACTAAATGAGAAATTTCTTCGCAACAGTCTATTTTGAAGGTTAGATCGTTTAGGCACGGTCTACAGGATAGTCCGCCACATATATGCGGCGCTTAGTCTGTAGCTAGGACTATCGCTGACGTCACTGGACATACTAATTTTGAACAAATTTTATTCGTGGTCTGTGGCGACGGTCACAACCATTAGGACCAGTCTACAGGGAAGTTCATGAATTTTTTCGTGGGCTGTGGGAGTGACCCGGCTGCCGCATATATGCGGCAGCTGGTAGCGAACGTCTTAACTGAAATAATTTATAAAATCCAGAATAAATAAAGTAAATACCCTAAATTAAATTAATAATTAATATTGAAGCAATTCCAGACCAAAAATAGAGGAAAACAGGAAGAAATGGTTGTAATAACAAAAGGTTGTAAGCTGTTTCACTGTCTGTCGATTTCTTGAAAAATTTCAAAAACCAGCAAATTGTTAAAACGTTTCTACTGGGTAAAAGTTGAAAAAATCAAGTCATCGAACAAAAAACAGGTCTCTGGGAACTAAAAAAGTGCCGGGACGAACCTTAATAATAAAAAATAATTACAAAGTTAAAATTAAAATTGAAAAAGCATAAAAAAAAGTAGAAAAAAATTTAAAAGTCATTGTCGTTTCAAGTAAAGTAAACCGTGACAGTAAAACGGGAAACCGAAATACGAGCTGTGGAAACGAGATACTCGCAGCTGAAATCATCTAGAAAGCAGATAACTAGGACCCTGAACTCCACGAATTCAGAAACATGACTCTGGACTCCGCCTAAGTCACCACAGGAACTGAAACCATTCAATGAGACACCAGTCACCTGGATCCGTATAATTCACAGGTGTGTCGTAAACCAAAATTTCTATCAAAAATACCTTAGAATTTCAGAGTTGGGTAGAAAGAGTCAATTTTAAATTAATCTTCTTATTATGAAGAGGATTTGTCATTTTTACACTAATTTTCTTTCTATAAGTATAATTTATCAATTTAAAGTAATATCGTTTTGAGAAAAAGTGGATATTACAAAATAAATAAAATAATTTAAAAAAATAATAATAAGAAAAAAATTGTGTTTTATTATCTTTAAACATGGAATTCCGCCAAGAACCATCGGTCTCAACAGTATTGAAAATTGGAGCTAGTAGGTTAGTTGCAAAGTAAATATAATTACTTGTAGGTATTTGAAATAAAAGGGGGGGCGGATTCCATCGAGTTCGGGCTGCTGAACTCTGTAAAGGAAACGCTCAGACCAAGCGTGACGAGTATTCAGCCTAGACTTCCAGTGGTCTGGGTTGTTCTTTCCGCAACACATAATCTCCCCGAACAGATTAAAAGTTTACACAGTGAATTAAATTAAAAAATCAGACGAGTAATAAAGTATTCTAAATCAATTCCAAAAAGCTAAACTTAACCTGGAAGGGAAATACTCGAATCGTCAAGAACGAAGCGAGCGAGAGTACGATGAGAAAATAAACTACAAGTCAAGGTGGTAAGAGGTTGTGCGTTGTACTAGGTACGATTTCTGGTCAGGTTTTAGTCTTCTTATTTCTGGTTTTAGTCATCTTATTTCTGGTTTTAGTCTTTGTTTAATTCAATAGATTCCAAGTCGTCTGTAGCATTTTTGTTCCTAATCATCTCATGAAAGGTTGTTTGGATTATTCTACTCTATTCAATTCGGGAGATCCAAGAGGCTTACTGCCTCCCAAAGATGATGAACCCCTCCAGGTCATCATCCTATAGATCCACAAGCTCTACGACCTTGAGGATCTTCTCTATAAGGTTGTCTTGTGGAAATGTTAGGCCCTTCTCTATATGCTCAAAGGTACCTATCCTTTCCCTCTTGAGACAACTGTAGTTTAAGAGAATGTGATCCGCAGTCTCATCATGTATTCTACATCTTCTACACAGAGGTTCCTCTGTGTAGATTCCTATCCTGTGTAGGTGCTTTTTAAAGTGGCCATGTCCTGTAATCCAATGTACCACCTTCCTTATATTAGACCGACCTAGCTTAATAAGGTGCAATGCGATTTTTGTAAAGGGGGCAAGAAGTGTTAGTTAACTTATTCTCAATCCTGAGATGTCCTTCCACCTCTTCCCAATCTTTTCAGAGCCCAAGTATTATGAATTTCATAGCCCTCTTCTCTGAAATCCCACAGAATGGTTCTGGTCTTGTGAATATAGCTGCCAATGTTCTAATGGCCAACATATCAACACTCTTATTCTCACTGATCCTAGCATGTCCTGGCATCCAACAGTGTGTAGCGTTGTTACATCCACCCAGCTGTGAAAGGTCTTGAAACATTCCTAGACTAGCTTTGACCTAAATTCTTTCGAATGCACATCTTTCAAGTCTCCCTAACTATTACTATAGATGCGAATTTCCTTATCCCTGTACCCAAGTCTCAAATTTTCTTGAGCACACTCCATTAAGGCTGTAATTTTTTACTGAAACACCGTAGAGTGAACTCTCATTTACAGTAAAATTGTCTGCTCAAGTTAACCTCTACAAATTCTAGTGTCCATTCCATCTTTGTTGACGTCTAAACCACTCCAGTTCACCTAAAGATATTCCAGTTCACTTCTTCCCTCAGTCCATTCCTCGCATTCTGGTATTACCACTACAAATGTTTTTGACAAAGAGTAGCGAATTTTCATATGGTCAAAGATCATGTCTAGTACATAGTTCCCCCCCCCCCTGTGACCAATTTTCTATCCTAGGATTTCCCAACTTACCTTAAGACCACTTCCATAATCCCTCACATTGAAGACATACACTGAAAATATGCACTTGTTTTTGAAGATATGCATTCTTCCTATCCCTATCTTAATAAACAGGTCTATTGAAAGAATGTTGAGACAACTATCAACAAAGCTCCTCCAGGGGTACTATAAATCACTCCTGTTACAACAAAACAGAATCATGTTTCTCTGAATTCTTGCCAGTCCTACACCTGATCTTTGAACTTCCATTTTAGGCCCTCACACAATGGCACCGTATACCATGGCTGATCTCACCACAGCAGTATAAAGCCAAAATATTAACTTCAGCCCCCATATCCCACCAATCAATCGTCTACATGCCATTAGTCACCACTTACTCCTTTCAATGACATTGGTAATAAGCGAACCCCAGTTAAGTTTCTCATCTAGAGCTACTCTCAAATACTTAACTTTGGTTTCCATTTTTATTTCAGTACTTCAGAGAGTTAGAGGTCCAAGACCCTCCAACTTCATCTAGTGTAATGAATGATGTCAGTTTTGGTTAGATTAATTGACAACCCACTTTTATTGCACAAACTTTCAACTCTACACAGTGCTAGTCCGAGCAATTATGTGACAGTAAACTTGTAAACAAGCATCACAACATCATTGCTGTAGCCTTCAGTATACACATCAATGTTGAGAATTCTGAGTAGGTTGTCAACCACTAAGTTTCATAATAAAGGGGCAGTACACCACCTCGTGTTGCAATGAAGACTTTATGAACCTACTTCCCAGCATAGTCCTAATCCACCTCCATACAATTAATTCCATGACCCAAGATCAGCTCAAAGTTGTAATGTTATTAAAAACTTCTTCAATACAGTAGAACCTCTGTTAACCGGCCTTGGATTAACCGGTCCTCGGATTAACCGGCCTATATCGTAGTGTACTGGTTGGATGAGAGTTTCCGAAAATAAATTGTAATTGTAACACCAAAGCGGCGGCGATATCAAACGACTTTGTCGATAGCGGTATCCCATTGTCGGCAGCATAAAAACACCGCGACATTGGCACCCGTCGGTATAGCAGACATACACTGACAAAAACGTTTGATGGGCCGCTTTTTTTCCACAAATCAATTTAGTAGACATTATGGAAAATGTAACATTTCTTCTCAGTTTTCTTCTTGTCTTTGACTGGTTATGATCTACGTACAGTATATACAGTAAATAAAAATGAGCGAGTTACGAAAACGGAAGCGTGTGTTGGTTTCATTTGAGATGCGGTTAAATGTGTCAAAAGACTTGACAGAGGGGAATCTGTAAAAAAGCTTTGTAGTGTTTAATTTTTTCATGTTTGATGTATAATATACATAACATAATATAATATACGATACATTTATGTACAATAAAATGAGTTGCAATAACATCTTAATTGCATAATTCTTATCGCTACCTGATTAAATAAGCTTTCTTTGAACGAAAACCGATTATTCACGGATATTAACCTCGGATTAACCGGCCAAACGGGCAACCGGCCCGGGTGTCAGTCCTGACTAGACCGGTTAAGAGGGGTTCTACTGTATTTAGTAATGCATCTAATGCCACTTCTTTATTGTTAAAATCATATTCTATCCTACTCATCAATTGATGTAAAGCAGAGTCATAGGATTTCTTTAGAATGTAGCTATGCTGATTGACATAGAAAGTTCTGCACTAATACCCCTTCCCACAAAAAGCTATGACTTACCTTCTCCAGTACGATTAGGAGAAATTAGGACAAGCTTAAAGGACAAAAGACTTAGGTTAATCATTCACCTTTCCCACCTTGGGTATAAATACGACACTGGTTACTCTCTATGCTTGTATAACCCTTAGCGCCTTTAAACGTAGCACGACCGAATATCTAAACGCGGTTAGCGCCTTTAAATGCAAAAACACAAACACATGCTTAGATGATTCCATAGTTCCCAAAACTTCCAATAGAGTGCAGAGTGATGTTTATTGAGTATACAACAAAAAAATATAAGCAACATCTGTGAGGTCTTATCGATCTGTGTTCTGTTGCCAAAGCAAATAAAATCTACGATCGCAAGCGTTCTCACCGCGACTTACGCCTATAAGCGCAATCTGTTTTACAGAGCTGTTCGGTGTTTATTTGAATTGTTCGCTAACTGGTATCTATTCCAAAGTTTTACTTTTGTATAAGTTCTTGTTTTTTTTATGTTGTAAATAAGTGTACTTTCTTGATATATTTTTTTAAATACAATATTGTCAAATTCTGATCACCCCGATTTTGATTCTTTTGTAATTGGGATGCTAAATACTTCCTTTTTTAGTGTCATTGATGTGGATAACCTAGAATTAGAGGAGGCAGAAAATATAATTCTAAACAATGTTAGTGAAAGTGAAAATGAAGTAACAAGTGATGATGAACAGTAAGTTTGTCCTAGGCCTACAACAGTGCCAACAACTAGGCCTAAAGTTCAAATCCAAGCCTTCACCCTGATAAGTGTTTCGAAGTGTACCATACTAAAGCTAATTAGTTAGGATCAACCTGAGATTGTTTTTATTGTTATAAAAAGTGCCTGAATATGAGTTTGTATAATGCAACATTGAAACGAAAAAAAGAACATATTTTATATATTCAGTTTTTGATTAATTGTAAATTCTGCCAAGTTTAGTTTGATTTTTATTTAATTAGTAAAAAATATTTTCTTAAATTATTTGAGTATTTTTTGTGTGTACTACTTACCCCAAAGTATCTATATTTAAAAAGAACATTGAAAAAATTAAACTCTAAATGAGCGGTAGCCCATATTTTAACTTAGCGCTTTAAGAGTTAATATAACTTTCATATGTTTTCTTTACAAAAATATTTTCAGTGGGTTGCAACACCGGTCAATGACATGTATGCAGACTCTGTATTAACTGCTGTACTTCAGGCAGAAACTCTGGATCCAAATAGCAAGTTCTTGCCCTTGCAATCTAAGATGGATAGGATGCATTTCAAGGTTTGTAAGTCTTAAGTCTAAGATGATAAGAAAAATTTGATTTGAGGTTTTTATTGAAAATCTTTCTTTTTAGTACATCTGGGGGAAAATAAAAAAGTAATAGAAAATAGTGTATAAAAAATGACTTTAATTATATACTAAGGAGATATCTATGTACTTTTAGACACCAACTCCGTGCTCACTGTGTTCGCAAACCACTGGTCGCATATTAAAATTTACTGTAGACAGATGTGAAAACTTGCAGTTAGTATCAAATTCAATTCTTTTATCGCATTAATAATTACTATAAAATATAATATTAAACATTGTAAAAGAAATGTTATTGCACACATGTGTGTTTCAAAGGTCAATGATTTTCATGTTTTGATTTTTATAAATATTAACATAATATTTTCTTCGATTATAATTTTAATGATTTATGTTGTATTTTCTAAATAAATTTTAATTGGTTTTATTTAATACAATACCTTTATAATATTTTTTGTCTGTTATTTAATATATATTCCTATTGCTTTTCAGGATACTTTTAAATATGTGTTAATTATAAGAATAAGTGCTCTCATTTATTATATAGTATAGAAATATTATACAAATACTCTTTCAAATGACACTCCCTGAGTGAGTCTCCATAAAAAAATAATAAAAGAGCTAGTCAATATCTTTACTTTAGAATAATTAATAAAATTGAAAGAGCAATTTTAAATAAAACATTGAAAATAGATATTTTACAAAAATAAGTGAATATCTTATTCTTGATTCATTACTTTGCTGGTACATAGTTGAAAAGAGTGAAATTGAAACTTCGTAGGGCATGTTAAAAGCAACGTCAGTAATTTAAAATTTTTAAGAAAAAAAAAAGTTCCACAAATAAGTGTGGTAACGTTCCAGTATGTCATTGTTGTGGATGTAAATCAGTCAATAGAGTGGGGCCATACTAGCTCATCACAAAAACGTTTTAAGTCTGCAATAAACTCATAGCAGTTGTCTTTTGGGACATAAAAGGTGTATTCCTAGTGGATTTTATTGAACAGGGTACTGCAATAAACTCCACAATTTACTCTGACAACTTTAAGGCAGTTGGGATTAGCCTTTCAGAAAAAATGACATGGCATGTTAAGTTCTGGTAGTTTTTTTTTTTACACTTGTCATTGCCGCACCCACATAGAACCAACTAGACAGTTTCAAATAGGAGTAGTTTTGACCATCCTCTGTACAGTCCTCATTTGGCTCCTAGTGGTTATCATCTTTTTCCTAACATAAAATAATGTCTAGGCTCACAATACTTTGAAAACAACGAGAAGTTGAAGGACGGTTTCAATGCATGGTTTAACTCACTGACGACGGAGTTCTACGATAGGGGTTTTTAAAAGTTGTTCACGGATATGACAAATATCTTAATCTAATAAGATATTATGTGGAAAAATAGCTGAGAGTTGTAACTTTAATTTGTGTGTAATATAAAACCTCTAATTGTAATGGTGTCTTTTTTTATATCAAAATGAAACTTTCTTTTGGAACAACTCTTGTATTTGCAAATGTACATTATAAGAATTCTGTTAATTCAAACTCAAAACTGACTGACTAGAAGTCTTTTGTATATAAGAAAGAGAAATTAGAGAGTAGATGTGTAGACTCATGTTGCATAAACTTTCATGGTCATGTTTTTCACACAATTACAGAATTTACTATTGTCTTAATTTTTCATCCACTTCAAGTTATAAACATTGAAAACAGAAAGAATGTGATGAAAACATAAAACTTTCATTTACATACTATCCTCCTTATCATGAAATATATCATATTCCTATCTATGCTTCCTTAAATTCATTTGTCACAACTATAATTTCTCACTCTTAAAACAATTTTAAACTTCAATATTTCTGTTTAAGATATATGTATTTTTTATTTTCTCTATAGGAATGTCTGATAGAAATGTTGCAAGAAATGTTTGGAGAAGATTCTGTGCCAAAGATTTTTAAAGGAGAGAAGTTGTATGTAACGGTTGACAACAAGAAAGCTAATATTGATCTATTGAATTTGGTAAGTTATTGTTTGTATAACGTGGAGACTCTGAAATAGATTTAGTTGTGAACTTTTGATTTTAATATGATTTGTTTTACAAAGATATCTATTTAATTCCCTTTTGTAGTAAAAACATTATTGTAAAATGCGAAGTTTTTAATTATATAATTTTTTTATGCACAAGACAGCATTTGCTGTCTGTAATAGGTCATCCATAATGAGGTTGTATAAGTATTCATGACCATATACAGTTTTCCAGCCATTTCTTTTATTGAAAATATTGGTCATCCTAAAACAAAACCTATTTCAGTTATCATAATTATAGTTTAAAACATTTTATTTAATTCCCTTTTTTCTTTTGTAAACAAACAGTTACCTACAAAGTGACGTTAAATTAAAACAATATAGATAAATTTATAATATATTATATAATTATGAATAATTACCTATTTTTTAGTCTGTCTTAACAATCCTCAAGAAATAAGTGTATATTAACGGTTTCAGCGGTCTATTATGCCATCTTCATGCATATTGACTTATACAAATATATTGTTAATACACAATCTTGATTGACTGTACTATACATAAAAATATATAAATTTACTCGATGAAAATAAACTAAACAAAACCTAATTTATGGAATGACATTACAAAATATAACAAAAATTTAAAATAGAAAAAAAATGAAAATTTAGGTACTTTAATTTGGATAAAGCTGTTAAAAGTGACATCTTTTTAAAAAACACACTTTTTAACAAAGAAGTCATTGAGATTTGCACATATTATCTAAATCTAGGAGTTTAACCCTTGAAATGTCAACACTTGGCAATGTTAATTTTCTTTGTTTGTTTAAAAATTAATAAAATATATTAATATATAACAAAACCTAACTTATAAGACATCATTTTTCTCAGAAAGATGCATAGAATTTATCTATGTAATAAAAAAAAAATTTTTTTGAAACGGTTTTGGAGTAAGTATGTTACATGTCAAAAAAGATGTTATCATTTTTCAGAAATACCTGTATCACCCAAAATCAAAAGCTTACAACCTTTTTGTAAGATGTACAAAATTTTAGTGATATATTTGTGAATACATTTCGGAAAAAATATATATAAATTTGTTACATTTTGAATATTTAAAAAATTGTTTTACAAAAAAAGAGGAATGGTCAGCTTATTTTCAATAAATCACCAAAAATTGTAATATTTATGGAAAAGCAACTTCTAAATATAATTATGTTCAGAAATGTGCATAGAATTTAGTAGTGTAATTTAAAAAAAAGTTTGAATAATAATTTTGGAGTCAGTATTGCAAAGAACAAAAAAAAACACGAAAATCCAAGGCCAAATTTCACTTCAAAGTCCAATTGAGCATAGAAAATCTATTTTTACATTTTTTACGAGTATTACAAAAGTTTTCTAGTATAAATATGAATAACAATTGGTAAAAAAAAAACAAATTCTAAAATTTTCAAAATAATATTACCACTTACCAGTAAAAAGGAATAAATTGCAAGGCTTACACACTGAAACCTTGGTACTAATGATTTGTAGACCTAAATCAACATTCACTAGATTTCACTATAACAATAAGACACAATAGATTCTACAAAGAATAACACACATATAAACTTATATAATACACTTTTATAATCAATGAATACACTCGATTTATCACAAGAAATATGTTGAAAGCGACAACATGCACGCCATTTTGCTTTCGTTTGCAACAGTCACTCCGAAACCACGTTGTCTTTATGTTCCATATGACTGACTAAAACTTGATGGTTTATATCATTGGAAAGGTCTGTATTTTGTCTATACAAAGAGATAAGAACCTGTCAGATAGGGCAAATCTAAAGTTATTTATAGACTAAACATTGAGAGGAAGTAGGTTACAGTTCTTTAGCCGTCGAGTGCAGGTATCTGCCGGAAAAACACTAAACTTCCAAGAATTAATTCAATTTTGCCCTACTATACCACGATAATCAAATTACATAACTCAAAAAGCTTGAAATACGAGCTTTTCAATGGTGTATAATTCATGTTTCTAAGAATTCATTTACTAGGGTAAAGTTGACTTGAAGAAAGCAACCTTTTTTTTTGCTCTAAAACGGTTTTTTTGTTTGCACACAACCTAGAATGAAACTATTTGTCTTACTGACATGTGGCGAGTTGGATAGGTAAAGATTTGTACAAAGAACAGTATAATTGTCAAGGAAATTGGTCGGTAAAGCCTACTCTCACAACTTGCTAAACGACGACTCCATTTTGTATTCTTTGCCAACCGTCATGTTTCTGTCTAAAACACGCCAAACTTTACCAATTAATTAAATATTTTTATAGCGTTTTATGAACTTTTGATTACATGTATATGCATCTACGAAACGTCAGCTTTACAATGGTATAACATTTATTTCGATAGGATGGTTTTAAGGAACCCTAATGACGAGTTGCAATATCAGAGTTTTTTAGAGTTGTCTGTCTGCATCAGTGGGCGACATCGGCTCAATTTGAGCCGTATGCCACTACAAAAGTTAATCTTTAACACAACAGAATATTTCTTCACAGGTTAACAGATTAACAGGATATTTAATTTGTTTAATTGTATTTTGTAAAACAAAATGCAAAGTGAAACTGTGTGTGTATGGGTATGTTTGTGCATGTGTGCACTAGGATAAGATGATTCGGGTTTACCGAATACGATTTTTTTTAAATAATTGGAGATTAGCGATTACAATTATTTTTAATAATCAGCGATTAGCGATTACGATTAGTGCTCATTAACCTCACTAAATGTTTTCAAACTTAGCATAATCATTACATTATAGAACGAGGAATAAAGTAAAAGTAAAAATATAATTATTTATTATAACATGTCAACTTAACTCATTTGTAATCATTGATTAAGCTGTTACTGATGTAGTATGTTACATCAGGGTCAGTACAAACCTTCAAAACAAATATTGGTAATTCAGCCTGACAAGTTGTGTAACAAACATACGTAAATATTTAGGTCCAGAGAAAAATATCTGTGTCTTATGAACTTTTTATTATAAATCAATATTGCTTGGTTTTACAAATTGGAATAAATAGATGTCTAAGTAATAAAGCATCAAACCCATGCACTCATGGGTTTGACATGTAACAAAAGATAGGCTTCACTATTGTCATTTGGATTGAAATAGCAATCCTAGTAAATAGTTTGGGAATGACTAGATAGTTGCTCTTGAATTTGTTTACAGTTTTATTTCCTTTCAACCAGAGAGGTCCATCTCACGTCAAAAAACTATTAATTTAAACACATTATTTTCTCAGTAAATGCAGTATAAAGTATTTATAAGTGTAATGAGTGTTAATTCCTTGGCTTTTGTTTGATAATACTCTACGACTGAAGAAAACAGAATTGCTTTCATAATCGGTATAATATCATTTTAATTTATTTCAGTTTTGGAAATAATTTGGTGTTGTCAAACTGGAAATGTACCAAAAAAAAAAAAATGTGGTACAAAATTATATGAAATGGGGGGTGTAGTACAGTAAACTTCCTGTAATCCGGCACGTTCGGGACTTGAAGCATGCCGGATTATAAAATATGCCGGATTACAGGAAGTATATCGGAAAAACGGTAAAAAAAGATGTAATGGAATAAAAATAACAGTACCGTATGTTTTTTATTGGTTAAAGGATTACAAAATAATATGTACAGTACAGTAAAACACACTACAAACATTAAAAATAAAAATGTGGCTGTCTTTTCAATTTCAACACAACCCCACAATGTTAACAGACTGATCTCTAATGTAAGCGTAGACGGATCAAAATGGCTATGACAGTAGAACACGGCTAGTACAGTGGATAGACTAGAAGTCCGGTGCTGTAGGCGTGGCCAGTGAGCACGTGACTGCCGAGCGTACACGATGTCGCCCGAGCCTACACGATGTCGCCCGACGACGGCAGAAATGAAAGAACAACTGTACAGTGGCTAGACCAGAAGTCCGATGCTGCAGGCGTGGCCAGTGAGCACGTGACTGCCGAGCGTACAGGATGTCGCCCGAGCCTACACGATATCGCCCGACGACGGCAGAAACGAAAGATTTTTCAACCAATTTTTTTTTTTTTTTTAAAGTCGTGCCGGATTATCAAGCGTGCCGGACCGTAGGATGCCGGACTAGAGGAAGTTTACTGTAATAGATGTGTACATAGTTATCTAGATAAGATAACTAAATGTAAAGTCCAACAAGTTAGGGACTGTAAGATGTAAGACTGCAAGATAATAATACAGTTGATATTAGACACTCCAATGATGTAGTCATTTCCTAACCTAACTTATAACAGTATAGACCATTGTTTATTAATTATTTTAATGGGAAAATAAAACAACAATGTGTGTTAATTAATTGTTTGGCCTTTTTTGATTAACAGAAGAAAACTATTTTGAAAATACATCATTTTGGTTACATAGTGAAAATAACAACACAGAATATACTGCTTGTGTTTTAAAGACACTACATCGAATAAAATGCTTTTGTCGTGAATAAATGTCAGACTCTGGTGATTTGTTATCACATAAACAAGAATAAAATTGTTCCATGATAACTGTCATGAGGGGAGGAGGGGATGCCAATACATTATTCAAATGGTATTATCATATTTTAATTTTATATCGCTTTGATTTTATAATTGTGATTAATAAGTTATTTCAAACAAACAACTGAAGCAACAGATCTCAGAATAGGCTAATATTAGAAAGACAACAGTCTAATACATCTAGCTTAATAACAAGATGGGGAGAAACAAGTTGTCATATTGACTTGAGATGATAGCACCTTGCAGTCTTCTTTTGTTAGATATACACACACGAATAAATGCCACATGAGGTGTAATGTTATATAAAGTAAATTGTACTCTATATTATCAATCGATAAGTTTACTCTTTGACTATATATATATATATATATATATATATATATATATATATATATTTTATATAAATAAACTGCCAAACATATTAATAGGTGAGCTCTAATTTTCAAGCCCAAATTGGTAAGAGAAAAGTATGAATCAGTGATTAATCGGTACGCTAATCGTCTCATCCCTACCGTGCACTTGTGTAATTAGATTACTATAGATCAACTTTTTTTTCTTTAGTTAAAGTTTCCATATAAATTAGTTTGATCAAATATTCCCCCTACCTACTGTGGACCAACAATCGCCACAACTATATAATGGCTTTTGATGAGCCAGAGTAATAATATCTGGTTATATTTTAGGAAGTAACCTGTGAAGAAGATGAGACATTCCAACAAATCGTACAAACTGCAGTGACAAAGCTTCATGACTCTTTAGCACCACCAAGGACAGAGTTTCTTAGTTCTATTTAGTTTGTGTACAGTATTTATTTTACATTTAAATAAATGTCTTCTTTTTATTATCCATATTATGTTATTATTATTCTTATTGAAAGAAGAAGGTAAGTAGAAATAAAAATTCCTCTACTTTTGGAAAAATATAACATCTGGACAATGCTTCATATTTAACCATTTGTTGTCTGTTGAACCAAGTTGTGAAAATTAATAATTACATTAAATTCACATCAGCATATCAGCTGCATATCAAGTTTTTATTTTTAAGGTATGAGGTTAAAAATTAGTTTTTATAAAATTCTTAATTTATATATCGGACAACAATCGCACTAGTGTTGCATAATATGTGTTTGTGTGTATTTTGTAACCGCAGTAGTACAATTACTGTATACTTATGAATTTTAATGAAGATTGTGTTCATGGGGACATAATCGGTGGCTTTTAATGTTTGGATATAAATACTGGGAGATTTCGAAGAATGGTTGAGCTCCTATAGAGTCTCCTTAATTTTTAGTCTCCCTCAATTCCCTCAGAAGACCTTGCAATTAATTGATTTAGACGACATAATAAAGATTTGCTCCCTTGATAATTTTATTAAGGTTTTCCCTTGTACAAAATTCTATTGAATGTATTTCTATTTGGAAGACGAGCGGTGTTCTTCTTTCCAGGGCTTTAACAATGCTTAATTTGAGTCCTTAATCTCTACTTATGATTTTCCTTCCATTCTGAATCCATTAGTATGCCATTAAATTACAATTCATTTAATTGTTCTTAAATAATTATTATTTACCAGCCAGTAAATTTATGATTACGTTTTTCATTTCCACAGCCTAAGAGCAGTACTTTAAATACACTTTCTTCATCTGAAAATGCTTCTTACCTGTAGTAGGACAAGTGTTCTTTGTTCTGTTGATGTAATTTTTACAATTTTATTTGACTGTGGGTTACCATCCCTAATTTCCCAAGTTTTATTTTAGAATCTTTTGAAATGTTCACAGTACCATGGGTATAAAGGATCCAAAAGAGTTTTTGGTCTTGTGGCCCCCTCCCCTTTCAACACTAGAGGTTGAAGCCTAAACTTAAATCTTCTTTAACCCTAAAGGCGGCATGGTTAATTTTCTTGACAATACTTCGTTTGTTTAAAAATTAATAAAAAATATTATTTTTATACAAAACCTAACTTATAAGACATCATTTTTCTCAGAAAGATGCATAGAATTCATCTATGTAATAAAAAATATAATTTTTGAAACAGTTTTGGAGTAAGTATGTTACATGTCAAAAAATGATGTTATCATTTTTCAGAAAAACCTGTATCATACAAAATCAATAGCTTACCACCTTTTTCCAAGATAAGCAAAAGTTTTGTGTAATTTTTGTCAATATATTTAAGGGGGGGAGGAATTCGTTTCATTTTCAAAATTTAAAAAAAAATTTATAGAAAAAGGTAAATTGGTCGTTTTATTTTCAAAAATTTACCAAAAATAGTAATATATATTTTATACAAAAGTTCTATATATCATTATATTCAGAAAGGTGCATAGAATTTAGGTGTGTAGTGAAAAAAATGTTAATGTAAAACATTTGGAGTTTTTTGGTCACATACCAATAAATCGAAGAGTAACGGAGAGAATAATTTCACAGAAGTGGTAATCAATACCATACTAATAGATTTTTTTGAATTTTTTCAACGATTACTAGAGATT
The DNA here is from genome assembly GCA_963513935.1 of Aphrophora alni. Classification (NCBI taxonomy): domain Eukaryota; kingdom Metazoa; phylum Arthropoda; class Insecta; order Hemiptera; family Aphrophoridae; genus Aphrophora; species Aphrophora alni. The sequence goes on from OY740770.1 coordinate 92,759,346, forward strand.
TGTAATATATTTGTGAATATATTTAGGGGGGAAAATAATAATTTGTTACATTTTCAAAATAAAAATACCGATTTCCCCTAAAAAGGTGACTTTCACAAGTGAGGTTAGGTTTGACACCTCGACAATTTAGGCGTAATTAGTAACTTTCTAAAGCTAGGCCTAAGACAAAATCACTAGATGTCACTAAAGCAATAAACTTTACAAAGAATAACACACATATACACTTGTATAATCAAATAAAACACTCAATATAAGAAAATTTGCTTATAGCCTAAATTTACAACATTCCTCTAGGTTATCCCAAATATAAACTATTCACAAACTAGAAATTCACTCAAAAACATAAACTATAGAAATAAAAACACATATATTGTAACTTGTATGCACAATTTATATACAATTTGTACACACAAACCTTCAAAATAACAAATATCTAACCCCAAAACAATATGTGCCACGCTTTTTATTACAGTATTTACGTCACACAATTGCGTATGTTGGGAGATTAAAACAAAACCTTCTAAGTATGTATTGCCTATATCAAGTGGTACCAACTTGTAGAATGAAATGTCCTCTACAACATACTATAAATATCGAAAGGAAAAATCGATTGTGTCATTTAGTAAACTGCGCCGAATGCCAAGTGCTGTCAGGTTTCTACTTTCGTCAAGTAGAAATATCTCTGGATCTGTGAGACGCAGAAAAATTTGTAATCTACGGTTAGAAAGAGAAACATGTGATCTATAGAACAGTGTTTTGGTCGACTTATTTGACAGAAAAATAGATTTGTAATCATATGGGGGAAAATGGAATCGCTTTTACTAAAAACTGCAGAGTTGAAATCTACGATTTTACGCATCAAAAATATGCGAACTTCACCAATTTTTGGAATATTATTTATAACGTTTTGTGGTATTTTTTTTGCATGATTATGCATCTACGGAACATTAGTTTTCCAACGGTATTTTATTTATTGCGATAAGACGATTCTAAGTGGGCGTAATGTTGAATTGCAAAATACATGTTTTCCGGTCGTTAGACTAAACCACGCATGAAAAATCAACCCGCTGAGCAGGTCGGTGCCGCTTCTAGGGTTAAAAAAAAATTAGGCACTTTGCATTTTAATCACATCACTATGCATTTTAATCTGCATTAATCACTATCTAAGCTTCCATCTTTTATCTATGATGGATCAGTCATCCATATAGTCTACTACAGTAGAACCCCTCTTAACCGGTCTAGTCGGGACTGACACCCGGGCCGGTTGCCCGTTTCGCCGGTTAATCAGAGGTTCCCCTGAAAAATCGGTTTTCGTTGAAAGAAAGCTTATTTAATCAGGTAGCGCTAAGAATTATGCAATTAAGATGTTATTGCAACTCATTTTATTGTACATAAATGTATCTTATATATTATGTTATGTATATTATACATCAAACATGAAAAAATTAAACACTACAAAGCTCGTTTACAGATTCCCCTCTGTCAAGTCTTTTGACACATTTAACCGCGTCTCAAACGAAACCAACACACGCTTCCGTTGTTTTCGTAACTCGCTCATTTTTATTTACTGTAATATACCCGTCAAAGACAAGAAGAAAACTGAAAAGAAATGTTATATTTTTCATAATGTAAACTAAAATGATTCGTGGAAAAAAAGCGGCCCATCAATAGTTTTTGTGGGTGTATGTCTGCTATACCGACGGGTGCCAATGCCGCGGTGTTTATATGGCATACGTTTATATCAACAAAGTCGTTTGATATCGGCGCCGCTTTGGTGCTGCGTTGATTTTACGTCGCCGACAATGGGATACCGCTATCAACAAAGTCGTTTGATATCGCCGCGGTGTTTTTACGCCGCCGACAATGGGATACCGCTATTCACAAAGTCCTTTGATATCGTTGCCGCTTTGGTGTTTCAATTACAATTTATTTTCGGAAACTATCATCCAACCAGTACACTACGATATAGGCCGGTTAATCCGAGGACCGGTTAATCCGAGGCTGGTTAACAGAGGTTCTACTGTATCTCAAAACCATTGTAATTTAGCTTTCTTAACAGTTTTTCTGTCATTATTGTCAACATCAGGGAAGATAATATCCTTTATTGAGGGAATCTCACCAAAATTGTTTTGGATTCTTCCTTAAGACAGGGCGTTATTTCCCCGGAATAACATTAATCTGATCCATACTTATCAAGGATCAAATGTATGGATCTCTTCTCTTCCAAATGAAGGATAAATACACCATAAATAAATGTAATACTAAATATAAAATGAAAATATAATTTGTAACAATTACTCAAATACAGTATGCCTAATTACTATATTCCAGTTATATATACAGAAAGTATATTGATTGTGTAAAAATCTGTATATAGCATTTTTGATGATGCTAAAGTTTTAAAGCCATAGGAACCATTTAGATCATTTTCAGGATAATGTCATGGCATTTATGCCATGGATTATCTTAAGGAGTGGTGTTTCATGTAAAAATGTTTTATTTAATTCAGGCTAGGTTTCTCTTCTAATGATTATATTTCAAAAAGCTATCGCTTTAGGAGTGGGTTGTAAGCGGGGAATGTTATGAAGAAACATTATGAAAATGTAAATCCATCTTCAATTTTTACGAGTTCAAATATGAAATCAGTGTTCACATTAATAATAATGTATTTGATTACCAGATCCGACAAAATATATTACATTTAAAAAAAAATTATTTAGCAATTTTGATGAATCTTTATGATTTTTAATTCGGCATTAATAGTTAAAGACAGTCATGTGCCGACATTATCAACTTTTTTTTAGTAACTATTTCAATTTAACACCATATTTTGATGAAATTTTGGTTTTAATCCCACCTTAAACTTTAGAATTAAAAACTTATCTTCTATTTTAAGTAAATGTTATTGTGTTATCTAGATCTAAAGTAACACAAATTCTCTTTCTGGTCTTTATCATACAATATCTATTTCAAGAAGTACCATATCTATAAATCTCAACTTGAAGTCTTCACAAGTTCAATAAAATAACTTAACCATAAAACATTAACCATATTATTATAATACTTAAACCTATTAAAATATACCCTTTGCAGCCGTATTCAACCTTAACTATGGTCCTGATATCAGTACCTGTCATGGAGGATGATAAGGAAGAGAATTTGTTCCACCTTGTACATAGGTGACACAAGTTAGTTTACTTAGTTCTAATGAACATTTCAATTCAAAGGGTGAGTTTTACTGTTAACCCAGATAAGACATGGGTTGTTCTTTTCACAAGAAAAGAAACCGAAAGAAACAATCACTACATTGGTTCTTGGGAAACAACTCCAGCTGAAACAAAAAGTTATATATATATATATATATATATATATATATATATATATATATGAGATCATGGATACAATACTGATCTGAAAACTACATATTAAAGGCATGTAATAAGGCAATAAAGTGTTTGTCTCAGTATAAAATATTGCGGTTGTAAAGTTTTGAAGGTTTGCTTCCAACAGAGTTCTTTAGATTTATAAAACTATTATGATATCTAAGCTCAATTATGCTGTGTTCCAATAATATCTACCTATATTATTGGTGAGGATCGATCAATGTATGGCTGTATACAGATTTGATCAGCTTTGGAGGTGGTGTTAATTTCTAGGCACTCATGGATATCAGCTACTCTGGAATGACAGTCAGAGTAATATGGCATTCTTCGCAGATGATTCGAGGCTTGAGGCCAAGGAAGGATTGTATGTACAAAAAAGAAGTTGGAGAGGTTCTTCATTCTGAGAGAATACACTACAGTCATCTAAGTGTGTCTATCTATTTAACTGTGGACATGGCTATATGAACCTGGGGTAAATGTAAATACTGAGGTGAGGTTAGGCCATCTTGAAAGTTTTATGTTTGGAGCATTGCTTTGGATTAGTGCACTCAATATTTTAGTGGGAAACAAAAAGGTGGGTTTGATAGGGGAAAAACAAAATTAGATGAGTTGTCGTAAAGATGAAAGACCAAAGAGGATGCCTATTATGAATGCATAAACCAATTGTAGTCAGACTAGATGATCGCTATGAGAGCTCTAATGAGGCTAAAGGAAAAGCGATAATCAGATTGAAGAGGTGACTTTAGAAGACATTCTAAGACATTTCAAAATAATAGTTGAGAGCTGTAAGTCATCTTGCTATAGGTGTGGAGAGATTGAAACATTAAGTCCATTTATGACCGCATTTGGTGGAAGACGTTTCGAACTCTGGAACCAACATATGTATGAATCTTTAGAGCTTGGACATCACGGACCTTGTGAGATTTATGAGAACTGCAGGTAATTTAGGAGATAAGTGCTCCTTAGTACATAGGTAGAAAGGACCTATAGTGGTCGTTCTACATGGTATTTCCTAGCTACAAATTAAATAATAAAAATCAATTGTTAAGTTTAAAATGAAATCATAATAATTTAATTTCTGTTAGTTTAAACTATACATTTCACAAGCAAAAGCAACAAAGCGATTTTGTTTCACCATCATATGTTCTATATATAAAGTGAAAGAGTGAATAAATCAACCTGTCTCCTTTAATATTTAACATTTTTTGGTTACCCCCCCCCCCCCACCGCTTGCATATTAGTGTATTATACTTAAATATTATTTTCTTACAGCTATAAATTAAACCAAAATCTTTATTTTTTTCCATTTAAAAGTTCTGTTGATGGTCTGAAACCATTGCATATTCTGCAGTATATAATTTAGAAATAAATTAATCTTTTCATTTTGTTTTGTTGTTATTTAAAAAAGAACCTCACGCCCATTATCGCCTTAAAAAAATAGCATAAAATAGTGTTCCCCTCTAGTGATCGAATACTCTTATAACATCAGGGTTGGGAAAGAATGAATTGGTCAAGAAAGATCTGATGGGAAGGTTGTAAGAATGGGATATAAAAGAATTTTTTTTTTTTATCAACAAATCTGAGAAGAATCTTAACTTACTGCATTTTGCTGTGAGACAAAGTTAATTTTCTATTATAAACTAGTTTTTTTAAATTTTTTAATTTAAAATTTATTTCCAAATGTTTTGTATGGTATCTATATATAAATAAAATCTATAAAAAAATATGAACATACAAAAACTTTTTTTAAGTATCTACAACTTCGTTTGACATATTTCTAATTTTCGCTAAAAGATGTCTAAACAATATAAAGCAATTTTAAACCTTAAAATTCATACCAAACTTTGTATAAATCTGTCAAACATGTAATTGTGAAAGGGGTTGAATAAAATCTGCTAAAAACCAACATCTGAATTACCTGGCAAACAAACTCAGTTCTACAACCGAGACAAGAAAGTATATTGTATACCAAATTTTATAAAAATTAACAGCTCAACAGAATATTTCTTCTTTTTTTTCTCTATGAAAATAAACAAATCCAAAAATATTTTTCTGAGACCAGGATCGGTGCACATTTAATAATTTGGCATTCAGACCTCTACACAAGCTATTTTCCAATAAGCAAAATTATCTAAAACAAATAAATATAATTAGATGATTAGAAATGAAATAGAGGTTGGATAGTCTCAGATAGATGTTTTCTAAACAAGTCAGAGGTGTAAATGAAAGCAGACTACCACACCCAGATATCCCACATAAGCAGGTTGAGTGGGAGACTTTCTAGTTGTCTACCTGTTCTCAGATATAGAGATAACAAAATGGAAAACTTGTTTTAGTTTTTAAACAGTTTGTTTTGGCATGGAATCTTTGACTGGTGAGTTTAGTGTTTATTGCTTTTGAAGTTGTTCTCAAGGACAATAATATCCATAAGCCCATAATCCATTAAAAATCCATATTCATTTATGTATATTCAAAATAGTCTTAAATATGTTGAATATAATCGTCTTCTTCTTCAACTATAGATTAACTTGATAAACATTATTGTATATTACAAAATAAAATAAGTTAATGGTAAAAAAAAAATTATGAGACATTTATGTAAATTTGTATTAGTTTTAGAATAACAATAATATAAGTAAAAAGTCTCTGGTAAAAATGAATGTGTTTGGCATAAATGTAATAGATAACTTAATAAATAAGAAAAGGCTTTTATATTTAACTTATTTATTTAAAAAAATTTATAAGACAAATTAATTAATTAGGGGACAAGTGGAGCTAGTTCACCGGTTGATTCAGACAACAATTCTAAACAGCATGAATATTCGATGAGTAATAAAATAAATTAATAATTTTTGGAATGATTAGTATTGCAGCTGATTGATTGGTAGACCATTTTTGTAATTTTGGCGTTTTTTTATTTTTTTTTAAATTTTAATATAGTATTTTTAGTTTTATGTATGATTTAAAAGAGACATGGGCATACCCAGCGAGGGGCAGGGGGGCAGCTGCCCCCCCCCTGGAAGCAAAAAAATAAATCTTTATTATACATTTTGTTGCTGGAATTTAATACAATTCTTGAAATAACTATTTTAATAATCAATTGTATATTGAATGACTATGGCTTGCCCCCCCCCCCCCTAGTTTTGATCCTGGGTACGCCCTTGAAAAGAGAGACTATTTTAACCAAACATAAAATTAACTCTGCATCTATATAATGTGTCAGTGCTGGCTTATCAGAATTGGTAAGATTAGTTGGAGGCTAACTTTATATACAAAATGTCCCAAAAAGAAAGTTTAAAGTCATATTTTACTGGTGAAAATCAAGGAAAAAGTTCTTATGTCCTAAAATGGTTAGGTGCCTATCTAGCCACCATTTTGTGTTTTCAACAAAAAAAAAAAAACATGTCTTTTGAATGGTAAATGATACATAATTGAAATTTTACATGTTACTTAATACTATAAAGACCCACTTTGAGGAAACTTATCAACTGATTTCCTATTCTCAATTCAAAATGGCATGCATTAAAAATATTTAACATCGAATATCTTGAAAACCTTAATTTTAGTAAAAAAATGTACAAAAAACAAAAAAGTTTCCTCTTTTAAAGACAAATTAAATGTTCTTTAAATGTTTTTCTGTACATCAATAAGAGGTAATTGAATTATCAACAAAAAACTGAAAACATAATTTCTTGATAGTTGTCTACAATACCCACGATTATTCTGAATAAAAATGTTCTGTGTTCTACTATTTTTTATTTAATTCTAAATAAATTGATGTAAATAAAATCTATAAAATTAAATACAAACTTTAAAAAATCTGTTTTTTAGTAGAGAAAAATAGGGGGAAATGATTTTATTTTGTATTTAATAAACATACTTTGTAATATTGCAAAAAAACAACGTTAATTATGGAAAATAATTACAAATTTTATAAAAGAATGGCTTTTGCAGTGTCTAATCAATTTACAGAAGTAAAACCAAATAATACCCTCTTAAAAATCTGATTTTAGAATAATTTTAAAGAAATTTTCATTTTATAGGTTGCCATATTAACAGCTGATCAACAATTAAAATTGTGTACTTTGTTTGACAATGTTATAATAAAGATTCATACAAATAAAGAAATTGTAGTGTAAAATGCCCTCTCATTTTTTTAACAAAAAATAATATGTCAATATAATTTTGGTTTATGGATTTTCCAATGGAATTTTTGAAGCTCCTTGATATCAAGAATAAGTTTTGCTGTCTATTTTGGTCTGTTTTGCTTTAATAAAAAGCCAATTTTTTTTTAAGTTTGTATATTTTTAATAGACTTTATGCACATCAATATATTCAGTTTAAAAAACAAATTTCAGAACTCACAGAGAATTTTTGATATTTTTTTCTCAAATAGGGTTTTTATAGCACTAAATATATCATTTTCTGTTCAAAAGATATGAATTTTTATAGCATACATTCACATGAACTTTTTTCTTTATTTTCACCGACATGAAAGTTTATCATGGGACATCCGATATATTTAGGGTTTTGATGTGATATGATGAGAATTGGATACAGGATGAAGGATTCAGACTTTAATTTGTCAATGTGAAATTCAACCTTATATTTTGTTTTTGGCTACTCAAGTTAAAAATTTAGTTTATTTAAAATACACACATACTAAAGAAAAACATTGAGATTGACTCTAAAGACATTGTACGAAGAAAAAACTGTAAGTGGTTGTTCATTTTCAGACTACACACCAAACTGGACTAACATTATTGTTCTATGTAAAAATCCCAATTTCCCCTTTGTTTTTCTTTTATACACCATTTTTTAATTTGTATGTAAAATTTACATCTCAAGATTGGATCGAAATATCACAATAATATGTGGTAAACATTTTTTACACAAATCCTCTAACCAACTAAAAAATATGGTATAAACATGTTAAAAAAATTCAAAATGGCAGCCAATAAAACTTTTAACAATGAATATCTTGAAAACTATTAATATTTCAAAATTTACAAAAGACAAAAGTTTTCTTTTCTAAGGACATTAAATTTTTTTTAATTTTTGTCAGTACGGTAGGTCAAAGAATAACCAAGATATCGATCAAAAAATAAAAACATAATTTTTTCGTAATTGTCTACATCAAAGATTAGCCTGAACCAAAATAATATAATTATTTTTAATAATAATAAAATCTATTGCCAAAAATTAAATTAAACTAATTAAATATTAAAATGATTTATTTTGTCAGAATTTATGTCACAGCAAAATTAAATTAAATTTAGTATAAACAGTAAAACAGATGTTCATTTGCAATACTAAAGTTGTTTTATTCTTGCATTATTGTACAGTTTAATTTTCTATTGACGACAGTATTGTTCTAGCAGTGGTATGTGAAATAAGTTATTTTTATTCTTCTATTTCTTTTTTTTTTTTAATTCGCTAAATCATTCAGACACCAGTTTTTCTTTATTTGTAGGCTAATTTAGTTTTATATGATAGAAGATTATTGTCATATTGAAATGGTAGATTGTATATTCATATTATGCATACATATTCATCTTATGTATGGACTGGGAGACTTAAATAGAGAATATTTTCCTAATCCTCTTTTCCCAAGTAGAAATTTTTTTGAAATTCTCCATTGCAGGTTAAGGAAACATATATTATAAATTTCAATAAAAGTGTTCCATTAATAATACAAATCTTTAAAATGTTGAGGTTATTTTGCAGATTTGGTAACCAACTACCTACTGTACATAAAAAAAAATTATTTTTTAAGTTGTCTTTTAAAATAATTTGTTTAAAATATTTCATTAAAAATGGTCATTTAATAATTTTTTTGTACATTTTGAGGTTATTTTTAAGTTTATGAAACTATTGAAACACTGTTTATTCTATAGAGCTAACAATATTATCTAAACAAATTCTACAAAATTACACCATATTATTTAATTTAATAAATTGTTAATTTCAATTTTCATTTGATTTTTATCGTTTTTGGATTAGTTCCTTTTATCCAGTTCAATAATTCCCAAAAGGTTTAGGCCTATAATTTCTTTGTTGATTTCTCCACCACTTTTGATTTGATTGATTGTAAACTTCTGGTTGATAAATTATTGTGTATGAGTTTGTCAACTAAAATGTTAAATATTTTATAAAGTTTCAATGATGGGATGGCATATAGTATTTGATGTAAAGGGGGATTAAAAGGAGAAATTTAACACCTCAATGGGCCTGCAGGAGGGAAGCTCGCTCAGTTCACTATTATTTGCTGTTTTTCTAAACGATCTATATGAGTTTTTTTGGAGAAAGGTAACTGGTAGGAGGGGGGGGGAAATAAGGGTATTATTATATTCAGACAACATAGTTTCTAACCGATTCTCCTGTTGGGTTTCAGTATATGATTAATAATTTAATTATTGTGAACAATGGAAATTCAGAATCAATTTAGACAAATAAAAATAATGATTTTCAGGAATGGAGGGGGGGGGAGGTGGTAAAGGAAAAAATGAATGATGGGTTTTTCAAAGGTAGAGAAATAGAATGTATTAATATTCTAAGCATAAGTATTTAAGAGTAATTTTAACGCACACCATGATTATAGAGGTTTGTTTAAAAGAAAAGATGTGGCATGTTAAAGTAGTATTAAATGTAGGGGTGATACAGTGCTTTGTAAAATAAAAATATGTCTTTAACGACTAAAAGGACACAGCTTTTGTACTTGCCATTTAATATTTGCACTAGAGCTGTTACCCGTTACGCTGATGAGTACGGATCATATTGAAAAACTGCTGAGGATTTTTATAAAAAGAATATTTGTGTTATTGCTGGAAATATATGTGAAGAAGCGGCTGGCTGGATACGCAGGAGTAAGGGAGGTCTGTGTGTATGCGCCACCAGCAACAGCAGCTTCAGTCTAGTGGTAGTGCTCAGTGTGTGCTGTCGGTATCAATCTTTCCAAAAACATTTTATTTGTTTATCTGTTTGAAGTAGAATCCATTGGTGATGTTAGGTTTATTTTTGTTGTTAATATTTTGGAAGAGCAGCCTCGTTGTTCTATGGCTAATGAAATGTAATTTGAAGTGAATGTCTAACCGGCCAAATGTAAGCAAGCAGACTAGTAGCGAACTGACAGCTGTACCCCTCCTTACCCTACCAACTGACCCACTCCTCTACCTGTGTGACCGCTTCTTCACAATATATTTTCATTTGTATCTAACAATACCCCTAATTGTATGCTCTTTTTAGAAACAAGAGAATCTTTTTACATGAATACACATTGAAACTTCACTTTGGCTATACACATGAAGTTTTGAAAAAGAGTGAGATAAGTTACCAAAATTTATTGTAATAGAATTAATGAAGCACAATGGTTGAAGAATGGGCGGCTTTGGATTTAAAGTTTAATGCAAATATGAATTTTGAATTAAACCACATAATGAATTGGAAAAATGATAGATTGTTGTGAAAGATAAAGTAAATACAAAGAATATTTGGTTTTGCAGGAGGAAGCTTCAGTGTACCATAAACATTATAAAATTCTAAATTTGAATCTAAGGGGTGTTATAAATGAAATTTATACCATTTATTATTATGAAAGTTATTTATTTCAGATAGAGCAATAATTTATGGTTAAATGATATACATATAGCAATCAGTGGTTCAGTTTCTTTATAATTCTAAGAAATACATTATTGATATCTAATCCCCTTTGTCGTAAACTATATCAATTAGTTCCAAGATAGAGTAAGCTGAATATTATTATGATATATTCAAATGAGTCTACTTTCTTTTGTCTCTCATTTAAAAATGTACTGTCAATTTGCTCACCTCTATTTTTTGCAAGTACCAGCTATGTTCCCAAAGCTGAATCCAATGCTCTTCGTCAACCGACGAACAGAGCCTCCGGCTGTCACTATTGGTCTTTTCAATAATGACTGGCCTTCTTTTCGGTCATGGTGGGTTTATATACCTTGGCAGGTTATTGAACTAAATATTTTGTCTAGAGTCAGCTATTGCTACACTTTCTGATATATTTCTGCCTTCTGTGTATTGTCTTGGGACGTACAATAAAATTATATTTGATAGTTTTTATAATTTTACCTAACAACTATTCTTATCAATTATTCCTAGCAACACTTTCCCTCTGAAAATATCGTCCTCGACATTGTATTAAATTTGGGGAAAATCTCTAGGTGATCTGAAGTGTTATTACTTTATTTATTACATATATATTTAATCCTAAATAAATAATTGCAATGATTAAAGTAAATGTCCTAGGGATGTTTATCCATCACATCTGACCATTTTTTGGTAAGGGTGACTGGTTCGGAGTTGTCTCCTTTAATATCGTTATGAATAAATAATGTTGGGGTAGATAATGTCCAACTGTCATTAAGGATGTTAGAGGTAAGGAAAAATTTAGGGCAGTTTTTTGAAGAAAAAAGTTTTATTGTTCAAGAAATAGGGAGTATGTGATGTATCATTGGTTTAATGGGTGTTTTTCTATTGCATGGGAATTGTTCTCTTATCAGAATAGTTTGGCCTTCTATTAAGTAACAGTGACATGGCAGGGTGATTCCATTGTGCCTGGGATTTCTTGGGGTGGGTTAGATTGTGAGATGTCTCTTTGCATCTTAAATGGGTTTGGTATGTAGGGTTGATTATAGTGAATATGCTCCTGTGATTTCCCTTACCATGGGTTGTCCATTACTTGGACTCCAGTGGAATGTACATCTCTGGGCTATGCTGTGTAGATCACCTCCATTGAGAAGTTATGTGGCGCTCCCTTCAGATATTGACACCGATATCTGTTGTCGTGGTAGGAAACACATCTCCGTGTTCTATGGGCGACAGTCTATTAATTGTTCACCATTGATTGTACTGAGTGATGTTCAGTCCGTGGCGATGATAGTTCACTCTGGTGAATGTATAGTTTTTCCAGTTTAATGGTATCTTGACAGTACAAATCACAGATTTTTTTTCCTTCTTTTTTTAAGCAGAAGTTTAGGAGTTTCAGGTCATTAAGTAAAAGGTTTGGGCGTATGAATGTGTGCTTTCTACAGTTAGTTCTTATAGTATCTAACATAGCAAATTGAGCTTTATAAAATATTTGTTTATGTTGTCTAAATACATAGAAATGCCTCGGGTAGCCCTTTCTTTCATAAAGCTAATATATTCAATTTAATAACAAAAACTAGATAATCACTTGTTTTAGATAAAACTTAAAGGATAACTTAATACTAACAAATTATTTGGGTGATGCTTAAATCTATATGGGTGATAGGCATTGGTGAAAATATGTAACGAAGTTGGATGATTTTATAATTTATGAATATTAGCAGGAAATTAATTTTAAATGTTTAATTGAGATGTCAGTTTATAGTCCTTTATTCTTATATTATTTTATGTGCATAAGATGTTTGTTTGAAGTAGCTATTTGATGGAGGTTTGATTGAAGTCGGCCACTTATCAAATTTGCTATTATTATAATTACCAACTCTTAACAATTTAGTCTTGATACTGGCTACTGCTCTTTAGTATTATTTGGTTTGGTATCACCAGTTTATGTCTCTCATAAGATAGTATTAATATATTTGTAAAGCCCTTGTTAAAGATGTCTGGCCTTTTTTGTGTCCTCACCAACAATGGTCTTCTAATCCTCTTACCTTCTTTTTCTTCGTTTTTTTTGTAGCAACCTCCTTTCTTATTTCTTCTTCTTCACTCCTTTATTATATTGTATATTTAGCACTACACTTTAATAATGAATATTCACTGTTTATTTATAAGAAAATTATATGGGTAAGAATCTGGTGAATGAACAATTATTTTTAATGTGTATGTTATAGTCCCCAAATGGAAATGAGCTATGTAATGAGAAGGTTTGTTAATCATGACTGTTTTGGTGGCAGTCAGAGTCTTGTGATTTATGGTATGTTACCCTGAGATGATGGTTTATTTATAACCTGAATTAAGGTATTATTATAACACATACTTGTGTCTGTATGTGTGAGAGACAATACACTTTTATTTCAGAAAATAATAATCACAAATTTTCTTCTTCACTTTCAGGGCTTAGGCATTATTGTTTCATCCAAAAAGGATACTAGCCTGGCCATCTTTTTTTAGATCTTATGATATTTCTCTTAGCTGTTGGTCTGAGATTCCACACTTCTTTTCAAATCTTATAACTGGCATTGTTTTTACATGATGCTTCGAACTGTTATGAAATTTGTTATGAAATTATATTTCTTCAAGGGGTTACTGCTTATTTTTAATTCTTTCTTACATTAGTGTTTTTCAGTCTGTCCATTCATTTTCTTCAAAAATTACATTTAGAGGCTTCATTCATAACAATTTTGCAATAATATAAAAAATTTAATTTAATATTAAAGAAATAAATTACATGACATGAACAAAATTTAGTAAAGCATATTACTGTATTTAAAAATTGATTTGGACAATTTATAATTTTAATTTCTCTTGGAAAGAATAAACACAAAAATAAAAAACTGCTTTCATAAACAGTAATTTTGTAATTGTATGATTATTATGAGTGTGATGCAAACGAAATAAAATTCATTATACAAATATATTTTTTAGCAAATATACAATGCTCCAATAATAAGAAAATGTTAAACTATTTAACAAATCTGTCCTTTTTGTCTTTGTTAGGATAATAACCAACTCCTTAAAAATATCAGTTCAGGAGTTATTGGTCAAAAAATTAAAATATACAAAATATTATCCGTCTTAAAATTGGGTTTAAAGATATTGTTCAAGTTTAAATAAAACTCTAAAAACATTTTTTTACTTACCTAGTACACAAAGTAAGGTTATAGTGGTCATCATCAAAAATTTCGACCTCCGTTTTTTGACTGATCTTCACATTTCATAGCCTCTGGAAACTGAAAAAGTGCTTTTCAACATTCCATCCATCTGTTGTCAATGTCATGTTAGCACAATAATGGCCACAAATATTAAAATAGGAACATGTAATTCACTATAGGGAATATAGAATCCTATAGCAATTAAGTAAAAATTAATTGAAAATGTCAAAATGGCAGCAATTTAAAAAGTTTTCTAGTAATATAATATCATGTGTTATTCAACTTATAAGACCCTAAATTAGATAAAAATTTGCAAATTTATATTCTGCAAATATTGGTACCACCAAACCCCACCTCTAAATAGCAAAATTATTATCAATAATGTAATTTTGAACCTTGACCTTCCAACAAAATGTGGTATTCCTATAGGTACAAGATTCGGTAGGGCTAAGTCACTGATACAAGCATAGCAAGTAGAGGCTCATTTGCATATGTACAATTTCAAGACACTGACACAAGTAAAGCATTTATAGACTTTTTTTAAAATAAGAACCTCATTATGGCCTAACTGAGGTCAAGTAAGTATAGTGATATTCATAAGGTTCAGAAAATTTGTGTAGCAACTGTTTTAAACAAACTAACTCTAGTGTATAAGAGCCCTTGATGTACGAATACAAACAAACATTTCCTACAAAGCCTAAGAAACCAGCTTTTGGGCTTTTACATTATTTAGAGGATCTGCTTGTATTACATTATAATATGATGGGGCTGGGTAACTACAATGATACATATTATGATATCAACTTGTTTTAAACTACAATGTTCTTTTTTAATTGTTTGTAATTTTGTTGCCATGGAAACAGTTTAAACTTTTTGTAATTGAAAAAAATAGAATGTCAATATTAAAATTTGCTGTGGAATATGCCTATAATATCACCTGTATTACTTATTTGCTTACCCATAGGCATAACAATTCTGATTCATTTATTACTGTGCAGAATTTATAGGCTTAATACAGAAATAAATAATACGAGGAAAAAGAAGAGAAGTAGGTTTCATGGTTATTATATTTTCTAAACCCCACACCCTTAAATTGAAAATAAACTATCATCATCTAAACACTTTTACATAATTTGAAACATTTTTAATCTGAGTTATTACAAATTATGAGTAAAAAGATTTTAAATGGTGACTAATTTGAAACTGTTTGAACAATTTTGCTAAATAACAAACATCTCTACAATTCTAAGAAAGAGTTTAATAGGACACATGACCTATTAGTTTAGTTGGTAACATAAATGTCTAATTTACCAACCTGATCTGTTCATCCATTACAAGATTAAAAATTGTCTAAATAAAACGGCTCTAAAACTACTGAACTCACAAAAATATTATTTAGAATACATTTGTCAAGAATTTTTCATTTCAAATTAAACAGTTTTAGTTTCAAATAAATCGGACAAAAAATAAGTTCCAAATTTCGAATTTTTCAACCGATTTATTTGAAACAAAAACAAATAATGTTCAATATTATTGCTATTAAAAACAATCATGATATAATTCAAAAATATTTTAGTTTTAGCTAATTTTGGGTGTTCTAAACAAATATGAAGAAATTTTGTTTTCAGTTTTTTGACTATAACTCTGTTAGCCTTTAAGCTACTAAAAAATTACAAAACTCATTTTGTTTGTCATTAAAAAAGAAAATTTTCTGATCTTTTGTAATTTTTTTGCAAATTTAATGTTTTTTTTAAATATATATTTGACATAAAAATTTTAAACGACTATCATTTTGGAAACATACTAAACAAAATCCTGGTTTTGGTGCATTGATAAAAGATCACATACATAATATGTATACTAAATTTCGACTCTATATGTAATATATTGACAAAAATATAATGTTTTTTTGTAAAAAACACAAAATAGCAGACAGATGGAAAACTATGAATTTTAGGACTTATGTTAATAGGAACTTTTTTACTTATTTTAAACCAAGGAACCAATCCCGAAGTTTTGAACTATAGTTTAGAAACACCCTGTATATAATGGAAATTTCAAGGCTATCTCATTATGAAAAGGACCCAAAACGATGAAATATAAGATAGAACATGTTTTGAAGAGTATATAGAATTATTTACAACATGTATGTATCGTTTCCATACAGTCACTTTTTTCCTCTCAAATACCAAATTTGAGATGAAACCCAACTTTCCTGATTATTACAGATGGGTTTGTTTGCAAGGAAATTGGTCCAAAGAAGGACAGATTTTCAACAATTTTTTAAGGATTTTTGGACTTTTAATGAAGTTAATGATTTAAATTTTATATTAGAACATGTAAAGACAATTTGCTCTCAAGCAAGGTCCTAGTTAACAATTTCAAAGAATATATTGAAATAACAGAATATATTGAACAATTTCAAACAATAACAAAAGAAGTGTGAAAATAAGGAAACACAGTCTTTAATTTAATGTTCATTGTTTGGTGTCCAAGTCACTTTGTATAATATAATGAGTAATAAATTATTTATATTACCTTTATAGTTCCGTCATGTGACTTTGCGTTTGTCTTAATTACAAAGACGCGTTTCGGAGTCGTAGCTCCATCTTCAGTTATTTCACCCCGTAGAGGTCGTTAAAACATTAAACACAACAAAAACATTAACACTATACACACAAATAAATAAATACACGTATACGTTGATTTTAACATTTTTTTACATACGCACAGTTTCATGGTTCGCGAACTACTGGCATCACAGTGAGGCCAAGGTTATCTGACTATGGGGTGGTCATATCAGTTTATTTATAACTCATTGCCTTCTCAAATAATGCGTTTGATTGGAAAGATAATTTTTCATTGAGAATATCGTTTGGTGATTGTTTAAATGATTTATAAATTTCATATTCTTCAATGGCATTCATCATTGGTCCTTTTTTAATGATGTGGAGAGGTGTCAGGTTAAATTCAAAGTTTGTATACAAATGCTTGTTATCGATAATGTGTTGTGCGAAACTTGATCTATTAGTGTACAGGCTATTATTGGGCAAGTGTTCTTTATATCTATCCATGTTTTATGGATAGATATAACAGTGTTTAATGTTTTAACAACCTCTACGGGGTGAAATAACTGAAGATGGAGCTATGACTCCGAAATTCGTCTTTGTAATTAAGACAAACGCAAAGTCACAGTCTTTAATGTTCAACACAGTCTTGAACAAATCCATTAACAGAAACATGAGTTGAATTGTTTTAAATTAGCAGTAGTTTTTAATTGACTTCCCTATTTTTTAAAAATAATTTAACTAAATAAACAATATATACTGAAATAGATAAAAAAAATATGTAGATTTTAGTTCATGAACTTCTACTTACGAGTATAACAAACTTCTTTCCAATTTTGTAATTTCATAACCTGTTGCTCCCACGTTAAAACCTGAAATTTAAAAATCAGAGTTCAGTTGTTTAGTAGATGCATTGCTATGGATGGTACAAAATTATGGCCTCATCATGTTAGTTAATTGGCTGAGAATTTATAGTTTGTGTATTCTCTACAATTACTGTACTAATTTAATATATTTTAGTAATACTTAATACAAAATGTGGTATACTTTATATATAAACAGTATTTAATTGGCAGATTATTTAATTCGGTTTTTGTATTGCATACCAATATTCACATGGATGCTGAATTAACAAGTAGACCCATTGTAATACATTATACTCATTATGTAGACATAATATTTATTATAATATTAGATTACGTAAGGCAGTCAGTTATCAATTCTAGACCATATCTCTTCACATTTCAATGATGAATTCAATTCAGTTATTAAGTATCTTAAGTTATTTTATTTATTGCAGCAAAATAATTGTTAATTGTGATAAATATGAGTACGATCCAGATCGTAAGTGAAGTACATTAAATTTAAAATTTAGTAGATATTATAATAATATTATTTCAGGTTATTGATTTTAAAATTTTGCTTGTTGCTATTGCTTTATCATCACTGTATTACTAAATATAAGAGATAAGTAAAATTCCAGAGATTATAAATAATTAAGTTAGTTAATAACATAGATTCAGAACAACTTTTAATCTTTTAAAGCTAAATATTGACAAATTTGGTAAATGTTTAAAGATGTTTTAACTAACAAATTTATACAGGATTTCCCATGATTATATTGCATTAATGAATAGGGTCAGGATATTTTTACTTGTTATTTGTTGCTATAAGACTAACTGCTAAGCTCTCACTAAACTACCAATATGAAGGGAACTTGATAATTTAAAGTGGTTTTGAGCCTCACCTCATTAAAATAATAATAATAAAAACAAAATTATTTAAACAAATGTTTTTACCTCTGGAAAAAAAAAAATAATAAAAAAATAAAAATATATATATATCGTGTCCACGAAAAATAAAAATATACAACTTTGACTAGTTACCATTTTGGATTGATACCATCCGTTTAATAAATGTTTTTCTTTGATATGTTCTAAAATCAGGTTTAACTATTATTGTGTTTCCTTAGAAGTGAGATGGATATCCCTGGCTTCTGCAAAGTTTATTACCTCTTATGACAATGAATGATCCAAAATTAGATGTTGCTTAAAAAAATCATTACAAATTACAGCCTAATTTTTCATCATACTTGTATTTACAATTATTACCATTATTTTGTTATTAAAATTTTCAATTTTTATACACATTTTATTTTCAGATTTATATTTTGCACAAAAAGAAACAAAAGGTCGTCATAAAAGTCACCGTGGTAAACATATTTCTATTTACTTCAACAGACCCTCTAAGAAAATAACACCAAAAAGTAAGTCTTTTTTTAACTGCCCTATAAAAATCACAAATACACAGTATAATTTTATTAGGACTTTTTCCAATGTTAATATAAATAAAACATTTGTTTTTTGATTAATCTCTACTTTCCAAATGGATGGATTGGTTTTTATACTGTTTTCACTAATTTCTTCGAGTAATCAAGTTGTGAACTAAAATGCCTGATCCTTAAATTTTGTTAAATTCCCAAAAGAAAAAAGACTATTTAACTATTTTGTAAAAAAGTTCAAGATTCCTTCTAAATATTGATTTTCTTCTATGTGAAATAGGAGGAAAATATTCAGAAATAAAACAACAAGTTTGATATTTTGTTACATTGATAAATTTTGTTATTTTTATAACTATTACCACTTTAAATTATCTTTCTTGATTTTTCATTTCTTCTGGAATTTATAGAAAATGCAGAAAATATATTATGTAATTCTTAAATTACACTGATTGATGTCTTTATTATATTAAGTCTCTATGTTTATCAAGGAAATACAGTAGGCAGTATCAAGGGAATATACGGAATTCAGTAATTTCAAATTATAGACATTTGAAAAATATTCAATTGGCTCCAGTATTTTTTAATTATACATAGAAGTACTGGTAATTAAAATGTTAAAATGGTTCATTATAATGATTTCACTCCTAGTCTTATAGAATTAAAATAAATGAAGCTTAAGAAAAACAAAAATGCAACCTAAGAAAATTTAACAAAAAATTCAAATATATTTTTCAAAACCCCAGTTTCTTCAGATAAACCAATTACAAACCCACACAGTTCAATGTTTTTATGTTATCAGACCATCACCAAACTTTAACATTTTCCAAAATAGGCCCAACATTGTCTAATAAAAAACAAAATTAAAAAAAAAAAACAATTTCACCTAAAATACAAGGAATTTAAATATCTGCGCACTATAAATAAATAAATATATATATATATATATATATATATATGCTATAGGTTGTAAAATATCTAAGCTTTTAAAAATGTACCATAATACTAAATAAAAAATTGTTTGTTTTCTCAAATTAGAAAATATTTGTCTTATAATTCACAATTTACTATTTTATACTTTTACACTACATTTTTTCATCGATCATGAGCAATGTTTTTACTAGTTTTCTTTTATCTCTATTGACTATTTTTAAAGACTATAGCTATTCAATATGTTCTGTTATTTTGATGACACTTTATTCTTGTAACTAATATATTGCATTATAAATTGTTTTAATAACGGGTCTATAATAAGTTTAATGGTATTGATCATTATAGTTAAAGATAAAATAAAACTTGAACACAAGATCTCACAAAAATTACGTTTACTTATTCAAACACGTTTCAACGACAAATTCGCCATCCTCATTGACTAAAGTGACTCTGTGACTTAATTGACTCAGTGACTTAGTTATTGTAGCTCATGTATCACTGAGGATGGTGACTTTAGCATTGAAATGCGTTTGATCAAATGTATTTTTTATGAGATCTTGTGTTTGAGTTTTATTTTATCTCATATTATCTCACAAGTCAAGCTCAACATTTATTTATTATAGTTAAAGAACGGACACTGTATGATTTTGAATACACATCCTCAATTAATAAACATAAGTTTCATCAGGCACGAATACCATCATCATCCAAGACAGCTATGGATTATTCACTAATCACAAAAAATGGTAAATCATTTTAATTTTATAAATAACAAATAATAGTATGAAGAAAATAATATATAGCTAAGTGTTTTCAAATCCTAAAAGTTATAGTAGATAGTGTTCATTTTAATGAAAGCAAAGTGTAATGCTTTTATCACATACGTAAAAATAAACTATAAAATGTGACATGGGTCACACAACTAACTAAATTTAATTAACTAATTTAATCCCACAACTAACTAATATAACCTTTCAGTTATAACTCTGCTATCTTCATTCTATAGTGCATAAGTCAAAATTTATAATTGTAAACTTACTTTTAATGGTCTTGTAAAATTAGCAATTATATTAAGAGCCTTGAATTAGATGTTTCAAAATGAAACAAAACTGTTTCATGATACATCCAATTTTTCTCTGCATTTTTTCTAGTCTCTTTTCGGTTTTCTTTTTTAAAATTGTTTAAATAAAGACTAATATTAATATATTATATTTTATTATTACTATAAATTGAAAATGAAAGTAACCCAAATTTATTAATACTAGTATTCAAACTATCTGTAAAATGGGTTGACACTATGACACAATCACTTTTTGTCTATTTAGACAGAAAAGCTGCAACAAGTTTAATAACATTGGTTCAAAAAGGATACATTTTTTCTGTCTGTAACTTTCATTTATATATTTTCTCTATACAATGACTTCTTCCTACAATCTAAAAGTGATTAAGTAGCAATGAAATACTACCTATGGCAGCAAAATTTTGGCCTGTATGGTATATAGTATAATTTTTTTTTTAATGTTGTAAAATAATAAGAAAATGTATGTTCCCCCAAGTTTGGACATCTTTTTCTTATATTGTTCGGTATTTACAATCCATGTAAATCATTTATCATAATGTTCAATTTTATAGTTTCACATTACTTTTAGTGATCATGATTTTACAAACTTAAAACTAGCTTTTCTTTATTGTTATATTTTACCGTTCTTAAACATTTTCTCAGACTTAAATGGGTTCAAGTGCTCTTGTTATTTTGGTGACACCTTTTATTTTTATAAGTAGTATATATCTCATTAAAAATTATTGTAATGACTAGTTATTAATAAGGGTTATTATATTGATAATTACAGCTTCAAAACATTCACTACCTGATCTTGAATCCAAACCCATCCATGAATCCTCATTAAAACAAATTGAACGTCAACCGACATCAATACACTCAACCAGGACATCTGATTCTAGTTTACCTAATTACTCCAATGGTAAATTGATTATTTTTTTTAATTTTTGTAAATAACAGGTAATGTAAAGAAAATAGTTCATAATTAAGAGTATTCAGATAGGTACTCTAATTTATTGTGGTATTATTCATCATACAGATAGAAGTTAAGTTTCATGTGAATGAATGAACTAGAACATCATGATTTGAGTTTATTTATTGGTTAAAGATAACCTTTTAGCATCAAGTTACTTTACCCTTAGTTTATGGGGTATAAGTAAAAATTTATAATTTGCAAACCTATTTGTAATAAACAAGTCAAAAGTGTAATTATACTAAAACTCAATCGTTTCCCTATGTTCCAAAATAAAACTTCTTTTAAAATTCAATACACATCTTTAGGTAAAACCAAAAACCCTTATTTCACGTGCATGTCTGTCCATCATTTGTTTGTAAGTCACAACTAGTTCACACATACAAGACGATAAATTCTACAGTATATATTTCAAATTTTGCATATATATTCTTTGTATTGCCCCACGTATAGAAAAAATATAGTGGTAACAACAATGATTTTGGGGTAATTAAGGCTATTGAGTTTTAAAAAAGTTGTAGGGAAAATATCATGTATGGGGTATCAAATAAAATTAGAAGATAATCTGTTTATGACTATATATGTTTATTTAGAGAAAAAATTAATATGTTGGTGCTAGGTCAAAGTGTCAGATATCATCCTCCCCCTTAACTTGAACATAACATGACCTACAAATCTGAAAAAAAATTAATATGTTGATGCTAGGTCAAAGTGTCAGATATTATCCTCCCCCTTAACTTGAACATAACATGACCTACAAATCTGAAAAGAAAATAATTTGTTGGTGCTAGGTCAAAGTGTCAGATATCATCCTCCCCCTTAACTTGAACATAACATGACCTACAAATCTGAAAAAAATTAATATGTTGATGCTAGGTCAAAGTGTCAGATATCATCCTCCCCCTTAACTTGAACATAACATGACCTACAAATCTGAAAAAAAATTAATATGTTGATGCTAGGTCAAAGTGTCAGATATCATCCTCCCCCTTAACTTGAACATAACATGACCTACAAATCTGAAAAAAAATTAATTTGTTGGTGCTAGGTCAAAGTGTGAGATATCATCCTCCCCCTTAACTTGAACATAACATGACCTACAAATCTGAAAAAAAATTAATATGTTGATGCTAGGTCAAAGTGTCAGATATCATCCTCCCCCTTAACTTGAACATAACATGACCTACAAATCTGAAAAAAATTAATATGTTGATGCTAGGTCAAAGTGTCAGATATCATCCTCCCCCTTAACTTGAACATAACATGACCTACAAATCTGAAAAAAAATTAATATGTTGGTGCTAGGTCAAAGTGTCAGATATCATCCTCCCCCTTAACTTGAACATAACATGACCTACAAATCTGAAAAAAAATTAATATGTTGGTGCTAGGTCAAAGTGTCAGATATCATCCTCCCCCTTAACTTGAACATAACATGACCTACAAATCTGAAAAAAAATTAATATGTTGGTGCTAGGTCAAAGTGTCAGATATCATCCTCCCCCTTAACTTGAACATAACATGACCTACAAATCTGAAAAAAAAATTAATATGTTGGTGCTAGGTCAAAGTGTCAGATATCATCCTCCCCCTTAACTTGAACATAACATGACCTACAAATCTGAAAAAAAATTAATATGTTGGTGCTAGGTCAAAGTGTCAGATATCATCCTCCCCCTTAACTTGAACATAACATGACCTACAAATCTGAAAAAAATTAATATGTTGATGCTAGGTCAAAGTGTCAGATATCATCCTCCCCCTTAACTTGAACATAACATGACCTACAAATCTGAAAAAAAATTAATATGTTGGTGCTAGGTCAAAGTGTCAAATATCATCCTCCCCCTTAACTTGAACATAACATGACCTACAAATCTGAAAAAAAATTAATATGTTGATGCTAGGTCAAAGTGTCAGATATCATCCTACCCCCATAACATGACCTACAAATCTGAAAAAAATTAATATGTTAGTGCTAGGTCAAAGTGTCAGATATTATCCTCCCCCTTAGCTTGAACATAACATGACCTACAAATCTGAAAAAAAATTAATATGTTGATGCTAGGTCAAAGTGTCAGATATCATCCTCCCCCCATAACATGACCTACAAATCTGAAAAAAATTAATATGTTAGTGCTAGGTCAAAGTGTCAGATATTATCCTCCCCCCCCCCCCCTAACTTGAACATAACATGACCTACAAATCTG
The DNA here is from genome assembly GCA_963513935.1 of Aphrophora alni. Lineage (NCBI taxonomy): Eukaryota > Metazoa > Arthropoda > Insecta > Hemiptera > Aphrophoridae > Aphrophora > Aphrophora alni. The sequence goes on from OY740770.1 coordinate 92,783,576, forward strand.
AAAAAATTAATATTTTGGTGCTAGGTCAAAGTGTCAGATATCATCCTCCCCCTTAACTTGAACATAACATGACCTACAAATCTCAAAAAAAAATGTTAGTGCAAGGTCATAGTGTCAGATATCATCCTCCCCCCCCCCTAACTTGAACATAACATGACCTACAAATCTGAAAAAAATTAATATTTTGGTGCTAGGTCAAAGTGTCAGATATCATCCTCCCCCTTAACTTGAACATAACATGACCTACAAATCTGAAAAAAAATTATTATGTTGATGCTAGGTCAAAGTGTCAGATATCATCCTCCCCCTTAACTTGAACATAACATGACCTACAAATCTGAAAAAAATTAATATTTTGGTGCTAGGTCAAAGTGTCAGATATCATCCTCACCCTTAACTTGAACATAACATGACCTACAAATGTGAAAAAAATTAATATTTTGGTGCTAGGTCAAAGTGTCAGATATTATCCTCCCCCTTAACTTGAACATAACATGACCTACAAATCTGAAAAAAATTAATATTTTGGTGCTAGGTCAAAGTGTCAGATATCATCCTCCCCCTTAACTTGAACTTAACATGACCTACAAATCTGAAAAAAAAAATATGTTGATGCTAGGTCAAAGTGTCAGATATCATCGTCCCCCCATAACATGACCTACAAAAAATTAATATGTTAGTGCTAGGTCAAAGTGTCAGATATTATCCTCCCCCTTAACTTGAACATAACATGACCTACAAATCTGAAAAAAAAAATTAATATGTTGGTGCTAGGTCAAAGTGTCAGATATCATCCTCCCCCCCCCCTAACTTGAACATAACATGACCTACAAATCTGAAAAAAATTAATATTTTGGTGCTAGGTCAAAGTGTCAGATATCATCCTCACCCTTTAACTTGAACATAACATGACCTACAAATCTGAAAGAAAAATTAATATGTTGGTGCTAGGTCATAGTGTCAGATATCATTCTCACCCTTTAACTTGAACATAACATGACCTACAAATCTGAAAAAAAATTGATATTTTGGTGCTAGGTCAAAGTGTCAGATATCATCCTCACCCTTTGACTTGAACATAACATGACCTACAAATCTGAAAAAAAAATTAATATGTTGGTGCTAGGTCAAAGTGTCAGATATCATTCTCCCCCCTTAACTTGAACATAACATGACCTACAAATCTGAAAAAAAAATTAATATGTTGGTGCTAGGTCAAAGTGTCAGATATCATTCTCCCCCCCCCCTTAACTTGAACATAACATGACCTACAAATCTGAAAAATATTGTTTGAATATGAAATTAAATTTTAGTGTGAAACATATATTATTAATTTTTGGGTGACGAATAAACATAATTTAAGTATACAATGAGAAAGGTGTAGCATATATGTTTTAAAAGCTATTTTTGTAAGATGTGAGACAAACAATTCAATAGACATTAAAAGATGGATTGCATTTTCATTGATTTCTCTTTATTAGAGTGTGTAGGTAAAACCAAAGACCCTTATACGTTCACGGGCATGTCTGTCTGTATATGCCTACGGGCTCTAAGTCATGTGGTTTTAGCACACGCTTGACCCGTCTTTTCATTCAAAAAGCAATTAAAGTATAATAATTAGATAAAATATATTATTATTTAAAGTAAACCAAATTTTATAAATTCCTGTAATCAAATGATCTTTAAAATGATATTTTAGCATAATTACTTTGTGTCTAATGCCACAGAAAAGCTGAGTTTAAAATATTGGTCCATGAACTAAATGTACTACTGGCATTGTTTTTTCATTTCAGCTTGAGATTACATCTTTTTCTCTGGAGAATGATCGCCAGAATTCATAAATGCTAAATTCTACCAATGGTGGCAAAATGTTATAGCCATCCCTGATAGTATTCATTTATAATTTAATTATTATTTTTTTTTAATTCTGAGTTAAAATTTCACATTTGTTTGTACTTTTTTTGTTTTGTTTTTATGTATTTGAAAGAATACAAGAAAACAAGAATATTACAAGAATATTTTCGAATTTACATACTCATTACTGGATGTTTTTTTTAGTTTGTATACATTTTCAGGGTTGGTAGTATATGTCTGCTTCTAACATTACACAAAGTAAATTGATGTTTTGGCTTGACTTTAGGTTTGTTATTATCTTCTCTGGCTTAATGAAATGTCAGCATGTAGCTTTTTTTTTCAGAGTTGACAATTTTACATATATTGTGCGTAGTATTTTGTATTTTCTTGGATCAGTTTTGTTCTGATTTAAATGGATATTTATAAATTTTCCCAAATATTAAATTTTAATCATTTTGAAACTTGTTTAATTAAATGTCATACTATTGTTGTCTAGAAACATTTGTTGCACGTATGAGTGTAGGTGTATAAATGCATTACTTTGCTTATGCTTTTAATTGTCTATGTATTTTTATTTTTTTTAGAGTTGTAATATATTTTATTTTTTGTAGTGAATGTGCATTGACTGACATTTTCTTTTCTTGTATCTTATTATGAGTATTCTGAGCTTTTATTTGTCTATAATTTTTCAGTTGTATATAATTTATTTGTCATTCTCTTTAGTTATTTGATAATCTATATTTCTTTTTTTTAATCAATAGGTTATTGGTTATAAAATAAAAATTACCTGTTATTGGTCCATCAAGTGATCCAATGGTGGTGTTTAAACACTAAGTGGTATAGATGTTAAGTTCATTAATCTTCAGGTGAAAATGTTCTGCCGAGAGGTCATCAAAACCTCTGTTTTTTAAATAAGTGTTAAAAAACAGTTTATAGTCCATCATTAGTTTATGGTACCAATAATAGGACTGGAATAGCGATATGAGTTCCCTCCTCCATTCAATAATATATCATGTGTTCTCCCTTCTCTTGTTGTTTGGTTATCAATGAACTTCATTGCAGAGTTAAAAATTATGTTGGAATTAAACAACTGTTTGTCATTCAAAACATTATCTGGGTTCACTTTGACAGCTTTGTATATTTCAAACTCCTCAGCAACATTCATGTAACGACTTTTATCACAAAATTTTAATACCTTCCTGTTAGTCTATAGGTTCAGTGTAATTAGAGACGAAATCAATGAGAAGAGCAGCATAATTTGATTTTACAGATCTGAGGTTCGATTTTGATATATGTTGTCTAAAAAGTTCCTGCTGAATGAACTGTCAGTATTTAGTATTTAGTATTTAGTATTTAGTATTTAGTATTTAGAGCAGTGTTAGGTTCAGGAAAGCCGATTTACCATCTGTTAAGTTTAGGCTTTCCTAATCCTAATTTTCAGTTCAAAATAGATAATCTAAACCATCTATTATAAATAAATGGTTAAATGAAAATAGCAATCAGTGGTTCAGTATTTCAAGCTATTTGTGAAACAAAACTTTATTAATTCTTACAATTATTTATTTGCCAAAAATAATTATGTTATTATACATATATGATCATATTATAAATGTATTATAGTTTGTTCCCAAAACAATGCAATTCACAGTAAGCTAAATAATGTTGTGAAAAGGTCAAAAATGATTCTACTATTTTACGTGTTAAATATATATTCAACAAGAATACACAATTTGTTTGCTCACCTTTACTATCACAGATACACCCAAATTCCTGTCTTTGGAGTCTTCCAGAGAGTTGTCTGGTGGTGCCATTAAATAGGACAACAATATCATCAACAAATTAATGGTAGAAGTTGACGCTATTCTGACATGGGATGGCTGAGGTATCATATATGTAAATTTGGAAAGATTTTTACCATTATAGATGATCATAGATGATATTTATGATGGGCCCTTTAACTATAAATAATTTTGTTTTAATATTTCAGTGATTAATGATATCGGTTCATTGATGGTTTTGTTAGAAAGATTAGCATTTTTTAAACAAATTCTTATATGAAATGTTAATATTTTTTTCTATGGGAACATTAGTATGACAATGTCAAACGAACCTAAAGTGTGGTTTCTCAGGACTTCAACATTTTTCTTTTTTTTTTACTATTTCTAAACAAAACTAATTATTATAGTTACCTATAGTATTTGTTGTCCATCTTGTCTTGTGACTTTGTTAATCTCCAGACTAAAACTCGTTTCGGGGCCAAAGTCCCTTCATAATCACTCCGTTGGAGGTTGTTACATATCAAACACAAACATAAAAATATGAAACACATAACACACACAAGCATGAACAGAGTCTTCATTCGAGATGGCGAACAATGATGATGTGCACCATCACTTATCACATGTAAAACATACATATGCGTGTTATGTGTTTTGTATTTTTATAGTTTAGTTATTAGAAGTGACTTGGATACCAAAATCATGGAACTTGAATTTCTAAACTGTTTCTTATACTGTAATTGTATTCAAATTTTATTTCATTTCTAGTTTTTTGATATTTTATAAGTGGGTGCCCATGGTAAAGTTTATGAGTGGTCATATAGGAATATTTAGTTTGTTGAATCACTTAATGGACCAACAATAGGTACAGTATTTATTAACTTATTAATTAAAATAATAGGAGACCTTTAAACAATGAATCTTTTCTTTTTTTCTGACAAGTGTTTTAAGTATTTTGTGTATTAATGAGTGGTCTGAATAATTTGGAATCATACACTAGATGAAATGATTGCCTGTGAACTAAGTATTATAGTTTTCTGTCTGTCCTGTCCATTAAACTAATGAGGATGGGAGACCACTATAGCCAAGCCAAAAGAAACCAGTAGGCCTATACGATTCAAAAGAGGAATTTCTCAGCTTGGTTCAATAAAGTCATAACAGTTCTGACAACCTAAAAAGTCAAGCCAAAGCACTTTTATCACAAGCAGCCAGTAAACCCTATAGGTACAATGAACTGTGAAGACTTAATAATGTTAAAACTTATTAATTGAAAGGTTTGGCTATCAAGTTAATATCTTCTACTGATTTATACAGGAACGACCATTAATTGTGTGCGTGTGTGTGTGTGTGTGTGAAAACTCCAATAATAACAATACATAGAACTGCCAAGCTGCAGTAATAATAGTGTATTACATTAATACCATATGTATAAGATCAGCTGTCAACAATGCATATAGACTGTAATTCCAACACAAACTTGTATTTGTTAAGATTTATTTAAATTGGCAAATAAATGGTAATAAAGATCATGTAATTGGTGTCAGTTATCCGTTTACATTAATATGTAATTTTTGCCATGATAGGTAGTGTCAGTGTCCAGCAAGTCCCTATATACAACTTTTTCTAATAGTAAATGATAATTTGTTTACACTACTTAGTTATGAGTATAATTATAAAATTTCTCTAGTCTATTGCAGTCTGGAGATCCTCTCTTTTCATCAATAGATTCTGAACCATCCCACTGTCCAGAATTATTAAAGTTCCTGCCATACTTGTCTTAGTTCATTATTGGAAAAAACAATAGTAAAAGTTATGTTTGGGTTAGAGATTGGATTGTTAACAGAAACCAACAATTATTAAGAAATTTGCTAATGAAACTGTAATATTTATGACATGATGTATATTGGTTTTTGTAATGAATACTTCATTTAATTTATTCGATGAAAACACTTATTTTCAAACCTTAATTTATTTTTATATCTGTTCAGAATTCAATTTAATGAAAAGTTTTGTACTTTATTGTACTACTAATTGATTTCCAATATTAGGCTACAACTTAATACCTACGCCAATTTTTATTAGAATGTCAAAATCTGACATGTTATATAGATAAACATAATATAGAGCTTTTCAAAGTTTATATAATATAGTCCAGTGACTCTTGGATTTAAAAACATGTAAGATGTAGACTCTTGTTGGAAGGAATAATTAATAATAATTAATGCTCGGTCAGACGAATTTTGCGGTTCGCATGGCTTCAATTGCTGCACAATAGCCAATTTGTATGGATGAAATACCGAGCGGTAAGACATGTTCAAAGCAGCAGCTTGTTTACGGGCGGGCCTACAAGGACTGTTTTGCACAGCAGCACGAACTCTATCGATGTTCTCTGGCGTCCGAGTTGACCTTGGACGGCCTGTCGGCTTCTTATCAACGCAGAACCCGTTGTTCTAAAGTTAGTAACCCACCGCATAATTTTGCTACGCGACGGAACTTCTCCATGTCGACCTAATTGAAAAAAAGGCACATAACTGCCGCTGAGTAGCAATGATTGAATCGCCACTTTTAAAATACGCCTCGATAACAAACGCGCGTTGCTCAGGCGACCACTGCTCCATGACTACTGACAATGGCGTCGTGTAGGCTTTCCAACAAGCCTACCCCCACCACCCTCAAACGTCCTGTCGCTGAACGGTGTTCCGCAGAAAATAGATCGTTTTTTTGCCGCACCTTGTATATATTTTCACAAAAGTTTAATACAATGAAAACTAAATGTTATTTTGAATAATTGTTTAATTTCACAGATACTAATTTCACTTTCTTCACTAAAATGACCAGCATCATATTCATTTAACTAAACTTACATTCACTATTATATTGACTTATTATAATCACAAATAACAATGTATTACATCAATGTGTGCATTTACAGCTATGCTACTAAAATAACAAATTAATGCTATCCATCCTTTTAGTCTGTAATGTATGAGTGTTGAAATAAGGATGGAAAACTACATCCTCAGTAGCCTATATATTAAAAACCATATTCTATAATATTTTTTGTATTTGTAACTAGCCCTACATGATAACATGAGGTTCTCTATTAAAGAACAGCATTAATATTCTTTAATGATATTTTTTTTTGAATTAAATGTTTACAGAAATTTTACTATTTACTTTGAAAAAATTTAGTTCATTTTTTTAAGTGTAGGACTATTTTCACATTCTTCAGAGAATCGTCATTGGTTCAGTTACACATGCAATTAATGCATGTGAGTTTCATTGCGAAAATTATACAACCTTTGAGAAGAGCACTGATTTAAATTGATTTATTAAACAATAGGTATACTAATGCACTTTAGGGAAGAGAAATATGGAGAGTCATTTCATTTACCGAAAGTCGTCTTTATTTTCTTCACCTCTGAGTAAAACTTTCAATTACTGTACTACAATTATTTCTACTTTTTAATTCTATATGTATTATCTGTTACTTTCACGTTTCACATTTAAATAATGCAATTAATTATAACTTAATATATAATCGTTATGATAATAAGACGATTAACACTGCAGTGGTCGTGCGTTCCCGCCCTGAGGGGTTGGCAACACTTGTGGCCTTGAGGGCCAATGTACCTTCCCCCACACCCTTCCACTTACCCCAGTGTAGTTTGACGAGTCTAGCTGTCACATACTCAGCTTGAGATAAAAAATAATAGTGTACTACTATTGTAAATCGCGTGACCACTCACCTAAGTTTTGTGGTCTACTATTGTAGATCGCACGACCACCCGTGTAAGGGTCGTGTTTCGTTATTATTTTTTATTTCCTTGTCCTTTTTGATAATTGAGCGATTATGTACAATTAAAAATGTCGGAGGGTGATAGGGATCAATTGCGAGTGTGGTTGGACGAGGCAGACAGTGATAATGAAAGTGTGCTCGGTGTTGACGATGAAGATGAAGTTGAGGAGGATTTAGCAGAAGAAACTGTAGAACACAGTGATACTGAAGAAATACCAGGACCAGAGGTAGAAGAAGAAGAGAACGAGGAACTCGTGACAGTACAGCCTACCGTTGGAGCAACACGTACAGATGAAACATCTCTGTTTATGCGTGAGTTTTATATTGGAAGAGAAAATAGTGAACGGAAAGAACCATCTCGCTGGTATGTAGAACCCCTAGTCCACCAAACTTCAAGAACACCCAATTTGAACATAATACCGGCTTTCCATAGGCCAGGGCCTCAAGGAAATGCGAAAATGCAACAAGTGCTTTAGCGTCATTGTCGTGTGTGATTGATGATGATATGATTCGACATGTAGTTTCATACACAAACATCTACATAGATAAGATAAGAAATAAATTTAGCAGAGATAGAGATGCTAAATACTGATGATTTGGAATTCAAATCGCTGCTAGGCATTTTGTATATGTGCAGTGTTTTGAAATCAAGCAGGCACAATGTGTTTGTGCTCTGGGACAATAGTCAAGGGACTGGTTGTGAGGTGATCTGTGTCACAATGAGTGAACATCGATTCAGATTTCTAATTTGATGTCCAATATTTGATGACGTATGTGACAGAGAAAAACATAAAGCTGACAATAAATTAGCTGCTATTAGGCTAATTTTTGACAAATTTGTCTCAAACTCTGCTAATGCCTTCAAACTGACAGATTATCTAACCACATACGAACAGCTTGTGGCTTTTCGTGGAAAATGCCAGTTTCGGAAATATATGTCGAAAAAACCCGCCAAGTTTGGAATTAAGATTTATTCCCTAGTATCTTCTTCCAACTTCTATGTCACTCGTCTAGAATTGTATGTACGGCAACAGCCAGAGGGCCCATTTCACAAGAGCAACAAAGTGAATGATCTCGTGTGTCGTCTAGTTGAACCGATAGTTGGGTCACATAGAAAAGTAACTGCAGAAAATTTCTTCTCGTCGGTCCCTCTGACTGGAATCCTTTTGCAAAAATCTCTGACTTATGCGGGAACTTTGAAACAGAATAAGCCGGAGATTCCTCAATGTTTTCTGCCGAGCAACGATAGGGAACCAAAATCTAGCAAATTTGGATTTCAAGATAGGTGTGCACTAGTATCCTACGTTCCACGGAAGAACAAAGCCGTGTGCCTTATGAACTATTCACTACAGCAAGGCAATTGATGGTGACACTGGAGATGAGAAGAAGCCTTGTATTATCATGACATACAACCAGACCAAGCCTGACATTTTAGATAAAGTGTATAGACATTTTGATGTGTCAAGGAATTCCCACAGATGGCCGCTAACAATCTTTTTCCATACCATGAATGTTGCGGATGACCGCTATCAACATTTACAGATCCAACCAGAATGATGAAAATATCAGTCATAGGCAATTTCTGAAGGATTTGTTGTTAAATCAAGGAGGAAGACTTGCAGTAAATGCCAGAGATGGGTGTGCCAAGACCATCAAATAGGCCTGTGTGATGACTTCTATGAAAAGACACTTGCAATTGTGACATTGTTCCTCAAAGTGTCATTACAAAGACAGGTTCATTTTGCTAATTTGTAAATATATATATATATATATATATATATATATATATATATATATATATATATATATATATATATAGATACTTCTCAGTTTTTTTTTTTTTTTGTAAAAATAAATAAATGCTTATATATGACACAAAAACACTTATACTATAATTTTGTATAATTATAATTAATTATTATATGTGTTTATAAAAATAAAAAGGTTCAATTCATAATATGGGTTTTATATTGTATGTTTTACACACACAAATCTAAATTTATTGATAAAGTTATTAACTAGTGGAAAAAAATAATTATAACCTGCGTTCTACAATAGTAGAACGCGCGACCACTGCAGTCTGCAGTGTTAAAACAAACTGATGTCTGTAATAAAATTCTTTTTATTATGCCGTAGAATGTATCAAATAACACAAGCTACCATTTCATCAACAAAATTGATTGGGAATTTTTTCGGATGTTGTCAATTTTTATATATTTACAATATTCAAAGTGAATTGTTGCAAATTAACTCGTAGACTCGTAGAAAATAACATAATAGTCATATTGACATCTGAAAAAAAAAAAAAGATTTTGTTTTGATATAAAATTAAAATGGTTGATAAAGAAAATATTTTGTTTAAAATTATTTGTAAAACTTAGTCTACATTAATGCATTGTATATACTTTATTATAAATTTGATATAAATTTCAAATCTAGTACATTAGTAAATTATTTTGTAAAATGAATTCAAATTCCAAGGGAACTGATTCGAACGGTTTAATAGGAATAGAATAAAATTATGTAAAAGTATATAAAAAAAGTAATATATGAAACGAGCAGGAAGGAATTAATAACGTTAAAAGGAGGCAGTGCATTACTATCTGCAATTCCCAGCCCAGCCAGACGCCATTTTAGTGTAGCAGACAGGTTTTGCTGAAGTTGAGTGGAATATAGAATTTAAAATTGAGCTCAATATTGTTTATAGTTATTTCTAAATCGTGTCGCAAGCTTTATATTGATAGGATTACTTACAAGTGCCGTGCAATGTTTAAGGTTTGAAATTCACGTAGAAGACTCGGGTCTTCATTTTAATATTAGACATAGGCTAAAAAGCCTAGTGAAAAGTAAAAAATATAGGCTAGCCTAAATAAATAGGCTATTTGAAAAAAAAATTGTAATAAATTTATAATAATATCTATTTAAACTTTTAATAATGAGTCGACCACCACCAGGAAAAATAAATGTTCCGGAGGACTTGCGTGATGTTTTATTAGAATTTACTATTAGTTATTTACTGGAACAACCTCCTGATGTAGTGGAGTATGCTGTTGAATTTTTTACTAAATTAAGGGATAATAGAACATCTATCATAGCACCTCCTCGAACAGCTTCACCAGATGATTCAGTTGCATCTGCTGAGGATATTGATGGTAAGTTTAGCTCTAAAGAATAGTGTGAGTGAACCTAATTTCTTTCACACACGCCTTTTATAAATTAATTACACAATTTAATTTTTAAAATAATGTCTAGGCCATCCGTAAATGTTGAAAGAACATTGCCTTTTAATTTTTTGGGTAAATGTTTACTAAAGGTAACTTGTAGTTTTCGAAGTTTAAAAAATATTATTGTATACTAGGCCTACATACCTTACGTCTTTAGAATAAATAATGAATTCCTTGTGCAGGTCACTATTTTTCACCGATAAATCAAATCTAAAAACTATCAAATCCGACGTATTTATAGGTTAAAACATAATGGAAATGTTAATAGCGTATGGTTTACACAATGACTACGCTAGATCGCTATTTCATATCAACAGGTTTGTCCAGACTCCAGTTTATTGAAGTTAATAATTTGCTTACTTTGCGATATAATTATATATATATCAACAGGTTTGACCAGGTAGCTATATAGGTTTAAAAACCTGGCCAAACCTTATATATATATATATATATATTTATTATATTTATTTATATAACACCACCTGGCCAAACCTTTCGTAAGTTTATTGAAGTTAATAATTTCAACTTAGATTATTAATATGAAGGATTCACAGCATATCACTTCTTCTGTGATACTAATTTCCTTACCTTAATATGTTGGGCGATAATAATACAAAATTAGGTAATTCCGAGCAATTACTTGGTCAACCCTAAACTTTTTCATATTTTACTACGATAATGTAGAGATGTATGTGAAACTAAAAAAACATAATTTAGGCCCCGGAAAGTTAATATATGCTATATACAAATAGAAATTACCTCAGTAATCGCCGGGTTCCCCGCCACATGTTGGACACACTTTGGTATGTTGCAAAACGCCATGTTCGTACAAAAATCGTGTTAACTTTTCCTGATCTTCACTTAAAACCGTGAAACTAAGTAACGTGTTCTCACACCCGTCACATAAAGGATTATCAGAGGAACCACTAGCCATAACATTACTGTCACAACTGGCCTTCCGCGCGTCTCCCGCAAGCCACTGTTATCGCGTGGACTTTGAACCTTCTTATCGCTCGGCAACCTGTACGATGGCCTTTCGGGCCTTGAATTATATGTTTCTTGCTTTCTGAGAACATCCTTATGACCGTAGTAAAATATGAAAAAGTTTGGCGTTGACCAAGTAATTGCTCAGAATTACCCAAAATTACATTCTTGACCCTCCAATTCCAACAAATAATATTGAGAATTCACACTAATTGCGTATTTGTGTTAGACACTAAATTCCGTTGTAATAAATTACATTATTAATACAAAAGATTGACAGCATATCACGTGACCAGATCAATGGTCTCAGATATAAGCATTGCTATTTCTTTAGTAACATATGAGACTTGAATGTGAACATTAGCCATTATGGATAACCAATAAACCTTTTGATTTCATTGTTTTGAAATTTTGATTTCTCCGTTAAAAAGAGTGATCTGCGCTTTGAAAAAAATGATTTATTCTTAAAGAGTAAGGTATGTAATGTACAATTTAAAAAAATACGAAAATTTCAAGTTACCTTTAAGTAAATATTTACTTTTTTTCCTTTTTTTTTTTTCAAGAATCGTTAATTTTGGAGCTTGCCTAACCTATACGATAAATATGTAGTGTTCCTGTTGTTGCAATTTACTAGTGAAATTTATGTAATTCGTGTATTACCTACCTTATTTTGTAACAATTAGATCATCCTTTATTACGCATTTCACTTTTGGATTAGCCTACTAAAATCCATAATTTCTGTTGAAAACAAGTTATTTAAAAGGATAATATCCTGGGCTTTTGAGGTTAGTTCGGCTGTTTTCATTACTATGTATACATGACAACTCATTAATTTGAATGTCTTATCCCTCGATGTTTAATGTTCATTAGCTTAAGCATGTTTAGAGAACTATCAAACTATCTAACCAGTCCTAGTTAAAGAACTACAGGTCTGGGAAGGTCAATATGTATAGACTATATATACCTACCTTACTAGACCTATAGTTCTTTCACTAGGCCTGGCAAGTTAAAAAAATATAAATATTTATTCACCTTCTGAGACCTAGTTTAGGCCTACATGATTCTTAAATTATACAGCGTAGGAAGATAATTGTTTACTTAAAGATGACTCCTAATTTTCGGGATTTGTTTTTATCATCTACTACATACTTTACTTCTTAAGAATAAATAATACGTTTCCTTGCGGAGGTCACTTTTTTTCACTGAAAAATCACAATCTTAAAAACTATCAAATCAAGTATTTATAGGTTAGACGTAATGGCAAATGTTCACATTTACGTTTCATATGTTACTAAAGATATTTCAATCTTTATATCCGTATCATGTGATATGCTGTCAATCCTCTATATTAATACTGTAATCTAATTTCAAATTATTAACTTTAATAAAGCTACGAAAGGTTGGGCCATATATACCTGTCGTGGTATAAAATTATATCGCAAAGTAAGAAAATTATTAACTCCAATAAACGTTTGGCCCGGTGGTTTTATATACCCTGTAGCCCTATATATAGTCACCTGGACAAACGTGTCGTGATATAAATAGTGATCTAGCGTAGATATTATGTAATGCGCATGCGTCAAACCATAAGCTGTTAACATTGCCATTATGTTTTAACCTACAAATATATCAGATTTGTAGTTTTTAGATTGTGATTTTTCGTTGAAAAAAGTCACCTTCGCAAGAAAAACATTATCCGATCACCGAAATCAAGCAACATTGAGCATGGTTGGTACAGTATTTGGATGTGTGACTTCTTGGGAACACCACATGAAAAATTTCAATTGGGATTAGTGTTGTCATATACACAACTGTCTTCATAAGAATAATAACTTTTTTGTGAGCAAAAATATTTTTCATGGGAAAAAGACATAATTTCAAGTTTTCTAGGTTAAGTGAAAAGTGAATAACATGTTGAAATAGGTTTGTACACGAATTGTTTTTATCTTACAGGGTCAAGTAAGGTAGTTAGTTATATATATATATATATATATATATATATATATATATATATATATTCTATATTCGGTCACCTCACTTGATCTACACATATTAAACCTACCTACGAAATGACAGCGGTCTTGCATCCAAGTAGGCCTACTGTACTAACTTGCTCAATGTTACTTAATGCTCAATGTTGCAAAAAAGTGAATTCCACATTAAAATATTATTTTACATTTTCAAAATAAGGTTTGAACTAATCGAATTTAACAAATTTTTTAAACTAATCTTTATATCAACTTCTAAATCTTTACCATAAACATTTTGTAAACCTTTTGTAACCATTTTGGCAGCATTTTGTAAACCCACGGAGTAGGCTACCGATACATAGAGTGCGTGGTATTTAAAGAACTAGAGTGTGTGGTAATCTGAAATGTAAAAATTTATTAGCAGTTAATGATGGGTGATTTTGTTTATGTGTGGAAAATACTATGGTCTTAGAATACACTGGAAAAAAATTAACCCAACCTAACTTTTAACCATAGCTTAACTTAAGATTACCTAATTTGTCCCTAATTTATCCTTCTTAACATGATTCTCTTAACATCTAGGATATATACTAGATACTGTACTACTGTACTAGCATAGAAAATGTTGGTGAATCTCTTCTTAACAATATAGTTTATTTAAAAAAAAAAATCAAAAAACAAGATTTTTAAAAGAAAACACTTTTAACTATGAATATTTAAAATGTGAAATCGTGTTAGAAGAGAGGTTAGGTGTGTATATGTATGACTGACAAGTAGTAGTATCAATATGTACTTATGTAATGTAGTCACGATTTACATGCAATTAAACCCATTCTCATACACACTTAACATCATTGGGAATGTTTTTATTTTTATATGATGTAGACCGTATAAAAGGACCTTTCGTTTGAAAATGGCAGCCTCTTAAAGTTTGTTAACTTTACGTTACGGAGATTAAGAGGCAGAAGTGAATACTCAACCGTGTTGGTTATGTTAGTGTTTTAGCTATGAGAATTTCACAGTTGGAGTGTGGAGGGATAGGAAATTCTCCAGCTGTGAAATTCTCAAAGCTAAAACACTAACATAACCAACACGGTTGAGTATTCACTTCTGCCTCTTAATCTCCGTAACGTAAAGTTAACAAACTTTAAGAGGCTGCCATTTTCAAACGAAAGGTCCTTTTTCATTCAGGATTGCGGCAATGTGTTCCTCTAACAAAGACCTTTAAAATGAGGTATAATTTGACCTATGCTTACATTTAAGATTTTTTAGACTTCCTCCACAGGACGTCCCCCCAAAGCGAAAAAAGATAGCTAAAATGACCAAAAAGTCTGTAACTACATTGAGGACGTAATCCTAGAGTTTCATTGTTCTGCGTTTATTAATAAAATAAATATTAAGGGGTTTCCAGACTTTTTGAACATCCGGGATATATACGGTATGAGAAGTAGGTTTGGGCAGATGACTATATATCCAAAGCTAATAAATCATACTTTTTACTGTGACAAATATATGTTTTAATAATAAACATCGAGCGATGGCACATTCACTTACTTGACGAACGTAGTCATACATATTAACTTAGGTAGTCTTAACCATACTTGATTTACATTCGTTGTAAACTAACCAGACCTGGATTTCATAATTTTATATTTCTTATTTATACCTAGGTAATGGATTTTGGTACTTCAAAAGTATCTTGCGACACCTAATATGACCTATTTTTTTTTCAAAATAAGGTAGGTAATAAACAATTTTGACGATTTTCTTAACTAAATTTCAGGGCAAGGTTGATTACATAATAACGAATTACCTATATGTCCAACATTGGTTTTTCTTTCTAAGGAAATTGCGTGCCAAGTTCTGCTTTTAAAAGTTCTGCATTCTTTGAAGGTTCTTTTTCAAGTTCTCGTGCAATGGAAGTTAATTTAGTATCTTTATAATAATTTAGTATTTGTCCCAATCATCCAGTTCATATAAATTCCTCTTGTACAATATGTACCCTGGAGTTTTATTCACCTGCGTTCAAGAATTTGTGAAATCCCTAGTTTAGACATTGTAATGTATAGTGAATAAGTTGTATCAAAGTCAAAAAAATTGTTTGACATGTCCATAATATGGAATGCTCTTGAAGGTCTCGCTTCCCTAATCACAATCGTATCTTCAACAGTCTCCATTATAGACACTTTGGTCTTTTTTTCCCCTTTTTTTTCCCTTTTTTTTTCTTTCTTTTTTTTTTTTTTCAATAATCAACAAAGCATGTTTGATGAAGAGAAACTATGTCCTGGCACAATAAATTTGTCTCCTATTGATTGAAATAACCTAAAACTTAGCAGGTAAATGTACAGAGCATTATTTGGCCAGCACAGTTGTCACTCCAGATGATTAGGTATTTTCTATACCTAAATTGAGAGAATTTTAGTGTTTAGTGATTGTATAATACAAAAGGCCATTTGCTAGAGAGGCAATATGTAAAAGTTGTTGTAGATAGTTTGTCACTGTGTTTTAATTTGAGAATTGAAAAAACATCTTTTCCAAATCAATTATGCTACTGTGTTACTATTAGTCACCACTTTAGCTGCTGTATCATTTTAAATAATTTTTAAGGCTTTTTCTAAAGATAGAATTAAACTTGAACTCAAGATCTAAAAAAATTACGGTTACTTAATCAAACTCGTTTCAACGATAAAGTTGCCATCCTTAATGATACATAAGCTACGATAATTAAACTAACTAACCTAGCACTGCGCTAAACCCCATATTTATACAAAAACTAAAAGGGGATGGTCTACACCTACTTTCTAATATTAAGGCGTTAACAAGTACCTCGAGTCTTTCTAAATAACTTAAGAGTAACATCTAACTAATACAATATTCTGAACCAATCTTATATGTAACAATACATTTTATATTTTACATTAATATAGAACTTTGTATTGGCCCTAATTCATTATTTACTGTTATATTACGATGCTTGTTAATATAAAAAAGTTTCCCACACATCTATTGTGTTTAATTTAGTAACTTTTTCAACAACAAAGAATTTTCTATTTTGAAATAATGTTTTTCCTCTAAACAATGTTTAATCATAGCTGATTTATAAGGCCTATTATATTTGAAGTGGGCAAAGTGTTCTTCTGCTCTTATCCTGACATTTCTTTTTGTTTTTGTCCATATTTTTCTTCGGACATATTTTATAATTTATACAATAATTTCTGATTTATCTTTAAAATTTTACTAAGATTATTCTCTGCTGATATTGCTACATTTAAATTTGCATATTTTCTTAGTGATTTTTTCACAATATTTGACATTGGAGGAGCAAATTCGGTTTTAACCCATCGTTGTCGAGGCATACTGTTCACAAGAGTACTTTTCGATTCCTTACTTTTCTTAATTTCACTTTCTTTATTATATTATCTATTATTTATTCTGGATAATCATTAAAAATTGTAACACCATAAATATATTGAAGTTCTTTTCGTAATATTCTTTAGACAGAGGTAAGTTTATTAACCGGTGAACCATAAATTGAAAGCTGGTCTTTTATGAGTGGATGAATGGTGTGAATCCTTAGTTATATATCTATATGTATGTGTAGGCTTTCTATAAACACTAAACGATAAACTATTACTTTTCTAAACACATTTACATCAAAAATGGAAGATTATATTATCTTTTTCAACTTCTGTCGCAAACTTTATAGTTAGGTAAAATCCATTGATAATGTCACAAAACTCTTCGTGATTTTCATTTTTATCAAACACTGCAAAAATGTCATCCACATACCTCACCCACACTCGTGGAAAATATTTTATAGAAATTTTAGCATTTATTTCAAACGAACTCATAAAAAATTAGCGATGATACTCTATAGGGGATTTCCCATAGCAGTACCTTCATTTTGAACGTAAAACTTGTCATTAAACTGGAAACTATTTTGACACATGCACAAATTTATTAGTAATAAGTATTCACTCACTTCAGTATCATTTAAATTGCTATTAGTTAACCACTATTTATCATATTTATATTTTCAACAATTTGATCACTTGGATAAAGAGACAAAACGAAACTAAGTATTCACTAGGGGTTATTCAATATTTTGCACCCCTATAGGCTATGTCTAAAAATTGTCTACCATCTATCTTTTCTTTCCACTGCAATTTGAAAATGGATAAATTGTAATACAGTAATATCTACAGTCAGACTCAAGATGGACTAAAAAAACCCATCTTGAGAATGTTTCGTGTTTGGTTGGTTTTTGTAAAACATATTAGGTTACTGTTATGTGGCTATATTTTGGTCAATACCTTCAAGCTTGTTTTTCATTTATTGGTCAAATAAAAAAAAAATTAGGCTCATCACCCCCATAAGACCAAAACACAAATTTTGAATTTCTCAAAATCAGTTTCAATCAAACTTGCCTAAAATGAAAAAGATTTATGAAATAAACCAAAGTTGTACAACTTATTGACAGAATTATAGTATTTAAATAATTTAGAAAACATGAAGTATAAAGTTAGAATTTTCTGTGATATATTGATGAGTAAGGTGAAATTGTTTGCTTTGGGTATACCCTATGTATGAAATGTTTATTCCCGTGTTCATTTTAAAATGTTAAATGGTTAGTTAACTTATTGGTAGGCTATACTATTTTATAACATTTGAGAATAGTTCTGTGAACATGATAGATTACAGTTTAATATTGTGTGATGGTAAGTTCATAATATTTGTACAGACTGTAATTGATTACCAACTTAATTGATCACTTCCTGTAAAATTAATTTGAGGCGAGAGTTTTACTCTCTCTCCATCAGTTGTTGCAATGAGAACCTATGTTGGTTAAAATAACATGTAGCTACAATCCTACTAATAACCCATTAGACCTATTTCAAGGCTGTGCATTTTACAATTCTACTAGTGTATAGCCCATTATTTCAAGGTTTCTTGGTAGTTAATTATATTATTTTTCATTTAATGGTTTAGAGAAGTACCCTGACACTTAATTACTAGCTTATTTTGTATTTTTGAAATATAGTTTTTGCAGCAATCATTAAAGATTGAAACCGTGAAATGTGCATTGATCATATATCCTAGAATATATTTTAAAAGGTAGTTTAAATTTATATAAATTAGATTTTCTTTTTCAAAATTTCAACAAATAAGCTTATTATTGTTTTGAAATGGTAAAAACAAGTTCATTAGAAAAATCTGTAAATTTTTAACTGATTTTTACAGATTTTCAAAGTATTTACACATTTTGTCCAATTTTTCTACAAAGTATAGTAACTTTTTTAAAAATGGATTGAGCAAGAATTGTTCCTATCTAATGTTTGAAAATTAAAAATTGTTTTTCTTTATATATATATTTCTCACTACCCTATAGCAGTTATATATTATTGTCTGATTTTCACAAAATTTGTAAAAATATTGTTAATTTAGCTCTTAAATTTTTATCAAATTACAAAATTGAAATTTAGTGTTTGCCGATTAATCCAATTAATTGTATGTATTTAAAAAGTGGTACAGAGAGGATACCCCTTTATACAGCTTTATAAACTTCTTAATTATTATTGAAATAATAGTAGAAAGTGTGGAGATTCAAGGAGTATACCATAGAAATGAGAACATATCACAATCAATGGCATGACTCCAAAAACTTTAATCATGAATTATTAAAAAAAAAAAAAAAAATAATAATAATAAATAAATAAATAGTAAAAGTATTCTTTTTTTAGTTGTTTCTCATATACAAAAAAAGTATAGAGAGAGTTTTGTAATTGGTAAAAAAAATCTATGTTGTTGAGTCTTAAAATGTGTGTTTTTAGAATGATGCCCATCTGTTATTTGTGCAGTGCGCTACAGGACGGATCTCTCCAAAAATGCTGCTTCGGGAGTATTAGAAAACACAAAAACAAAAGTTTCCCTAGAAATCTTATGAAAGACCTAGTAGCCTACTCTAAATTGGCTCTATCTATTTCTTTCATATTTTTGTGAAATGTGAAGGTTAATAACACAAACCATTGTACAAAATTGCAAGTAAAAGAATATTACGGTTCAGGAATAATTGACAAAGATCAACAATTGACCTTATCATTGTCACTAAATTTTCAATTTCAATCAAATACCATTTACGCTTGGAATGAGTTTATGGCACAAGAGAAGCAAGTGTAACCCCTATTCCAATAAATTTCTAACTATTTTTTTTAAAACCTCTGTCATAATCACCTTAAAAAAGATAAGAAGAAAAAAAGATAGGACTGTAAAATAAAAACCCCTAGCTCATGAATACTCTAATAGCATCAAGGTCAGAAAATAACAAGAGTTGGTAAAGATAGACTTGATGAGAAAGATGAAAGAGAGGGATTTAACTAACTCAAGACTACATAAAGAATGATGTTAGCTCCATGTAGGGCATCTCTGCATTATCACACCCCTACACACTACAAGTGAACTCCTTAGTTGGACCAACTTAACCTCCCATAAGAAGTGTGTAGGGAAAAATTCAGTAGTAAAGAAACCTATAATTATGTAGTCACCTAAAGTAGTTTAAAGACATTTTTGGAGAGCTTTTTATTCTTGGTTTTGTAGCTGGGTGTTGTGACAAAGTGCATTTCTTTTACATAGTTTATTGTGAGTATTGTAGCAGACTGACTACAAATATAATTTAGGCACAAACATAATTAATTGTTATCTACTTGTCTATTAAAATTGCAATACATAATAATTCTTACTTATGTTATTATTTTAATATTTTACTACGACTGTGGTTGGACAGATTAACTTACTTCTTGCATAGGCACAAACCATTGCATGTGAATGTTTTCATGTTTCATATTACAGTACTTGCAACATTTATATTTCCTTTCTTGTTAGGCTTACATTAAAATGTTTTATTTACATTGAATTAGCGTACACATGATAAGAATAATATTTATTAATGTATTTAACTGTTATGAAAGTACATTAAAGAAATTGCACAATTTACTACACATTATACAAAACTAGCAAATCATTTACTCTTAGGCTACTAATTAAAAGCATAGGGTGATGAAGCTGACTCAGAAATTTATGTTCAGATTTAATGTGATGACTCACACATTTTTAATTAAGTAGTTGAATTAACATTTTTAACAACGTATTTTAACTGCAACAATTTCTCTTTTGCAATTGATGTTTTGTGTGTGTACAAAATTCTATATTTTAAAATTCTATATTATTAAATTATCAGGTGAATTGTAAATAGTGGAATCTCTTTATTTATGTATTTGTAATATATCCTGGTTTCCACAATTTAAACTTACTATAAATTATTTAATCTACATTTTATAAGAAGAATGAAATGTAAACAATTGTAAAATTTTTTCGTTAAGTTAAAAATATGTATAAATAAATATTGAGCTTGACTTGTGAGATAATATTAGATAGAA
Source organism: Aphrophora alni (assembly GCA_963513935.1). Lineage (NCBI taxonomy): Eukaryota > Metazoa > Arthropoda > Insecta > Hemiptera > Aphrophoridae > Aphrophora > Aphrophora alni. The sequence goes on from OY740770.1 coordinate 92,804,618, forward strand.
CAAAAACTCGAACACAAGATCTCACAAAAATTATGTTTACTTAAACAAATGCGTTTCAACGACAAAGTCGCCATCCTCAGTGATACATGAGCTACAATAACTAAACTATAACTGTTTTATAACTGAGTTATAGTTTAGTTATTGTAGCTCATGTATCACTGAGGATGGCGACTTAGTCGATGAAATGCGCTTGATTAAGTAACTTGTGTTCAAGTTTTTGTTCTATTTAAAATATGTATTTGATACGGAGAACAGAATTTTAATTTGATTTTAATTTTGAAACATCTACTTTTAAAAATAAACCAAAACCTTTTAATTTGTTTAATAATTACACATTTTGATGAAACTTATGTTATAATGTTTAGTTCTTTTAAGTCACTAAGTATGAAATTTTCATTACTTTTTGAGCCTTTATGTGGTTCTAAAGTTGTGTGTTAACTACATTAAACTATTTTGAATTTGACCATAAAATACTACATAATCGATTTTCCACATATTATTTCTCTCCAGCACATTTACATATAAACATAAACCATTGTTGCAAATGAAGCCTTCCAAATTTTAATATTTGGAAATGGAATGGGAGTTTCAAAATGACAAAAGTCGGGGATATTTTCATATTTTAACCATTATTTTCAAACTGCAATTTTTCTTGTCAAGTGGTTTGGTGACTTTATCAGTTTGACTAATTTTTTGATGGTTTGAGTTTTATGTAAAGTATTGTCACATATTCTTACCAATTTAAATAGAATAATTTCATCATGATTTTTGGACACTGAACATATGTTTCTCACTAGTTTTTTTTTCTAACTTCAGCCAGAAATAAAATTTTAAAATTATAACTATAAGTTTACATTGTTTAAGTTAAATTTTAATGAAATACAGATACCCCATGTATTTGCAGTTGCCGAATATGAATTGGCAAGACAAACAAAATTTAGTCTCCGAGATTCTAAAAATATATCTTTTAATAATTATGAAACAAGGATTCTAGACATAGAACTAAATCAATATCAAACCAAATTGTTTGGCTTTGTTCCAAATATCACTTTCATTATAGATAAAGGTCTGGCTCTAAATCATTCCTCAGAGTAATTTGGATATTGTGCAGTTGACAAATCAGAATCACGGTGAAAATAATTTTACACAGTGTACTTATTGAAATTTATAATTAGCATTCTATCTTGGCTTCCATACAAGCACTTTAATTTGTTTTAATTTTGACTATGCTTTTAATAAATTAGTTCATGAATGAAGCTTTTGATATTTGTTAAAAGGGTGGCCTAATTATATACCACCTACTTGGATTTTAAAATTTTTTATTCCAAGTTTATTATAAAAGTTATTTAAATTATCTAGCCAAATAATATTTACCTGATCTCATGTGATTACGATGAAATTTGTATTGCACAGAGACATGTTTCATATTATTAGCCACCGTAAAAATGGAGATAACTTTGTGTTTTAATTAAAAGTACAGTTAAAAACAAACATTTTTGTTCAAATAAAAAAATTGGGCATTATAATGGATCACACTATACAACTGAAGGAAGAGATTAGTAAACATTCAATGCTAATATCACACCTAAAAATGAGTAATGTTTTCTAGCATTGGAGGTATAGTTTTCAATAATTTATAATAAACCATTTAAGTCAAATTTTGATTAAATTTAATTGTGAAGTTAATAATTGAAACCAATGTTTTAAACCATGTGTCCGAGAAAATTACAACTCTGGAATTATAAATGAAAAACAAATTCCAAATGTTGCATCTCTAAGTTTTTAAGAGACACACTATTTAAAAATCAAGTTTGCTGGCTTTGAAATGGATATAAATACATAAAGTATTTGTTTTTTTACTTCATGCATTACTGTTTGTACTTACGCATTTATGTATGTATGAGAAGTTTGTTTACTGACTTTTAAATGATAATATATACAGTGTTCATAAATTATTATTCTGATTATGAATAACTAGGCTACTCATTTATGAAAACATTGTCCTTAGTAAAAAATTTTATCTAATCATACAGTAAAAAAAACTACACATTGATTTTCAACTTTTTACAATGTGTTTTATAACATATAATTACTGATTTGTTTCTATTCTACTATATGTATATATTGTTGTCTTAACCAAGCTATAATATGAATAATTATAGTCTAGTCTCGTAATTAAACAAAGGAATGAATATTTACAATGTTTAAAATTGATCACTGTGGATAACTATTAGGTATCTAAATTAAATTAATTTTATATCATATGGACCATTTCTATATTTTGTTCTAAAAACATCCACCCTTCGTTTTCGGAAGTCACACAAATATTGTATTTTTCCCATCTCTGACTCTTATGCACCTTCAGTATTTCTAATGGGAAACTTAATTGGTACCATAACAATTTATTTCAGTATTCTAATAATGTTCTTAATTAAGCATAATGTTAATTATTATTATTATTTTTTTTTTTTCAGAACCACCAGTTAGTCGCTTTAGCGTGAGAAGGAAATCTGTATTTGCTGAAGCTTATGATCCTGAGGATGACGATGATGATGGCCAGAGGGTAAATCAATTATATATATATATATATATATATATATATATATATATATATAATAGTAGGTTTATACCTTGATTAGAATTCTGGTTTCCTGTAGAGTTTGATTCTTATGTATGAACAAAAATAACTTTGTGCTTTCTTAGTTTGTCATACTGAAGCTTTTTAATTGAAAATTTCTGATAATATAACCGTATCTCAACTTTATAATACATATTTAATGTAACAGCAGAAACCATCAGATGGAACTCTGTGGGCTTGGTTGCTTTCACATTACTCCTGTGTGGGTAGCTTTATATTCCTTTATATCTGAGGAGGCCACACAGCTCACATTGTATGTTAGAAGGCCCTTTAGTAAAAAATATGTTGTTTTTTTCCAGTCCCAGTAACATTTTATTTATATACCAGGTGTCAAAAAGTCTTGGGAACGGTTAAATAACCTTAAACTGGAAAAGATAGAAAGTTGAAGGTCTAGATATATTTTGTTCTGTAAAACAACTATTTTGTGGTATTATAAGATAAACTCACTACCACCCCAAAATGGGGTTTTTGGAGGAGCAACTCAAAGTTTTTAACTGCGAAGCCCCATCGAGTGATACTTTACTTTAATGGTATTGTTTAATAGAAAATAACAATTCTGAAATTCCGGCTATTCAAATATTAAAAATACAAATTTACCTCAAAATCAACTCTAAAAATAATAATAATAATAATAAGTAAACAAAATCATTACAGCAAAAACTTAATATAACCTCCACCCCCACAGTATTCTTATATAAAACAGTTGGAATTTTCTGTTTATAGAGAGGAAAAAATCTGCACAACTGCTAGTGGATTGATTGTTAAAATTCATTTTACCATTTAATTAAATTATACTTGTTTTACTTATGTATAATATGTATGTACTGTGCTACTTCCTATGTTCACCATTACGACTAGTGTATGAAGTTCACACTCACAATCTTACTTAAATGTGTCTTAATTCTTGTCAATGGGTAGATTTTAAATTAAATGTTACAGTTATAACATTTTATGGACTTTATTTTTGTCAAGGATAATTCTTCCAGAATTTAAGATATAAAAAACTACAATAAGTGGCACATAACATTATTTGCTATGTAATATTTGACTATGTTTTACATGCATTCTAAACAATGAAGCAACTACACCTTTGTTTCCATTGTTCTATAATAAATCTACTTTATCAGTTTCATTCACAAATGAGTATACTATTATTCAGAAACAATACTAGATTTGGTTAACAATCCAAATATAAGACCATTATTTACTCATTTGTAGAAAATTAAACAAACATGTCAAAGGCATTATTTGTGCAAGGAAAATGAGTGATTGTTTCCAGACATTTACACAAAAGTGTATTGATAAATTATTATGTAGGTCTGGCTGGTAATTAATATAATTTGTCTACATTTAATTTTATTTGATTTATATAAAAAAATTGTGGTATTATAAGGTAAACTCTCTACCACCTTTGTTTATATTTTTACAAACTTAAGTAAAGGTAAATAAAATAGTTCCTACAGTTGGTACACAAATGAAATGCTAAATGTTTATTTTGTTACTAGTTTATATTTCTTTATCTATTTTGCCTTAATATAAACATATGTGTAGATCTGCTAGTTGCATGAACTGAGGTATTATACATTGTTATTGTTAAAAAGGTAAACAAAGTTGTTTATAAAATTTGTTTCAAATAGTTTTTTTTTTAATGTGTTGGTCTTTATTTAGAGTACTGCTTTGCGAAGTCTTGTTGTAGGGTTGTGAAAGTCTTCTGGCCTCGTGCCACCTGCCATGAGGGCAACTTTTAAGAACTTTCAGTGGCCATTGTACTTAGCACTTTAAATCTTTGAAACCACAGAGTTTAAGGAAAGTTTTTTTCCTTCTCTTTGTTGCTATGGTGATTTAAAATTCATCACCTGATATTTCTGCTAGGAAAACTTAGGTTAACGGAAAGACCTGTTTTTGGGCAGAGGTAATTTGTATGTATTGAGAGCCTGTCGTTTACAGAGTGCGCTTCACAGTATGCTGAGAGAAACAGGCCAGACCAGTTGTGTTTTCAATTTTTGTGTTGTTTTCTTGGTGTCCTTGTTTCTCCCCAATGCGGTGGGCTAACATAGATTTAGAATAGTTTAGTGACTCTGTATAATAGCTTCTTTAAAAATATCAAACACGGATTTACCGAAAAATAAATTGGTTACGTAATTAGGCTAAAGCATGGTTTCCTTCCACATAACGTGTTCACCATGTGTTGATAATGTGTTGGTCGTAAAATGTGCAACGTTGGTTTTGGTTCTTTTGATATGGAATTTATGAAGTCTCAGATTAAATAATTCTCCCTTACAGTAAAAGTTCCGCCTAATTAACATATTCCTTCAAATAAGGGGTATATTTGACACAGCTAATCATATCTACTAATAATAAAACCTAAATTTGACACAAATCCATCTAAAGTTATAACTAGTACAGTAATTAGCCAAGATTTTTTTCTAATTTTAAGATTATGTAGTTTTAATTAGTACTTTTCATATCAAAATGTTTCGAGTTCAATGGTATTTTAGACAGAAGTGATAATATAATAAATAAGAAAAGTAAGGAACGGTTTGAAATATCTAAAAACACTTTTAGACCATGGTGAAAATGAGGAAATATGTGGTTTGTTCTAAATGTATCTCACCTGAATTTTCCCTCTGAAACAAATCAGTGTTCTTTTAAGATATTTTGAGTGTAAATGTCAATGAGTTTATATTGAAATCATTATAACCAAACCAAAAATATGTGTTATATAGGCTGTGTATGAAACATTTGGATTTAAATCTGTAGTGGGTGTTTCAAAAAACCAATCTATCCAATTACTAGACAATATTTATATTTTCTTTCAAAAAGTTATAAGGTAGAGCACATGAAATAGTAATTAAGTTTAATCACTAATAAAATTTGTTTCCTCTAAAAATATAGTATAGGATACTGTAAGCACTAAACTATGAAGACAGTATGATATTTATTACTTTAAATAAAATTTCTAATGAAAAATACAATGCCAAAAATAATTAGAAAATATTGATGTAATTCAAACTAACAGTGTAACTTATTTTTTATTAAAATAGATGAAGTATGAATGACATTAAATTTATAATATTAACCAGATTTTATGTTAGGCAAAAACTTTGATTTTTAATTAGGAGGGTGAATTAATAAAAAATAATTGAGAACTAAAAATAAGGTCAACAATTTAACACATCGAGAATATGGACTTATGAGATACGGCCGCCACGTTTGAGTAAATTAATTGAGTTTGTTGTGAATGAGAATAAAATTAAAATACATAAAAACATCTTAAATTGAATATATATATATATATATATATATATATATATATATATATATATATATAGTCCATTTCAACCTACAATAAAAATGAAGATATTGTTATGTTTTTTGTTAAAATAGCAAAATATTTTGTGTTTGTACATTTTTTATTAGGTTAACTGTTTTCGGGAAATTAGTGATCAGTTATTTCAAATGAGAACCATTTTGAAATGTTTTCATATAAAATTAGAATATTATTTAGTTACTTTCAAAAATATTATCCAAACATGTTTACACAATTTATACTTACATAAGTTCATTTCATAGCTTCAGACTATTTGTGTTGTTAGACAAAAAGAAACTGCTGTTTAGACAAAAACAAACACCAAATGAAGCATTTTCCAGACATATGTTCTTTAGAATATTTTGTTTATTTGTACTACTTATATTGATTTGTATTATCAGATATATTGATACATATTAAAAAAAAAATTGATCAGTCATTTTGAAGTAAAACTTGTACCAGAAGTGTATTTCTAACACAAAAGTAAAGGAGGTTTCCCATTTTAAAGCATTTTATATCTATAACAGTTTCAGAGAGACCTGTTTTAACATTTTAGGTAACTCACCCATTATATATAAATAAATTATTGTTATTCTATTTTAGCAGATATGTTTAACTAATAAATTGAATTGAATTTAATTGAAAAATAGTCAATGCCATGGTGAGATCTAGACCCAAGACAATAAATATAGTGTGTACAATCATGGTTACTAGAATATATTTTCATGGCTTGTTACAGTGTACAGCATATGTCACATGACACTGGCAGTTATTCATCTCTTTCTTGGCTTTCATAATAGATGTGATCTGAGTCAAGTTTTATTTTAGCTAAAGATTATTTATGCCTTTAGTTAGTTTACTATGTCTTATGTACAAGTTCCTGATGAATGTTGAATTTAAATAATGATACAAATTAAATAGCTGAACTTAATAATGCATTGCCTAGATTGTCAATTATTTATTTATTTTGTTTATGTAATATTTCAGGTCGTATTTCCCAAATCAGATGAACAGCGGCAAAGGTTAGCTGATAGTGTGAAAAACATTCTACTTTTTAGGTCATTAGACAAGGTAAGGTTATATCAAATTTATTTATAATCTAATCTCTGTAATTTGTATATATTTGCTAAAAAAAAAAGTTCTAAAATTATTAGCTTCCCAAGTATTTGGGGAAAAGAAATAGAGGTTTCAAAAGGCAGTTAATTTTAGATTTTTTTTTTTTTGGCTAGCCTTTTTGTTGAGTACACTTTTATGTATTTTAAAGTGTTTGGTGTAGATGTTTCATTTATGAGTCTCGTGCTCTTGAGAAAAATTTCAAGGCTTACTGAAACAAACTGACTTGTAAGTCCTGATGATAATTAGTAGTTTTATATTGTTAAGATTCCACTGGAGAAGACAGGGGAGGAGTGATATCTTTTGGACCGTGAGGCAAAATAAATACTCAATTTTTGTCTATATTGTAGCTACTTATTTGTTGGAATATTATAGACTAATATTTTGAAATATCAATTGTACAATAAGTTTTGATATGGTATTCACTTCATTTTACCTGCTATTGCAGTTCTCTGTATCATTCTCTAAAATATGTAAAAGTAGCAGCTGTATAGAGAAATAAAATAATGGACTTAATAATATATTTAAGGAATGATGGATGTGGTCTCCTTTTAAGTTTGAGTTAATGGCTCAGCAAGTCCATTGTGGGAACAGGGTATATCTCTTACAAAGATCAGTTATAAGACTATATGGCATTAATGTGATCTCTGGTATCAATCCAATAATTTGACTGAACTAAGAAAGTCTCATCTTGAAATCTAGTTTTCGTATAATACAAAAACTATAAAATTTTGAATTATGAAACATAAGATCAGCGTAGTAGCAAAATAATAAAAGACAACAAATAGGAAAGTTAATAGTTATTTAAGTAACAGCTAGAGTAGTACAGCTAGAGTAGTATGAGCATCATTATAGCTTGAGTATTGAAGCTATAATGAACTAATATTGCTCCAGGAGTATACTCTATTTCATTTACCCCCACCAATATATAAATAAAAATTGTTTTTACCGAGGTCTCATATATTTCTTCATATTATTTTTTTAGACTTTTTGGGCAAACTCTTAACAGCTTTAGTAGCTAATTCTTCAATATCTTATGGTAATGTTTCATCGGTATCCCTTACTTTTTAACTTATTGATCCTAGAAGTGTTATGGTAATTTCCCTAAGTACTACACAATTTTAGTGCATATTACAAACGTTTTCAAAAAAATAGTCTAATTTTACTATACACAGTAAACATAAAGTGTTATGTATCATTTTATTCAGAATATTCAAAAGTGTATTTTCATACAATTAGTGATTTAATCACTTAATTTTATTTACTAATTGATCCTGCTTTACTATGAAGAAATTTATTTTGAAAAAAAAAATTAGTTTTTTTTCACAGTCCAACATGTACATAAAAATTACAAAATTGAAAAACTGAAATACAGTAAAAACTCTCTAATCCGGATTAATGTGGCGCCAGCCGATCCGGATATCGAAAAATCCGGATCTCGGGGTGGCTATTTTTATATAGTTAAAGTGGTTTTAAACGCGAACAAAACGTAGCAAATTTATGTTTTTAACGCTAAAACGTGTTGCGCTTATTATAAATTGTAGCTTTACCACAGTATTCTAAAAATTAACTATGGTTTTTCAAATTACTGTAATATATAGATGTTATGTTTTAACTGTACTATTATGTAATTTGCCGTAGTTTGCCGGTACGGTAACCAGTAACAAAAGTACAGCATAAAGTACACAAACAACAAATAATTAGGTCTACAGTGTTAACTAAAAATATCAAACGAAAAATGAAGATTAGAAAATAAAACAGTACAATAAATACGTACAGGATTGTACACGTTAAATTTTGATGAACTTACGATAAATGTTAGTTTTCATTACAGTAAAGTAATTTGTACTCACGTCAGTTTTTATTAAAAAAAGATGTAATGGTAGCTAGCTTGGCTCGTTGAACACGCTTCTTAGATGTAATATCTCTCCATCTACGAAAAAGAAGGAGATCGGCCGGTGAGGATTCTTCTTGTTCTTCCACGTAGTCTATCAGCTGTTCAAGTGCTTGAAAAGCTTCGCAATGAGTCATGATTTGTTGTTGTTTTCTTCTTCGACAGGTGCTGGCTCTGTTTTAACCAAGTCAATGATGTCACTGTCAGTAAACTCACGGTCTTCATCTTCCTTCATCCACTCATTCACACTATCACTGTTTATTTTGTCACAACCGGGAACGTTTCTTAGAAGTTCAACGATCTCTTCATTTGTGTCCATTTCATGGTTTTCAGTTTCCGGCACTACTTCATTCCATTCATCGCTTGCTTTATGGTCCAACAGTTTTTTCCAAGATTTTACAAGTGTTGTTGTCTTGATCTCGTCCCAAGCACTAGAAATCCATAAGGCAACATCTAAAATGTCTACGTCTTTAAGGCACTGTGAAACCCTTTTTTCCATGTCCATACCAGCAATTATGATTGTGAGTAACTTACGGCGGTATAACCGTTTTAGTGTTTGGAGGACACCTTGATCCATGGGTTGACAAAGAGATGTTACGTTCAGTGGCAAGAAGATACACTTTATTTCCCCACTTCTTAGTTCATCCGCAGATGGGTGTGAAGGAGCGTTGTCCAGCAATAAAATAGCTTTTTTAGGCAAGTTGTTTTCTTCTGAATATTTTTCTACAGCTGGAACGAACTGGTTTTTAAACCAGTCCTTAAAAATAGCAGAGTTCATCCATGCACTTTTTTGTCCTCTGTACCATACTGGCAAAGCAGAATAATCTTTGAAATTTTTGAACCCCCTCGGTTTTTTTGATTTGCCGATCATACAAAGTTTTAATTTATTATTTCCTGTCACGTTACTGCAGGCCAAAATTGTGAATTTCCTTTTTCTTTTTATAACCTGGAGCACTGTCTTCTTCTTTGGAGGCTAATGTACAGCTTGGCAACATTTTAAAGTTTAAGCCACTTTCATCGCAATTGTACAGTTGATCTCCACTAATTCCTTCTTCGTCAAGCAGCTTATGTAAAAAAAGTTTAAATTCTTCCACACTTCCTTCATTTGCTGAAAGCTTCTCTCCACTTATTTGAAGTTTTCTAATCCCGTATCTATTTTTCCACTTTCCCAACCACCCCCCTTTAAAGTCGGACTCGTTTCCCATATCCTTATTAAACTGACCTTTTTGTTGTAAAATAGGTCCTGATACGGGCAATCCTTTAGACCTACACTGTGTAAACCACAAAAATAGAACTTCGTTGACTTTGTCGTGTCTTCATCATTTTGCACTTTTTGATGCCTGAACTTGAAGCCTGGTTAGAGCACCATTTTTCCAATTTTTCACGGGATTTCTTCCAGTCACTCACCGTACTAGTTCCTACACCCATCTCATTAGCTATCTTTTTAGCAGTCTCTCCCGCATCTAAGCGCCTAATTGCACTGAGTTTTTCCTCAACGGAAAACATAGTTTTCTTCCGTTTCTCGGACATTTTATAAACAAATATTTACAGCAAATACAAATCTTTAAATCTAATTACAACGCACTATTAAAGACAACTAAAAGGAATTACAGCAAATACAAATCTTAAAATCTAATTACAACGCACTACGTATGTAAACTATTAAAGACGACTAAAAGGAATTACAGTACAGTAATAAAATATACACTTAATCACACACTGAAAACAAGTCTTAAGACAAAGTGAAAGGACGGCCGAAGTTACGCTACACGCAAACACAACGGAACTGACTACACGACAGACAATGCACCTGTTTGTTTGACAGATGTCTGACCTTGATTACACACACCCCTAACGCTTTCTTCAACATTCTTGGAATCAGAACCGCACTAACTACTGCCTAGTGCCCAGCTCAAAAACATCGTTTACTACTATTCGGCCCAAAAATATTATTTTTGTATCGGAGTTTTTGGATATCAGAGATACGGATCAGAGAGTGTTTATTGTATACAAAATGTGCATTTTTTCTTTGTGAACACAAAAACATCAATATATAACAACTTACTTACAAAACAAAATAGTATAACGCAAATAAGTTGCTAGGTACACGCCTAAAAAAAAGGTAAATTCTCAATGTGAATCACTTTGAGTTAGTTTCCTCTTCCTACCTAAATTTGTGGGTCTCCAAAAATGTTATAATTTGTGAAAACACGTTGGGTGAGTCCTACAGTTACATCCTGGACACCAGTAGTAACTTCATTTCCTTTTTATTGTGGAATCAGATGGACAAACTTCATACAAGCGTTCCTTTCATCCAGCTAGATATACCAATGCATGCTGTCCATCATCAGCTGAGGGTTACTACATCCAAGGATATAGGGACGATGTGGTGATGCTTATGCAAAAAGCTCTGTCACTAGTAGAGGGATGGTGTCACAAGGAAAACCTCAGGGTCAACCCTAATAAGTCGACATTGATCTCATTTACGAGGAAGAATATCACTTGATTTGAGTGATATTAAACTTTCTGGGACTATAATTTCAAGCATGGACGAGGTCAAATACCTAGGGCTGGTATTAGACACAAAACTAACCTGAAATTCGTACTTAAGGCACACTATGATACAATCCAACAAATCTTTAATGGCAGCAAGAAGGGCAGAACCTGGAGATTAAGACCAACAATGATGAGATACTTCTATACTGGTTATACAACCTATGATTTTCTATGGGGCGGTAGTGTGGTGGGTTGGGACCAAGTGGAGATGGACAAAAATCACTCTGACTAGGGTTCTGGCGATGCCATTTCTATGCACTTCTGGAGCCCTGGTATTCCTATACACCAATCGCTACAATGGAAATATTGCTTGGGCTTCCACCCATTGACCTGTTTATAATGGTGGAAGCAAGAAAAGCAGCCTACAGGTTGAGGTGCAGTGGCGTCTGGATAAACTCACATATAGTGCATGCTAGAATTATGGAAAAAATTTGCCACCGGATTCTCAGTATGGGTACATTGATAACATAGACACCAGATACTCGTTTTCACTTCCTTTTAAAGTTAAAATGACCCATAGGGACGAAAATCGAGTTCTAGGATATACAGGAAAGCTAGTGTGGTACACGATTGGTTTATAAACTACATCAGGTACTGGTGCCGGGATATATGGGCTGAGACCAGGAATGAAACATTCATTTCCTTTAGGATAATATGCCAAATTTTTTCAATGCGAGATATTGGTCATAAATGACTGAATACAGGAGAATTTGAGGTGAAACTAGTTAACCTGTATTCACATATATACAGATAATCAGGCTGCAATTAATGCACTTGTAAGCACTACAATAAAATCTAGATATTGGAATCAATTAGTATGGGGATGCCGAGATAACCTCTATTTTTTATCCCAGGAAAACCGGGTAACGTTGCATGGGATCCGGGGCCTAAGGGAGTTGAGGTTAAAAGAAAGCAGAAATCTAGCTAAACGGGGCTATGCATCATAGTTTGTAGGACCTGAGCCAGGTGTAGGAATATCCTTGTTTCTGGCCAAGATGGCCTTAAAAAGATGTGTTCATACAATATACCAGCAAAGATAGGGAAGCCTTATGGGGCACTCCCATAGTAAATCATTACTTAAGGACATCCCTTCAGATAGTCTTGAAAGGACAATAAATGACATGAGATAGGAGACATCTCAGACAAATAACAGCACACTGTGAGAGTGCACTTGCAAAGGATAGGAGCTTATCATGGCTAAATTGTGTGTAGACTGTGTGGGAATGGTGAGAAAACCGCAAACCACATACATTTCAATTGTGAGGGCCTGACCAATAAGAAGTGAAATATTTTTGGATTCCAAATTCCTGGGGAACTATCATTCGACATAATAGTTAGTGGATTACTCAAACTCGTAAGGGGAACAAATCTGCTAAGCTAGAATGAGAAGGCTTTAGTTGCACAATAGGCTTTAGTTTCAGTGCCAGGGCTGATTAAAAAAAGGCCCTTTAAACTCCAAATTAAATCAATCAATCAGCTGGGCCAGGTATAGCTTGAATTTCAGGGTCTGTCAAACTTTCTACAATGTTCTCCATAAAAACAGATCTTGGCAAAATTTTATCTGTGTTTTTACAATACAACATATAGGCAACTAGAAGTAGAACGTCAAGCAAGTTAAAAAATATATTTTTTCATTATCTAATGGATACTTCTGCTAGGAATAATGATAGACAGACTTGTCACTATTGTGTACCCCATCCATATTTAGGTTGTACTTATGGATTAAATTTGGTTTGACTGCCTATAGACTACTCCTGCTCCTTATTAGTTTATCTTCACCATGGTAACCAGTTTTAAGCAGTACACAGGACAACGATTTTTCTTTTGTTTGTAACCAACTAAAAGTATATTTTTCTCCCTACGGTAAATGCTTTTTTTTCAAACGAAGTTTTTCATTTAACATATTTTTTGAAAGATCCTTTGAATTTCTGTTCACAATTCCTGTGAGAAAGGTTTTTCTTTTATATAGTTCACGGGCAAGTGGAAACTTGGTATAAATGTTATTAGTAAAAACATGATACCCTTTATCCAATAACCTTCAATTGCTCATTTGATCCACATTAACTTTTTGGGTTAAAGAATCATCTCCATCCTGTAGAAAATACTCACCACTGTATAAGGAAATATTAAAAATATTATAATGGTACAAATTATTACCAGTATAGTAGTCTAAAGATAAGTCATATGAGTAACTAAGAGTTTAAGACTCACTTTAAATTATAAATAGTAAGCTACTACTATATTTATTATTCCAATATTTACAATGTACTAGATATAATTAATTAGGAATATTTAGAAGTAAATAGTATTGAGCCTAAGTTAGGTTATGACAAATGTAAACACAAAGAAATTTTAGGCTATCACAAACAACAAATTAACTGTAAGGTAATCATTAGAATAAAATCATTTTAGAAGAAAAATATTTATAAAATAGAATTAATTTGTTAAAAGAACAGCAAAATATCACTAACACTTAACGTAGGAATAATATAGGTTAGATTCGGATAGTAATGTAACCATGTTTATTTTAAAAACTTAACAGCTGATAGAAATAATATAATCCTCAACCCATACAAGCCAAGATAGGTGATACGACCAATCTATTTAGTATAAAATATTATTAAAGTCATATAAAGAAATTAAATTATTCAAAATTCAATCATTTAATTTCAAAATAAATTTTAAAAGTCAAATATGTGTTAAATCAAATAAAATATATGGTGAAGCGGTAAAGTACGCTAGAAAAAGATGATATGCTTGGACCAATGAGAACACAGATTGCTGGAGTGACACAGAAAGGAGTAGTCTCCTCTTTGAATGGAAAGAAGCCAGGGAGAACGTGAGGGCCACGACTTTTTTTTTTGGAGTGACGCTAAGAGAGGCAAACAGGCAAGATGTGTTAAAAATTTGTGCACATCCTATTTTAAAAGTTAAATATAAAATATTTATTGTTGAGAGCTGTGCGACGATAAAAACTGGTAAAAGAACTCCAATATAAATATTTATGAACTTATATTGAAGATAGAACTGCTTATAAATAACTAAATTGAAATGTAACTTTGCATTAGAAATTTCAGAATCTAATTTGAACATTTAATAAACTACTCTTACAAGTTTAGCAAACCTCATTTTTTTTTTTTTTAATACAATGAACTTTAAAATTTTGTATAACTGATTGAGCCTAGGCGAGGCAAAGTGAATTTAAAAATTTTGTGTATAATTTGTAAATTGAACTAATAGGAACTCTTTTTTTCAATGATCTATATTTTAAATTTAATGATATTCCAACTATAATTTTTTAAATTAAAATCAATGTTGTTATTAAAGTGCTGTCCAGTGTTTCAGTTAGTGGAGTAATTTAATTTTTATATATTTAAATTTCTCTAAATTTATTAAGATAAAATATATTATTAATTTTTATAACATAATACTTTTTATGTCGTAAAGAACAAATTTTTTTATTCCAGATCTCGCATGTTTCTTTTTTGGCATTTACTGTATAAAAATTCATCTATTTTTTATACCAATGAGACTTTTGTCTATTGATAAGTTCTGAGAAGGAACAAAATGCTTTTAGAAACCATTGTTCAAATAATCTTTTTAAAAATCTGACTTTATTCCAGAGGTCATAACCTGGCTGCCCCTTTGTGATTGATTGTACAGAGCTGATGTGAAACATTGAACTGATTGCCTGAAATTGATGTAATGTAATGACATGGTTGATGGAAAAAATGAAGTTTGTGCTGGTTTGATAGTTTTCCAAAAATCTTTTTTACTTTGTTTTTGAATTTTGTTTCAGAAATGAAAAAAATCATTACTGATTTTGACATTAATAATTAATAATTAATGATTGATGACAATAGTAATTGAAATTTTTCATTTCTGAAACTAAACAATCACCCCAATTTTGAAATCTGGAATATGTTTGGAATTGTTTGGAATTTATTTGTAAAGGAAACAAATAACTATGCAGTTATTTGTTTCCTTTACAAATTAAATTCCAAATAATAGTGGTAAAAAACCAATAAAGATATTCTATAGCCCTATCTATAGCTTCTGGATGGTCGGTCTCTTATTCCAGGGAATTTTCACCTCAAACTTCTCACAAATATCTAACTCATATGTGTGGTGTATATTCTCTAATCCATTTCGGTCGGACACACTCATTATTTTCAGTTTCAGATTGACTATCACTTCCAGAATTCAGTTCTTCATCATTAGGAACATAATCATTGTTGCTTCCAGAAGAAAAATCGTCAAATGAAACATTAGCATGTTAGTCTACCCCCGAAATATCACTTTTACAATCAAAAATGTCTTCTTGTAAAATTGCAAGAATTGATCTTGATTTATAAAGATCACACATAAATTCTTTTTAAGTTATTTCAAAACACAGAACTAAAAATAAACTTTATTACGCTTGTCCACAGTTTCAACAACAAGAATGGAGTGTCAGCTGAGAGACAGCTGTTTAGATTTTGGGTTACAAAATTTTCAGCCAGTATATATTTTCTAAAAATAAATCTATGAGCATTGAGTTTACAATTAAAATGAATTGTGAAATCTCTACTATCGATTAGAACCAGTTTCGGAATATATGAAACAAGTAATAGTAAAGATATTTAATATGCACTGGAGGACTGTAAATGAGTTGCATGTTACGACTCTACCAATTTACAGAATGGGAAATAATCGCATATTACGACTCATAACACTTCTAAGGTTAAAGATGAATCTACACTGTAGAAAAACAAAATTTCTAAGATTAGGTTATAAGCTAGAGCAACAAACAAAATAACATACAACAGCTGATTTAATAAAAACATTGTAATTGTCTTAAAGAACCAATAGACAACTGTTGCTAAATATTCAAGAGGCACATAATGGTATAACACGTTTGTTCTTATATAACTCGTTAGGTAGGGAAGTTTAATATATGGGGGTAGATAAAATCATATATTAAGAAAATTTGTTCTCTTGCTATATTATTGTTCAGTTTTGGTATTGCAATTGATTTATTTTGGACTTAGTGATTTAATATGGTATAATTTGTTGGAATTGAGCTTATTTTCAAAGCAGAATTAGTTTTAATAATTCAAAATAATATTGTTTCTTTTATATTATGAAAGCGAAGGACAGATTCTTCATTTTAGCTGAGATAAATATACTTCTGCTTAGACATTTATTTTGAAGGGGCTAAGAATAATTTGTGTGGATAGTGCCATAACCAAGAGAATATATGTACATAATATATAAGATAAGTTAGAGCTGAAGTTTCAATACCTAAGCCATACCCAAAAGAATGAATGAAGCATACCTGAGATCATTTGGTTATTTTACACCCGGATTGGTTACTTACTTGAAAGAACTAATACTGAAACTTTTTTAATGTTTCATCTCTAAAATTTAGAATATAGGTTTATGTTTTAAATATCCTTTTTAAATTGTGTACACTGATGACCGACGGTACTTGATAGAATTCCATTTTAACAAATAAAACACAATTTTTCTTTTGTAAAATTCTATAATTTATTTGGTCTAGCCTATATATTTTATATAGTCTAGCCTAGTCTATATTATTAGGCTAGACCAAATAAATTATAGAATTTTACAAAAGAAAAATTGTGTTTTATTTATCCTTTTTAAAGTTATATGTTTCAAAGGCTCATAGTGTGTAAATGTATAACTCAAGTTTGAAAGTGTAATTCCATTGGTGTGACCAATGTTACTATGTAGGACTGTTACTAAATATAATTATTTTGTTAATAGTAGACATCTAATGTAGAACTTATCTCATCTACTAAAATAATTACAATTATTGACATCTGCCTTTTTTGTTTGTTATGTTTGTAGTCTTGAATGATATGATAGTTATCTCGAATCAGAATATCCTTTTATACTTAAAATAAAAAATAACTAAAAAAATTCACGGTACTCAACTAAAAAATAAAAACTTTTTAATTGAGTTACCATCATTTGTATTTAGAAAATTAATACATGACCATTTCAGAGTATAAATCAACTTTCGTTATCAAGTGTGAAACTGGAATATTAAAGAGAAAAACAGCAACATAGTCTAGTAGCCTAAGTCTAGTCTATTTAGCATAGTTTAGATTTTTGAAAACTAAAATAAATCTATAATCAAGAAAAGTACTCAAGCCTAAAACTATGGCTGAGCAGTCATAGCTAATGAGGAAAAACAAGGATTCTCCGAACCACAAAAACATTTTAAAATTATACCACCACAAAGCGTCCTGCAATAGAGCTGGGCTCTACACTAAGGTCCAACTTAGCCATATCTAGGCCCAGCAATGTGCATGAGGTACATGACTAAATCTAAGCTAAAACTAAATAATCAGATTTTGTGGTTTGGGGAATTCTTATTAGCTGTAATTGCTCAGAGCTAGTTTTAAGCTTGTGTTCTTTTCTTAGATTATAGATTTAGTTTTAGTTTCCAACTTGGCCCTTGACTACTAGGCTATGTTGGTGTTTTTCTCTTTTATGTTCTAGTTACACTCCGTAACGATAGTTGATTTATACTCTCAAAATGTTGCATATTAATTTTCTAGACACAAATGACTGGAAATGTCCTATTAAACCATATTAATAAATTGTGTATTTTAATTTTAATAATTTATACTGACATATTTTTCTTTTCTTAAATTTAGTTTAGTTGTCTCTTTTATCTTCATTTTACTTTAGTCATATGCACTTTCATATGTGCGTTGTTAACATGTACTTCAGATTTATATTGAAATTTTTAGAGTTCAATGAGAATTTATCAATATTGATCCACTATTGACAATAGTATAAGCTTAATATCATAGCTTTTGCAATATCTTAATAGTTGTATATTTTTGTATAATTGAAAAAATATATTTTGAGATATAATTCAACCTTTTTGTATAGGAACAAATGAACGAGGTTTTGGATGCAATGTTTGAAAAGAAAGTTTTAATAGGTGACTACATTATCAAACAGGGGGATGATGGCGATAACTTTTACGTGATTGAATCGTAAGTAACATATCTCAGTTTCATTTAATTATAAATAATTTTTTTTTAAAGAATTACCCATAGAAACAAATTTGTGTATTATACACAAATTGCATTTGAACAACAAATAAGTGGAATTTTTCAACACCTTTAAACATGCATGTATTTTACCACACTTGCACTTTTGAGCAAATTTAATATTATAGAATTTATTTTTTTATTTTACTTTATTAATTTGATTACAGGGGTATTTATAATACATTTGTTGACAACCAAGGGCAACCAAAATTAATCCACACCTACGACAACAAAGGCAGTTTTGGAGAATTAGCTTTATTATATAATATGCCCAGAGCAGCAACAATCCAAGCTGTATCAGAGGGTTCCTTATGGGCTATGGATAGGCAAACATTCCGACGTATTGTACTCAAAAGTGCTTTCAAGAAGAGGAAGATGTATGAGACGCTTATCGATTGTGTTCCTATGCTTAAAACTTTACAGGTTTGATTATTATTTTAATTATTGAATTATGTCATCATCATTCTATTGTAAAATAATATACACTGAAACCTCATTTATCTGAAATTGATGGGACATTGGTGTTACATTTAAACAACTGAAATTAAGTGATTCAAAATAAAATTCAACACAACAAACCTTAAATTTTATTTTTAATACTGCGTAAAAAAAAAATGCATTATGTTTTTCTGCTTTAGCAATAAAACTCTTTTCTTAGCTGCGCCATCACAGAGTCTTTGAATTAATAGCACTTCTGCTGGGGTTGTTTCATTTTGACGCTCTAAATAATTTAAAAGCTGGTCAAACATAGTAGCTTCTGAATGTGAAATGGTTGTGGTCACCTTGTCATCCTCATCATCTTCTGAACTTGATTCCTCTTCCATGGATTGTTTAAAACATTCTTCAACGTACTTGTTCTCTGAAAGTAGCTAATATCCTGGATCATCATCATCTATTTTTATCCATTCAGATACTTCTTCCTCTTGCACATTTTCACAGCTTTCAATTTCTTTTAACATTTCTGTAGTTTCAGCTTCACTGTTTTTTGTCATTTTTGGCTACAAATTTTTCCATGCATTTTGTAATGTTTTTTGAGAAACATCTTCTCATGCAGCAGCAGACATGTAAATTAGAATTTTTAAGTATTTTTTTTTCTTTTTTCAAAATGGTTATCTTCATGGATATCTTCTTGTTTTCATTTTCTTCGATTATTTTACTTAAAAGTGCCTTACTGTATCTCTGTTTCAAAGCCTCAATGGAACCTTGGTCCAATGGTTGAATTAGAGACGTTACATTTGGAGGGATAAATTTAACACAAATATCATCACTTCTCATCTTGTCTTCTCCATGATGTGTCTGGGCATTATCGATTAGTAACATTGCTTCCTCAGACAATCCATTTTCTCTGACATGTTTTTTTACAGCAGGAACAAAGTTGATTGAAATACCAATAGGTCTGCAGATATCCAGGATTCTTTTTTGTGATCGGCACAATACTGGGAAAGAGTTACAATTTACATTTTTTAAAGCCCTTGACTTTCCAGATTTGCTGTTCAACAATAAAGGTAGTTGTGATCACCTGATGCATTTGAACAACAAATTCACACGTTCTTTGCTTTTTTTTACCTTTAGCTTTTTCTTCAAGCTTAGATGCAAAGGACTTTAGGCAGCATTTTAAAAACAGACCAGTTTCGTTGGTGTTATAAACTTGAGATGTTGAAAGTTTCTAGTCTACAATTAACTTAAATAAAGTAAGTTTATAACAATCACTGGCTTCAACATTTGCCGAAAATATTTCGCCTTTCACAGTAAGCTGGTGGATTTCATGCCGTTTTTTTCAACCGTGTTAACCAGGCACTGCTAACTGTAAACGATGGGAGTGCCATCTAGTTTTTGTATTAAAACTTAACACATTTCCTTGTAAAATCAGACCCTTATGGCCTCGTTCTTGATGAAACCATAAAAAAACCATCATCAACCTCATCATTTTGTGCTTTCTGCGCTGTGCTCCTATCTCATAGACTGTCTTTTGTAACCATTATTGCAAAAAAAATCTTCAATTTGTGCTCTCTCTTTTCAAATCGCTGATAGTGGAAGTCTTTACCCCATATTCCTCGGCAACATTTCTTAAAATCTCACCTTTATCAATTTTAAAAATAGCCTCCAATTTATTTTGCATTGTAATAACGATCTTCTTTCTTTTTAATGTCATTTTTTCACTAGTCCAAAACACTGATTTTTCACACTGCAAACTGATTGGAATAAATAAAACGTTACTTAAATAAAATTTAAAACAAAGTTACAAAATTACTGTGTGTTGTGTTGTATTTTTATTACAACAAGACGTTATCATCAGAACAATCAATTTGTATGAAAAAACATTTTTAAACACAAAAAATTTTTTTTTTTCCTCAAAATATTTTCCAGATAAATGAGGTTTTAGTGTACTCCATTCCTCTGTATGTCATATTTTTTGAGACTATTTATAATTATTCACTGTTATTTGGACATATATTTTATAAAGTTTAGATAAATATGACACTGTTTTGGGTATTTTATGAATCTATCAATATACATAATAAGCATGCCAACCACATGCTTATTTCTGTTAACTGAATTGCAACTTAGTATGTGTTATTATTGTTGGGATGGTGCATTACTTACATTATCATAAGTAAGCAACATATAGTAAGTAAACATATTCACATTCTAGAATGTCAGAGAATTCCAAATGGGTTATTGAAATATTGTAAAATTTAGTTAGTGTAAAAAACTTGGAAATTAGTTAACCTTGATGATTGATAAATGAGAAGCATTTTCAATTTTACCAAAGCAAGTTGATACAAACATGTAAAAAAGAAAAAAAAACTTAATAGGTTAATTCAAGGACCTACAGTTCTTTTATACTGTTAAGTTTTATAAAAATGATATTTTTTTCTTTAATTGCTGCTTATATAGATGCCTGTCTTTAAAGAATGGCTGAAAATGATAAGATAAGAGTATGGCGAAGACTGTATTTTCTTTCTTTCTCTTTTTTAAACTTACAGTAGCTTGCAATTAGTCTACAATAGGCTCAAAAATGTATTATTTGCTCAATTTTATTTTATTTTATGTAAATGTAAAATTCTAGAGATTAATCATGAACTTACATAATACCAGAAGAAAAGCTATGTTACATTCAAACTCCTTAAAAATATAAATCGTGTACATTTCTAATCATTGTTGTTTAACCTTAATTTTATAATAAATGGCTTTTTCAGTCACTTTTTATAGTTTTCTTTAAACAGTATTTTATATTTAGTGGCTACTTGTTTCACTGCCACATGTAGCATTTTCAGGCCAGCTAATTAAACTCCATTTTGAGAATATTTATTACGTAGCATAAATTTTTTAAATAACATAATTTAGTTCTTTGACTAAACTTTTTGTACAATATTTAAATTTTTATAACCATGGATGGTTTGTCACTGTTAAAGAGCATCATGTTCGTATGGCATTAATTGGAAAACTAACAGTAGTATTCAATTGGCTGAAAGGATATTTATTGTAAATGTCATTTAAAAAAAAAAATGTTGAGTCTATTTTGCAGTATTAGCCTTCAGGGTTAGGTTGCTTACAAAATTTATTCTAGAACTTGAAATTACTGGCTTCAAAAACTTGGCTTTTATAGAAACTAAATATAGGTAAATTAATCAGTTCAAATGTTTGAAATCAGTCAAAAATTTATAAAAAGTTGGATATCAAATTCTAACTCAACATTCCACAATTATTTTGTTAAAAATTGACCATAATGATCATACATTTCGGACTAACCTTAATGTTTTGGTGATTGTATATAATCTTTCCTAACTTGTTTTTTATGTAAATATATATTCAGATATGTTAAGTAAGGTTATATACGATATTCCAACTATCAAAACCTTTAATACTGAGTTTTATTAAAGAAAAGGACTTTATACTGTTTTGCACATGCGCATTGGTAACTGATCGCGGAATGTGAATATTAAATAGGAACTTGAGGAGAGGTAAGAACTAAAATTGACAATATAACTGAAAATTAATCAAATTTATCATAATAGGAGAACAGAAGTTAATCAACCGTCATTGGTAAATGTAATAGAATGAAAACTTAGTTTTAGCCTTGAGTTCAATTTCTTAGATTATAGATTTTGTTTTAGTTCCCAATATGGCCCTAGGCTATGTTGGTGTTTTTCTCTTTTATGTTCTAGTTTTACACCTGATAATGAAAGTTTATTTATACTCTCAAAACATCATGTATTAGTTTTTATATATTACATAAATGATGATAAATGTCTGATTAAACCTAATTAATAAAATGAAGAAGTTTATTATTTTATCCAAGTTAATATTACAGAATTTATAATTTTTACATTCACATATGTAATGTAGTTTTAGTTTTTTACACCTGAGGCTTCTTTCTTTCTTAAGTTTTGTAGTTATACTTGCCTAAGACTACATACATACTATGTATTTTTTTTTGTCCCTTTTGTGTTTAAATTATTTTAATCATTAAACTATTGAAAAATCATTTATTGTTTATGTACACATTTGATAGAAAATGTTTGATTAAACTGTATGGAATAGACATTTAAGAGAAGAATGTTTTATACATTATAAACCTCTTTCAAGCTATTTTCTCTAATGAAGAAAAAAGCATTTGTATTGTCCTATATAAAAATGATAGCACTTTCATAATACCTTTTTTACTGTGTAATTATAAAATAATATTATTAAGCTTGCGTGGACATGCTGTTAGTATATTTAGTACACCTGTACTAATTAATCTGTTTGAATTTATTACACAATAAAAACAGATTTAGTACATCTGTTTTTATTCTTAATTTAGAGAAGGTAAAATGTTTCAAAATTATATTTTTATTTCAATATTTTTGTGCTATAATGTGAAATAAATATGAAGCCAATAATAATAATAATAATAATCAAAAATATATTTAAAAAAATGCTAACAAAAGTAGGGTGCTAATTCTTAACTTTATTGTAAAAATCCTAGTAATAATTAATTATGTTTGATGAATGATAATTAATTTATAGAAGAAATTAGAACAATTTTAAACAGATGTCTTTAAAACAATATTATTAATAAGAAATAGTGGAAAGATTTCCCTTTTCCATTACATTATTATTCTAAAAATATCAAATTATTGATTTTAATTCAGTCAGTCCCCTTCTAGTTTATTTTTTTTATGGAACAAAATTATCTTTTAAATTATATAATATAGTTTTAGGTTAGAGTTTAATAGGGCACATAGCCTATTATATTAGATTTTGTATGGATAGGAGACAGGCTTACCTTGGTATTACCAAGCAATCACACATCATTACGTTGTCACTTTTAATAAATGCTTCAGGACAAAAATCATAAAATCACTCCCTTCACAAAGTAACCCCTCAGAACGTAAGAAAATGGGGACAGTCATTACTGTCTCATCAATGAGTCACAAAATCTAGAGAACCCCCAATCTTAATCTTAGATGAATCATCCTTTTTCCTCTCCCAACAGGCTTTATATATATATATATATATATATATATATATATATCTGCGGTTCAACACTCGGTGCAGATCTATATATATATATATATATATATATATATATATATATATATATATATATATCTGCGGTTCAACACTCGGTGCAGATCCATCCCAGATAAACCATTCAGTTTTTTATTTATACTCTACTCATTGAGAAATTGAACAGTGTTTAGGAAATATTTCAGAACTAACTTTAGTGTTTTTGTGTGTGTTTTCTTACTTGTGTACTATTAGGTAACACCAAGGACCACTTTCCAAGGTAAGCCTGTATCTCCTATCCATACAAAATCTAATCAAATTATATAATTTGAAATTCTTGTTTGTTCTAGTCATACGAACGCATGAATCTAGCAGATGCTCTTGTTCCAAAATCATTTGATGATGGAGAGATAATAATTAAACAAGGAGATGCTGCAGATGGCATGTATTTTGTTGAGGCTGGTACTATAAAAATAACTATTCTTGATGAAGATGGAAAAGAAATTGAGGTAAAAGTTTGAGTAATACAATATGTTTTAATTGTAAAATATAGTGTTTATTGATCATTATTATTTTCGTTATTATTTGTATTAATATCGTAGATGATATTTTTAATAATTTAGATGTAGTATAAAAAATAAAATATATATTTATCAATATATTTATCAACATTGTGGCTTATATTTTTTCTGTTTAATAATTTGAGTGTAGTATTGTTTTATTATTAACTATTTAGGATGTTATAGGTTTTGCCGTGGGTTTTTGTTCATATGTTCTTTTATTTTATTGTTATATTGAACTCTTGAAATTTCAATCTAAAATGTTAACTGCTATGAGAAGCTTTTTTTTCATTGATATTTCATTGATTGAAATAGCGACAGTCATTTCTTATTTATTTTCGTGTTTCTTTAGAGGTTACAACACCGATATTGAATCTGTAAGTCTTCCATCAGACATCAATGTTTTGACAAGAGGTGACATAGGATAGGGGACTACATGATTTTTAACTATGTACCAAAAGTAGTGCATTCAATATCATTTGTAAATTACTTATGTTTCATCAGTTTAATTTATTATACAGCTGTAATGAAAATATTCTACACGAGATTCATAGACATTCTTAAAGAATAAAAACCACTTAATATCCTTATTTTAATTAATATTAGTGATTTAGGAAATTACACAAAATCAATCATAATAAATCAAGTTGCAAAGCTATTTGATTAGTCATGGATCTCGAAATCATGCTAGGTAAAAAACACTACCTAAAATCACAAATCATCAAAAGAGCAATGAAAAAATACAACTTTGTCAATTGTCCCTTTTTAAAAATATGTTTCATTTTATTCATGTTTGGATTCTCTATTATTGTTTGAAAGTATTGACTGTATTTCTGTTTGAGTCAATATTAATCAAATAGCAATAGAACAACCATATAGCTGATAATAATCAGTGAATAGTATTAACAAACCATGAGTTATTTTGTAAATAAATTTCATACATATTAAGAGAAGTTAAACAGGTTGTGCGCGAAATACCAACAGGTCTGTGATACCCATGTTTCTGCTACATGGACAATACAGAAATAGATTTATATATATATTAGTTATACAAACTTAGATAACAAAGTGTCAAGGTAGAGTTTATTGCTGCTCTATTGTTTGTTCAGTAGCTAAGATATTCTACAACCAGTGAAGCTTCTGTTAATAATAATACAAAAACTTCTAAAAGAAAATATAAATACCCTTGCACATAGGCTCTTTTAAAATGGTCCAGCAATTTTACTGGAAAAGAAAGTGACCAAATTTCATTACTAAAAAATACCTTAAACTACCAAACATTATTGAAACAAAAAGCAAAATTTAAATATGAAGAATCTACACCTACTAGGTAGATATTGGAAGAACGTGGAAAATGAAGTGCCAAAAACCAGGAAAAGAAGTTGTCACCATATTTAGATTCAATACAAGCCCTATTATTGCTTTGCTGCTCATGTACAAAACATACATAATTTTGAAATAAGAATATAAACTATATCGCTTACAAAACTTAAAAAGATATTAGGAACATCTCCTGTATAGCAATACTAAACAAACTTCCACAAAATCTAATTAAGTTTTTAAAGAAATTAAGTTTTGGCTGTATTTTTAAATTGTATATATATATAATATATTGCAATATTAAATTGAGAATTTAATATTTGTTCACAGATTAAAACAATCAGTAAAGGAGGTTATTTTGGAGAGTTGGCTTTAGTCACTCATAAACCTAGAGCTGCTTCAGCATACGCTGTAGGACCTACGAAACTAGCATGTAAGCATTGTTTTTGTGTTGTATATAATTAGTAAATGGAATCATGTGCCTGTAAATCATTATATTTTCTATAACATGACTTTTCTCCTTATCAAGAAAGGAAATAGGTCTATGTAGTAATAGATTTAAAAAATCCTAAATTGTGCAAGTATTCATGCTAATGTTTAAATTTTTAAATTATTTATTTATGTTTGCTATAATTGAAGAAGTATCCCTCATTATGAATTTAAGTCAGTGTCATTTGCTCCATACGAAAATTGAACAAAAAGTTCCATTTTTATTCACCATTCTGTATTATTTTTTAGCATTTTTTGTGTAAATATTTATTTTCTCTAAAATATGTATAGGTAAGTATGTGATCATGAAAAAAATTACTTTTATGAATATATTTGTGTTGCGTCTTGATCCTAAAATACTTTTTTTGTAAATGATTGTCTATATGTCCATCAGCAATGATTTCCGAGAAACCACAGACCAATTTCTTTAAATATTGTTACCTAGTAGTTTTATATTTTGTTTATAGAAATCAAGAAAATCAAAATATATGAGTATGTGCCATAACATGAAAATTGCTTTTTTTTCTTCTCTTTTTCAAAATCAACAGTTTTAATGAAATTTATCAATACTCAGTCATCGAAAAAACAATGAAAATACTTCACCATTGTAAGAAAGGGAAAGTAATGAACACATTGGAGGAGTATGAAATATATAAACGAACAAAAGACAACAGTAGTTCACTATTAAATGAAAAATTAAAATTTGACACATCTAATTTACGACACAATAATAAAGCAATTAGATGGGAACATAACCCCCCCCCCATACCCACCACCAATGCGCAGGAAATCAGCATTGACAGTACGCGTTGTGAGTGGGCCTACTGCATCTTTGTATTAAATGTTTAAAGAACTTGTGTGTCTGTTATGTGTCATGTGTTCGTGATTTGTGAGTTTTTAACTAAGACAACGGGAAAACCCAGCATAAAACACTTGAAAATAGCTGAATAGTCGAAACGGCCGTAGTGATATAACTACGAATATAGACTATTGTGATGGTAAGTCCCATTAATATATCTAACCACATATTACTTGACTGAAAATCATTTTATCCTTTAATGAGCTGTTGCATTTCACAAAATTATTATTTATATAATTGGAAGAAAGGATTTCAGACAATAATATTGTGAATGTCTGTTTCTTAACTAGAAAACACATTCCATCAATGGTTTGTAGGATTCAAATTTGTTCAATAGTGCATGATATTCTTTGATAATAAATTTATCAAAAAATTATTGAGGTAAATAGTTTTAAAATTATAATTTCTATCTAACTGAAGTATGTATATTCAATAATTTACATACTGCAGATTTAGTAATTATATAAGGGATGTTATGTTATCAAGATAAATTTTAACAAACTTTCTTGTTTTGGCAATTTATTTTGTACAGAATAATTAGATAACTGCAGTGAGATAATTTCTGTTGACAAATTTTATTGCAGAGTAGGGGTATATATTAAAAATAGGTGATTCTGAAGAAAGAAACAAATTTTAGAATAAGAATATGAAATAAGTAATATTCTTTTTATTGTGTGAAGAATTTAAAAATAAACGGTTTGCCTTTTTTTGACTGAAAATTTTGGGCAATAGCATGGCATGTTTACTTATGGTTTCGCCTTTGCTGTATATCTCTGTTTCTCAAATTTAAAGTTTGGAGGGGAGGGGTTTGAGGTCAGTTAGTAATATTGATTTTTTAAATTTTTTTTATTGTGTTAGATTACTTTTAATTAGCCTAGTTATCGTAAAATATTGAGCAATAATTAAAAAAAGAACAAAGGTTATGTCCAATTTAAACAATCTATATTATCAAAAACATGAACAGTACTTTAACAAAAGATTGTTTCTATTTTCTATAAACTTATAAAGAAGTAAAATTAAAGTAGATATTTTAATTATTGAAGTTTAATAAATGATAGCATAAAGTGGTTTGTTTTGACAAATTTTAGTACCCTAAACATTTTGTTATCTATGTAACAATAAGCCTACCATTCATTCCCAGATAATTTAAATTTTGGCTTACTTGAACTTTGACATTAGAGCAGCTTAGAACAGTTGACATGTCTAGTTTAGGCTTGTCAAAATGATGGAGTTCAGACTGTTTGTTGGAATTGCAAATTTTCATGGATTATGCTACTCCCTCTTCATTCTTAGTTCTGCCAGTTAGAAAATAGTTGTTTAATAACAGAAAGAAGAAAAAACAAATAAACAAAACAAAAGTTGAACTTTTGACTTTCTGTGTATTGATAACTTTTAAAATTGTGTTTCACACTTGGTAATCACAACTTGTTTTGCCAATGTTCATTTTTTATGTCTTGCTTATCTACATTTTATATGTGCTCTACTTCAGAATAACACATCAATTATTATCTATGTAATTAATTAAATCCCATGTATTGACCAATCGGAATAGGTTTAAAAATACCGATTGTTTATACTGAGGAAAGAATTTCGTTTTTATATTTCTTTAGATATTTTGTTTATATACATTCATTTGCTCACTTTAAATAGGTGATTTCCATTCAAAATGTATTTTGATCCAGTTTTATTGATTTATATTATAGGATTAAATAAAGCAATAAATCTAAAGTTAAAAAATTATTTTAATAATATAAACGAGTACAATTGTTTCGCCTTGCGGCATCATCAGGCGACTGATAATTAACAAGTATTGACAACTATATATACATACACAAGTAACAGGAAACTGAAATACAATAAGAGAAATTGGAAAGGCTTGGAGGAATGATCTAGCAGGTAGAGGAAGGTTGATAAACTATGTTGAGGATGGATTTTAAAAGGGGTGAAGAATTGAATACAATTTGGTCATTTTAAGTTAAAATAGGCCTAAGTGAAATATATGGCCAATCCAATGGTGGAACAACAAATGTAGTGATGCTCTCTGTTTACTTCGAAAACTTTAAGGAAAGTTAACCGAAAACCTACATGTGAAAATCTTGAAAGATATAAATTCTACAAGCCAAATCACGGCGAATATTTAGGCAGAGTAGGAAGGAATCTTAGGTTAAATATACTGTATTGGAATAGTGTCAAGAACCACACCCACCTTCTAACGTGCGGAAAAAGTTACATTCTGTTTGTGGTCCTCCACCTTCTGCTCCCTTTTGGGACTTAAGCGGCAGGATGGAATTTTGACTACAAACAATTATGATATTCCTAATGTGTTGGGGTCATCATTTGCTAACTTTACATCTACTGCTGCCTACAGCGATACCTTTTGTTTCTATAAAAGATCTCAAGAATCAGTTCCTTTCACTGTAGGTTTATTGGATGGAATGTCTATTAACACCCCCATTTTCCTACAGGAATTAGAGTCTGCTATGTTGTCAGGACGGGATTCTGCTCCAAGCCCTGACAACATAGCAGACTCTATGTTGTCAATGGTTAAACACCTCCCAGCCTTGGTGTATATATTCAAATATACAATCGTATATTCGAGGAACATTGCTTTCCCGATACTTGGTTGGAGGCTACAGTAATTTCTCTTCTCAAATCAGATAAAGAAAAAACTGAACTAGGATGTTGCCATCCCATTTTTCTCATTTGTGTGCTTTGCAAGCTGATACGAATGAAGGGTCAATCAGCACTTTGTTTGGTATCTCGAAAGTAACCAGCTGAATTGTAATGAATAATGTGGCTTTAGGCAGGGACGATCATCTACTGATCAGATGATTTCTCTTAGAATCCGCCATAAAAAATGCTTTTTTCTTGCATCAGACACTGGTTACAGTGGTTTTGGACCTGAAAAGGGTCTATAGCTTGGCGAAGAGGAATTTTTAACATTTTAAATCATTTGGTATGTAATAAATGGCAATATATTTCTTCTTTATCAACAAAAACTTCTTTATCAACAAAAAACTTCTTTATCAACAGATATTTCAGAGTGTCTGTTGGAACTAAGTTGTCGTTTAGACAATGATGTTACTCAGGCTAGTGGGCTGAGCATCACTCTGTTTGTTGTGGTAAACAACCATATTACGGGTAGTGTGCAGTGGCCTGTCGTCTGTTCTTTATTTGTTATAGTTTCTCGAAGTATGGCAACTGTCAAAAGAGTCCTTAGACTGCAATCTTGGTCAAGACTGAGAGGGTTTAAGTTCTCTGTTTCAAAAATGCAATGTATTGCTTTTAGTCGCTGTAGACTCAACCATCATTCTTTATTATTTCTCAGTGGAACACAAGATCAGACTACTGTTACTGCTAAATTTTTAGGCCTATTATTTGATCAAAGACTCTCTTTGATTCCATATTTATCTGCCCTGAAAACACTTGTGATGTTACATGTTCTCAGTGGTTCTCGGTGGGGAGCCGATAGAAATGGTATGTACATAACCGTGCTGTTGTTCAATCGTAGATTGATTATGGCTCTGTAGTCTACTCATCCTCAAGAACATCAGCAATTAGAATACTTGATTCCGTTCATAATTCTGCCCTTTGGATTGTTTTTGATGCATTTCATTGGAGTCCTGTGTTGTAGCATACTTGCCGAGACTGGAGAACCATCTCTTTCTTGACAAACAGCTACTACAAATATCTTATATGAGTAGTCTGCGCTCCAAACTGTATCATCCAACATAAGATGATGTTTTTAATAATCCCTTGCTGGCTGATAGATATGGATGTCATCAGAACAGCACTGCCCCATTTGGCATTAGAACGCTTAGAATCCTAGACAATTTGGGACTTGTACTTCCTCCAATGGATGAGTATGCTCCATATTTTATTCCTCCATAGCTTATTAAAATGTCACATTTTGATTTGTCATTGTCCAGATTCGTTAAGTACGATACTCCTGATGTAGTGTATCATCAGGAGTTTCAGTACATACTTTGTGAATATCCATCTAGTTAAATTATTTTCACAGATGGTTCTAAACTGGACAATAAAGTCGGTTATCGATATTACTCATCTGGTCGGTTGTATATGTATGGATTATCCTCATCTTATAATGTATTTTCTACTGAACTCTGTACAATTTTGAAAGATTTTATTACTGGTCATCCACTTTCTGTCACTTTCTTTTGTATTCCGATTCCAAAAGTGTTTTACAGGCTATTCAGTATATGTATTCTAAGAATCCCTTAGTTGAAAATATTCTGTATTATATACTCAGACTTCAGGTATGGGACATTGGAGTATAAAAAAATTTGCGGAGTATCTGCGCATTTTCGAATTACGGTAAACACAAAAACTGACGAATTAGCAAAGAAAGCGGCAAGTCAGATGCCAGTCACGCAACTTGTTATGGTGTCTGACTTTGTATTAATTGTTAAATTTGCTTTATTTGCAATGGGAGGAAAAAGTGGAGACATATACAGTTCAATAAGCTGAGGGAATTAAAGATACTGTCCATCTGTGAATCACATCCTTACGTGTTAGATGTCGTGAGGAAGTACTAATTTCTCATGGATTCTGATGGAACACAGAAATCCAACATAATGCCCATTCTGTCGAGGTGTGTTAACAGTTAGCCGTATCTTAAATAAATGTGTGGTGTGGGTGTAGAACATTTTCTTTACTCAATTTGATTCAGTCGATGTTGAGGGACAATGCTGATATACTTGATAGGGTATTGTCATTTTTACTTCACCTGAATGTGTTTGCCCAGCTCTGTAATATTATTTTTGTTGTTGTTTATTTAGTTTTACAAAAATTTTAACATGGTTAACTTTTATGGGGGCCTTTTATATATACAATATAGCATTTCAAGTCTCCCGTGTTCATATAGGGAATGTAAAAGGATTTTATTGGTTTGTTTATATTTTAATCTAGTAAATAATGTTTTCTGCATTATCATTATTCTAGACATTAATTCTATTCTTGATGTTGTTTTCCAGTCCTGGATGTTGAAGCATTTGAACGGTTATTGGGGCCATGCATGCAGATCATGAAACGCAACATAAATGATTACGAGAGCCAATTATTGAAAATATTTGGTTCAAATCATAATATTACGGATGTACGATGAAGATTTTGTAAAGCTGCCGTAGTTGATATAAAATTATATTCCTTTGTAATTACCTAAAACTCATCTGCACTATCACTGTTCACCAAATACAACTTCCTGACTGGCAATATCAAAGTATTATTTTGGAAGTGTGATAAATTAAGTATTATTCAGCCTTATCAAATTTGATACCAAAGTTGTCTTATTTGTCATCAGTCATCTACATTACTGCCTTCGTCCATATAACATAACATATTGTTATCAATGTTCTATCAAAAATTTGAATTTATTGTGTTAATAAATTATTTATATTAATCAAATTTTATTATAATTTTAAGTTGAAATAATTATTAGTATTGTTAAGTGTGACTGTTCCCAAGTTGTATACCAATTTTCCCTGTTTGCAGCTGAGTCTTTTCATGCCTTTTTTTGTTGAGCAAGCAAACATTTTAATATTTTTTCAGTTCCATTTTCTTAGGATTTATTATTATTTTGATTAACTCAGAAAGAGCAAAACGGAATAAAAGGGTACACTCTTGTTAAATTCTGGGATCATTTCATAAATTATGAAACGTTAAATTGACATTGTTTTAAATCAACTTTAAACCATCTTATTAATATTTTGTTGTTTACACCATCAATTATATGTTTATGTATTTATGTGTACGTCAGAGAAATTTAAAAGAAGAATTTTTAAAATAAATTTAATTTTGTTTTATAAATTATGAGATGCCTATATTTTAAATTAATCTTCAATAAAACTATTTTTTAAAGTAGTGGATTAAAATATAGCTTCTAATTATCTAATTAAAATATAATTTGTAAACTATTTACATTATTTGCACATAAAATGAGATTTAAACGTGTAAACATCACCAAAAAAATGTTCTACTATGCCAACAAAATTTTGTACAGAGATTATATTATATGAAGAGCAACATGATATATATATATATATATATATATATATATATATATATATATATATATGGTATAATATAATTAAATTTAAATTATAGAAATAATTTTTATAAATTTTAATTTCTTTTTATGTGTAAATAAATGTATTTATGCAGATTTTATAATTTATTTTTAATGTTAAATTAGTTGATCCCAAGAATAATTATACATACAATTAATGAAGCGCTCTTTAAAGAATTGTGGTATTTTTATGCAATTATATCTCAGGGTGCCAAAGTACGTTCACTCGACCAAGTATGTATAAATTTCAAAGTTGATAACATTAATGTTTATAATTCTGGCTCTTATTAATTCCCAAAACATATCTTCAAACATTAGAGTAGTAAGTATCCTAAGTATGAAAACTCTGATGTGATTGATATTGTCAACTTTATCCTTAACTGTTTAATGTTTGTGTATCGTTGTATCTAGATGAACTTTTTATGACAAAGACACATCGGATAAATGTAACTGTTTATTTGAGAGTTTTAATTTTTTTTTAATGTGGCATAAATGACTTTAAAAGTCTGTTGATAAAAGAAGGAGATATTACTTTATTTTTAAAAGTAATAATTTCTTTTAAATAGTAATATATTAATAAGTGAAATTATTTCAGTACACGGAACCTAGTATAAATCATTGTAACATATCATTGTTGATTTTTGTTTGTTTATAATGTAAAAGCTTCAATAATAAAACGTTATAGTTAGTTAATTTTCATAAGTCATGTATATATTATTCATTAATTAAGATTTCAAATTCAGTTCTACTGAATACTTATTTATTTAGAATACTTAAATGAATTGTACAATTTTTTGAATATATTTGTTTCCTGTTATATTTTTAAAAACCTTTATTTTGTTATATTTTTTCAAGAATTCTTTATTGCTTGTCTATCTTTAATGCCTCTTCACGCCTCATCCAAGCTGTGTTTGATATTTTCATTGTAGTTTAAAGTTTACACAAACATGCCAATATGTATTTCTATTTTTTGTTTGGGTATATCTAATGAATGAGGAGCATTGGACAGGTTTTCACCATTTTGTTTTTTCTTATTTTACTCATTGTGAACATAAAATAATTGATTGGAAAATCAGAGGTATAGGCTCTGGACCAAGTTTTATCAAATCCAGACTAAATATGGTCTTGTTTTCTTCAAGTGTCGATGTTTCCTCTAAGTAAGGATCAATATTACTTTTAAGGCTTTCTTGTGGTTTTTGGCTTAGGATAATGAGATACCAAACACCTAAGTGTTATTGACATCAAAGCATCACATTGCCAGAGAATGTGAAAAGATATTTCTTGCTCTTGCCTTTTTCAGATAACACTTGTTATGTTTATTAGATTCAGATAACTTCAAAATATACCATGTACTGTCTCTTTACTAGTTCGAATTTATAAGTAAGGACCGGAGTTTCCTAATGAACTTCCAACAAAGACTAGCAGACTCTTTTCTCACTGGGAAGAAAATTGACTGAATCTCTCTCTCTCTCTTTCAAACAAATTCAAGATAGTAAAATTATCTCTCTCTCTCTCTCTCTCTCTCTCTCTCTCTCTCTCTCTCTCTCTCTATATATATATATATATATATATATATATATATATATATATATATATATATATATATATATATATATATATATGAAGATTTTAAAACTTTTATCGGTTAACAATCGATGGTATCATAAAGGTTAAGGCTGACATAAAAGGATTATGTGAAAATAAAAATAGTTGACATCCTTCCTAACTTTTAATTTAAGTAAGATTTTTACTTATATCCTCAAAAAATTGTTATTAAAAAATTTATTAAATTCTCCAAAAATATTTAAATGAACTATTTAAATAAATTGAAAACTGTTCTTTGTATTTGTATTGCCTTTGGTGACAAAAAATAGAGCTTGCAGTAACTTGAAACTAACTTGCTATCAATAAACAAAATAATTTTACATATTTTCAAATTTTGATTTTGTGTTTCTGAATTAAAAATGTTTCATTTGACTCAACTTCATTTTTTAAATATTATATGACACATAAACTTAACTTCATATACCTACTATATAGAAATGATTCACTAATAATATATGAATATAATTAGGCCTTATTTATTATTACGTTTTTTAGATAGGGTTATTAATAAGTTTACATTTTCCCAAGTAAATCAAAATTTTGAAGTTAAATGTCTGTTAGATGACTCTCAGAACAAATTGTTTGAGGTGTGGATAGAGATTCCAATTTCATAAAAATTGTCATTTTTTAAAATTTTTTATATAGTACTTGATTATATTTTGGAGCACTGAATTTGAATTTAACATTGGTTTGTACGTACATGTACTCTGGATCTCCATAAAATTCTGAATAAAACAGAAAATGTATTTATTGATGAAATTCACATTTATGTTTTTTAAGGTTTCAAAAATTACATCATTTTACTCGGATAATTGGAAAATTTGTGCTGGCCACTATTATATTACCATAATTATTTCGGCGGTTTATATTTTATTTTACAATTTAGTTTTCATGTTGGCAGAGGGATACCTTATGTAATTTACACTAGAGTAATTCTTATTAATTACTACTATTGTTCTATTATTTTTCCCACTTCTCTATTAGAGTTAGATGTTTACATCTTAAAATTTTGAAATGGAAACAAAAATGGATAATGATTTTAATATCTCCTGCTTATTAAAGAACTGAAAATGTGCCACATAAAATGATTAATTATATGTTAAGTACCTTCTATAATAAATATTAAGAAAACCTGTAGAATAGAGGACAAGGTTAAGATTTATTTCAAATAACTATATAATTCAGTATAAATAATATATTCTAACATGTATGTATATGACAAGGCAAACGCTCTGAAGGAAGATGTACCGTTACATTCCTCCATGAAGAATATTATCAATTTCATTCTAGTCATCAATTCATGTTCTCAGATTAAAGATTGTTGTTAGTTATCATATTTTATTTTACTGTTATCTCTAAAATGTTTATTCAAATATAGCTTATGTAATGGATACAAATTAAAATAGAATGTATAAATAAAACATGTTTACATGGCTTGGCTTGTGGTTGAATGTAATTTTTAGAGTTTATACTATTTTATTACATTTATAATTTAAAAAAATATAATTGTGTTCTTTATTCATGTTGTTTTATCAGAAGAATATACTCAAAACTTTTTATTTAAGAATATACATATTCTTTATGAATAATCTTTCTTAGTGAAGCTTTCTGATTTCCGAATATGGTTTTATGTTTTAAATCACCTATCATTATGTGTTGAAACTATAATAAGATTAGCATTTGTATTTAAAATGGAAAATTGACTTTAAATTAAACAACAAAATGTTAAGAAATAATTTAAGGCTTTTTCATTGAAACTTTACTTAAAGTTAAACTTACATAAAATATCTTAAAGCATTTTTAAAAGGTTTTTTCCATAGAAATATAACAACTTTTGAAACCCATTAGTTTTTAAAAAAAAGTCAAATTTAAGGAAGTTAATATCTTAGATAAAACAAAAATAATTGTACCCATGTCCATTTTATCTGTACCACTTAGTGTTCTTTAAATTTTGTTTGTATTGAAATTTTAATGATAATAATTTGTTTTCAATGTCGGTATTGTCACTTTTTAAACCTGTACAAACACAAACTGCTTATTTACCAGGTAGATATTTGTTTTTCTATCAAAATTTGTCTAATTATTTTCAATATATAAAGGTAGCAGCAGTAATAAATCCTAAACATTGATGTTTATAAATAAATGATAACTAAAAATAATTTCTTAAACTTTTATAAGCAATTACAAAATGGTAGCAGACAAGTCAGATTATAATAAAGTTTAAAACACACTCTATACCATTAAATAAATAAAAATTCAAAACAACCAATTACAATAAATAATAATAAAAATCCAATAAATTATAAACCATTCAAATTGATAATCTGTAATATACTAATATAGAAAGTGGCAAAACCATAGAAAATATAACAACAATAACAGTAGAACAATAAAAAAAAATATAAAAAAATTATAAAAACAGTAAAATATAAATATATTAATATAAAACAATAAAACACAATCATACCGAAACAACCACCAACAATTGAGGATTACAGGTACAGTTCTCCTAGACTTAACTTCATTAACTCACTCCACTGAGTAATTCTTAAAAGTATTATGATGAGGGTAGAGGACTCTGTGTTCAAATTTTGTATATATATATATGTTATGGGCCTCCCCTCAATTCAAAAATTATTTTATTACAAATGTCAAGTGATTTTTCAGAAACATTTTGACAGATTTTGTTACAATTAATATCTAGATAAAATTTTCTTTTTATGGGCCCTCTTGAAATCGCAAAAAAAATTTATTGTTTCCCGTATCAAAAATGCCAGTTCAGGAGTCGTCACTAATAATGTCTATGGCATTGTTAAATGCCTAAATGATCAAAATCAGTTTCATAGATTGTAATGGAATCTTTGTGAAATATAAAAATGAATTAGTCAATCCAATTTAAAAGTAAAGAGAATCATAAACAGGGGAGTAAGTGTAAAATCACCAAAATTCAAACATGATTTCAATCACTCAAAGTTTACCTAGGATGAGATTCTGATATGAGTATAACAAGTGGAGGTTCTATTTAAAAATGAACAAGTAAGTGGTTCTTTAGAACCAAATTTCTGACATGAGCGAAGCGAGTAAAAGTTCTGCTAAGAAACATTACAATATTTTGCTTTACTATGTATCTGAAAATGTGTCTGCACAACTTATATGAATGAGAAAGTTGGTGCATCGTCAACATTGGTTTCTGTTGTACAAATTATTTCACGTAATGTTTTATGAAGAAGCTTTATATTCTTTCAGAAATTGTAGAAGAAGAAATTATAGGGTGAAGTTTTAGCTACACTTGAGCTTAAAAGAGTACAAAATTGAATTATATAAGTATGTATATTATTATTAATAGTGCCATGTTATT
Source organism: Aphrophora alni (assembly GCA_963513935.1). Taxonomy (NCBI): domain Eukaryota; kingdom Metazoa; phylum Arthropoda; class Insecta; order Hemiptera; family Aphrophoridae; genus Aphrophora; species Aphrophora alni. The sequence goes on from OY740770.1 coordinate 92,842,974, forward strand.
GTTTTGCTATATATTGTAACTCCAATTACATTTACCACAAATCAATTTTGAATATATTTTCATTTTTGTTTCAAGTAAATACACACTTGTCAGAATATAAACTGATATGTCAAGGTATTAAATTTAATTAATACTATGACTGTTTGGGAACAGCTGTTTTGTTGATTAAAATTATGGATCTTTTTGTGATGAGTACTAAAGGGGAATCTATTTGTATTAATATATTTTATTTACTGTTATTATTAAATATGATATATTGTTCTATCAGTAGAGAAAAATTTATAATTATACTATCGAGGAGCACGATAAAGCTACAAGAAAATAATAGAAATAAGATGAGGATCGTTTACCTCTACTTATTACATGAATATTTTATACCAGTTGGAAAGAAAGTTTATAATATAGAATGGTCTTGGAGAGAAGTCAAAATTAAAATATTGATCATAAGTGATTGTCCTTTATTTCGAGAATAGATGAAGCAAATATATTTACAAGTTATGTATGTGTTTTAGCGTTAGTAAAAACCAGTGTATGAGGGAGGGGATTTTAGTAATAGAGTTTGTGGTGAGATAAGATTTTTACAGAAAATGCTGAACTGAAAAAAGAGCATTTTATAATTACTGTAATTTGAAAGTTATGTGCTAATTGACAGTTATATTAAATTTATCTTACTGCGTATTTGGTGCTACTGCGTAGGCATAAGAGTTTTTTCTTGTTTACTCTCTTTGTAGAAACAGTTTCATCAAAATCGGTTGAAAAAAGACAGATTTAACAAAATAAAATCGATGAGAATATCTGTATAAACCAACTTCTAAGTGTTTGTATTTTTATTTTTTCGTCTTAAAGGTTTTGTCTAATTATCTTGATTACAGTAAAAACGAAGTTTCATAAAAATGAATTTACAAACGTGAAAGTTGTAGTAATTTTTTTTTTAAACCTAATTTTATTTGGGTTTCTTAACTGTTTTAGTGACGAATAGTTATTAGATGATTTCAGAAATCAAGTTCCATACAAAATTATAGTTTCTGTCAAAAGTAATCTTGAAATTGGATATCATATTCTTCAATCAATGAATTTACTTATTTCTTATTTTTCGTTGACCTTAAGTTTCGTAAAAATTAATAAAATATTGTACAGGCAATATAACTTATGCCATCAGTCTATCCACATAAATGAGTAATTTTTTAGTGGTTCACACTCAACTGATTTTGATGTCACTATATATTCCCATGGTCCTTGAATGATGAAAATTCATCATTTTTTTGCTATTTACTATGAAACAGAACAAAGCTATGAAAAAAAAACTCATTAAAAAAAAAAGAAGCTTTTGAAGGTTTGTAAAGATTTCTGTATATATAGATTCTATATTAGTGAAATAAATTATTTTTTATTTTAAGCTATACAGAGGTCCATAAAAACATTTTTAACTACCACAATAGGTGGAGTAATTAATAGTGAGTATAACCAAATAAAACGTGTTCATCACCATCACTATTTGAATTGTCTCGCTGGTAGAACATGAGTATAAATAACATTAAACATCTTAAATATAAAATAATGTAATAACAACTTTGAAACTATTGTTAAATGTATTGATTAGTTTTCAGCTCTATGCTTTAATGTCTGTTGTAGAATAATTTTAGCGCACAATGTTTGATACATTTTATATTTTAAAACAGTTATTGTAAACGTTGCAAAAGAAATCAAAACAATTTAATTTTTTTAAGCTTATTTCATAATTTGTTTACAATTTCCTTGCCTTAAGATGTGCTTAAGTTAAAAGAAGTTGTTTTTCATGAGTTTGTTAAGCAGGTTCCTACACTAGGGGTAATGTTTATTATCTGGCAGTTTGAGTGGCCAACTTTTTATTTTTTCATGCTGTTAAAGATTTTGTACAATGGTAAAATTTAATGTCCAATTATTGCTGATTATTATCATTAAAGACAGAATTAATAATTAATATTCTTACCCATAACAATTATACAGTTAGTTTATAACTACATCACACTTTGTGTAAAGTTAGCTGCTAACTTTTTTACTGTTAAAAGTTTTAACATTTCCTCATTTTAATGTCAGTTAATCGAAAATTGGCTGCTAGATATTAAACATCAATTTGTTACACTATTAAACACACTAAATCATGGTATGATTTAAAAAAAATTCTTCTCAATCAAGTTCAGAGTATCCCATTTCTGTAAATTAAGTAAGGAATATAATGTAGTCTCAAATAATTGTCTTATCATAAAATTGTGTATATTGGGGTTCCTTATCCAACACCAAAAAATTTTTTTGTCCCTTGTTTAAAGCCTAAAAAGCATTTGGTTATCATTGCCTTTTTATAAAAAGGAAGAAAATAAAGAACCCGTAACACTCGAATACTCTAATATCACCAGAGTCAGAAAAGAACAAGAGTTGATCAAGAGAGACCTGATAGGAAGGATGAAAATGAGGGATACTGGTTCAAGAAAAAAGTTGTAGATCCCTCAGAATCTCCGCACCTGAGGATTAACTCGCTAACTGAGGATAACACAAAATAAGAGCATTGGCTTTTCTATTATCATAAAGTTTTAGTTCTAAATGTAAAGGAAAAACCTCAAATTTATTTAACTCAGACTTGCAGTTGTTTCTTACAATTCACTATCAACAATTTTATTTACAGTAATTTTTTTAAAATTCTATTCTTTTTTTGTAATAAACTAAATTTGTATGGATAGGAGACGCAGGTTTACGGTACCTTGGAAAGTGGTCCTTGGTATTAAAAAAAAAAATCCTGTTTAACACTCTGCACAGATCCATCCCAGATTAAAACAATTTAGACTTCTTTTTATACTCTACTGATTGAGAAAGTGAACAGTATTTATGAAATATTTCAGAACTTTAGTGTTTTTAAAGCAGAAGCTTAAAGTTTCAAATATTTAATAGTATAAATGAGCTACAATTGTTTCGCCTTGCGGCATCGTCGGGCAACTGATAATTTACAGGTATAGACAACTATACAACCTGTAAATTATCAGTTGCCCGACGATGCCGCAAGGCGAAACAATTGTAGCTCATTTATACTATTAAATATTTGAAACTTTAAGCTTTTGCTTTATTTTATCCTTTAGTGTTTTTGTCTGTTTTCTTACTTGTGTACTATTAGGTAATGCCAAGGACCACTTTCTAATAGGCTATGTGCCCTATTAAACTCTAACCTAATTTTGTATTTCTAATTTTACTTTCTCTGATGTAATACTCTTTTTCTGTGGTCTTGAATTGCATTTTTAAATACAGTTCTTTTCTACAATTTCCTAAATTTAACTGCCTTTTTATATGACCTTGACTCTATGGGCATTCTTCTGTACAATTGCCGTTAGTGACATGACGGCCAAACAGTAGTGTCGAAAATCTACATATTACCATAACCTTTAGTGAGCATTGTGGTAAATATTAATTGATAATTCCCTTTACTAAATTCCCTCTGAGGATGATAACCATGTTATCGAAATGTACATCAGGGTATTTAGCAGAAAAACTGAGTTATTGTGTTGTAACACTTACACATGTAAAGAGGTAATTTCACATTGTGATTCAATTGTGAAATGAGCTTAAACGGTTCTACTTAAGTAGTATCTAATCACTTTTATTATGGTTTATAATTTTTTATACCATTTACTTTAAGGTTATTACCAAAATAATACGAGAAATATTTGACTGTAGTATTTTGGCTTTTACTTTAGAAGTAATCATTCCCTTTAGTTGGTAGTGACAGGATGTAATTTAATTTATTGCTTTCTAGTATTTAGTGTGCCATTATGGATTTGTTTGGATTTACAAATATAAATAAACAAAACTGTAGTCTTTCTGTCAGTGTAGTAACCATCATTTCATGAGATGTTAAAATTTGTTTAATGATTTTACAAATTGTTATAAATTTTAGTTATATTAATAAATATTTTTTCTAATTTAACAATTTTCTGGTGGTGATGGATAGAAAGATTGACAGAGGGACATCAGTAGAGTATCAGTTTATGCTATTTGCACTTGTATTTAGTTTCTTTTTTCTGTTAAAATTAGTTTAAGTATTTTTTTTTTTTTAATTGGGAATATTGAAGAAGTTTATTTTTAATTCATTAACTTAAGGCACATTGGTACAATTTGAACTAACTATCTTTGTTTAGATAGTACAAGAGTTGCAATATTGTTAATTATTTCATATTATTTAATTTGAGCTTTACCTTTTGGAGAAAGTAATAATTAGCTTAGAATCTCCTTTTATGTTGTTTAAAATTTTATTTTTTGTAAATAATGAATATAAAAGCTTTATGTAATAAAATATTGTTGTTATTGTAAATTTACCTTGTACATTGTTCGTCTATAATTATCTTCATTTCATAATATTGTGAAATTATTACACAGTACATTTAGTATCAGTCACGAATGATTTCGTTTGCAGACAACAACCAGGGTAAAAATAAGACATCATCTTAAAACAATATAAGAATGCTAGAGTATAAAGCATAGTGTAACATATCTATAAGGTCAAGAACTTCAAATGTATTCTTTCGTGGCTTATACTATACTCATTAAAGGTGCTAATTTCGTTGTATGATAAATTGAAATGGAACTAAATTTCATATACATTTTATATTTGCAAAAACTATTAGTGAAAAAAATATGTAGGGGAGAAAATTTAATTAAACCATTAGGGGTTTTATTTGATCAGTTAATTTTAAAGTTAATATTCATTTCAATTTAAAACAATTACATAGAATTTTTTTAATATTTTCAAAAATTTTGACTCATGAAAATTAGTTGGATTATTATTATCATTTCATTTAGTTTTAAGCGTTCAAAGTTCATACTTTCAAGGGAAAATAATAACGCATGTTCAATTAAAAATGTGAATTAGTTTTATTTTAATCCAGTTTTTTCATCTTGAATTGATCTGAGAAATACTTTTTCCTACAGTAATGCATAAAGTACACTTTTATACACTTACAGCAGTTCACAAACGCGACAGCTTAAATTCACTGTTATTTAATTATCAGTAAATTTCACTTTTCTACACAACTCGTACAAGAAAAAGTAAAATAATCAGCTGATTGTTAAATCACCGGATGTGCGTTTATAATTGTAATTGTTGCATAACCTCTAAATAAAATTAACCATGGTAAAATTGTTAAAAATGAAAGTGTGGTATTCTTATTAAAACTAGCTGTAGGAATAATTTTGTGTATACTACGGGTGTAAAGTATCTTTATCGCCCTCGCGAAATTGCCACCTTCGACTGCACCTCAGGATCAACTTTTTCTTTTTTGCGACAAAGTAAACTTTGCACCTTTAATACACAAATAACTATAGATATAATGATAATAAATACTTTTGTTAGAATAAAATTATTTAAAAAATATACATCTTTATTTGGTATGTTGTCTATTTTTGTATACAGTATCTAGTCAGTTATGATGTAATAATACTCAAATTAAAACATTAGTAATTAGTTACAATGACTTCTCAGAATAAATGCAAGGAAATATAAATTTTAGATACTAATTCTGAACAGCTAAAGTAAATTCATTTATGTTCAAATAATTTAAAATACTATTCAGGCAATTTACATTAGAAAATAATTGTCTCAAATGTCTTCAATTCATCTTGTATTTTTTTTTTTTTTTTTTTTTTTTTCAAGCCAACGAACCCTGGCTAATTTACACAAGCATTTATTTTAGCATCATGTGTGGTTTTTACATGGTGTAAAACTTAAGCTATAGTAAAGTTACTTTAGCTATGGGAAATAAAAGGCAACTCTCACACTCGGACTGTACAGAGGGGCCAAAAAGATCAGCCATACAAAAAAATATGTAATATCATTGAACTTTTCCTTCTTATTTCAAATAATACAACATTCGCCAAAATATACTCACATACACATAATAAATAATTAGCATCTTATAGATAATCAATTTTTTTCCTTTTAGCGATTTAAATATAATAAGTTATAACACCCAAAACAGAGAGAAGATAAATTCATAGCCAAATTGGCTCTACTGTACATTCGTGGGTTGAAATTAAAATTAATAAATTTTATAAGTTCAATGTTCTAACAAATATGAAATTTTATTTTTATATAAATCACGAGCACTTTTTCTTTTTATAAAATTGTTTTAGAATAGTTGTGATTTTACAGACTTAACATCATTTTTATATATCTAAATGACTAAATTTCTATGAAGAGGAAACTGTCTTAATTGAGAAAAATATTCAGTGTTAATCATGGTTTGAATCTTTGATGAAGAAGCACATCATTGCTACTTAAAATGGTCGTCTACAGTGATGCCTTTAATACCTGCACGTGAAGTATATAAAATTGTGATTCTGTACTTTCTCTTGTTTTTTATTTGTATGATTATACAAGAGCAGCCAAACAACAATATTTGCCTTAATAAAAGGACGATGAATATTTACTCGCATAGCCTTAACTTAACAAGGGAAGGAAGAAATTGTTTACATGAAGGAGAGGGGGTGGGGCGTGAGCCACAATAATTCTAGTGGTAGTCTTCTTAATTTATTAATTATTTTTATTCATTACCCTCACATGCTCTGCCTGGGCTTCTTGCTTTGTATATATGTCATTGTCTTCCATCTTATTGGCCTTTTAGTTGTTTGATCTGGCCTCATTGTTTTCACATCAGTGAAACTCTGGTATACATTTCTTACCCATTAAATGAGGTAAGTTTGATAATCATCTAAAATTTCAACCCCTGTTTTTTTACTGATCTTCATGTTTCATAGCTTCAGGAAACGGAAAAATGATTTTCTACATGCCGTTTGTCCGTCATCATCGTCGCCTGTATTTAAGCACATAAAATTAAGATAGGAACATTTAATTTGGTGTTCATATAGAACCCTTTTTAAATTCAGAAAAATATAATTAAAAATATCAAAATGGTGGACATTTAAAAGTGTTTTGTTATATCTCTTGTGCTACTCAACTTATAACACACTAAATTAGATAACATTTGCAGATTTCAATTCTGTGTGGTATGTGTCATTCAGTGCAGGGCCGTTTTTAACCTCACTGGCGCCCTAGGCACTTCAAACAATTGCCCCCCTCATACTGAAGGGTCTGGAATACTAAATAGTAAATGCAAATAATAGGTGGTCCAAAAAACCCAGCAGAGCATTTCTTTTTGAGTTCTTGATTTGCCAGTTTTGGTTCGGGAGGGAATTTCCCTTAACTCTCCTTCTTTCCGTTGGCTCTTGTCATTACTCTTCTTTTGTTTTTGTTGGATAGTTGGAGAGTCTTTCCATTATCCACCACCTATGGACCCGCAGTGTCCCGGACTGGCAACCAGCAGCCGTAAGGAGTTTCATGGCCTAAACACCTAAACATTCTTCTTCATATATTATCAGTTACCTTACGGCATCACGGACCACCCACCCACCCTTTTGTTAATTAATCAGAATATTGTTTGTACTTAAATCATTGTATGACTATTCTCACTGTTTTCAACTTGTTCATGCTTCACATTTTTTGTCGATTTTTACCATCTGGCATCTTCCACTTTTAGACGTCCTCCTCCTCTTTTAACTTATTGTCAATGCACTTAAGCAACAAAGGTTTTCTTCAAGCTTTGATCATTGCAAAATCATTAATGATATCGTCATAATCAAGTGCCAATGTAATATCATTTTGAGTGCAAAGCAACATGAAACTGTTGAGTTTTTCATTTTTCATTGTAGATTTCGTATCAGTCTTTACTCTCTTAAGCGCAGAAAAGCTTCTTTCAGCTGTACAATTTGTCACTGGAAGAGTAAGGTAGATTCTCATTGCAACTTTTAAAATTGGGAAGGTACTTTCCAACTTGTTTTTCAAGATGTAAGTATAGATTCCTCTCGTTATTGTTATTTTGTCCTCTTCCATATACATTTTGGAATGTTGACATTCTTGCACAAAATGTTCTTCATCGATGTCTTTTGAGAAGGTTTTTCGCCTCTTCTGTCACATTTTGTGGTTCTTTTTCATGGAGATTTCTGAAAATTTGAAATCGAGTTGAGAGCTTCGTAGCAATTCCTTCTTTTTTCTAACTGGGTTACAAGATTGTCAATGATGGGTAAGAACACTTCAATACAAAATCTCTCTCTGGGAGTCATTTTCTCAAAATCCAAATCTCTTACTTCATCTGAAAAAAATTTCCTTTTTCTAATATTTTCATAGCTGGGTTCGGGCACGTTAGCTAGTTGCAATGCTCTTGCTTCATAATTATCAAAGTTGGTTCATCTTTCACATAAAAACAAAAATAAAGTATGTAACTCCTTAGTAGCACCAAGAAGATCAAGCTCTTCTTTCTGTAACATCTCACTGGTTTTGTCCACCCTTTTCAAAATGTCGTCCCAAATTACTGTTAACAAAGTTGTTTGAAAATTTCAAGTGTTTTACGGAATCCTTCAGCTGTGACTCGTGTGTCAGGTGTCTGTATTTTGTCTTGAATTAAATCATCAAGGGCTTTTCTGATTTCTTTGCGACTGGTCACTTAAGCTCTGAGAACGTCTCCCCTTGCAGACCATCTAGTTTCACTCATAGATTTCAACATGAGAAATCTCTGTTCAGTTTTCAGCTTTTGTTCATTGCTTCTTTGCACATGATATCTCAACAAATACCATCTAGCATTAGATGCCACAAAAAAGTGTAAAATCCTTGTAAAAAAGAAAAGAAAACAGTAGCTTCAGTGCAGGCTTTTTCAGCAGCAAAACAACCAGCTAGGTTTAAGGAATGGGCTGCACATGGAACAAACTCAGCAAGGTCATTTTTGTCCTGTATTCTTGCTTGTAGACCAGAGTACACTCCTGATATGTTGGAGGCATTGTCGTAGCTTTGGCCTCGACAGTTTTGTATGTCTAGATCAAGTTCTCCAATTAAGCTGAGAGCTGCGGTTTCCATTCCTTGGGCTCTATGGGAAATGCTTGGTAGCACTCGTATTAGTCGTTCAATGGCACAGGCTTTGCTGGACGAAACATATCGCAGTGCTACCACCAACTGGTCGGTGTGAGAAATGTCTGGTGTAGAGTCAATAATAAGCGAAAAGAAGCGGGCTTGGTTTATTTCTTTTAAGATTTCTTGTAAGACGCTTTTGCTCATAATGTCCACGAATTCGCTACAAATGTCAGATGACAGATATGACGTACTACTTTTACCTTTGTTGCCATATTTTGTCAGATGATTGGCAAGAAATGGGTCAAACTCGCTTATGAGTTCAAGGCATCCTAAGAAAAGCCCCTGTTAAGTGCAGAATTGATAATTTATTGATTTTCTCCGTGCCCCTGCAATATGATCGCGATACTTCCCGTTTGAAAATCATGCGATGGGAAATTGTTACAAAGTCAATGACGTCAGCCCACAATACATCATTCCTCGAGACCCTCTAAAATATTTCACCATTGGTCAATCGTTATAAACCGATCTCTTATTGGTTCCCACATCGAGAACGAAGGGGCTAATTAGTGAGCCAACGCGACGCTTTACAAGCGCTAAGGGTAGTCTGGCTTTTCAACTCAAGAGGAACACATATACTCCGATGTGTGCGTAATTCGACGTGTGTGGTGACGCCGGTTACGAATCTAGTTCAAAATGTTTTATGAACTATGATCTCCTCTCTCTCTCTCTCTCGCTCTCTCGTATTTCAACTTTATTTGAAATATGCGCTAATTAACCTCAATTAGCGTTCGCTCAAAAGACTCTTTAGTTAGTAACTAGTTATGAACTCTATTCTGGACTCTTACGCGTGTGCGAACTCAGTGAACGTGTTATTTCGCGAAAGTGAACTTATTGTGTGTTTTTCTTTTATTATTAACTACAAGACCAATTAGTAATTAATTGTACTGTATACTCTGTGCTCACTACACACCTAGCTAGGTATCCACGCAGATCTTCTCTTCAGCATCGGACACGTGCAGAGGAAACTCGCCATTTTATTCAAGGTAACTGTGACATCTTTCAGTACAAATAACATTATTATTAATTGGTCTAAATCTCATTGTACATTGTGTGTATTTACATATTTTATAAACATTAAAGTTCCACAGCTTTTCTGTGGATGGTCCTCCGAGCTTAAAATTTATCATGAACTAATTTGAATATTTTAAAATTAATCGACTAGTTAATTTTAGAGTGAACATTTTTCTAATTAGTTTAAATATATTTTTCCCACTCTCTCGACGCCAAACAGCCCCTTTGATGTTGAACCAAGTTTTTGGTCGTCGCCCCTGAATGGAAGGCCTCAAGCCGACAAAAACTTTACAACAGCGACAACCATAGTTAGTAAATCTCGCCAGTATTGACTTTGGGCTGCAATTATGACAGGTGGTTTTTTTTTCTTACCATAAAATTCAAAACATTTGCCCTATGGTCTTCGGACCTCTCATGTAGCGAAACTAGCGGAAAAGAGTTTTTCCAATCACTAAAGCCAGTTGATAAAGTTGAACCTGAACGTTTTCCGTCTGACTGAAAGAGAAGGCAATAGAAACATAATACCTGGCCGTTTGATTTTGAATATAGGAGCCAGTCTCTCTTAAACTTCTCTCCGTTGGGAAGCTCGCCAAAAAATAATTTTGTTGAGAGTTTACGTTTAATTTAGTTGCCTTTATAACAATGTTCAGAGTTAGAAAAAATTGCGTCTAAGTCTTGACTTAAATTTGAGTTAAGTATTTTGTTTACTTGAACAGTGTCTTTTATGTTTCATGTACCCGGATCTTCCAGCACGAAGTTACTGTCGAGAAGAGGGTCAAGCCGGTCAAGTGTCGTAGGCTTAGTGGTAGAAGTAGTATCACTATCACTAGTGTCAGAGCAGTCGGTAGTGGTGAAAGACTGAGTCTGGTTCTGAGATGATGATGGTCGACCTTGATGACCTTCTTCATAGTTTTCGGTCTGGGCTTCATTCTCGCTGGTTGAAGAAGTTTGGGTGTGCGAGTGTCCAATGTCAGTAGATTTGCAGTTTAAAGCAAAAAAAACTTGTTATCTTAGGAACTTTTTTAAGTTCTATTTCTTCCTTTTGCTGATTTTCAGCGGCTCTTTTGCAGAACTCAGCTCCACTGAGTTTTTTCTTAAAGCTCATTTCGTTTTAAGAAAGATACTGTAATGTCCGTAACTAAAGTCATAAAAACAAACTTATAAAATAATACTTTAATAATTAATTTTTCTTTTGAATTATCATTACTGTAAGTCGTAAGTATTGTCAAAAATGTCAAAATGATTTACCATTTAACTGTACCTTAAGATTGTCAAGAAAAACAGCCTCACTGCCTCACTAAACTCTCCACAAACAGCTGAACAATCACAAATCGCTTTTAATAAAAACAAAAGCTGTCATTTTAACACTTTATAAGAAAACAAAAACTAGAAGTAATACAATACTGACAAGAATCAGAATCAATTAAGTAACGGTAACTAACTGGTTAACTATTGGAACTTGTAATGAAGTAAACAAAAGCATTAAGTAAACAAGCCGTCGGCCATCGTCACTCACTCTGCGAGTGTCTGTCTACATGTCACCAAACGAAAACTAACCAGTTTATTTAGGATTGTTCTGCTTGCAGGCGGTTGAGGAGGAGGAGGAGGGGAGGAAGATAAGAGGGGAGTCGGAATTGTAGAGCTGCTGATTGCTGTAGTGCAAGGGGCGGTACACGGGAGGAGAAGCGAATTGATGTTGCGTTGATCAGTGTGTCGGCACCCGCAACAAAGCCTATGACTAGTAAGACAGTAGCAATGCGCTGTACTAGTACTTCACAGCCTTTAGCCATACTCAACAAACAAAATATCGCATACAAGTCTCACTAAATGGGCGTTGGTTCATGGTTGAAAGGCAATAAATATAATCCTGTGATCTTTATTTTAAAAAATTTCCGCCCTCATTTTCTGCTTTTTTAAAACTTTTTATTATTATTATTTTTTCGTATTCAGATTTTGGCGCCCCAAATCCTCTGCGCCCTAGGCACGTGCCTAATGGGAAAAGCGGCCCTGCATTCAGTTTTTATTTAATGATATTTTACTCATTTTTAAAGGTATAATAAAAACCATAGTTTATATGGGCAACACACGTCTTTTCAAATGACATATTTAAAAATAAGTAATATTAAACTCTAATCTTTATCCTTTAATAACAGAAGTTTTATAAAATACAAACAAAAGTTAAAATTTTCTAAATTGTATAAAAATTCTTACTACACACACACATAGAAATTCTAACGAATTAATGATTTTGAAATGTCCTTATCCTATAGGTCTACATGTTCCTAAATTATTTTGTGCAGTTTAGCAATGTATTTAAAACACCACATATACATTATTTCATGGTGAAAAATCTCTCTGTCATCATTGACTTTAAAAAAAAAGAAGAAGAAAAGCACATAAATTAAAGACCCCTAAACATCAAATACTCTAATAGTGTCAAGATCGGAAAAGATCAAGAGAAACCTGATACGAAAGATGACAGAGAAGGCTTTAACCCAAGACTACATAAAAAAACTAGACCCAGCTAGCATCCCTTGGGATTTTCAAGTAACGCTCACTATAAATGAGCCCCCAACGCTATCCATATACAAAACACATCAAAGAACATTCCGGTCCTATCACATTAGTCATCCTGAAATATATTGACCACTCAAAGCCAAGCTTCGTCCCACTATACCTTATATCACTCTTTATACCATGCAACTGATCATAGTAATCCAAACCTTGTTCTTAACTGTTTCCTTTTGAGTAGGGATTATAATTACACCTGAAAAACTACTGTTTTACCTGAATCTACTGAATTACTACTATTATTAATGTTTTTCAAATTTAAAAAAAAATTGCATATTTTTATATGAGAAGAAGTAAGGATTAACTTAAATTCAATAATATATTTTTTTAAAATTAATAACTCTCTTTTTTACAATTTTTTCTGTTATAATTAATTCAACATTAATTAAGTACATTATTGTTTATGATTTTTTGTAAACAAGAGATAAAAAAAACTTAGGTTACCCTTAGAGGTTGACAATCATCCAAAGATCAATTTTTTTGAGAACAAACAAAGAGAAAGAATTTTTCATTTTCCTCAAAAAAAATTAGTCAAAATTTGTTCAGTTTCTTGAATTTAAAACAAATGTATTTTTTCGCCATCATTTCAGGGAAATTTTGCAATTCATTTTATTAATGACCTAAAAATTAGAAGTTATTTTTTAAATTTGTAATTTGAAGTTTAATTGCAAGAAACCAATTGCTTATATAGTTTAATCACTCTTAATGACCAAACTATTCCAAACTATTATATAAGACAAAGTATAAACTCATATCCTTTTTTTTATAAAATTTTATAATCTACAAAATTATTCGTACTAATTTTGCTCTATCTTAAAAGATGTTTGAGATTTTGAAAATTAAAGTTTATATGATGAGGTTTTTGTAAAAAATAACATATTAGATTAGATGATAAAGGAAATAAAATATGACTTTTACAAATGAGGAAAAAGGATTGAACCATAGACATGCACAGACCCAAAACATTTAGAGCTACATACTTTTCTCACATAAACCCCTATCCCTTCCCACCAACAATCATAATATACAGTATAGAGTATCATTCAAATTCAGTACAGTAATGGTCAAAAACTTTGTCATACAACGTAACAGCTGACATGAATTGATGCTAATTTCTTTAGTTTGTAATCACATTTTAAATGTAATGAACCTACAAGGCTTAATATTTGTCTTTGTAGCCTTTTCTATTTTAAAAATGTATTTCAATATATACCGTACATTTTTTGTGTAATGTTATTTTTTATGCCTTCTAAACTGCAATGATTTTTTAAAATTTGGTGAAAAATTGTGAGCCAAAAATCAGTTAAAACTTAATTGTGATTATTTTTAGTAATGAACTCGCTCCAGCAATATTATAAAGTAATTTATCTGAAATAAAAACAAACAAATTTTAAATTACTTGGAACAAGAAAATCTTTTAAAACATAGGGTACTCCTTTAAGATATTTGTTTAAAGATATTAACACAAACTCATATTTTCTTAGGGATTCAAATATTTTTATTTTTTTTTAGAAAAAGCCGGAACATTAGAGGTGCTGTGGTACACCTTGCACATACCTTAGTAGCTTACAATGCAAATAATGATTTCATTTGTGAACTTTTCTTTTAAATTCCTGAAAGGGGTTCATTTGGACTAGGACCTGTGTAGCTTATATTCACGATTATTCTCAGTCTGTGTTAAAAATATAATTAAAATTATTTTATACTATAGAATTTATTTATTTTTCATATGTATCAACTGACATTTCAATTAGTATATGATAGTATTATGTTATTATTTAAACATTTTTTGGCATTATATTTTTCAATATTAAACAAAATTCTCAACTCGTTTATATTTGTAACATCATTAACATTACCAAAATATGTTAAATTTGAAGATCACAAAACACCCCAATTACTTACAAATTTTAGTACACAAACAATGATAAATTTTTGATGCTGTATTAATGAAGATTATCAAAGCACTCGAGTAAGATATGATCTGATTGTTAATTAATTGTTTTGTTATCAAATGTTTTGTTTATAGTATATAACATGATAATCCATGAAAGCCAGGGCCAGTCTCTATAAAGTTATCTATCAAAGCAGAAGTGCTCTCATAGTCATGAAGGTTCGTTTAGCTAAATGTTTATACACAGCTGTTCAGCGCCATCTACAGATTCCTGCAGGAATTCAGCACCAACTCAATGCTGCAGGATATTCTACCACCCAAACTCTCCATTTTGTAAATCAAAAACATAGACTGAGGTATACAAACAAAAATCATTTACAAAATTTATTAGTAACCTCGTTTATCTTGTAACTTATTGATTTGTATTCAGTTAATTATGTTATGTAATCTAGGTTCACCTACCTTAAACGGCATCATTTTATAAGCTTGCTAGTGCAGTCTTTAAAATTATTAGTATTTTTGATTCTATTTTGAAATTAGTAACTTTAAACAATACAGTTTTTTTTTTCTAAATTAATGTTTTATACAATACTTTTATCATAAATTGAAGTAATTAATTCTAACTAAATATTTTATAGTATACCGTATTATACTATTTATAAATTTCTGAACAAATTTAAGTTTCAAAGGAATCACGTTTTGTAAATATTTATTTTTAAATACTTTTTGTATATACAAATTATTTTCTAACTATAAGCCAAAAATATCTTCTTTTTGGACTCATATTTAAAATGTTTTAGGTACTTATTTTATACTTGTACTTTTGGCATGTAAATCTAAATTTTGTTTTGTTTTATTTTTTGCTGCATATCACAGTGTCTCTTTAAAAACCCAAAACAATACAAATTCTTAAATTTTTAACCCTTTTTTTCCATCAGGAGTGTTATTATATATATATATATATATATGGGTATATAGAATAATAAGGTTTACATGTGGTATTTGTATATATTTTTTACAAATAAAATAATTACTTTTATACATATTCCACTATATATATTTTGCTGTACTGACCAAGCGTTTCACCTTCCTTGAAAAATGTTGTAGTTGGTGAAATCCTAGACTATTCATAATAAAGGAAAGTGCAATAAGTAATTATATATTATAACCATTAAATATATAAATAAATAAATAAATATATATATATATATATCATTAAGATTAAGTCTATAATATACATAAGAGGGATATATATATATATATATATATATAATATATATATATATATATATATATATATGGCAGAACCAATTTAGGAACATGAAATACTTATACACCATAGACTAGAGTTTACAAAATTTTAAGACTATTAAATTATTTTTATAGTCTATTTATATCTATTATAGTGGTTTTACTGAGGGGTAGACACCATGAAACAACTAATAACAAAATCAATAACATTATTAAAGTGCAAGTTTTTTTAAACTGGTAATTTTAAATTTGAAGTTATAATTATCAGTAAAATCTTTTTGATCTGACCTTAGATTACAAAAAGTAGAACAACAAAAATCGCATTAAATTAAAAATCCAATATAGATTTTAAAAAAAGAAGAAAATAGACATGCAGACCTTGGTAGAAGTATATATTATAAACATGATATAATATATAGTTCTCTATGTTGATTTTAATAGGTTATCTATTAAATAACCTTTCTTTTATCAAGATATATTTACAAAGGAAAATTTCCATAACACGTAAATGTTCAATATGAACTTATAACTTTATAGGCTGGATTTATTGGAACTCAAATCACTGATTTTATTTAACATTGGTAATCTTCCCTAACATTAATATACAATGAAACTGAACAAGCAGGCACCCATTTCCCTTCCTTCCGATTAATTTATATTTCTTAGTAAATAAATATTGCTTGTTTTTTCTTATTTTTTTATTTTGTTTATTTTATTTTATTTTTTTCTTATTTGTTGTTTAGTAAGTTCAAAGTTTGGCTTTACCAAAGTTAAATAATGTTCACAAATTTTACAGTCTGAATAGTTTCAAATTTATATTATCTACAAAATATTGTTCACATAGCAATTTTGACTAAACAATTAATTTCATATGAATTAGTTTTAAAAAAATCAAAAATTAGTTTAGCACGAAACTATAAATGTTTCTTGCTCAATACATTATAATAAACCAAATTGAGGCCCTGTAAAAGTAATAGTACATAGGTAACTGGTTAATCCACCTTCAAAAAATAGATATGAAGTTCACCTTCATTTTTTTAATATGATTTTGTGTGCAAAATGTATGTGAGAATATTTAGTATAAACTTGAAAACGAGTTAAATATCCCATTTCAAGTGGATAGTGAACATTGTTTTTTAATCAAATTAAATATCAAATCATCTAAAGAAGAGTTAATATTAGGTATTTAAACCAATCTATTGAAAAAACCCCTTGTAGCTTATTTTGGTATTTAACAATGTTGAAGGGGTATTTAAAAACTTGATAATCATTTGCTGAGATGGCTATTGTTGTTTAAAATATGTACCAGTATTTAAGATTGGTTCTTACAATGTAATTGTATACAATAACCTTTTCTTCTTCACTGAGTCTAAATATATACACAGAGCTCTAACTATTAAAAATAATTAATAACAAAGAAACAACATAAGTACTAAATTCAAGAAATGCTAATACCAAAAGTGTTCAGTATGACTTGATTTAATAAGAAAGTTTGGAATTCTCAAATTGTTTAAAATATTTAATTTTAAAGTAGGGTAGGACAGAAATTAATGTGTGTTATGCACATAAATCAAATGAACCATTACACTTATCAGATATATTTAAATCTCAAGGCCAGAAGGGTAAATCACTGGTTCCAGCCTTAACCTTGATAAGACGAATTTTGCTAGTTCTGAATAATAACAATAGGTTATTGTATATTATCTAGAGTGTTTTATTTTGGTCTGGCGGTCAAAGAATTAAGAAATTTGTTTAATATAAAAAGATTTTTACTTTGGATCATGTGCAAATAATTAATAATTAAGTATAATTTGTTTGGTCACTTTTTCATAATTAAGTTACTTTTCTTTTAACACAACTTTCTGGAACCAAAAGAAAGTTTTCATATAAGCTTATTTATTGAGTAGTTGTGTACATTGTCATACGTACAATCAAATTATAAACAAAAAATAAGATATTCAGTTTATTCTGCTATTATTGCTTCCTCATTTTTATGAAAATAAGAGTTTTAAACAAATCAAAATTAATCACTTCTGATTTGGAAAAAAAAATTGTAACTGAGCAAATCACTCGTTCTATATTAATAAAACTTGGTGCATGTTTATCTTTATGTTATTTGTTGAATTTCAATAAGTTTGAAAAGGGAAAAATCCCTAACCAGTTTAGAAATTATTTTCATGTATAACTTCTTACCCATAAATCGTACAATGACAAAGGCTAATTATATTCTGTAGCTTAGAATTCTGCATCCAATTATACCAAGATTCCCTATCCTTATAAAAATAAGGGGGTTATTACTAACAAAAAGATTAAGTTGAAATCAGTGCTAAAACTGTATAAATTGATACTTTACCGTAAATAATGAATAATTGGTCAAATAGTTTATTTTATTACAATTCATGAAAAAAACAAAAAAAAAACAGCATAGTTATACTTTATGATTGAAATTACGCCCGTTCTCATTGTTATTTGATAATAGTAACTGTTACTTGTCATTCTTTGGCATTTTCCTATTTACATTACTATGTAAAACTATGTATATATTATTATGTATTACAATAATTTCACACCATCATGAAGCTTTCATTCATGATAATTCCTTTTTTTTTTAAATTGGTCAGGTCTTGTGGCAATAAGATATCTTCAAGGCTGACCTTCTATCAGCTGTAATTCATGGAATGATCACATGGTATTCATTTCTTTCATGTTAGAGCCAAACTCGTTAAAATATGCGTTGATTTTATCTACTTTCCCTAACCTTTAAAGGTCAATAAAAATAAATAGGACAAAGAAACACATCAAGAGATCACATTACCCCACATCCAGAATTTTTATTGGAAGGATAATTGCTGTTAATGCAGTGGTTTGACTCCAAAGATAAAACTGTTTAAATTTTGTTATTCATGCTGATCACTGAATGAAGTACAGTATTACAAGTGGCAAAATGTGAAATGTTAAAAACTGGTATTTTTATCGACATACAATTTGCAATAACTCTTAAACCATTTGAGATGTCAGAGTGATTCTTTCAGGGTTTATTCTCCTTTCAATTCTGCATCTTTTGATACCCATATCATTGGTTTGAAAATTTTTTGATCTTTTCTGAAAAAACTTTAAACTGCAATTACTCGTAAACCCTTTGAGATTTCAAAGTTTTTTCCTCAGGGTTTACGCTCCTTTCAATTCTGCATCTTTTGATACTCATATGATTGGTATTGTTAAATGTTGAAATTTTTATAAAAAATTAGATAAAAATGAAAAAAATATTTAAAATTTTGAAATTTTAATAGCACACTTTGACTCCAAATTTAATTCTGCTTCTATTAAGCTATAAAAACAATCATAAATCAAAAACTCACAGTTTCGACTAAAAAAACTGCCAGGGGGTACTCTTACCATTTTGCAAAGTTTGAAAATTGGCTATTTTCTCGAATTAACCCTTAAAATTTTACAAAGTTTGAAAATAGGCTATTTTCTCGAAATAATTACTCAGAAACTATAGGAGATATCTTAGATTGGAAAAAAACGCAGTAAAATTTGAACTTTCTTCTTTCATTATGTATAGGTTCATATCATTACGATGTATAGTTATGGAGATACAGGCGATTTTAAAAGGTATTGCAAGTGGCAAAACGTGAACAGTTAAAATCTGGTATTTTATTGACATATAAATTGCAATAACTCTTAAACCATTTGAGATGTCAGAGTGATTCTTTCAGGGTTAATTCTGCTTTCAATTCTACATCTTTTGATACCCATTTCAAAATTTAAAAAATTTTGATCTTTTTTGAAAAAACTTTAAACTGCAATTACTCGTAAACCCTTTGAGATTTCAAAGTGTTTTTCGCAGGGTTCACTCTCCTTTCAATTCTGCATCTTTTGATACCCACATGATTGGTATTGTTAAATGTTAAAATTTTAACACAAAATTAGATAAAAATGAAAAAAATATTAAAAAATTTGAAATTTCAATAGCACACCTCGACTTCAAATTTAATTCTGCTTCTATTGAGCTATAACAACAATCAAAAATTAAAAACTCACATTTTTTACTAAAAAAACTGCAAGGGTTTTGCCTATAAAAACCCTTTACCATTTTGCAAAGTTTGGAAATTGGCTATTTTCTCGAATTAATTACTCAGAAATTATAGGAGATATTTTCGATTTGAAAAAACCACAGTAAAATTTGAACTTTCCTCTTTCATCATGACTGTATAAGTTCATATCATTACGATATATAGTTATGGAGCTACAGCCGATATAAAAAGGTAGTATTTCATAATGTACCTTTATTATTTATAACTTTATATTAAATATATAACTGAAAATAAATAAACATATAATATTTTATAAGGGCATGGTTTTTTACCACTACCATCTACAATCATGGGTGATAACATAGGATATCATGAAGATTCTTCTAAGAGCTTGGGAGTTTATTCTTATAAGATATTTGATATGGTAAAGTTGTTGTAGCTTGTGCACCACTGAAGATGGCAACTTTGTTGTTGAAACATGTTTGAATAAATAAATGTACTATTTGTGAGAATTGGTGTTCAAGTTTGATTTTATGAAATATTTGATTTGGTATTATCACCCCAGTATCATACTAAAAATTATATGAGATTGGAAGATAATTAAAGCAAGGCTATTATTATTTTTTAACTTCAGGGTACATTTTATGATTTTGGCATTGGTTTTGACAGTAAGTAGAGCAACCTTCCAACAAATGATCAGCAGATTGCCTATATAAAATAAGGCAATAGATTCCCAGATATTTCATTAAATAGTAAATTTAAAATATCTTTTTTTAAATACTTTATAGATACTTGGAATTGGAAGGCTATTTTGAATAATATTCAATTATTGCTTTTTGTTTTTAATGTATTGGGAATATTTTGTTTGTACTAAAATAACGAGCATATTTTAACTAAAGTGAGTAATTTGTCTGGAAGTTATTTGAGATTCAATATATTTTTTAGTTAAGGTAAAAAAAAACTTTTGATGAGTTTTTTTTTCATAACAGTGAATAATTACTCATTGAAACAATACCTAGTTGAAATGTTTTTTTTGTTTTTTTTTTTGTTATAGATATTGTAATTTTCATTAATTATTATTGATCAAGAATATTTTTTTTTAATTTCTCAATATATTCAACTAAACATTAATCATGTTTGAGCACTTAATAATTTTTTAAATTTCTAACTACAGAAAACTTTTGGCTATTATAACTTAATAATAGATATTATATTTTAGAGATGGTGCAGCACCTATTATTCTTAATGATGTGCCAATCCCATCAGCTTCACCTTCTGGAAGGCAGCAAGATCTCCTTGAGTTTAATTCCATGTTTCCTGATATTATTCGAGACCTCACGGAAACTGATGGACGTTATTATGATGTTGAAATGGCTAACAAATGGTTTAAAAAGGTAAAGTTAGCTGATAATAATGTTAACAAATGTTAAGGTTAGCTGATAAATAATTTTTAAAGAAAATTGTTCCGACAGTCAGGAACCCTTAAAAACTCCAGCTAATGTTGGAACCTTACTTGTTGATTAGTGCAAATGGTTACTAAACATACTAGCAGGAAGGTAACAGGTAAGTCTGATATGAACTTTACGCTACTCTGGAGTAGAAGGGAATGAGAAAGCAGAAATGTTGGAAAAGATTGATTTTGAGAGGAGATGATGCCTTATTATAGGAGAGGCTTCGAACAGGAAACTGTTTATAGCATGTGCTTAAAAAGAACACCAAGAACGTATAAATAGATTTGCATAAAGTTATAAGATTACCCTATGAGGCTAGAAGAAGGTCACTCATCTGGCTAAACAGAGGAGATCGTAGGATGGTGATTGGCCTGATAACAAGGCACTGTTTCCTAGAATAACATAACATAAGAGTAAGAAGGATGACCCATTTCACAATAGGTGTGGGAAGATTCAGAAGTCAGCTTTTGAAGATATGTTCTGTAGAACTGGCATATTATGATCTTCAGAGCATA
Organism: Aphrophora alni; assembly: GCA_963513935.1. Lineage (NCBI taxonomy): Eukaryota > Metazoa > Arthropoda > Insecta > Hemiptera > Aphrophoridae > Aphrophora > Aphrophora alni. The sequence continues at coordinate 92,864,681 of OY740770.1, forward strand.
GTCATCTCGAACCTGATGTTCTTCGCGAGAGCCATTGGTTCAGATAAATCCTCTTTACTGAAGTAAAGAAGAGGTAAATCCTCTTTACTGAATAGGATTCGTGGTGGTCTAACTGTCTGGTAATTTATCTGCTGCAAAGTAAATATTACTTTCTACTACTGAAAAATTGTTTATTATAGAAAGATTTAGTTATAGATTTATATTAGAAAGAGGTAAAAAATAAAAATTTTGCAAATTTGTTAGATTTAAGCAAGGCGTTTGACATAGTTTACTGACAATATTTTATTTAGTAAACTTGGTTATTATGGCATATGAAGAGATGAATTGTCTTTAATTGAATTTTATTTATCGGATAGACTACAAATGGTTAAAGGTAGAGAACAGAGATCGAATCTGCTGAATGTGTCAAGGTGAATACCTCAAGGTTCTATCATTGAATTTTTTTATTATTATTTTTTAGTGTATATTAATGATCTACCCAGTTCTATATCTGTTAATGTGTTCTATACTGACAACACAACTATTTTAATTTCTGACTCAGATATAAATGTAGTGGATGAAGCAGAAAAAATTGCTCTTGAGAAGATCTCATCTTTGGTTCAACTGTAACAAACTAATTGTAAACAGGGAAAAAACAGGGAAAAAAATCATTTTTGGTCTTGGCAAGGCCGAGAATAGTTTTGTCAAACTTCTTTGCATGTATGTTTTGATTCAAAAATAGGCTGGAAAACTAGCACAAATATACTCTAAGTACGAGGTTAGCTGGAATTATATTTTTTATTAGTAAGTTAAAGTTGTATCCTACCATGGATTTGGTGATAAATGAATCTTATGCCTTTTCCCATGTTGGGATAATAATTTTATGGGAAAACTCTGCAGGAGCAAGACAGGTTTTTATGTGGCACAAATAGATTATTAGATGCATTAAAGGCATCACTGATCGTGAATATTGCAGGGCACACTTTGTTGAGCTGTGTTATACTCACTGTACCCTGTTTGTTTATTATGTACTCATTATTACAAGTAAAAGAAAAATAGTTTACTTATAGTAAGAGAAGTAATATACATAATTATGGTACTAGATATAATGGATTAATTTATGTAGACTATGTTAGGCTAAGCAAATCTCAGCAGAGTTGTAGGTCTCTTGGCGTAAAACTTTTTTATAGAATGCCACTTAGTACAAGAACAGTAACTAAGAAGAATTTTAAATTAGGCGTTGAAAAATGGCTAAAAAAGAAAGCATTCTATAGCATAGAATATTGTTGATTGGATAATGATATTAATTTAGTACAATTTTAAACTGTATTATCTATTTTATCCTGTGTATTAGACCTAAGCTGACAATGTATATTACAAGCAATTATTCAATGATAATAAATAAATAATAATAATAAATAGATAAACTAAGAACATTTTTCCGACGAGTCTTCAATTTGTTTTGTTTTTGTTTAGTAAAATATATATACTAAGAAATGTAATTTTAATTTATAACTACAAATTAAGTAGTGGTCTAGAAGTTACAATTTCAATGTAACTATGGCTAAGAATATAACAAGTTGGCCATGAATAAGGAAGCATTAGAACAACTAAAATTTCATTGGTGGGTTATATTATACTTTAAATTTAAAACTAAGTTAAATATTGAATAGCTATCCAGTTAAAGATTTGTTGATGATGTCACAGGTTTTACAGTACAATATGACCGGAGGCAGCAAAGCGAGAGGACTTTCAGTTGTACAGTCTTATAGAATCTTGGCTGCTCCTGAAGATGTTATTCCTGAAAATATGAAACTTGCAAATATAATGGGATGGTGTATGGAACTTGTAAGTTAATCACTCACTAATTTACATACACAAATAATAATAATAATAATTGGACAGAACGACAGGTAAAATATCCCTGTCGTTACAGACAAAAATTTAAGACAAAAATAATGTCTTAATTTTTTTTTAAATGAATCAGTGATATTATCTTAGTGATGTTAATATAAACAAATGACAATTAATAATTCTAAAACTATATTAGAAACACTTATTTAACATAATAAACAGATAGAAATTGGATAGATTATAAATACAGTTGGATCAATGTTCTTGACACTTGGGATATTGCATAAAAACCTAGTTCTTACACCCCACCATAAGTGGCGTATTTCTCCCTTACTCAGCACTCTGTACAGTCACAACTAGTATTTTCACATTGAACATTAGGAACCGGAATTAAATTAATGTGAAACGTCAAAACGTCTAGCCAGTACTGTACACTCCCCTCTTTTAGTGATAAAATAAGCTTTTCGCATGACTAGCCTCTAGCCAGGTTTTCCTATGCAGTACTAATAGCCTCACACCCAGGGCCGTGAGTAAACCTCAAGTGCCAAGAACGGTTGATCCTATTGTTCAAATTAATTTTTTACATGCATGAGCAAGTTCAACCATCGGTTTTCTTGCTCGCTTCAAAAATAAAACTGGTTGCCTATTTCCAAACTTTTTGCATAACTACTCAAATTGACTGACTCATTAGTTCTGTGATTATAACTGATCAACTCCATGATATTGGTTTATAAAATAGCTAAAATAAGTTGATGGCCAAATAAATAAACAAATTGGAAATAGGTTTTTAGCAGTTATTTTTCGAGTTTTCAATGTTGCACTCTCATTATTGTTTGATTACACTAAAATTTGGGTTATTTGATAATCACATTAAAAAGTTAAAGTGCTTCAAGAATAATTTTTGAATATGTGCCTTTAGTGTTCAATAAAAGTAAAAAATCTAGAAAGATTATACCAAATATTTATTTAAGGTATCAATATTGACAAATTAGTAATTTTGCGATCAATATAAACAAAAAATAAAAATTTTATCATCAATTCTCCCAGTATTTCTTAAGGGACAAGAGTAATTATAAAATGGATCCCACTTACTTAATTTCTAGAAATATTTCCGATAATTTTTAAATTGTGTTGATGGTTTGAAAATAACAATTTTTTTAATTAATGTTCAAAGTGCACAATTAGACCCTCCTTTTTCTAAGGAAGAGATTATTAAAAATGTTATACAAATTAGTCAAGATTTATTAAGAACAATATATTGTTATATTTGTTTTTTGCTTATGTAAATGTGATAACAATGAAGGTCATTTCCATTATTATCAATCACCTTCAAATTCTTAAACTTATCCAGCACAGACACATTCACAAATTATATATAGCCTATATATATTTTTTGATTTAATCTGCATGAACTCAGTCATTCATATTAACATCCATTTTAAGTTTTAGAGTAAGTATAACATATAATATAAATCTGATGCATGTTAATAATAATGGTAATTATTACTCCTATCACCATTATTACACCAGTAAACAACTCTATTAGCGGTTAGTAACATTAAGAGGATATGAAACACAGTATTTATTAGGTGTCAATTTTTAGTTAGTCCCTGCTATAACGCTATAATCATATTTAAAAAGCAAAACAATTTTGTTAAATTACAATCTTATCTATCATTATACAAACTATACCCATTATGAATCTTTGACTGTATTATTTTTTACCTCTTACAACTTTTCACTTTATTCTAATATAAAAAAGAATAAGTTTCTAATATTAGCAATGACCTCTCAAAAGGTTATCTGACTAAGGTCAGGAACAATTCTACTGTGGCGTTATACAAGTGTAATTATTATCTTGTCTTGACGTAATTCAGTAAGGAAGTTTAATCAAAAAACAAAAATAGAATTGCTAACAAATATTTACCGATAGGTCCATCTTCTTCTAATTTGATCAAATTGATCACCAGAATATTAAAAAAGATATATTTATAGATCTTTTACTTGCTTGAGCAATCTTATATAAATGATTAAATTTACAGCTGTTTCGTTATTTGTCAGGCATCATCAGAACATGTAGAAAACTTAACAGATTACAATGTGTTAACAAAAATTATAAATACACATATTTAGAAATCACATTTAAACGTAATGAAAAATAAATTCTTAGCACTATATTATTTTTATGTCACAGTGGGTGACCACCCACTTTCATATTGTCTGACTGAATAAATGACATTAAAAAAAGATAAAGTTTTAAACAAAATATGAATGAATGTCCAATATTCCCATATTCATCAGTTACCCTAAATAATGAGTGAATATTTTACATATCATAATAAACAAAATTAATACGTTGTTTATTTGGTACTATTTTAGTATTTCACAATTAAACACATATTTATTTGAGTAAACCAAAAGGATAGATATATCTTTATTAACTTGGATACATTTAACATAATATAACATAGTATACCTACAACTTCAACATAACATACAGCTATTCCTTTTTATTGTAATCTTTGAGTCTACTGTACTAGACTGCTAGTCATGTAGGCACACACAAATGAAAAATGATACATCAAAATAATTTATTGATACATTACACTATTATTTCTTCAACTTTATGATTATGTTTAACCAATCATTTCGTTTTATAACTTACTGTGAAATAGTGGTGATTCTTCCATATTGAATGTGAGGATCATTAGGTATATATTTAAAAAAAAAAATTAAAAAACACTTTAAGAAAAAATATAATTATTTTTACAAAAGGAATAATATACACCAAGTGTTATGTACTCAATGAGATTGGTTTGATAGACAGATATTTATTAAATTCGGAGGACCAATTAATTTTAAAGTAAATGAATAAAACTTTGAATTCATTTGTAAGATTAAGAAGAAAGAAAATGAACATATAAAAATGTGACATATATGATGTTTAACATAAATGTGCCATACCTTTGGTGCAGAGTCTGAAAGTCTAGCTGCCTGATGCATCCTTGGAGTGGGAAAGTCCGTTAAACGACACACATATATATTTCACCACAATGTCACATTCATAAAATAGAACATAATTGAGCACAAGAAAGAATGAAACTAAAAACACTTGTAGGTTTGATCACTCACAAATATATGTATTTTGCGTTGAGCGTGCATTTGTTTATAAGACAAAGAGCAACATGAAGCGGGAAGGTGAACGAAAGTTAAGTATTGTGCATTATTGCATAGCCAGCGACAAAGACAAAGGAATAGTGCATGGGTGCACTGCGAACGACAAGCATGTCGTGAAGCGTGATTAATCGTAAAAATGAATTAATCGAGAAGCGTTCTCTATAAGAAGAGAAAACTAATGAATGCAATGAAGTATGCACACGGAGTTGCTGTTTTAGTTGCCAATCTAAGACTGCTTTGCCCAGTTGAAAAAGAAAGCGTCCTTTAGCCAGGGGTGGGAGTTGCAGTAATATGATGCTTGCCAATAAAATGTAGCGTCTCTCGAAGTTGCCGGCCGTTTATTGGTGGAATAATTATTAGTGATGTGGGGCTGATAACAATTCGAAGGCTGGTGCAGTATTCCACGGAAACTTTTACCATACAATGGAAAAGTCCTGTTGTACTGAATATTCCGTTTTTTAAGCAGATGACAATAGTTGTACCTCCGAGAGCGCTTAATTTGAATTGACGCATTGGTAGGAAATTGGATTGATTGACATTACCAAACACCAGGAGGAGTCCATTTTGCTGTATTCCAATGTGGAACTAGTTTCACCCATGCTTCTTGATCTATTTCTAGTTCAGTTAAAAGCTCTTATTTATTATCGTATACACCCTTGTATGTTTGTTTCTTAAAATTCAACTACTCATGAACCTTATCAGAAACTTTGAGTATTAATAAAGCTCTTGACATTGTTAAGCGAGGTTTTAATCTTCTAGATCAGGAGTTCCCAACCGGTGGTACGCGGGAACGTTTCAGGTGGTACACATGAGAGATGTGAGCAACATGCTATTAATAGCTTGAGCAGTGAGCACGCAAACATTACTCAGCTGTTTGTCTCTGCAGGAGTGGAGGTGTGACGGAGCCGGGGGCGGTGCGACGAGATCTGTCTTACCCTTCTTCCCCCACGGCCCACGCAATTAATAACTTCTCCTACGCCTATATTCTTCCGCCTCACAATATTGCCAGTGAATGTGCAATGTTTATATGTTGTTGTAATGGTTCGTTGTGGGTGTTGTAATAATTAATTGTGATTTCGTAAAAGAAAACTAAACTATGAAACGATTTCTGATGTCCTCTTCTACTTCAAAGGATTGTGCTAAAAAACCTAAATCACCGGCCAATCGTAAATATGATGAAAGCTATGGTTATTATTACCATATTGTAATATTTTTACAGTATGGTTTTATAGTGAAGACAGGGACTGAAACCAGTGACATTCCTATTCCTCAATGTGTTGTATGTCTTGAAGCACTTTCGAACCAAAGCATAAAACCTTCTTTTCTGATGTGACACCAAAATACTAAGCACCCTGATTTGATTGGTAAGCCCATTGAAATTTTTAAAAGAAAATCTAATTTTTTTAAGAAAGAAACCCAATGTTTGTCGAAGTTTATCAATACTGATACTAACTTGATAAAGGCGTCATACCTTGCTAGTTTAAGAATTGCAAAAGATGGATAGCCTCACACAATCGGTGAGACACTTTTACTGTCGGCCGCTGTGGATATTGTCCAAGCCGTGTTAGGAGAAAAGGCAGCCAAAGGAATTCAAAAAATACCACTGTCAAATAACACAGTAAAGAGAGGAATTGTCGATATGTCTAATAATATTGAAGAACAACTGGCTTTAAAACTCCAAGAATGCACTACAAGTTGACGAAAGCACCGATGTTACAAACATGGCGCAGCTATTTGTTTTCGTGCGATTTGATTATAATGAAAAGGTGATAGAAGAGTTTTTGTTCTGCAAACCACTTGAATCAAATACCACAGCGGAACTCATTTTTAAGGTAATTGTTGAATATGTGCTCAAATGCTCAAAGTAGGTATTCCCTGTTCCAAGAGTATTGGCTTGTGTACAGATGGGGTAAAGCTATGTCAGGAAGGTTGACAGGGCTAGCAGCAAAAAAAAGGAAGTTGCTCCTGAATGCAAAAGTACGCATTGTGTCGTCCATCGAGAAGCATTAGCTGCTAAGGTATGCCGGAAAATCTTAACTCCGTTCTATCAGATGCTGTGAAAGTTATTAACTTCATAAAGGCTAGGGCTCTAAACACAAGATTATTCTCCTTGACGTGTGAAGAATTTGGTGGCAAGTTCAAGACTTTACTCCTGCATACAGAAGTGAGGTGGTTATCTCGGGGGGGAGGGGAGGGATTTTGAACCGTCACTTTGAACCGAGATCAGAAGTTTTATGTTTTTAAGTGGAAAAAATCATGACATGAAAAAATTGTTTGTTGATGAAGAATGGTTGTCAAGATTGGCTTATCTAGCTGACATTTTTGACAAACTCAACACACTGAACTTGGGACTTCAGGGACCAAACACAACAGCCTTCACAGCCGGTGACAAAATAAACTCCTTTAAGAGAAAGTTGGTCCTGTTTTGTTTACAAATACAGTAGGAAAATTTATCTCCATTTCCCACTCTATCATCATTTTTTAAGAAAATGAAATATCCCCAATGCCAGATGTGGTTGCAGATATCATTGTTCACTTGGAAGGCCTTCAAAAAAACTTTAAGAAGTATTTCTCTGAAGATTATTCAAAAGTAGACTGGATCAGAAATCCTTTTTCAGGAACCTCACCAAACGAATTGGAACTAAAAGAAAGTTTTATCGATCTTACAGAAGATGAAAGATTATTTTAAAGAGAAATCTTTAATTAACTTCTGGATCGGATGTAAAACCGAGTACCCTTTGATCTTCCGGCAAGCTCTGCTATTTTTGATGCCATTTGTTACGAGTTATTTGTGTGAGAGTGGATTTTCTGAACTCTTGTAAATAAAAAATAAACATAATATAATGAGTAATAAATTATTTATATTACCTTTATAGTTCCGTCATGTGACTTTGTTTCGGAGTCGTAGCTCCATCTTCAGTAATTTCACCCCGTAGAGGTCGTTAAAACATTAAACATAACAAAAACATTAACACTTTACACACAAATAAATAAATACACGTATACGTTGATTTTAACATTTTCTTACATGCGCACGGTTTCATGGTTCGCGAACTACTATGAAATTAAATATGAACATTAAAAAATAAGCATAGAAGCAGAATAAGTGTTGAAGAGGACTTGAGAGTGAAGATAAGTTCCATTACTCCTAATGTTGATATTTTAATAACAGGCAAATAACAACAAGTTTCACACTAAAGACTATAAAAGTATATTTTGTATGATGATTAATTTTTTGCTGAGTTTGTACTACTTTTTTATTTGTATGTTTTTACACCCATGGGTAATAAATAAAACTGTAAATTAATACCATTTTAATCTTTTTATTTCTCCTTTATTATAAGCATGTTATAAATAAACAAATATCTAACCATTAAATATGAAGTTTTCTCAGGAATTTAATTCAAAAAGCCTTTGAACACTTTTAGAAGAGTAAATATTATATGTTTAATAAAATATTATTAGGTCTGGTGGTACGCCAAACTTTCTCAATAAGTCAAGTGGTACGCAGGTGCAAAAAGGTTGGGAACCCCTGTTCTAGATAGTAACCTCTGAGCTGGACTAGTGTCCACTCCAACTGTTGGAGTATTACACCACTCTAAAACTCCAAGGAATGGACCTGTTTTAGAATGTTCACACTTTATAAGAATATTCTTGAATATTTTCATTACAGTTTCTACTTTTACATTTTCCTTTGGGGTGATATATAGATGTCATTGAATGTTGATAATATTACATTTTTCTAGTTACACACATCATTGGTTTTGACTCAAGACTTAATAGACCAAGCACAAATAAGAAGAGGGAAGCCATGTTGGTACTTACAGAATCCAAGACAAGCACCTGACGGAGCCTCTAGAATCATGGAGAATGCAGTCTACAAGTTATTAAAGAAATATTTCAGAACCAAAGAATACTATATTGATGCCATTGAACTTTTTCATACTGTAAGTTTCCTTGATAGTATTTTTTATGTACTATAGAATGTATTTGTAAGAGAAATAATCGTTAAAAAATAATTGAATTGTTTACCTAAATACTTCATTTGTTATTAATACTTGAAACAAACTGATAATTAATTCAAGGATCAAGATGATACTAATACACATCAAAATTAATTAAAAATCAACAATAATAACTACTAAATTAGTAAAATGTAAATCAAATTAGTACCGTAATTAATTATTGATTGCAATGATAATCGATCAAGGATGGGATTTTGATGTTTTTACTCGATATGGGTCACATTTCGATTGTATCTTTCAGGTGGATAATCCAGATAACCGATTAAATGAGGTCCGAATAAACGCAGTTGTACTGTGCAAGTATTTTCTAAATTTATGTCAAATTCAAACTTTTCATTCTGAATCTTTTAAAACACCATCTGAAATAATTTAATTTAAAAGTAGTTGTGATGATTTTAATATTTTATATGAAGTTGGGCGCCATTTTGTAATATTTATAATACAGTGTATTTTGGAGAATTTTAAATAAAATACAGAATCCAATTTTATGAAATGTACATTTAATTATTAGTAAACATTTATAATATATTACATACAAAATTAGAATGTTTCCTGAAAAGACAAAAATAAACAAACCATTACATATTTTACAATAATTTAAAATTATAATTTATTATTATTTCATTTATGTTTAATCTTATGGTTGTAAACTAATTCCAAATAAATCTCTCATAATTCAAAATTATATATTTTTAGATTACAAAATCTCTTTTACTAAATGCTTATTATTTATTTGTTTTTTAAAATCATCTAATCTAACAAATCAACTAATAAATGTTTTTTATCATTAAAGTTTTTAATCATTATTTTCAAATAAAATATTTTTCTTTGTTATAAACCATGTGATAATTCTGCAAACATATTATCCAAGTTTCATTAATGAACTGCAAGTTCAGTTATTTTATGTTTAATTTTTTATAAAACATAATTTGAGCATGTTATACCAAGCATGCAAATATACACTTAAGTTAATACATATTACTTAAAACTTTCAATTTATTCAAACTACTTCCTTGTTCGAACCACATGGCATCTTTCAAACACATATCCCATCTCTCTTAAAACATATAACTTATTCTGTTTTACATTTCACTTCCTAAATAATCACAATTGTTTACTTTTTCTTTTACTCAAAATATAATTATTAAATCACATAGTTTTTCTTTAAACACAAATACTTGTCCTTTCGGAAAAGTTTTTCTCCTTCCGCAGTACGGCTTTGTCTACTTTTTCATTTTTGAAACCACGCCTTCTCTCTCTGAAAGTTTATTTCTCACTTATGCATAACTAAATTATTAAGTGACATAATAATGCTTTAAATAGAAATTCTAGTCCTTTTGACAACATTTTCTTTCTTCAACGGTACGGCTTTGTCTGATTTGTCATACTTGAAACGACACCCTAACTCTTCAAAAGTATAATTCTCACTGAGCTGGTCCTGGTTGGTAACAGTCTTCCCACTTTTACACACAACGCTGATGTCATATTTTTCTTATAACTAACATTACATACGTTTTTATTTATTAACATACTTTTAACAAATTTCTCTGATCATTTAGTACTAATTTACTTTCTTTCTTTATTTATTTAATTCAAAAACAGAATACATTTCCTGTTCATTGCCTCGAGTAAATCTTACTTTCTATTCAAACCAAAATTACAAAACTGAAAATGTACACTATTACATCCTATGTCAATTTTCCTAAAAACAACATGGTTGGTCACAGTATATCGAAATGATATATTTGTGTTTTAACACTTCCTATGACTCCATAATTGTGATCTTTGAATGTTTTAATAAATAATCTGTGTTATAACACATTTACTGTCAACAAATAATATTAGATTTTAAGTTGCAAATCAAATTGGTACTTTTTTTAAATGTGAAAATTGGCACTTAAGTCAAAAAATGTGTGACCAGAAAAGTTATTGTATACAGTTGATACACAAACTTAAAATCTACATTAAATTACCAATTTTTAAAAGTAGAACTAAAACATTTTTAAAAACAAAAGCAAATATAAAAGTGGACAAAAATAAATCAAAAATCCTCCACAGAAAAATTAAATCTCTAAAAAAAAAAAAAAAAAATTAAAGGTGCACTATATCAGTTTGTTAATTTTGAATTATTTTCTGAAGAGGTCGCAGTGTATCACATTGATACAAAGAGCCGAGATCACTAACATGTTGCCTCAGTTAATTTGTTCCTCCACTCAACTGTGGAGAAAAGGGAGGCAAGAACATATTGAGATAGAGGGGATCACAAAATCTTGAGCTTGTATCAATTTGATCTACCACGATGGAAGGGAGGGTTATAAAAAAAAGATCATTAAAAAAAGTATAGATTTGGTGACAACCATTTAAGTTCACTTCCAGCTCTAAATAAATTTGCTTGACATATAATATGACAGTTGGTTTTCATCCTTACATTATTTCATCCTCAATTCTTATCTAAATAAAATATAATTATTACACATAAAATGTTTGAGTAATGCTGACCATCAATTCATAAACTATTATGTAACAAAGTTGCTGCAGATAGACAGATTTTATTTAAAAAAATGATCCAATTAATACAACACAAACTTTTGCAGCCTTACGATTTTATCTGTATTGTGTTATTAATGTCTAGAAAAGGAATAATCAAATAATAATTTTCTAAAATTAGTAGGTAATCATATTTATTATTTACACAAATTGTATTAACATATGAGAAAATGTGTGAAAGTATTGTGTACTATTCGGTAGTCTTTTGATTCTGTCCTTATCGTTTACTCATAACAAAGCTATGTTTAGAATTATTCATATTACCCATAAAATCTGTTTATTTCTAATAACGATGCATGTACAGGTTGGTCAGAAAGCAATGTTTGGTAAAGTATTGGATATGGAGACTCGAGGAGATCCATCACTCAGTCATTTCAACATGGAAACCTACAGTGCTATAGCTAAATACAAGAACACATATCATTCCTTCAAATTACCATCTTCATTGGCTTTATACATGGTTGGTAATATATTACTTAATACAATATTTTAATATTAATTAAATACAAAATATAGAGGATATGTTTTCAAACATTTCACTCCAAATTTTAAAGATTTGTAATCAAACATTTTATTTTTATGTGACATGTTACAAAATATGTGAAAATTGTAGTTCCTAAATTATGTAAGGGAATTATTAAGTATAAATCTAATAATATAAAAAAAAAAATCAAGTTAGGACACATCTTAAAAAACCTTAGAAGGTTTGATCATAATAAAACAAAACCATCTATTGTTATTTTTAAACATGATCAGTAGTAATTTATGAATATAGTGCAATATAAAGTAATATTTCTGCACTCTGTCATGGAATAATATTAATTTCCATTGTTTTTCACCAAGGCTCAAATTAAAAAGGAAATTATCATTAATATCTCAGCCATTAAGAAACTTAGAAAGTTTTATAAAGCTTCAAATTGTTGACCCATTTTGTATAAATTATTTTAGGGCAATGAATGAGTACCATATATATGTAAATGTGTACAGCATTTCAAATTTGATTATTAGCTATGAACTACAAATATTTGTTTTATAAGAAATAATAGAGTGAACTAAATTTGGCTGAATGATTTATTCTTTAGTTAACTTAATGCTTTTTAAAGGCTAGTGTAAAACCTTAAATTCTTTATTTTCCAATTCTTAAATTACAAGCTTTATTTTGATACATCACTAACATTTAAAACAAATCTCTCTGTTTTGAGAGATAAACTCTTTTATTTCACATTAAAAAAATTATCCAATGTGGTTCTTTTATACCCGGACTGTATTAAAAATTATTTTTTTATGTTAGCTACAAAACTGACATAGATTGCTGATTTTTGATGGTTGTAATATGTTTGGATAACTATAGCCCAACCGCTTAGAAAAAAACCTTGCAGCAGTTGTGTCTCGCGAAGGTGGAACTGTGGTAGGAGAAGCCGGGCTTCCCGCCTTCCCTGTGTCTATCCCCTCCTTGGTGACTACTGGGAGAGCGGCCGCGCATTTGTACAAACATTCTATTTTATAACCTCATGGAAAAGTAAGACACACAGTTAGACATTTACTGTGTTTACAATTTTAATATATGCGTTTTATTTGGTAGGTATAATAAAATTTAAATGAATTCTATTTTTAAAAAATGTTAAAGTATTTCCAGTGTATTTAGATGAAATAAAATATAGTAACACGCAACTTATAATAGTAAAAGTGTAATAAATTTTTAACTTAACATACAAAAACTCACCAAATTCAGTACTGCTCGAATGGTAAAACTGAAGCGCCCTCAAGTTCACTGTCGACACAATCACTTTCACTGTCATTTTTTTCACTACCGTTACATTCCTCGGAGTCAGATGATTCGTTGTTAACAGAAATAATAAAGCTATCTATTGTTTGATCAATTATGGCATCTTTCTTCCTATACTCTTCTTCAATGTTATACACATGTTCGCAACATTTTCGCCATTTTTCTACTGTAAATTCGCTGAATAATTTACAACATAGGTCCTGTTTTTCTTTCAACAATTCTGACTTTTTTTCAGCGACTCTTCCCTTGACATCTCCCCACACTAACTCAATTGGGTTTAAATCCGCATGGTAGAGGGGGGGGGGGAGACGAATTACCGTGTGTCCAGCACCAGTAATTATTTGGTCAATTGAGAATGTCTGTGGCACTTGAGCAGATTTAACACACATTAAAAGTTCAGGTTTTGTCATTGAAGGGGTGAATGTAATGTTATGCCGGGAAAGCCACTGTTTAATATCGGACTTTAAACATGAACTATTTGGCTTCTTGTCGTCTTGTTTGTTATGGTAACTCGCGTTATCCAAAACGACTACGGTGTTATTGGGTATGTTCGGAATTAAGCACTGAATTACCCATTTGGAAAAGTTATTATAATCCATATCATCATGGTAATCTTCCGTCGCATTTGTGTTTTTTTTCGTAGCTTTTTTCCTACTGTCCCATATTCGTAAGGCGTTCGGAACAAATCCTGCTTCACCGCCGGCATGAATAACAATCAATCTAGGACCTTTACCAATTTCCTTAGTAAAGCCGACTTCATCCTTCGATTGCCAGCACATTGGTGTTGTGTGGCTTTTATTTACGTATGTCTCATCAACATTGTAACGATATCATGATATCAATTAAATTAAACTAAATAAAATCATCAATCATGAAATCTAAAAAATAAATTAATTAAAATATAACTTGAATAAAATAATAAATATAGAACCATGTTAAGAAACAAATGAAGAGAAAACGGCAGATGCCGCCTGTAATAAAAATTGTACGTGCTAGGCTACAATAGCACTAAGATTTCAAGAACCTTGAGACCAACACGTGTGTACATAACGGAATTCTTAGGGTAGCAGAGTTTTTACTAGAAAAAAAAGAGAAATCAAGGGAAAGCAGTATTATAACGGTATTTTAGAAAAACGCAAGTAGAAAGTAGGTCGGCCAATCGGAGACGCTCCAAACTTAAAAAACACAACGGCAGAATTAAAAAACAACCAGTAGGAATTGCGAAAGTCGTAAGCAGAGAAAGTTGGTAGAAATCGACAAATCAGCGAACAGGGCGCGAAAAACAGTGTTTTAGAGAAGGAACATTAGAAAATAGTTTTGTTAGGAGTCTTACCAGAGTCGCCACGACGGAAGGTCGCGGACACAGCTAGAGTACGCTGTGTACAAAAGAATAGTTTTTTTCAGCGAGTAAGGGACAAGAAGTCTCTTAATATTGAAAGGTTTTTGATAAGTTGAAAGTAAAGTTGAATTGAAGTAAAGTAAGTTTGAATTAGTAAAGGAAATTAGATTTGGAGTTTGTGGAGTTCTTAATAAAAAGACAGATTTGGAAAAGGAGTTTAAATTCACCAGAAGAAGGAGGGACCAATCATCGTAGAACAGGTGCTGTAATTTTGGAACGACTACAAGGAAGGAGAGACAGATTTGGGACGATTTCGAGGAAGAAGAGGCCTATTTGGAACGGCATCTGGGAAGGAGAGACAACGTTAAATACCAACGAAAAGTGTTTAAGCAGTGTGGTGTTTTGTGTTTTTTGTTTAATAAAAAGATAAATTAAAGTTAGGTGGAGTGTAAAGTGCTAACTGACCGAGCAAGAAGGACCAGCAGATTTGATAAGTACAAAACCAATTAATTGTTAATTATTAAATTCAACTAGAATTGATTTCACTTTCGATTGAGCCATTCAAAAAACCAAGACCCGAGATTAAGATTTTGTTGTTTTTTTAAAATTAATTGTAAAGAACTGAGCTAGCCGAGATTAAATAAAAAGATGATCAATGTTAATAATAATTTAAAGTATTAAATAAATGTGTAAAGAAATATAATAAACAAAAAGGAACTGATAATTTGATGATTTTAACAAGAGTTAAAATAAAGTATATTTGTAATTTTAAAAAAATTGTCTATGCTAAATAAATTAATCTTAAGGAATGAATGGAGAGTAAATGGTTTTTCTAGATAGTAAGTATAAATTTCATGTATATGTTTTATTGCTATAGTAATTTTGTTCTTTTAAAAATTAAAAGAAAGAGATTGTTTTATCCAGGTAAACGGTGTTGTTTATGAGTAATAATCATAAGTTGTTCCCTTTTAGTAGTGTTGCAAATAAATAAGTAAATCTAACATCTTAAATATTAGATTGACACGACAACGTGTGACTTTTAAATTAGAGTAATCAAAATATAATTATATAACATCTTAAATGTTATATTTGGCATTCCAACGTGTGGCTTAAATAATTAAAGGTGAAATTAAAATAATTAGCAAAGCAGGTGTTCCTAAATGTTATATTTGGCTCACCAACGTGTGGCTTTTGTTTAAATAAATTAGTAAATTAGATTAAAATTTATATAACATCCTAAATGTTATAACATATACTATATTTTTCTTCTCATTCCTTAGTTTTCGGAAGTTACATAAATAGTTTGTCCGCCAGCTTGCTATATGAGGTTGTTCTATTAATAATTTCCTTTTTGTTTGAGTTTTCATCCATTTAAACCCCATTTTAATCAAAAGCTTTCTTAAAAACTCTTTCCCACATTTTAAAATATTTTCTTCTTCCAACACACTTTGTAATTTGGCCAATGTAGGAGGAGTTTTTTTCACTACATAGAACTCGTGTATCTTTCTTCTAATTACACATTGCGTGAAATCGTCAACAAATATTTTTTTATTTCGAGAACGTTTTTTCCCTTGAGGAGTGGAGAACGTCAAACTGCCTTTTGCGAGAGATTGTTTTCCTTCAGCCGCAATTTTCTTGACCAGAGACTCCGAAACACCTGTAGCATTACTTGTAGCTTCAAAAACATTGTATTTTAATTTAAATTGTTCTTTTTGCTCCTTCAGATGAGTGTAAACATTAAACACTAATTCACGAGCCTGGCCACGTAACGGACGACCCGAAGTACAAGCCGATTTTGACGAAGAAGACATGACATTCACAAGACTAGATACAACTAAAGTGTGTAAATAGCGATTAGCACGGACTCGGACTGACACAAACGTTATAACAAATTTTTACTTATGAATAATTTTTTAAAATTCTAAGTCTAAAATTATTAAAATGAAAAACTAGAGATTAGTTAACAATATCACTTTAAACAGTTATTTATTAATTATTATAATACAAAATCATATTTGAAATATTTTTAATTAGTCTTTGATCTTTAGTAATTACAATTGAAATAAATGTTCAATTCAAATGCCTCTAGGCTTAGCTCAGTCTATATAGTAAATTTATATTTAGAAATATATTTTAATTAGTTCAATTAATCTTGGGATAGGCACTCGGCTGGGATGATTGTATTATTTTATTTTTAAAAACGCATATATAAATTGTAGTGAAAGTTTATTAAATTTTGAAAAAAAAATTTAAATATTCAAGTTCTTATAATGGTTACTTAATAGTTCTAGGCCTTTAATAAGGTTCCTTTTAAATTAATAAAAAAAAAAGAAAACGTTTAACTGTTATTAGACAGAATATACCAAGTTCTGTATTTACACTACTTTTATTCACTGTATAAAAAAAAAAATAAAAAAACACTTATTAATTATAAAAAAACTTTGGAGGTGGAATTTTTGGCTTCTTGCTATGTCGAATGCTACAATGTTAATAATAATTTTCATATCTAAGCGGGTTTTTGCTTCGTTGCGGAGGGATCTCTTCTCTGCATCGTTTGTTGATGTGCCGATCGTCTTCCGCTGTTGTATATAGTCCTGGTATTTTATACCTTTTCTGGATATTAGGCAATTTTTGATTATACTGATACACTTTTAAATTCATATTGTTTATAATAATTCAATTTATGGGTTAATTAGTTGTTATTTAAATGGTTAAATTTTGTTTCTAATCGCGATTACAAATATCAGCTGGGCGTATATTTACTAATTCATTCGATAGGGGCTTTGGCTTTTTATTTTACCCTAATTTTATTTCTTCTTATTTATTAGTTTATAATGCTTAGTCTCAGATGTTATTTGTGCTGTTATAACGTTTACTTCAAAGATACGATGGCACCAACAACGCGACTGTGACTAATCCCCTCCATTGCTCCAATATCCTTCCCGCCATTGCCCCTGCATCCATGCGCAATCCACTCTCGAGATCACGGTTCGGCGCAGGTTTTTTTCTAAGCGGTTGGGCTATAGTTTTTGTCAGTCCCCCATGAGACTCAACAGAATTATAGGGTCGCATTCTTGAATATTTACTGTGCGGTAAAATCTTACAATCATTACGTTGAAGTGTTTGTAGAAACATTCCCTGATGCTCCTATTCCAGGGAAATCAACTGTGTATGATCTTGTGCAATGTTTTGGTGACACAAGAACAGGGACGTATCTAGCCCATAATGCGGCCTTGACAAAATAAGCTGCCCCCCTCCAAAATTCCCCAGAAAGAATCACAATGAATTACTTATAATGTTCAATGACTCTTACATACACTTTATATGAGCAAAATAACAAATTAAACAGTTAGGTGTTCTTTTTCTAAAACTAACTAATATTCAAGAGAATATGAATACGCTTTTTATTTTATATAGGCATAATTTTACTAACAAAATCTCTTGTATCCGAGGTACATGTAAAACTAAAGACACACTTTATTAGTAATGATAAATTTCTTGATAAATTTTAAGTAAATAAAGAACACTTAAAAACGTTAATCAGTATTATTGTTGCAAATTATCTGAATCCAGTTAAGATTTTGTAAAGATAATAATATTTTATTACTGAAAGGTCCCTAGATCATTGCTGTGGCCGTTGGGTAAAAGTACATAAGTCAATTTTCGATCAAAATGAGCTCTAATAACCAATATATTGTATTTTTTAAGATCTACAATTGGGTAAAACTACACAAGTCCTAGGAAGAAGAATAAAAAAGATACAGACTGGTCTAATGTACATAAGTAATAAGTTAAATTTTCAGATTTGGGTGTAAGTGTATATGTTTACTTATCAAAATCTACACTTTCATTTTTCTTGTATTCATATGTAGGTAATGAGACATAAGTGTATATATGCAGTTTTTCCCAATTAAAATTGTCAATATTTATCTTGTAGTGTTGCAGAGTAAATATACATAAGTAAACTTAGGCATTTTTACTTAAGGAATATGTTATATATTTCACTTCATCTGTTTTGGGAATAACTACATAAGTTGACTTATGCAGTTATTTTCGTTTGTTAGACTGACTTTATTACTTATACTATATCAGGGATAAAATACATAAGTGAACATATACACTTTTACTACTGCTTCAAATCAGTGTTATCAATTAATTTTATTCTTATTTACTGAGACAAACTAAATTACATTCTGAATTATTAATAATTTAATAATTATTGGAACATGAAATGTCACGACCGTCGTGTTTCATACATTGCAAGTTTAATTTCGGTTTTACCAAAGGCATGTGCTAAGACAAAAGTTTGTAGCCCTTCTAAACAGAAAAAAGAGAACATTCTTATAAGTATAATATCGAAGTAAATTTTGAACGGATTGAAATTTGTAAAGCTTGTTTCTTGACAATATTTGATGAAAGTGAAGGTTTTATTAGAATGACTATAAAAAATAAACTACAAAATTCTTCTGGAATTACTGCAGCTGATAAAAGAGGAAACAAAGAACCACCAAATAAAACACCAACAGAAAGAGTTTACGAAGTAAGAAGACATATTCTGTCATTTCCTGCCTATGAATCGCATTATTCTCGTAGACATTCTAATAAAAGGTATTTAACATAGATGAGACCAAAAAAGTGTATTCTTTTGACCTTCAGCAATGTCTACCGACCCCGCACCTAGAAACTTCTGTTGCTTTTTATAAAAGGTCCTTATGGACATACAATTTAACTATTCATGACTGTATTACTGGACAACCATACTGTTACATGTGGCATGAAGGAGTTGCAGGACGTGGAGCTAATCAGGTCGCTTCTTGCTTATACCATTTTCTGAGTAACAAAGTTCCACAGGTTGTTCAGGAAGTCACTTTTTACAGTGATACATGTGGTGGTCAAAATAAAAATAGTCATGTTGCAGCTATGTTCCTAACATTACTTTCAGAACATCCTACAATTAAACAGGTTAATCACAAATTTCTTGTAGCCGGGCACACACACTTAGAATGTGATGCTGATCATGCTACAATAGAAAAAAGGAAGAAAAAACATGAAATGGTAATCTCTGTATCTTATGACTGGTACCAGCTTGTAAGGACTACGGGGAAAAAGAAAAGGTTTGAAGTTATTGTTATGACCCAAGAAGATTTCTTCAACTTTGCGGCTCTCCTGAAAAAAAATTCCAAATACGAAAGAAAAATATTAAAGGTGAACTATTTTCGTGGCATAATACTCGATGGCTGATGTACAATAAAGAGTTTGGGAATGTTTTTTATAAAACAAATTTAAAGGAAACAAGTACTTTTGATGTTCTAAATTTCAATCGGAAAGGACGAGGGGCACGAAATGTATATCTTGAAAAGTGCTATACTGGCCCACTTACTATTAGTAAAGAGAAGAAAAGGGACATTATATCTTTGTTCCCACTAGTTGATCCATTGTTTCACAAGTTTTATCAGGACTTACCTACCAATGAAACTACAATAATTGATTACGACCCAGATTTGGAAAAATATGAATCTGACTAAAAAGTATAAATTTTTTTGTGACAGTAAAAATTATTATGCATGTTTATTTTTTAAATATTTTTCTTTAAATATTGTTTAATTTAGAAACATATTATAGCAGTAAGTTGTTCTTATTGTGTATTATAATACCCTACGTGTAGTGTTTATAGATATCATACACTTTCTGTTGGATGACACTTCACAATAAAAAAAAAATGTTTATGAACATTCAATTTTATTTATTCAATTGACTGACAAGTAAAACTATATAAGTTTACTTATGTATGTATATTCACCTATTGTCTTCATATTCACAAAACCATAAACATTTTGAGTAAAATACCACATGTTGACTTATGAACGTTTAGGTCCAAAAATATAAATTATTAATAAGAAAATGTTATGTGTAAAACTACATAAGTAAACATAAGCACGTTCACCTGTTTCATTCAGAATGAGCCAAAGTACACATGTCAATTTTATTATTAAATAAAAGGGTGAAATTAATTAGGTTAACCCCTCCATGTCAGGTAAGCATTTCTAATCATAAATATATATCAAGCTTGTTTAAATTTTTATACTCTGATTTTTGAGAACATTTTGAACCTTCAAACTTCTCTTCTGAAAAATTGTGTTTTATGACTTATGTATTTTTACCCAACAGCCACAAAATTTTGATTCTAATTAAAGGTTAATAATTACCTGTTGTAAGAGTTCATCATATGGTCCACTTATTGTGTTAGAAACACTACCACGGTTTCAGATGTCTCAAGCAGCCATCATCAGGTGTGATATTACTTACAGCTGATGTTATGATGACCTCCGTAAGTGATATCAAACCTAATTATGGATGCTTGAGACATCTGAAAAGAGCGGTACGGTAGTGTTTCTAACACAATAAGTGGATCACATGACATACTTTTACAAGATAATAATAGTGTATATATTGTACAACATCTAAATTGTTCTTTGATTGATAAACTGCATTGATGTAATGAAATCATTCACACTGAAAAAAACTAAATTTTTTCCTCATGCTCATTTTGCGCCCTTCATACACCTGAAACCTTGGCAGAGCGCTCTTTCACCAACCCTTAGATACGTCCCAGCACAGGAATTGTTAATGATGGGCCTAGACACTATCAACTTTCAATCAGTATGTATTCAATCATGTAACGTTTATTTAATTTCAAATGAAACCGTACTTTGGAAGACCGCAAGAGTGAGATAACAGGCAACAGCTATTCCGCCCGAGGCATTTGCGACGTAGGCTTTTTTCCCTTGCTTGTCTATTCATTACCACGATCTCAACACGAGAGTCAAGCACACGACGCAATGTCATAAAAATCTTTAATAGTTTTCAAAATATGAAATTAAAGGGCACGTAAACCTGAGTAATTCTTTTAATTTCGTTTACGTGTGTGTGTGCATAATAAATTTATATGCAGTGTTGCTTTCAAATTTCATAAACTAGTTTTTTAAAAATTTTTAATGTGTCTCAAAGTTATTTACTGCCATCAGGGCCTTCAGTTTTAGGAATCACCACGGTTTGTTCCAGTTCTTAACTGGTCGAAGAATGAGCCCACATTAACGTCTATTATACGAAACTGAGTGAAATTTGGTCTTCGCCCAACAAAAAACTAACTGTGTGTGAAATGTTGTGAAATTATTACTAAGGCAAATCAGACTCTTTTATTTATTTATTTTTTATTTAGGATGGGACATGCTAGCAAACTTTCGGCTTCACGACCCCAAAGGGGTCAGTTTACAAAATTAAATTTTGACGTCAAAACCTTTTGAAATTTTTATATATAAATAAGTTTTTTTTTAGTGTTGGCCAACTAATTAACTAAGATATGTAAACTACTTCTACTTTGAAATATAAACCTTCTAATTAATAACTTAAAGCTCTTGATTGAGGAGCCAAAATAAAATGCTATAATAAATCTTTATAATCTTCCTATCATTCGAAATATAATATGCCACAATGTGGTATATGGAAATTATTTGAAGGTTAAGCTAGCTGATTAATAAAGAAAACTCTTGGTTATAATGATAACAATTGAAATTCTCTTTAATGACTAGGTACTTTATTAGCAGAATGAATTAAATTTCAGAAATTAAATAATTTAATTTGGTTATTATATGTCTTTGAATTATTGATTCTTAAATCTCGGGGTTATAAGGTTGTCGCCGGCACAATCTAGATACCTCACACTTTGAGCAAAACACACACACACACACACACACACATATATATATATATATACACAATTATTTACATACATTTATATACGTCCTAAAATTATGGTACATGGACATGAAATATCAATTATAGTTTGTTCGATGCTCAAGTTTATAACGTCAAATTATTAATTTGAACTAGTTATCAGAAATTAGTATCAAACGAATGTTCACTTTGTTTTAAAAAAAATTACAACAAGTTCAAGTCTAATTTCATGTTAACCCTATGGTTAATTTCAAATTCAATATATGAGTCTTTTCTTGGTAAAATATTTAAATCTTTGAATACTGTTTATAATTAATTGTCAATGTTTTTGTTTACTTAATTGTTCATTAAAAAAAAATATATGTTCAATTGATATTAGTAACGTTCACAGCAAGTTAATTAAATGGAATTGTCTCACCCATATATCGTCTGATCATAATAGGCTTGTCTTTATTCATAATAATATCCTCTTCTTTTAAGATAATATTTGGTTGAAAGACTCTCCTGGTTTAGAATTTGTCTCTGGACCTCTTCTTAAAATTTAGAGCTGATGAAAAACACATCTGCTGCGTCTGGAGTCTGGATCACAACTAATTAACAATTAGTTTGTAACAATTTTGATCTATAATTTGTAATAATTAATAATAATCGGGGTTTTATTTTTTAAATAGAAAAGAGAAGTTAAGTTATTATTTATTGAATTTAAAATTTGCTCGACAGTTATGGGCGCCAGGTAACTTTCGTTTACCAATTTAAAAAAAAGTGAATTTACTTATTTAAACATCTCCGGGGTGTAAGTTCTTTTAAAAGGGTACTCCACAGTGAATTTTCTGGTTAAATGAATAATCCTTCTTTTGCTGAAACTTGACATGAATTTATTAACAGAATAATTATACATAAACATTTATCATTACAAAGAAATCAAATAAATCGACTATAGTTAACATCCTAGCTGAATTGAAATATTAATGCCTTTGAAGAAGGTTTATTTTTAAATCTTGAATTAATCTTAAAGTTGCAACTGTTATATAGTTTCTTAAATCAAACAGATTAAAATTATCTGTTTCTTTTTTATTAAATTTACTTTGTCAAAATTCTTATTTCTCAAAAAACATAAATGACTCATTAAAATATTAAATTTTTTAAGAACAAAACATTACACATAAAAACTTTTACATATATATATATATATACATATACATACATGATATTTTGTTTTCAGCATTTAATAACGCTGAATTACGAATTTATGAATGGGATTGTATTTAGTTGGTCTTAAAATGCTGATAACTTTAATTATATTCTGAGTTTCTCCTCGGGGTTTTGAAAATAAATTATGGGATGTAATTTAGAATGGTTCTGTTCATGTTTTACGTCTTATAATACTTTAATTTAGTTGTATTCTTCTGAAATCGTAGTCCTGACTAGGCCTAGGTAGGTTGACATTTTTGACGCTTGAAGTCGTTAACTGTCGGTTGTCTTTAATGAATCGCATTCCATGCTGCACTGATTTACTTAAATAATTTGATTAAATTGTGAGTTGTCTCAACTTGTATTTGTTTACTTGTATTTATAAATTTTTATTAAAACTCATTTTTGTGAAAATAAGATACAGTAGAACCCCTCAAACTCGACCCCTTCAAACTCGACATTCCGACAAACTCGACAGGGCCAGTGACCAAGAACGTGGGATTTCCAAGGTCATTCACTGCATTGTTTTATGCCATGTGCGGGAGGTTGAGGCTTGTCACTTTTGTTTATACAGCTGTGAGGGTTACTCCTTTGTCTAGCCACTTTCTAATCCTACTGTATAGTAGAGGCCAAAGTTAAAGATAAAGGGTCCAGGTAGACCGGGACAGACCTAATCATGTGTTGTCAAAACATTCATATTGTTGTGAACACAAGCGCCTAACCACCCGAATGCTACCGGTCATTAGCACCAATTCCATTAAAGTAAGCGGCAAGTCTTTTGTCATAACAATTAAACGGAGCGTTGTAGAACTATGATTAAAGTTTTGTAATAAAGGTCTTAACCAGGTGAGAAAAATGACCCGACTCTTAATTATATGCGATCAGCAGTTCAATTTATAGCATTTTTATTGGACTGTGTTTGGTATGGACATTCTTTTTCTTCGGCGACTTCGAGATGAAGCTGCTAGACATCGAGTCGAAAATGAAAAACAAAGATCAATCAAAAGTTTTTTCAAACAATGCTAACTTTGTTCTAATTTTTTTATATATATATATATAAAATTGTTTTAATCTTTAAAAATATTAAATGGACTGTCTGTTTTTTACTGTAGACTTTACTGTAAATTTTATTACAGCATATTAGGATAGGTCTTTTTAGTTTACTGAGCCTATTGTACAAGGCCAATACTTTTTAAATCTCATTTGACCCATTGATAAATTTCATTTTAATGTGTGATTGAACACACTATTTTTGTTGTTGTCAGGCAGTGGCTTTTTTGCAATAAACGTGTAATCATTGATAATCAATAAATGTACAGTTATTTAAAGTAATTTTGAGTATTTGTTGCAAACCTAACCATTAAATACCAAAGTTCCCTAAAACTCGACAACCTTTAAGTCCACATTGTGTCGAGTTTGAGGGGTTGTACTGTATTTTGTGATTTTGAATAAAAAAGGGAAGGTTTGTTAAATTTTCTTATTGGGATGGGATCTTTTCAATGTTGTTAAAAAATTTTTTTTAAAGGCTTCATTAAATAAAATGTTTTATTATCTAAGGGCGTATTAACTTTTTTTTAATATAAACTTCAAGAAAAATAAATTATTCATTTTCTGGTTTTTCAGAGCTTAGCACGACTTTAATCTTTTTTTAAAATTTCCCTTCCCGAACGGTACAATAAATATGTATGTATCAGCTGGAGTTACCAGAGGATATTCAACAGTTCTACATTTTCCTGGTAAATCACTTTGATGGTTATCTAACAGATGGAAGTACTAAACGCCTGAAGCTGAGGCCATATCGAGTTCGGGTAGTCCAAGAAATACATCCTTTGGATGCAGAAAAGAGCATGTAGTTTATTTTTATTATTATGACAATGGAGGTCAATTTCAGCATCTTTTGTAAAGATATCTTAAAAACTCTAATTTCTAAAATATAAAATAAATATTCCATTAAATAACATAAATTTACAATTTCTCTATTGAGGTTCGTTTTTCATAGAATCCGTGCTATAAGAATCACCCTGTACTACTTAATATAGTCCAACTTATTCTTTTTAGTGAAAGATAAAGAAAATATATTTTACACCTCTTTTCATCAATCTAAATAATTGAAATTAATTTACATTTTATATCAGTAATAAATTGTATGTTTCCTTCTTTCTTTGTTTTTTATGAACTTAGTTGGGACTGAACTAGGTAACTCATTTCATTAAAAGGAATTTGAACTGAACTAAATTAGTTTTTATCGGGTCATTTCAAACACATCTAATTACATTAATATATTTAACTACTGTTTGTCTGTAGGCTGGTATCAGAGAACCTGAAATGCACAGACAAGCGAGAACAATATTAATGGAAATGGGAACATTCTACCAAGCTCAAGTTAGTAAAAGCTACTATTCTCAAAATATAAAAAAGTACTCTTTATTGATTGAACAACAGCAATTTAAATGATAATTATCATTATTTCAGTGTGATTTTTATAACTGTTATGGAGGAGGCCAGTGGGACATTGACAATCCAGGAAGAGACATAATGGATGGGAAATGCAGTTGGTTGATTGTGGTAGCATTGCAAAGAGCTACTCCTGCTCAGAAACAAGTCATTATTGTATGTAATAATCATAGTAAAGTTGTATTTATATAAGTGATTTTATAAAGAAATTATAATGTGATAAATGTTCAAAAGTTGTTACATTAAAGTAGATGAAAGTTAACTTAATTTTAGTTATAATTATGTATAATGACTAAACATTAAAAATATTATTGAAACCTTTTCCAGTTTCTCTCAACATAATATATATTTTTTTCTTATAATAAAATTATTTTCTATTAACTCGAATCATTTTATCTTCCTTACAGATTTAATTGAGGTTTAAATATTTTAAAATTTAATATACTATGGCTCTAATAATCAACATGAATTCATATATTGCAAAAGTTTTTGTTGTTCTTTTTTTTATGGCCAATTGATTATTTGTGTGTTATATTGGCAACAAGACAGTATTTTTTAATTTAATAAAAATTTTGTTAGACTTACATATTTTAAATAGTGAATATAACTAACATTTTTTTTTAAATATATTATTTATGTGTAAAAAAAATGCAATTTTGTTAAATGTAATAGTTTTTATCATCTGTTATTAAATGTTATTTACACTTACTAAAGTTTTTATTTGTATTTCCATAGGATAATTATGGTCAAAAAGATGAAACAAAGATAGAAAAAGTAAAAGAAATCTACAACGAAATTGGAATCCCACAAACATACAAATTGTTTGAAGAACATAATTATGAAAGGATTTGCACTCTCATTCAGCAAACTTCAAAAGGACTCCCACATCACTTTTTCTTCAGATTTTTAAAACACATGACTGGATTCTAAAATTGTCATTTGTCAATTAACATTTTTGTAACTGTAAATAGTTTATGTTAAATCATATTTAAATTTATTTAATTGTATTTGTTAAAAAAAAAAAAAAAAAAAAAGAGTTGATAGAGCTGGACACTTTGTCTTCTCATTGTTTACAAATCAAAATAAATTTTATAGAAAAAAGGAAATGTGTCATATTTATGCTGTGTGAAAACACCTCCGAGAGAATGAGGAATATATTTGAGAAAAGATATTTTGGATATGTTATAACTATTGAATAGGTAAGCACTTTTTTACAATTTTATTGTTTAAGATAATCCATACATTAAAATCCACACCAACATGATTAAAGATGACAATAATACAATCTAAGAATTATTATTGAAAGCTATTTTTAAGTTATACAAAATTCTTCCAGAGTAATTAGTGTTGGTTGTATGAAATTTACATTAATCTTTTGTTTAAAAGATCATTAAAAAGAATAACAGTTGAAAATGGATAGTTTCATATTTATTGAATATATTATAGGGGATAAATTAATGTTTAGAAAAATTATTTTGTTTCTTTTGGAAATTTAGATCTTACTGACTTTTCATTATGTAACAATATCCTCATTAGTATGTATGGGTCTTTGTCGTCACTCCCAGCGTGATGAAGTTTAAGCAACAAAAAGTACAGTATAAAAGGGAAACCAAATAATATACTGTTCCAACATATATTTCAAAGAATGTATACTAGACACCTGATATTAAGATTTATTAAATCATATGCTCAATAACTTGATAAAAGTATACAAACAAAAATCTTTATGCTGACTGGAAAATTGTAAGCACAAAATCTTGTTAGGAACCAAAATTAATTAATTACTTGTTGATTTTGGAATATCCAAGACAATTATTCAAAATGCCTTGCAAAACCATGTCCATTTGAATACTGTAAAGTTTAGCCGAAACAACATATTAAGCAATGTATTGCCCTAAAAGTGTTGATTTTACATGATAAATGTTTGGAATATCAAACCATAAGGATTATTAGACCGATGAAGCCACTTTCCACCTGAAGTGTTAACTACCGTAATTGTAGAATTTGGAAATCTCAATCACCAAATAAAATTCATGAGTATGGTTATAAAGCTTTGTAACTAAATGTTTTGCTAGTTACTCTAAGATCATGTTATAGATTTATTTCTTCTTTGTGGAAAAACAATATTAAAGGAATAATATATTTATATATGATAGAACTTTATTTTTGTTTGATGGAGAGAGAAAGAGTGACCCTTATTATTTGTATAATGTTGAACTGAACAATTTAAGCCTTTGTTCTTATCTCTCGATTGCTTGAATTAACAAGGATAATATTCTTATTATTAAACATAAGCCCTGACTTTATTTCTGGCAATATATTCAAATCATTTTGATGGTGAAAGGATTACAACTGCCACTGTGATTTTGAGTAAAAAAAAATTGCATATAAAAATTTATTAAGGCATGGTAAACTAATCATTCTGAACCATTTAGCACAAGAAATATTTTAATATACAGGGTTATCATAAAAAAAATGGTAAAGTTTTGAACATGATTTAAATGAAAACAGAATTATACTTACAGCTGATGTTTTTATTTATCTAAATCATCATCTGAAACAGTTTTTTACATAACTAATAAATTACGATATGTGCACCATTAGTCACTCGGCAAATGTCCAATAGATAATAATCAAGTTCTGCCCAAACATTAGTTAACAAGTCTTTGTTAATGGTTGTCACTGCTTCATTAATCCTGTTCCTTAAGTGATTTAGGTCATGAATTTTTTCTCGATAAAAAATGTTTTTGATGTATCCCCATAAGAAGAAATCGCAAGGTGTCAGGTCTGGACTCCTTAAAGGCCAGAGTATAGGTTCTTCCTAGCCTATCCATCGATGTCCAAATTTTTCATTCAAAGTGTCCGTCACAAATGCACTAATGTATGCCATTTGATTGTAAATACAGTTGTTGAATGTTTTCGAGTTCATCCAGCTGAGGAAAACAATAACATATCAAAATACACAATTCTATTAATTGTCTTTTCAGCAAAGAAGAGAAGCACTATGAGACGATTTTTCATCACACCACACCAAACACTAACTTTAGGCAAGTCTCATATTTTCTCAAAAATTGTATATGGGTTTTCAGATCCCCATATGCGTAAATTGTGTCTGTTAACAGACCCATTGATATGTAATTATATATTATATACCTTCGTCTGAAAAAAATTATATAATCTAAAAATGATTAGTTTTCATCAAAAATTGTTCAACATTTGAACAGCGAAATTAAAACATTTTGCACCATCATAAACATTTTGCACCATCATCAGGTTTCAATTCCTGCAATAGCTGGATTTTATATTCGTGTAATTTCAGTCTTTTGTGTAAAACTTTATGGATTGTTATTTTTGGAATACCTAGCTCTAAGCTTCGTTGAGGTATTGACTTCTGATTGCAGATTATCTAATAAGTTCAACTTTTTTGTCTGATACACTAGTTTTGCCAGATGATTTCTAGTTTTGAACTGATCCAGTTTCTTCAAATTGTTTGAACCTTCGTGTTGTTTTCATATGGTTCATCTTTTCGGTATTTGCATCGAAATGCATGTGCACTGAAATTATACTTGAATTCAGCCAACAGCAAAACACACTTTGCTTTTTCTTTATCAAAGAACATAATAACACCCGCCACAACAATGCAAGAACTAAATTTGAAGTTACAACAGATGTTAAACAAACTTTGGGTTATAGGCTATTAATGATACCAATACACCACAAAATTTCTCTACTGTCTTCATATGAATTAACGAAACCCCACAATTCCTGTATTTAATAATGTAGTTTGAAAAAATACTGGTATTCTTTTACCCAATTAGAAACTAAATGAGTTTTTTATTAGTATTAAGTTCATACCGTACTCTATCAGTGGCTCTAAGTTCTATTTTTATATACCAACACCAATGTATAAATGTATATATTCCACCAAATGATTTCTAGCGGTCAGTTTGCTTTGTTTTACCCAACACCATGTTATAACTTAATTCATTTGTTTCTATCTGCCTTATATCCAAGGAAGGTGGAGAACTGTCCAACAAAGTTGAAAGCTTATTACTTGGGAGAATAGATATTGTAATAGTTTTGGTTTGTAACTAAGACAGTCAGAAGTATACCTACTAAATTTTAATTTTTTTATAAATTAAATCTTTTAGAACATTGTTTATTAGGCAAAGAAATTGATGGAAGGAATAGGTTTGGGAAAAACTGGTGGTACTAAAATGTACCTTATTAAAGGTTCTGTAGCTTTTGCCTTTTTTTTAAAAAATAAAATAAAAAATCTTGTTAATTTTAAAGTTAGACAAACTTTATAATGAAACTAGTTCTGATATCAGCTGCACTGACAGTCCACCCTTACCTAGGGTACTTACTGCCTCTAACCCATTCCTATCTGATTCATCCATTCTACAATTCTGGAATCATCCAGAAACATCTTTGAAATTGATTCATTCTCTGAAATAGACTCACATGTATACTAGGAGAGTAATAATGGTATAAGTGCATTCTTCTTTCCTTTAGCATAAAAAATAATGTTCTCATCCAAATGTTGTACAACATGGAAAGAAGAAAGTAAAGTTCTTTCAGTTGTGTCTTTCAAAATGTTTGTCACTCCAATTTCCCTTACACTACATACTATTTTTATACTTACCATATAAAGTTTTCCATTTTTTTTTTTTTTTTTTTTTTAATAATAAAATAAAATGTGAACCTGTTGTATTACAAGCCTAGGCTATAAATTCAATTTAGGTTAATCTGTCATGCTAGTTAAAAAAAGTTTTAGCTGTAATATGTGATAACCTAAAGTGTAGTTTTATTGACTTAATTGTTATTGTGTTAAATACTACTTTTCACAAAAATGAACTTCTTAAAATTTTAACCTAATCTAGTTTTCTCTTTAAACTAATTATAATTTAAAAAAGTTTATATAAAACAAAATTTTTTTTTTCCAGCCCTAATGTTTTCTTTCAGTTTAACAATTGTGTGCAAGTCAAGTGGCCATATAATTTTTCTTGACAGTTTTACTGGTCCAAATGTAGTTTTTTACTTCATCTACAACAACAGTGCTTTCCACGAGTGACAACTCTTAACTTTCAGAATGTCAAACGAACTTATTTCACTGAATCATGAGATATATGTAGACATACATAATTGAGAGCAATTTCTAGTAAAGTTTAAGCCTATTGTCCCTGAAGGAAAGTTTTCAAAATTATATTATTATATCAATAGCAGAGCCAATTTTGATGAAACCTTTTTAAAATTATTCTTTGTTGGCTAAACCTAAATAAACAAAATTTATCTTTAAATATTCTGCCGAAAAAATAAATAAATAAAAACGAAGATATACAAGTTAAAAAAATTAAAATATTTTCTTTATAAATTCGTGCACCTTGATATTAAGTTTTTCTGTCCAACCTAATTGTTTATTAACATGTTACATTTTACAGTTCATTTTTCTGAAAACAGCAGTGTAAAGGTGGAATAAGGTAAGCTGCAGTCGTATTTAAGAACTTGGTAGTTTTTTCCCTTTTCATTGTTTTTAAATATGAACACCCCTCCATTTTAAGTTTGTTGTGAATGTTTCTACACATTGTTCATTAGAACCCTAAAGGGGCATTACAGATTTTTCTCTACATCTCCAGAAATTTAAGACCTTCTTCAACCTAAATTAAGTACATAAACTTTTACATGAGTCCATAAAACAGCTTAATTTTTTGAAGACTTAATAGTCAAATTATTTTCCTTCATGTTACCATACAACCTAGACTAGGTCTTTTGAAAGACTGCCAATCTTTTTGTGAAGAATATCATCAAATTACTCTTCATTTTACAAATTTTGGTATGCTTAAATCACATTAGGTCTAAAATCAAAAGAAGCTCAATAGCTTCTTATAAGCCCCTTTGTGAAGTGTTTTGGATCTATTCTTTTTCAATGTCTAAAGAAAGTTACCCTTAACTACGACATTAACAGTGAGGTGCCAATGTTTACTTTCAATTCTCTCCCCCTCCCCCATGAACCAGTCCGGCCGTTTACCTCTAAGTTGAGTCAAGGTCTTTGACCAGAGAAAGTCGGTCCGCTCTGCTCATCTTTGTTTGTTCGTTATAGTGAATTTCCGTCTGACAGACGTGGGTTAGTAGTTAGGTTATTTTGCACTTGTAATGGTGACGTCTGGTTGACGTGGTATAGTAAACGCCAGACCCGATATCCATGCCAAAAGTGCGGAGTGCCAATATGCTTAGTGTTCCAGGAAAATATGTGCAAGATGCTTGGAATAGACTAGAAACCCTCTTATAACTAAATTTTAATAATTCTATTAGTTTACTGTTTAATTTATCTAAATAAAATAATTTTTGTTCATAATTTAAATGTACTGTATTAGTACTTACTTTCCCTATTTCTGGTGATCAAAAACAGCAAAAAAAAAGATAAATATATATATATATATTTTTGTTCATAATGAACAAGACCAAAGCCAAAAGCGTTCATGTACACTATCTTCCTTAATGTAAAAATATTTTAGCTTAATATATTACAACCTTTATAATTTCAAATTAAAATTGAAAAATACAACCCAATATTTTGTAACTTTTTTTAATATAGGGCAATTTTTAATCAAAACGAAACAGTTTTGAATTTTTTTGTTTTCATATTACCATTTAACTAAAGTAAGGTAAAAAATTTTTTTCACAAAAAACAAACTTAAAAAAAAAATTCAAAAAATGACCTCTGACAGACATATAGTATTTAAGTGAGTATTTGAGCGTATAGTAGTTAAGGGTTAAAATAAGATCCACCCTACAAAATCTTCTACCGATAAAAGGCCATTTTAGTGAGCAAAAATCCTTTTAGTACAATTCGACAACATTTTAGATGTATTATCATATAACCATATTACCAACATATGAGGGCAGTTCAAAAAGTAATATCTATTTGAACTATAAATAAAACCTGATGTAGATAAAGAAACTTTATTATCTTACTTCTTGTTACGTCCATCCAACATTATTTAAAAACAACAGGACAGTGTAGCTCATATTTTTTCAGCCATTATGTTATTTAAAATTATCTTCATTCTTTCATTTGATGACTTAAGGCATCCTGTCAGTTTTCATTATCACTTTGTTTTTGTTTCGGCTCATTATATATATTTTATTTATTATTACATAATACAATTACAAATAACAAACAAAACAAAATCAACATCTTGACCAATCCCAATAGGATCGACTGAAGACTAATATCTATATTACATCACTTTTGTAGGGCTACCACTAGTATTTGGTCCCTTCACCATTAATCACCAGATCACTATTACATCAAATCACGAGGTTTAGTTCTCTTGAGGCGGCGAATCTCATCATTAACGTTGTCAGTCATTGCCTTTATGTCCCGATGACCGTGAACTGGGAGACGTTGTTTATGCTTCAAATCCACCTTCTTTACTTCTTCTTTTACGAAATTTACTTTCAAATCTCTGTGTAAATCACTGTTCCGGATGTACCATGGAGCTTGAACTATTCCTCGAAGGACTTTATTTTGAAAGTTCTGGATGTTCTTCATATTTGTTTCCTTCGTACAGCCCCACATTTGGATGCCATAGGTCCATACAGGCTTCAGCACCTGCTTGTAAATTAAAAGCTTGTTATGAATGGACAACTCTGAGTTTGTGCGCACGCAACACAAGTTAAATTAAATGTTCTCTTTTATTCTACAACCGAATTAGAAGATTACAGTAATAATTAATTATAATTTATACAAAAGACATAACGGCTAGATAAAAGGCCTTAATAGTGGCCGAAAAGCATGCCGATTAATTTAGATAGCACATGGCCGAAAATGGACTGACCTCGTCTCATAGCGGTCTGCCGTTCAACCTTCTTCTTACGGCTCTTGAAACAGACTCTCTCCCGGCTCGCTGGTTCAAGCCCCCCACTCCTCTTCTCTCCCCCCTTCTACGTGATCTTGCACTGCTCAATAAAATCTCAAGTGCCAATTCATATTTTATTATTTAGAATCCCTTCCCATTACATCATAATTTATTCTTATTATAAATAAATAATACTAATAAATTATTATTTTATTTGGTGAGCTCCTTGGCTGGGCCACACAAGGGTATTATATTATATATGAAGGATTATATTTCACTATTTTTCAATATAATCACCATTTAATTTTAGGCATTTAACAGTGATGAACCGGTTTGGAAATCTCTAGTTCAAAAAATTTTGCCGCCTGTTATAGCATCTTGAAGTTTTTTGTCATCATAAAAGTGCTGGAACCCAAGCCACTTCTTTATGTGTACGAACAGATGAAAATTACTGGAAGCCAAATACGGGCTATACAAGTAGATGATCATCCATATCCTATTGTAATTCATAAAACAAATTTTTGTTTACCGAGTGGTTTGAGAGTGACCTTTGTTGTGCTAAACAGGACACCAGAAGTCAGCAAACCACTGTGGTTATTATGAATGGCTCTTATATATATTTTTTTAAATTTCACAATAGACATCAGAATTGATGGTCAATCCAAGCTCGATAAACTCCACAAGCAATACTCGTTTTGCATCCCAAAGACAGTTGCCATAATCTTCCTGGCAGACAAAGATAACAGAACTTTTTTGGTTTGCTTGGTTAAGCAGTATGACTCCAAACCATGAACTGTTGTTTTGACTTAGGATTTATGTAAGACATCCAAGTCACAATTCTTATGAAAAATTCTTCTTGTTGTATTTTTTTTAAATTACTTAACATACAAAACATTGAGAGAAATTGGTTAGTGAATACATCACTGAAGGAGCTGCTACCCCCACTACTACTCATAGTTCACGAAATGGAAGTTATTTTGAGCGGCCATTGTATTATAAGGAGGAGACATTATAACATCCAATTAGTTGTTGCAAGATTTATTTCTGATGATAACTCATATAGAATTGACAAGTTGCTAAATTGATTTAAGGGTGAAAAAGTAAATAAATCTAAGATTAATTTTTAATAATTCAAACACAATAATAATAATTTACAACTATACAGAAACTATGGAAAATCATGAAAATGATTCAAAAATTCTGTTAGATAGGACTATCTAAAAATCCTTTGGTACCATAATGCCAGGGTTCGGTTCTGTCTGAAACTTTTGGATATCCTGGATCTCCAGGTAATACAGCCATACGACTTTTAAGAATATTCCATCCTCCAGTTTTGGTCCAATCCTGAAATAAAAAGAGAAAAAAGTGTTTAAATTTGTTTTTCCTTCAAAAATAAAATAAATCTTGTTATATACTGATATAGGCCACATTTTGAGGAAGGAGGAAGATGAAGTTAACAAGGTTGTGAAGTGCCATGAACTCACAAGGACATAAGAGTAAGGTGGATGTCATTGTTATTGTTCTGTTTTTCATTTATACAGTGCTTCTGGGTCAATTGAGAAGATGATGGGAAGGCCTATGAGCTATACCAATACTGAAATCTCATCTGAAAAAGAGGACATGATGCTGGAAACTAAAGATTACTCTCAAGACTCCATCACAACTGAAACAATTGAGAAATTAAAACAAATAAAAGTGAAGGTAAAATATACCAAAGCAGAAAATAAAATAATAATAATAAAAAGCTTTTGGAAGACTCATACAACAGAACATTGAATGAAATCCTAAACTGTTGGGAAGAGGCAAAAATAAAGCTAACGAACTTTCTATGGAGAGTAAAATAGAAGCTAGTGGCTTAAAAAGAACTTGTTCAGATGGCAGTACCCCTACAGACAGTGAAAAGGAAAAAACCTAAGATGGCAGAAACAAACAAGCCTCTTACAAATAAATAAAAAGAAACAACATATAAGATGGATATTGTTCAAGAAAATATCCAGTCGAAAAATTTAATATAGAAAACTATATTAAGGGTACATTTAATTTAAATACAGAGCACACAGAGGGTTCACTAGCTCAGGAGTTTGAATCTCTAGAACATGGAGAATTTCTTCAATTCAGTAACACCTACCTAGAGGCTGGAGCTTGTATCATGGTTGAAACAATTAAATTATTTGCAGAGCTTTTTATTGAATGAAGTTGGGGGCATTTTGTAATGTATTGTTTACAAAAACTGATAAAAAAAAATTAAAATAAAAAATTTATAACTCTAAAAGTGAATACTAATACCTCTTGGGTCGTGATTTCTTTAGAAAAAGTGTACTAAATAGAGTATTGGATAAAAGAATGGAAGTCATTTTATTCTGAAATGCACATAATTTTATTAAGTCAAAATATTAGAATATGTAAACACATATAAAATCATATTCCTGTGAATATTTATTTTATATTAATACATCTTATCCATATATTATATTTTATTCAAAAACCATCTAAAGGAAAATTTAATTTTATTGAATTTAAACTTTAGTTGCAACTTGTTTATCTAAAATGATTTTTAAAATGCTTTCTTTTATAAAAAAAAATTAATTTACATTATTTTTTTAATTACTATATAATACTATATTTTATAAAATGAAATAAAATTTAAATAATTAATCTCTTGGAAGCTTTAACATTACTTTAAAACACAATATATTACGTCTTATATTAGAGGACACAAAACAAATAACAAGTTCAAAATTCAAATATTAAACAAATTTATAAATTATTAAAAAATCATATTTTTATTATATATAAATTTCAGTTTATACATCCTTTATCAAACACGTGTACTATTTTCGAAATAAATTCTTTATTTGAAAATCACATCCTGGGGTTGCGTGCGCATGTCTAGTACTCTACACGGGCTTGGTCGGACCAGTGTTTTCTCTTTCTTTGCTGTGTGTCATTTATTTACAAGTTAGACATTACAATTTAATACAATTATATTCACAACAATTTAGCACAACAATGCAAAGGAGTAGCATGTTGCTATAATGGATTAGGTTTTCAGAAAGCCACGACCTCTATGATTTAATTACCTGTGATAAACTAAAAAGATACAACACAAAGGGTCATGGACCATGACTAGTTGGACCCAAGCACAGAGGATAGCTTACTTCTCTTGTTTCACTAGAGTGGTATGCTCAAGACAACTACAGAGAGCTGTTCACTGATGTAATCACAAATTGAATGCTGCTCAAGTAGGTCTCATTTTGTAATAATGTAAAAAATTGAAGTTCATTGTATGTTTAAAAGACGCGGGTGAGTAATAGCAGATAGGCTGTTTAAAGCACATTTTGTATTTGGTAAATTCATTTATAAGAGAAGAATAGATTTTCAAAACAACAGCATAAGTAATGATGTTAAATTTTAATATAATTTGTTTAAATAATGTGTTTGTTAAATTTGTGCTGTGTAATTCGAAATAGAAATACCAAGGGGAGTATGTGAACTATAAAAAACTGTTTTAGCGGGTATGAACAGGCTCGCAAGAGCGGGAGAAACGTGGTAAGATCAGTCTGAGTTTGGGGTCCAAAGAGGGCAGACCTATGAAAGTTCATATAAAAGACGTTTGTTAAAAATGTGATTGTTTTTATTTTTGAGTATTAAAAAAAAAACTCATGAGAGTAACTATAATAGACGATTAATAGTGATCAGTAGTTTTCCATAAATAAACTTTTATCAAAAAAGCAGGAAAACGCGTTAATTTGAGTAAAGTTATGCAATATCAAGCACGTGATTTTCGAAATTTAGACAATGAACGATTATATTCATTAGTTAGTAAAAATGAACTTTTGAGATTTCGACCACGACATCTTTAAAGAAAATAGCCACATTTCAACAGTGTTCATCTATTGCAATTGTGAGATCAGCTATGATGTTACTCCATGGACAATGAACTTCGACAGTCTTACGAACGAACGTGAATCACAGGTTTTATTGTTTCATATAAACTTTTTATGATATGTGATATGTATTTTCTTTGAATTGTTTATGTAATAGATATGAATTTCAATTATTTCATAAAAAAAATTTGTGTGAGTCCAAATATCATTTAAATGAAGGACCAAATTAATTTTTATTTTATGCATTTCTTGTATCAATTTAAAAAGAATAAGCAAAGTACTTATATCTAAACTCTTAAATTCAATTAATGGACTAAATACTTGCAAGTTTGATTTCTTAATAAAATAATTTCAAATTAAAATTAAATTTTTTGAAGCTAAAGAGATGATCGGTCTTTTTCAGAATTAATAAAACTTATAAAGTAACAAGACTTTAATAAGCATTTATATTTATTATAAATTGTGTATAATCAATGTATGTTAATAATTTGTTTTTGATTTATGTTAAAACTAGTTGCCAAAATGTTTAATAAATCTTTATGTTAATATTTCAGCTACAAGTGTTTTCATTGCTAAAATCCAAGGTCACTGTGAAGTACACTTTTAAAAGAACCACACCCTGAGATTATAAATTCATTAAATTAATTTTTCTATGTTAAATGACTAAATGTTTGGCGCCCATAAATTATAAAATAACAACAGACAAATTCACTTTTCTTTAAGTAAAAATAAAAAGTAAGAACTCTTCAAGTTAATATAAATAATTTTTCTTTCTTTCTTTTTTTCTTGTTGATTAAATTCACGATTGTTACAATTTAACTACTGGTTCAGAACTCAGCGATACCGTCACAAAACAGACCAAGGAGTCATTGAATGTCTTAAGAGGTGGTACAAGAGAAAATTGCTTTCTGAAATCCTGAACAAAATGGAATTGGAGAACAAAAAACTTGTTGATGTTTTGAAAATCATAAACATAAAAGATGTCATTTATATGATGGCCAAATCTTTTGAAGAAAATTCAAAATCTACAATTGTAAAATTATGGAGAAAAACTTGGGCTGATATTGAAAAAAGCTGCTGAAACAAACGCAGGTGATAAAGCCTTAATACACAACAAAATTCCACAAAAATCTCAACCAGATAACAATGCGACCTTGTTAAATGAGTTCCAAAAACTGCTTAACAACAAGTTTCAAATGCCACTTTTATCGATGAATAAATAATTCGGGCTGTTAATAATGAAATGGAAGAGGAAAAAGAAGAGAGAACAAAATAAGCCTCGCAGAAGGAAAGAATGTGATATTCATATAAGTTAAATGATTTAGGGCCAAGTTACCAACACGAGCATACCTAATGCAAGTTTTTCCACATATGTACACCTTTGAAGGATGCTGCTAGGGGTGAGAAACTAACAAAGGGAAGGAAGTGGAAGTTAAAGTTGCCAATTTTTTTTGTAAAAATAAGGAGATCATGATCCGACAAAATGAATAATATAAATTTTTTAATTAATCTTTAAACAGGGTTATTGCATCAAACGACTTTATAACAATTACAAACTACAGAATTTTTTACTTAATACTATATTTTTTTACATTTTTGGCAGCACTGAAGTTTATGATCATTATTTACAGATTCCACAAATTCTTGACATGTGTAGCCGAAATTAACAATATTAACTTGTTTGTATTTCAGTTTTCATAAAATCTACAGTACAAAAGTTCCTATCATCAGACCATTTATTGTTCATTAAAGAAAAAATGTGTTATATGTGACACATGTTTTTTTATCAAACATCAGTCAAAAGAAGAGGGAAGGAAAAAAATGATGGTAGGCTTACACCATGTAACAATAATTAACATTACACTACCTTTTCATGTAATGTATTGTAATTTACATTTTTCATTTAAATGAACTAAAATTGTATGTAATATTATTAGATTGTAATAAAATTATTTCAAATTATTCATGTTGTTACCATAAACAAAACAAAAAATGTTAAAGGTTATAAACCTTTAACAAATCATTAATCCAAAGACATATCCAAAAGATTCATCTTTTCATTTTAAACTATTACAAAATTGCGGGAAGGATTCAGTATTTTTGGAAAAAAAAGTTTTTCAATCGCCGTTTGTAATACTTATAAATTTCGACCTTCTACGGTTCATTTATAAATATTATCTTTAAAAAAAATGAATTTAATTTTACTATAAGTTTTTATTTAAAGTTTGCTCAGCAATTATGGGCGCCAGATGAATTAACATCAATTTAGAAAAGTTAACTATTTTATTGAATTTATGAATTTAATCTCAGGGTCGAAGTCCTTTCTCCGTGTACTTTCAGCGATTTCTGGTTAGAATGAAGAACACTTAAACTGAAATTTTAACATAAATTTATTAAACATGAAACATTTATACATTATCATTTATTATAAAAATTGTATCATGGAAATCAACTATTACTAACATCCTATCTGAATTTTAATTGCCTTTGCCAAGGTCTAGTTTCATTTAAAAATGTTAAATTTACTTTTAAATTGCAATTATCAATTTTCTTTTATGAATTTGAAAATTTTAAAATGATTTGTTACTTTATTTATCTGAATGCATTATAAAAAAAATTAACTATGTCAGTAACCTTCTTGGTATCCTGACTTAAAAGTTTAACTAATTAAAATGATTAAATTTATAGCTAACACAACAAAGAACAGCTAACACAACAAAGAACATAATAAATTTTATACAATATACAAATTTAGATATGGCGTGTTATATAACACGTTGTACCAATCTCTTGGAGAGTCATTGTCCACAATATGCTCTAGTCGAGATGTCCTATGTCGTGCATGGTAGTTTTACCGTAGAGATTACTTTAACCGCACTTCCGATTTCGTAAAAGTTTATATTGCGATTTTTTACCACCATTGTTCGTCTAACGCATGTGAAATACGATAGTCTTTTGTCATTACTTCACACCACGTGCTTAATACCAAAAAATCTAATTCTTTCCGCTATTTTTAAACTAATACTGTTTCAATACGTAAAAATATTGTTCTTAGTTCTTATTAAAGTGTCTGTCCACTATAAGTCCTTCACAAAAACTGTTTTTTATACATTTTACATTTTTGTTAAAACACACTTCTTGTACACATTATTATAGGTCTGACCTTGTCAGACTCCGTTCTAAGACTTTTAAAAACACATCTTACTCCACTAACTGCTGCCTTAAGACTGAGAAAATCACATGGTGGTTCTTCAATATCCGGTCTCAGGACATCTCCCAAATATCACTGTGTAAGCGATATATTTCTCGTCCAGTTCCAAAACTCTGATCTAGTCCTTTATTCAACTACCACGCAGTTCATAAAATGTCCGAATCCCTCAATTTCACTACACACACAATTTATTAAATTTCTTATAATTAATTTACTTTAAAATCTTTACATCATTATTTATTTGTGTTTGGAAATCTATTTAATTATGAATTTACTCTGTTTAACATTGAAAATCATTAGTCACGTTTTTGACTCACGTTACACCCACTACGATTACCCGCTATTTTAAATATTTAATTAGACCAACCTTTTCTAGGTGTTACACATTTTGGATAGGATTGTCGTACCTTAGTTTCCTTGCCATCAAAATGTTTGTGGTTTAATGATAAAAAAATAAAAATTATCTGTCACAAGCCCTGTTTACATTAAAAAAATTTGAGTTGCCCCCACAGGACCCTCTCCCTGGGGGAGGGATGTTGGTGTTGAAACATTCCAAAAGTAATTACTAATTATCTAAAGACATCCTCAAAGTTACATATTTCTATTTTAAATTTTTTTTAAATTGCGGGAAGGGTCCAGTATTTTAGGAAAATTGGCCACCATTTTGGATAGGGTTGTCGTCATACCTTAGTTTCCTTGGCATCAAAATGTTTGTGGTTTAAAGAGAATAAAAAATTATTTCACAAGCCTTATGTTTACATTTAAAAAATTTGAGTTGCTCCCACATGATCCCCCCCCCCACGTGAGGGAAGGTTGTTCTGTTGAAAGTTTTTTAAAAGTAGTTACTAATTATCCAAAGACATTCTTAAAGTTTCATCGTTCTTCTTTCCGTTGTCTAAAAGTTACGGAACGGGTTCCATACTTTTGGAACACCTGGTATAATACAACATATATAATATTGACATACTTACATTCGTGTTGTATTTTAAATAATAAGTGCCAGCATATATTCCAAATATGATCAAACCAATTCTACCAGTTAAATGCCTTATTGGTCCTGTCTTCTCTCCCTAGAAACATTAAATAAATAAGTTAATAAAATGAAATATTTAAAGTTTATAATTCAATATCACACAATAAAAAATAAAAAATAAATAAAAAAATATAGATATCCTTCTTTTATTTATCTACAGTAATAGATGAGAATAAATTAAGTTTAATTATTTTCAAGATCACACCTTAATAGTTAACTGTGTAATAATGTGGAATATTTGAATATTAAAGGAAGACATGTGATTGGACCAAGCACATGTAGGTCAAAGATTCTTATTGGTTGTTGGAGCATGGGGCAAGTGTTGTAAATTAAATTAAAAGCTGTAAACTTAAAAAAAAAAAAGATAATAGGTTTAGAATGAATTTACAATTAATGTTTTGGTATAATATAATATAAATATGTGAATAAGTGTAATTAACAATTTTTTGCTGTGTTAGTGGATCTTGAATAGACGCTTAATTTTGGAAGCGAGAGAGAATCTTCAGTCTTACTACGGCGTCTGAGCAAGTCAGACGCAAATTTGTATTAAAAACATTGTAAAATATTTTAGTAACAGTCTCAGGGAAGTGTTTGAGTTGGTAAAATGTGTGTTGAACAGTTGATTATAAACGTTTAAGATGGTGGAAGGTATTTTGAAAGGTTATAAAATCTTAATGAACAGTGTAGTGTTGATATGAGACGGATTTTTGACGAGAAATTTGATAGACTGACGAAATTAATAATTTGAACATGTGTTTGGTGATAGAACTAAGTCTACAAACATTTTAAATAAATATTCTTGCTTCTAAACATTAATCCTATTGGACAAAGAACTTTTGAAATGAATAAGACTGTCGTGTGAGTCAATACAGATTATTTTCTCTACAACAATTTAGGGAAATGTCATGTCCCGTGTTTTAATACCTTTTAGATAAGACAGAACTATTTTAAAAATAATGAACAGTTTGTTAGATACTTATAAAAGACTTTTAAATCATTGTGTGTCGGAAGTTGGAGACTACATGAGTATTGAGCACTGGAAGAACTGTGGTTTGAAGACTTTCTCGGAATCAC
The DNA here is from genome assembly GCA_963513935.1 of Aphrophora alni. Classification (NCBI taxonomy): domain Eukaryota; kingdom Metazoa; phylum Arthropoda; class Insecta; order Hemiptera; family Aphrophoridae; genus Aphrophora; species Aphrophora alni. Next base: position 92,907,834 of record OY740770.1, read on the forward strand.
AGGACATCAGGATTCATCGCAACGGATTTTTTTTTGATGGATAGATGTTGTGGTATAGATATCATAAACACTTTATCATGTTATAGATGTATATTATGAATAGAGTGTGATTTTGCTAAATGTATACTTGTTTCTTTTTATATTTTTCCTTTTTTGTAAAGGATAAATTTAAAATAATTAATTGTTTATATACATAATTAAGTCTCCTTTAGAGACACAGAACATTACCTTTTTTTAATGATTTAAATTTTGTTGTTGCAATAAATAATGCAAAGTAAGAAATTAATAAAACTTAACTTTTCAATTTAAATTTAGAGAAGTAAATTCAGATAAAAGATTTTTAACCAGTATTTAATAATAGCATACCAATTATCATTTATGTCTTTGATGTTATTTGTAATTTGATATGTCGGTTTAATAAATATTTATGTACAATTTCAGCAAAACAAGACTTAGAATCTCTTTACAATCACCTATTGCAAAGTACCTCTTAAAAAGAACCTTTGACCTCGAGAGACTATAAATTTAATTAAATTTTTAACTTTTCAAAATTGGTAAGCTAACGCTACCTGGCGCCCATAAGTCGAGCAAATTATTTTCTTCTCTTTTAAAAAATAAATAAATATTAAATACAAAGTCCATATTTTTATATATTTACAATTGTCGCATAAACGTGTGGCAATTATGTTACAAAAGCAGTTTAACTTAAACCTCCTTTATATTAAATTCTTACAACTGCTACCAGATATTCATGTTGAGAATTGATATGTTTATGTTTAATAGATTTTCTTAGATACAAATTAATGTGAATTAAATGATTTTGTTTAACAATAGTTTAAACAAGACAAAATACTAATAAACCGATTCTAATAAAATGTTAAGGTGTCGAGATCATTTTGATGATATAATAGAATGTGAACAAAATATAGCAAATATGACTAAATATAACATGGAGCAATCAATCCCCTGATAAGAGAGACAGCAAATTTCAGAAAAAATCACATTTTCCATTTCCTAACAAGCTAATTTTCAGAATTTATTAGACTAGAACCTTCCCTTGAATGTACAATTCTTTGTATTTAAATAACATTGTAAAAGTGATGATACATTATGATATATTAACAGTTAAAAGTTCAATTAAAAAGTCCAAAATCTGAGAAAATTGGACAATGTTTGGACTAATGTTTTTTTGTCGAAGAACTCATAATAAAGAAAGAAAAAATTATACATAATATATTGATGAGGGTTCAAATATAAACAGTAATTTTCATTAACTGTTCTTATAAAGAGTTTAATGTAATCATGACTCATTAGGCAAACACATGCATGTTTGAACTTGTCATTAGTTGTGCTAATCATCTTTCCATGACTCTTGTCAGTTATAATCCACATGTATGTCGGAGCAGGTGGTGTACAGTGAATTAACATTAGATTAAAAAGTGTCATTTCATCTCAGATTTATTTATGACTTAAAAATCAGTTTTGAAGATGAATGTCTCTTTTAGTAGAGTGACAGTCATTTAAAGAAGGACAGGTAAGAGTTGACTACATGCTGTCAGCCAATAACTTTAACCAGTGAAGAGAAGCTAATTCAAGACAATCAGAGAATCGCCTTCAGAGAAATTGCTGAGAAACTTGAAATTAGTGTTGGTTGATTAGAAATATAAGTTAAAGATCATTTTAAATTTGACAAGGTAAGTGCCAGGTGGGATCTTCGTCTTTAGATGTCAATGGGTGCACTACTTCAGAGTCAAAACAACCAAACAGGCAATGGCTGATGACATAAAAGCTCACTTTCGTCACAGAAAGCTAAAACCACATTTTCATCTGGAAAAATCATGACTCCTGTCTTTTGGGATGCACAAGAAATTCTTCGCCAGAATTTTCTCGCAGAACAGAAAACTAGCCTATCACTGCTAAGTACAATTCTATGATAAAAAAAAAAAATAAAATAAAAAAAAATTCTCAATCTTACACTGCTCCTTTGACAATGGAAACTCAAGTGAGATGTCCTATCTTATCCTGCATATATAGACCAGCTTAGCTCCATTAGAGTGTCACCTTTTTGGCCCATTTATAGAATTTTTAGGACATAAGACATTCATTTCTAATGAGGGGAGGTCACATTGCTACTAAGCAAGAATAGGTCAACATGTAGTTACAAGATTCTACTTTCCTGCAATTAAGAAACTGCCTAAGAGCAGGAACAAGTGTATTGCAGTAGCAGGGTACTATATAGGAAAATAGTGGGCAAGCCAATAAATGATTGTATTCAATAAAGCTGTTAAATTCCTTTATATCTGAATGCCCCTCATATTTCATATAATTACACTATCATTGTAATAATGCACATGTTTCAAACAAGAATCTTATTTTGTTATATATTGAATATTTTTGAACACCAAGGTGCTTTCATTGACATGGTAATAGTTATGTATGAGATGTAGATATGATAAAAGAGTCTTGTTTGAATTTTAAATGTTTTCGTAATGGTAGTATAATAATAATACAGAAAGAAAACTCTTGCAAAGTATGGTTCTATAAAAATACATAGCATTCACAAAAAATAGTTTTGTAAAAGCAACATTTTCTAACTATAATAAATTTAAAGATAAAGCAAATAATTTAATAAATCTCTAAGTACAGCAGAACCTCGTATATCCGGACCTCGTTCATCCAAATCTCTGGATTATCCCCATCGATTTTTGACCAGGCGAAAAAATTATTATTACTGTTTAGTATTTTGTTGTTGTTTTTTTGAAAAGAAAAGACGGCCCAATGCCAATGTAATGAATGCATACTGCTGTTAAACGTTGATTTATTACGGAATACATCAGTACACTACATCGAGGCATCTCCATAAGCTCGGTTCGTTATGTTGTTTTAGCAAATGTTATTAAACCTAGACACAATAAAGCGAGTGCGTAGTCAAAAATATAGAAAATTGCTCAATTTTGATAATTTGAAAGTGAAATAAGGTATTGAGAAACATAAAAAGTGTACAGAGTTATAAAGGGTGATGGAATTGTTACATCAAAAGGTATTTCCAACACAAATTGTCAAAATTTTGCACTAAAATAACAAAGACAGGAACAATAAATATTTACAGAATTTTGTACTTTTGGTAATTGTTTACAAAGAAAGTTACCAATATTTTTGGGGATTTAAAAAAAAATCATATTCTACATACCTTATTTCTTATTAATAAAATCAGTTTTCAACACGCAGCTAACTTTTTCACGGGGAAAAAAAACACTATTTCAACTTTAATAGGTTAAGGTCCATGAAGTGAAATTTACTTTACAAGGTCAAGGTAAGATGGCTAGATAAACCTGACATAAATTTGCTTAAAAAAAGAGATTGTGTGTTACTTCCCAAGCGGTCACCCATCCAAGTACTAACCGTGCTCAATGTTGCTTGACTTGGGCAATTTATAAATGCATTGAATTATGTAGTTTTAAAATTGCGATTTTTTGGTGAAAAAGTTAGCTCCGTGTTAAAAACTTATTTTATTAATAAATAAGAAAACTTATTTTATAATGAAAATTTATTTGATTAATAAGGGTATAGGCTATATAGAACATGATTTTTTTTAAATCGTCAAAAGTACCGGTAACTTTCTTTGTTGTAATTATTTACATAAAGGTAACTTGTAATTTTCGGGGTTTTTTTTATCGTCTATTACATACCTTACTTCTTAACAATAAAAAATGTTTTCATTGCGAAGGTCACTTTTTCACTGAAAAATTACAATTTACAATCGACAGGTTTTAGATTATACATAATGTTTTAGGTTACTCGAAATTTCAATGTTTATATCTGAAATCACAGATCACTTGATATGCTGTCAATCTTTCACATTAATGACATTAACTTCAACAAACATACGAATGGTTTATATAGCCACCTGGCCAAACCTTTTGTGACATATAATAATATCGCCCTAAGTATTTATAGTAAGCAAATTATTAGCCATATGGTTTTATATAAATATAAAGCCGCCTGGCCAAACTTGTTGTGGCATATAAATAGCGATCTATCGTAGTCATTGTGTAATGCGCATGCGTCAAACCGTACGCTATTCTCATTGATATCAAGTCTTGCCATTATGTGTAACCTATAAAAACGTTGATTGTAAATTGTAATTTTATCAGTAAAAAAAAGTGACCTCTGCAATGAAAACATCATTTACTCTTAAGAAGTAAAGTATTTGACAATAAAAAAAAACCCCGAATATTAACAGTCACCTTTATGTAAACAATTACCTGCCTTGTAAACAATTACCATACTTTTATATTTCTTATTATCTACTAAACTAATGGATTTTGGTAGGTACTTCAAAAGGGTAAATGTCGGTTGTATATTGTCATTTGATTTTTCTATAAAAAATTAAGGAAACAAAGTATTTCCCTTGTAATCAAAGGATCAGATCATATGTAGCACAATAAAAATTTCAAGTCCCAAAATGCATTAGTTTAATAGAAAATGAGATTTATAAAAGTACGAAATTCAGCTACATAGGTTAGAAATGATAATACTAAAAACTACGTTCATGAAGTCACTGCATCTATGATCGCTTGTTCTTAAGTCAGATAGCTATATATACCCTAGCCACCTGACTTGACCTCGCCTATGACATTTACGCCTTTATTAGGTCAAGTCAGGTATAATATAACTTGAAAACAAGCAATCATAGATGCAGTGACTTGACCTCGCTTATGTAATTTACGTCCCATTTTGTAACTTACGCAACTTAGATGCTACTAATTGTGAAGTTGATTTCAATACTTTAATATTCCTATTTTCTAATAAACTAATCCATTTTCAGAATTTAAAAGTATCTTACAAAATTAAAAATGATGATTATTTTAAAATAAGGTAGTCATAACACATACACTAACTTTACTAACATGGACATATATAGGCTATTAACATTGGATTTTGTTATTAGACTTTAACCTAACAGCTGTATTCCCTTGTTTTCTATGTATTATTTAACAGTGAAGAAATGGATTTTGGGACTTGAAAACTTAATGGTAAATATGCATTGAAGCATACATGTTATATATTTACTTCTATTTTTATGAAATCATTAAAATACATACATTATTATGTACAATTTACATCTTATTGATTCTGGCATTGTCCTAAAACCATTTTCAATGCACCAAATTAATTATTTAGGCTAAATATTAACCTTATATATTTTGTTTTATTAGGTCATCAGGTAAGATATACCAGACGACCTAATAAAACAATATATAAAGTTAATTTTTATGAGTAACATATATATATATATATATATATATATATATATATATATATATACCGGGTGTTTCACAATGAATAGAGGGGTTTTAACGCCTTATAATTTTTATTACACTACAATTACAGCTATAAATAAACAGCAACTCAAACAGTTTTGTTTGTTGTCACCAGTGCGCATGTGAACGCAATGTTTTCACCGCCACACATAGCCCAAAGAAATCCGTTCGGAAGGCTAGTCGTGAATTAGCAATTCCTGTAACGACTGTTTGGAGAGTTTTACGTAGACGCTTACAACTACGTCCTTATCGTTTGCAGTTATTACAGGCTCTAAAGCCTGCAGACCATGGTTTACGTGCCAACTTCCCTAACGAAATGTTGTTACATGACGATGATGATTTTCTGGATAGTGTCGTCTTCAGTGATAAACGACCTTTCACCTTAGTGGACATGTGAACACTCATAATGTGCGGATTTGGGGCTCAGAAAAACCTCATGCGATTGTACAAATGCAACGCAACTCTCCTAAATTAAACGTTTTTTGTGCTATATCCTGGCAGAAAGTTTATGGGCCTTTCTTTCTTGGCGAAGCAACTGTAACTGGTACTTCTTATCTTAATACTCTACAGTTATGGCTCTTTCCTCAGTTGAAAGATGATGAACAAGAGAACTTCATTTTCCAGCAAGATGGTGTGCCACCACACTGGCACAACGAAGTACACGATTGGTTGAACATTACTGTACCCGACTGCTGAATTGGCCGCAAAGGGCCCAAATGACAGAGTTTGTTTTGCATGGCCTCCACGGTCACCCGATCTGACGCCTTGCGATTTCTACTTTAGGGGTTCATAAAGGATCATGTGTATGTGCCTCCATTACCAACTGACCTTCCCGAATTAAGAAACAGGATTGAAGCAGCTGTTACAACAATTACTCCAAGAAACACTAAACAAAGTTTGGGAAGAACTCTCTGAGATCATCTTGACGTGTACCGTGTGACAAATGGTGCTCACATTGAACACTTGTAGGCTTTTCTGTAAAACTCTCTGAGTTGCTTTTTCATCTGATGTGTCATTTATAGCGGCAAGTTTAATGTTTAATAAAAGTTATAAAGCGTTAAAACCCCGCTATTTATTTTGAAACACTCGGTATACATATATATATATATATATATATTTAGTATTTACTTGAAGGACAGGTATATTTACACACCATTTTTATACTAAAGCAGAGATATGATTACATCAAGAGTAATAAATTACATTGCTGTTATGTAAATGAAATGAGTTGAAAAATTGTCATCATGTAAATAATTACATGTTTATCTGTCCATATTTTAATTTCCTATGTTACTTTTACTCAATGTGAAAAAATTCGTCTACTTGAGTAGTGTTTATGAATATTTGAAAGACTCAAAGATTCAGGAGGTTATGCAGAGGTAATAGTTTATTGAATTAATTGCTTGTACCAACACAACCAAAGCAGAATTCCTGTTTTAAATTGTTATTTTCTTAAATAAATAAAGTAGGCCTAATGGGTGCATTGAAAATGATGTTGGGACAAATACCATAATCAATAGGATGTGAATTGTAGATAATAAGGTACGTATTTAATGATTCATAAAAATAGAAGCAAATATGCAACACATATGCTTCAATGCATATTTACCATGTTCATTGTGCCATATTATTCTAATATGATCTGATAATTAGAATACAAGGTAAATACTTTGTTTTCATAATTTTTTTTTATTGAAATATAGAAGGATGATGTACAAAAGATATTTACCATTCAAAAGTGTTTTCTGACATCAAATATGACTAAAATGTAAGATAGATAGTAAACGATTTCATGATTTTTCACCACTAAATTTAATCGACATGTAAGCCTACACTCAATATTTACAATACATAATTACTAAATAAAATTCTTGAAACAAGAAACTTACCAACATAGGAGTTAATGATTGAAATAAAACGTCTAAAGGTTTTGCAATAGCTCTTCTGATAGGATTTCTTAATTCATAGTAAATTTCTGGAACGTCCCTAGGCTCATTATGAGAGATATGCTGATCTTTTAAAAATTGTGCTCTCCATTTTCGTTCATATTCTGTCATACCAGTTAGCCTTTCCCTTTCTCGGGCCATGCGGCCCTCGATGGGGATTGGCTTAACACCTCCTGTTACTGACGGAATTTCAATTTCTTTCCCCATTATTTATAATTAAAAATTATAACCTTTCAAGTAATCTCCGTCCTTCGTCTTCCACAGCTCACACACGGAACAGGGGAGGGCACACAGTTCAATTTTCAGTTTCAGATATTGTCAGCTGTTTTATTCCTTGTTGGTATTTACTAGTGAACATCACGGACTTCTGACATAGTTAATAGTTGTTGATAAAAATCAGTTAAGATTAATGATAACATTATCTCCACAGAGCTAAATGATGGACCCATTAAAAAAATCGTATTTATTAAAGTACAAATCCGAAATGAACAATCTTTATATCAATGAAAAGAGGAAGTTTCAAAGTTGGTTTCCATACCTTATAACCTATAAGGCCAGATTGTTCAATGTGGCCTCCGGCTGCTGCATGGCAAAATCTACGCGATAGCCAAACTCGTCCCACACACGAGAAAGCGTATCTAGTGTTATTGAGTACACGGCGGCAGTGACACGGTTCAGCAGATCGTCCATAGTTGTTGGTAGAGGCGAAACGTAAACAGCTTCCTATTAACATAACCCCATAAGAAATAGTCACATGGGGTGAGGTCAGGAGATCTCGGTGGCCAGAGGTGTAGAGCCAGATTTTCATTTCCCCTGCGACCTATCCAACGATGAGGAAGGGATTCATTCAAAAAGCCTCTTACATAGAGATGTCAATGCGACGGAGATTCATTCTGTTGAAAAATGAAGTCCTGTGAGTCTTCCATAACTTGAGTGATCAGCCATTGTTCCAACATATCGAGGTAAGTTAATCCATTTACAGTTCTTTCTGCAAAGAAAAAAGGTCCATAAACCTTTGTACGGGATAAGGCACAGAACACAGATCTTCGGAGAGTCTCTTTCGTGTTCCAATGTTGCATGTGGAGTTTGCAAACCCCATATTGTGTCTGTTGACTTTTCCACTAAGATGGAAAGTCGCCTCATCGCTAAAAATTATACGCTGTAGAAACGCGTCATCCTCCATCATTTCTAGCACATAGCCACAAAATTCGAGACGCTTATCTTTGTCATTAGGTTTGAGAACCTGCACAAGTTGTAATTGGTAGGGCTTGTACAGCAAACGCCGTCTCAGAACTTTCCATACAGTTGGTTGGGGTATTCCAAGTTCTCTACCAGCTCTATAGGTAGACTTACCTGGACTGCGAATAAAACTGTCTTTAATTCGTCTGACATTATCATCTGACACACGCGGTCAACCTGTGCTTTTTCCCTTACACACACTTCCAGTCTGTTGAAATTGCTTAGACCAACGGCTAATGCTCTTCCTAATTGGTGGTTCTATCCCGAATTTAGTACGAAATGCCCGCTGCACTACAATTTGTGACTCACTTTTGGCAAAATCAATAACACAGAAAACATTGTTCTCCACAGTAGCCATCTCAATCACAACTGAACAGCGACACGAAATGGCGGCCTATTGACGCGAGAACTCTAGTGGCCGACGCGAGAACTCTAGCGACCGCTTCTGGAACCATCACTGCCCGCCAAAAACTTCGAAAGTTACTCTTTTCATTGATACAAAGATTGTTCATTTCGGATTTGTACTTTAATAAATACGAATATTTTTAAATGGGACATCATTTAGAATTACCCTGTATAATTTTCTACAGGCTGTTTCGAAAAGGATGCAACCCTTTTTTTGATAACGTAAATTTATTACTTAAAAACATTAATATAACATTATATAATTATATAATATTCAAATTACCTTTAATATTTTTATAATAAATGTTCAAAATGACTTCATCCGTTTTAATGCAGGTTCGGACAGGTTTTATATAATTTGTAGCCACTTTTAGTATGATTGCTTAGTAATGTTTCAAATTTCACTTTCAATGTTATCCTTCAATTCGTCAAATGTATGAGGATTGTATTGAAAAACCTTACTTTTTAAATAACCTCAATGGAAAAGCCTGCAGGAGTACGATCTGGCGATCTTGAAGGCCACAATCCATTTGATATCACACAATGGCCAAAAATTCCCTTAACATAAACATCTCGTTGCTTTATCCTGCTGGAACCAGCGTAAATCTAACAAGGCTATATATTGTTCTGAGATCCCACACCAATCACCAATTTTACATGAGTGTAGTGATCGTTCGTGGATTTTCAGTTCTCTATATTCGGCAGTTTTGGCCGTTAATGTAAACAGTATGTGAAACAATGCCTCGTCACTAAAAAAACCAAAAAAATACGATCTAAAATTTCAATACCCTCGTCATTAAACAAGAGAACGTATCCAACGACAATAAGGTGGACGTTTACTGTGATCAACTTCTATCAAATCCATGAACGACACCGATGCGGTAAACTCAGTTTTAATTTTTAATCCTGTTAGGTCGCCGGCAGAACGTAAGGTGTATATTGTATTTATCTGTAATGTGTGTTTGTGTATGTATGTGTTCTGTAGTGTTTTTATGTAAAAAATGACTTTAAAAAAGGTTTAGCAGATCAACCCTGAAAATGCTTACATGTTGATGCGACGAAACCGGTAGGAGAGAACAATCTGTGTATGGGATGAATTAATTTGAAATATTTGTAATTATAAATATTACCCATACGATAAAAATGCTAATAAAGAAGTTGATATAAATACCTAAAAAGACCTATAGTTCCTTTACAGCTGATATATATATATATATATATATATATATATATATATATATATTTATATATACTTCATTCAGCGAGTGTTGGCAGTGAAGCGCCGCCTACTGCGGGTGGGACGTAAGGGTCGTACCGGTTCACAAGTCGTTCTCATTGCACAGCCTTGTCGCTGGTTTCAAAATGCGTGTTATAAAAGGCTGGTGACTGCCGAGAGTGCCGACACAGGACGGTGTGTGAACCGGACTCAGGGAGCGGCACGTTCCGTTGGACTTTCCATTACGCAATTGGCTCCAACCCTCTGTCCCTTTAGGCTGTAGGCGGCGCTTCACTGCCAACACTCGCTGAATGAAGTATATATATATATCAGCTGTAAAGGAACTATAGGTCTTTTTAGGTATTTATATCAACTTCTTTATTAGCATTTTTATCGTATGGGTAATATTTTTTGATTTTAGGCTGTAGCCGAGACCTAGTTCACATGATTCTGAAATCATACAGCCTAGTAATATTTATTAGAACCACGTGTTTGATTAAATAATTATTTAAACAATTCATTTGTTCAAAAAATACTGTATTATATATTTCTCATACTGCTGTTCACCACATGATCACGATGGCATGGAGTTAGTTTTAACAGAAAAGTTACAGATGTTTTAAAACCTAAATTGGATTATAACTTACTTACAAAATAGTATAAAATATTGGAAATAATTTATCACTATGTCAAAGATTGCTGGAGAAGTTTTGAAAAAGGTTGGTTGGTAAAAAGTATTTTTAAACCTGCTAAATTTGGTATATTATTTAAAGTAGGCAAGAACATTATGAAGGTTAATTGACCTTTAGGGTTAGTCTCTAATAAAATGTTGAATATTTGTTATAAAAATGAAATTATTATGTCATCCAAAATTATATTTGTAAATTAATTTCAAATACATTTGAAAATAATAATTTTTATTTAATTGAACTAGGAAATTTGTTTTTTGAATAAAATAAAATTAGAGGATAGGCTACATTCTGGTGGTAAAATAAATTGTAATTGCGGAGTGTACATGTAACAAAATTTGCTATGAAAAATTATGAATACCTTAAGTATTTACCTTGTATTCAAATAATCAGATCATATTTATTTAGGATAGTTTCAATAATACATTGAAAAATAGGGAATCAATTAATTGTTGTTAGGTTAAATACATCTCTGATAATGAAGCCTATGTTAATATTTATGGTGGTAAATATGCAAGAGGCATGTCCGATCGGTTTTAAGTGCAAAATCTTGGTATTTTGCCCAACAAAATTGGGTTTTTTTGATACTTTTGATCATTCTCAACCAACTAGTCACATTTTATGTTTCCCAATTCATTATTTTTATCCGAAAACAGCCATTTAAAATGACTGTTTTATGTCATTTTGAGGTTATTTCAACACATATTTCATCATTTAAAATAAATTTTATCAACGGTTTTTTATTCCGCGCGGAAAATTGTGCCGTTTTAAGAACTGTCACTATGAAGAACTGTCGGTAAATGTTTACCTGCGCAGATCACTTTTTTTCACTGGAAAATCACAATATAAAAACTATCAAATCCGACGTATTTATATGTTAGACTTAATGGCAAAGGTTCACGTATACGTCTCATATATTACTAAAGATAGGCTATTTCAATCTATATATCCGTGGTCACAGATCACATGATATGCTGTGAATTCTCCATATTAATAATATAATTTCAAATAAGGTTTGACCAGGTGTTTATTATATATAGATATAGCTTACCTGGCCTAACCTGTCGAGATGAGATATATAATTATAACGGTAATTCTGAGCAATTACTTGGTCAACCCCAAACTTTTTCATATTTTACTACGGTCATAAGGATGTTCTCAGAAAGCAAGAAACATATAATTCAAGGCCCGCAAGGCCATCGTACAGGTTGCCGAGCGATAAGAAGGTTCAAAGTCCACGCGATGACAGTGGTTTGCGGGAGACGCGCGGAAGGCCAGTTGTGACAGTACCGTTATGGCTAGTGGTTCCTGCGATAATCCTTTTTTATGTGACGGGTGTGAGAACACGTTACTTAGTTTCACGGTTTTAAATGAAGATCAGGAAAAGTTAACACTTTTTTTGTACGAACACGGCGTTTTGCAATGTACCAAAGTGTGTCCAACATGTGGTGGGTCGATGACGTTAAATGAAGAAAAACACACGTTTAACTGTTGGAATAGAATCGAGTCAGTGAATAGTAGTAAAAAAAAGGTCAAAATTCAGTGTAAAAAATATGTGTCGCAGTATAAAAATATGTGGTTTGAGAATCATAATTTGTCACAGCAAACTATTTGTCGTTTTGTTGCCATCTGGGCTTTGTTGAAACCTCCACGTCATGAACTGTTATTAAATGAACTAAACTTGTCAGATCATGCTGTTGTTGACTGGAGTAACTATCTCAGGGAAATGTGTGTTGTTGTTAATGAGAGGGAGTCTGAAGTGTTAGGTGGTCCAGGTAAAATCGTTAAAATCCACAAGGCAAAAATTGGGAAGCGTATATACAATCGTGGTCGTATTATTCAAGGTAACTGGGTGTTTGGGGGGTTCGAACGAGATTCCAGGAAGTGTTTTTTAATACCTGTAGCAAGACGTGGTCACGCAGAATTGTTACCTATTATTAAGCAGTATGTGCTTCCTGGAACTACTGTATTAAGTGACTGTTGGCGGACCTATGACTGTTTACTGTTTGAAGGCTTTACACATCTCACCGTCAACCACACGTACAATTTTGTTGACCCAGACACGGGAGCACACACTCAACATATTGAACGTTTGTGGAGAGAAGTGCGGGGAAACGTTCCGAGGTTCGGCAACACAAAACACCATTTTATTGGCCACCTTGCTGAGTTCATGTTCAAACGGAAACATAAGGATTACAAACAAAGACTACACCATTTGTTTCGGGCTATCGGTAAAGTTTACAACGGGGAACCATCGCAACAGAACACTGATCCAGTTGCCGCTGACTCGGATGAGGACGTTGAACCCGGCGATTACTGAGGTAATTTCTATTTGTATATAGCATATATTAACTTTCCGGGGCCTAAATTTATAACAATACTTTTCTTATATGTTATAAAATATTTTATCTTTATTATAAAATCCAAAATAGTGAAGTTACTTTATTAAAAATTTATTTGAAATATCTACAACTAGTCTTCAACTACTACTAAATAAGTTGACAATAATGCAGATAATTTCAGTTATAGAAATTCATTTGTTTATTCATTTAAATTATAAATATTTTCTTTTAGTAAATTATTTCTTGTTAAACATTAATAATATTTGCTTTTGAGTTCTTTTAATAACACAACAAGGTTAAATTGTCTTTAATTACAAAGTTAAATTATTCCAGGCTAGCTCTAGGTTTGGGTTCATTACATATATCTTTATCATAGAATTACAAAGTTCTTTTATAAATATTAGTAATTAATATTTATTATTTTCTCGGGGCAGGCACTCGACCAGACATGAACAAACTGTTTTTAACGCATTTTGTGAAGTTACAGTTAAGAAAAATTGAGATTTAGGATCGGTGTTCTTTTTTGAAATAGGCTTATGAATTGTAAAATTTGTTAAAGTTTATCTTCAATATTAAGAGTTTCTGGACTTTATTATGTTTAAATTTACAGAGGATACCACTCTCTGTGTGATTTAGCACTGAATTTACCACTGTTTATACTGTTTTAACATACTAAAACTTGACGGCATCACTTTTAAAATTACGAATAGAAATTTTCATCTTTGGGCTCTGAAGTCTTGGATTGGAATGAATTTTTGGCTTCGGTTTTTGAATTGAATTGTTGCCGCGGTTCCCAGCATGCACTGTTCTTCCGTTCCCTTGGTTACTCAAATAATATTCTTTCGCCTTGTACAATTTGATGTTCCTGACTTGAATAAATTATAATTTTGATATTACTTTATGTCTTTTTTGCCTTTGGTCTCGTGATAATATTTATTCATATTTACATTGCCGATTCTTAAATGAGTTTACTGATTTTATTGTTAATTGTATAATTTCCCGTTCCAACAGAATGACGTACTTATATCTATGACTCAAGTAGTCCTAGTTCTAATTCTAATTATTATATAACATTTGGGTCTTACGGTTACTATTTATGTTCTTAAATTTACTTTAAGGATTATTTTACTATTCTAACAGATATTGTGACTTATTATTTATTTTTATTTGATTTTATTAATTTCGATTGTGATAGTCGTTTCTTTGATCTAGTTGTACTAACAAAAACATGGCGTTCATAGGGAATGCGTTTTACCTTCATATATTGTATATGCTTATGCTATCTTCTGATGATTAAAATAAAAAATAGTTGTTTACTGAGGCTATATATATATATGTGTGTAGTGCTTATATTAATTTATGGTGTAGTGTTTGTGATAGTATTATGGAATTGGTTTCAATGTGTTTGTTTAGATGTGAGGTTATAGGTTTTCATGTTACAAGGCTCTGTCTAGGCTTTATTCTATATTTGAGAATTATATTTGATAATATCCATTTCTATATGGATTTGGGTGAATTCTTGGGGTGTGAATTGGTTTTGACATAGTTAATTTAGTTATTGATGATGTTTTTCCTTGTGTATTACTTTCGTAAATTGTTTAGGCCTATCAGCTGATATTTTAGTGTCGGTTTCTTGGTTGGCTTTGTGGGTCATTGAACTTTGCTTTGTTTTGGTGTCGTTTATTTTAGGCTAACTTTTTATGATGGAATTTGTGACGTTATAAATGCCCTTTAAATTTGTTTTTGTGAAGTTTACTGAACAATAAATAAATTTATAACTAACAAATTACATTGTAAAATAACATATATAACATAATATAATATAACATAACATACATTGAACACTTATTCTTATGGAATTATAGGTTATCCTTACTTATTTTATAAGTTGATTTTGAATTGGTTTAACAAATTGAATAAAATTAACAATTGGATCATATGGATATTATTCTCATATTAGGCTACATATACCTAATTAATTGATATTTTATATCATAATTCATGGTTCATGGGGTTATACATAGTTTATCATTTAATTTGGGTAACATTTTATAGTTGGGGACACATGTTTTATCATTGGGGTGGGAAACATATAATTGTCATATGACATATAGTTCATACTAAGGAATGTCCATTGGACATGGGGAATACACATTTCGGGGACACTTTTACATAAATACATATTTTGTGATACTGTTCATTTTTATTTCACTGTTTTTATATGGGTTCACTATTCATGGAGATATACATATATTTTAACATATAAATATTTGTGATAATTCACTGTTTATGGGGGGAATAAGTTGTGTGGGTTGTGGGAAAAATACTGTTTATGAGGGACCATTTTGTTTGTAGTAAAAACACATTGTTGATGGGGAACATACATATAGATAGTCACATTTTTTTATATTTAAGCACTTTGTTTATGGGGAATATACATATATATAGGGAATTATATATAAATGGATAGTCACATTGTTTATGGTGAACACATGTTTTATAGGGGACACTTGTTTTATATTGAAGTACATTGTTTATATCGTTGCACTTAACTTTATGTCGATTAGGTTGGTTCGTCGGAGGTCTGTACAGGCAAGGCAATTTTGTAACGACGTAGGAGAGATATGTGATATGGTCCATAGGTTTTTCCATTATCATCGATTAGGGAGTAAATGGCTTTTCCCATTTTCTTCAATATTTTTAATGGTCCAACATATATTGTGAACAATTTTGCTGTTTCACCATATCCCATACTGGATTGGGGAAATGACTTTACTAGTACTAAATCATTTTCCTTGAGTATCGTTATCTTATGTTTTGCATTTAATTTCTCTGCTCTTTTGGCTTGTGTGGTTTTTATTCGAGATTTTGTTAATTCTAACTTTTGTTGAATGGGGATTTGCATTTTGAAAGGGTTTTGTATTACCTCTTCCCAGAATCTGATATCACATTTGTTTAGTTGTAATTCATTGGGAGTGAAACCAGTGGTTTCATGTTGTATTTCGTTTAGGAAACTGTTTATGGTACTTATGTAGTTTGACCAACTTCTGTGATTTTGAGCACAATATGTCCTGAGACAGCGTTTGACTTCTTTTATAGGACGTTCTGCCATGTTTGATATGGGGTGGTATACTGGATTTAGTATGTGTCTTATTTGATTCTCTTCTAGTTTTTGAATCCAAATTCTACTTTTGAATTGAGTACCATGGTCAGTTAAGATTTTCTTAGGTTTTCCGTATGTGGGTATGTATTCTTTGAACATTCTGTCTATTACTGCCTGTGATGTGGCTCTCTTTAGATTGTATAATTGGACAAATTTTGTGAATGTATCCAGAATGATGAAGATATATTGGACACCACCTCGACTTTTTGGTAAAGGACCAATCAAATCGATTGCGATTAGATCTCCTTTTCCTTCAGATTTGACTCCACTAGTCTCTCCATAGAGAGGATGGTTACTGTGTTTGCATTTTTGGCAGGTATCGCAGGTTCCTATTAATTGTCTAATTTTCCTAGCCATATCTTTAAATATGAAATCCTTTTGTAAAATTTGCAGGCATTTCCTTGCTCCACAGTGTAGATAAAATTTATGGCATTCTGAGATTAAAGTATTGACAAGTGATTGGGGTATTGTAATTAACCAATTGTTGTGATGTTTCTGGTATAGTATGTCGTCATTTATTCTAAATCTATTATGTTCTGTAGTTTTTGAATTTTTAATTTGGAGATATATCTGTTTGAGAGTTGGATCGTTTTGTTGTAATTGTATTAAATTTCGAAGGTTTTCTAAAAGTTCTAAATTGTGTTCTCTTTCTAAATTTGCGACTATTAATTCTGGTGTGGTTGTCAATGAGTTCTGTTGATTCTCATCTGTTCTGACTCTGCTGAGTAGGTCAGCTATTGTGTTATCCACTCCTTTACAATGTACAATTTCAAATTGGTGATCTTGTAATGCAAGTATCCATCTAGTTAATCTACCATTTAACAATTTGCATGTTTTCAAAAATGTCAATGCTTTATGATCAGTAATGATCGTTAATTTTGCGTTTAAAATGTAATGTCTGACTTTTTGTATGCAGTAGACGACTGCTAGCAACTCCTTTTCTGTAGTGGTGTATCTGATCTCGCATTTCTTCAATGTTTTGGATATAAAGAGGATAGCCCTTTTGTTGTTCTGGCTGTCAATTTGGAATAAATGTCCTCCTATCGCAAAGTCTGAACTGTCTGTCTGTAGGTAGTAGGGTTGGTTTGGCATAGGATGGTTCAATACATTTGTTTTTAGAAATAAGTTTTTAATTTCTAGGAAGTGTTTCTCTTCATTAGAAGTCCAAATAAATTTTACTTTCTTAGAAGTCAATCTCATTAAAGGTTGTACAGTTTTTGCATATTTGTCTACGAATTTGTTGTAGTAGTTGATACCTCCTAGGAACCGTTTGAGTTCTTTCCTAGTGGTGGGTGATGGAAAGTCTTGAAAACATTTAATCTTTTCTGAATCTGGTTCTAGACCAGTAGTGGTTAAATAGTACCCTAAGAAAGGAACTCTATCTCGACAAAAGATTGATTTAGACAGTTTTATTGTCATCTTTGCATCTGCAAGTTTTCTAAATACATATTCTAAGTGTTGTAAGTGTGAATTGAAATCAGGTGATATAACACATATATCATCAATGTAGACTAAAGAAAAGTTTTCTATCGTGTTCTTGAATACTTGGTCTAGTGCTCTTACTAGGGCAGCTTGTGAAGTGGATAGACCAAAAGGAGTTACAACATATTGATACACTTTGCCTCGAAATTGAAATGCTGTATACTGTCTAGATTGTGGTTCTAGCTCAATCTGCCAGTATGAAGAGGTAAGATCTAATGTAGTCAGCCAGTTGGAATTTGTAGCTTTAGCTAATAGCTCATTAATGCTTCTGTTACATTCATAGTCGGGGGTAATTAGTGCGTTTATACGTCTCATGTCTAGACATATACGGAGATCGCCAGTCTTCTTTTTGACAATTATAATAGGGTTTACAAATGGGCTGTTTGATTCCTCAATTATATTGTCCTCGAGCATGTCATTTAATTTTCTCTCTACTTCATCCTGTAAATTTATGGGTATTGGATAACTTTGGGCTCTATAATGTTCTGGATTGTCTACCCTGATATGGTGTTGGTACATGTTGCAACGTCCAGGTTTGTCTGAAAATACTATATTGTTTTGTTTTATTAGGTTGATTATTAGGTCCTTTTCTATTTTGTTGAGTTTATCGTTGTCTTTAATTAAATCGTTTATTTCACTGTTGTTGTTATTATTATGATTTTGAGTTTGATTATTGTTATTTATTCTATATTCATTGTCGTCGTATTTTATTATTTTGCATCCTGCTGACTCATTACTTTTGCTATCGAACTTCATTATTAATATTCTATTATCCTTACTCATTATAGTAATTGTATTAATCTTGAAATTTATTTCCATTTTTAGCATACGTATTGCGTCTATTCCCATTATGCAATCTTTAATAAGGTTGGGGACAATTATACATTGGATATCAAACTCGATATGTTTTATTTGGGCTTTTAATAGCACAATGTGTGAAATTCGTTTCGATTTATTGTTCAACGCAGTGGTGATGAATGTGTTACTCACTGGCAACTGTTCAAAATGACCTAAATTGTTCTTGTTTACCTGGAACCAGTTATCAGAAATACAGGATATACTGCTTCCCGTATCTACTAACGTATTTGTGGATATACCATTTAAATTTATAGTTATTTCTGGACACTTACAGTTGGTTTGATCTGGACTATTGTCATTGTCTTCATTTAATAGAAATTCTCTATCGTAATAAAGGTTTGAGATGTTGTAATCATTATAGTATGATTTGGTTTCTTTTTGTGGCTCTGTTCCGATTTTTGTAAAATTTGTTGGCACTGACTTAGAGTGTTCAGGTTTTTCTCGCAGATATCTCTCGCTTTTGCCTGTACAGCTTTGGTTGTTATTCGAAGTTTGGTCTAGGCCAGTGCGTTGGAGTTTAACTCTTGGTTACATTCCTCCTGAGGCACTTGTATTGGTTTCTCTAGTGTCGGTGGTTTAGTATTCACTGCTATAGCTTGACATATCATTCTTTGCTCGTTTGTAGGATACCTAACCTCTCTTCGCTCTTGGTATGGGCCTTTTTGTTGATAATATCGTTCTTGGTCTTGTTGTGGTTGTCTGTATTTGAACTCAGTCCTTATGGGTTCTGGTTGTCTATCGTAGTTGGTTTTCTGGTTATAGTTTCGGTTTTGATTATAATTGTTTGTATAATGTTGGCCATAACCGTTGGTGGGCCTCTGATTGGGTCTGTAGCTATTTTGACTTTTATAAGGGTGTTCTCTGTTCTTTCTGAACTCGTTTTGGGATTGATAATTCCTAAAGGGTGGTTTTTGTGGTTGGTTGTAGTTAGTATTTGTTTGGTAATGTCTAAATGGTCTGTTGTTGGTGGGATTTTGTGTTCCTCTCGGGCTTGTATTATTACGTTTCCTAATTTCCGAGTTTGCCTCTTCCGTATCTTCTCTTTGTAGAAGGTCAGCAAATTCCTTTATTGTACTTATATTTTGTACTCTTTGCGCATCCTGTATGCGTTGGTCAAAATGTTCTACTAGGGTTGCGATGATGTCTTCCTCCGGTGGTTGGGGAGTCATCGACTTCATTGTTAACACCCTGTCAATGAAGTATTCACTTCGAGTGAGTTTTCCTCCTAAACGATATTGTTCGAGTTCAAGTTTTTGCCTAATTCCTTTTTGAACATCCTTATTCCAAAACTTGGATAGGAATTCTTCGCAGAATTGCTGGAAATTTGTAGTATCGCCTTTTATTAATTGCCACCACCGAGCAGCACTACCCTCTAAACTGTTGTCGATTATGTCGAATAGACAGTCTCTGTTGTATCCGATCTGGTTGATTTGTCGACAAGTTAACCTCTCGTAGTATCTTGTTAATCTATTCAGATAATCATTTGGATTATTCTGTCTTCCGTTAAATTTAGGAAGTATCGGATTAGTTAAATTGTTGATTTCTTGACTATTACCTCCACAAGTTACGTTTATATGGGATGGTATGGCATTTTCGATATTTGATTTCGGTAGTTCAGCAATCATAGCTTTTACCTCATGGATCACATTATTTTTATTTTGTAACAATTGCTTCTCAATTGTGGCCTTCTGTAGGTCTAGGGACTCATTTAAACTCTGACTATTGATTGTGGAATCTAATCTACTTTCTAGGTTGTCTATTCTTTGGTTGTTCTCTGTCACAGCTTGTTCCATTTCAATTAATTTATCTGTAAATTGAGTTTCTACTATAGCTATCTGTATTGCCAAACATTCCTTTAAATTAGTAATTTCTTTCTGGACTATTTCAAAATTTTCCTTCAAATTGGATTCATTTTGAATCATTTTTAATTCTAGTTTTTCCTGATTTTGTTTAAATTTATGGTCGATGTTAATCTGTAGATTGTTAATTAACAGCGTCATTTGTTCTAATAACGTAGGGACATTTGGTTCTGTATCTTGGACACTACTAGCACTACTCTGCTCCATAACCTCTATTTGGTTAGGCCTAACATTTAGTTCAGTGTCATTGGCATCAATAGTCTCTCTAAAGGTTTTCAATTTCCCTTCCTTGGCTTTTCCGGTGGGATTAATTTTAGGCCTAAGGTTATATTTGCTACTTTCTTCTTGGTTAGCGTCCATTTTAAATTATTATTTTTGATTTTGGTATATGTTTTTGAGTTTAAATAGATAAATTACTAAATTGAAATTAGGCTAATCTTAATTCTAATACATATCTTATTCTAGGCTATTAAATTTGTTCAATCTTATAATTAAAGTTGAATGAATCCTTATTTCTAAAATGTTGTCTTAAATTTAATTTCAATTTACTTATATAATATATTTACTTAACCTAAGTCATTCTGTTGAATTCTCAGTTTGTTCATGCCCTAATCGTTGCGGCGCCATTTTATAACATAATACTTTTCTTATATGTTATAAAATATTTTATCTTTATTATAAAATCCAAAATAGTGAAGTTACTTTATTAAAAATTTATTTGAAATATCTACAACTAGTCTTCAACTACTACTAAATAAGTTGACAATAATGCAGATAATTTCAGTTATAGAAATTCATTTGTTTATTCATTTAAATTATAAATATTTTCTTTTAGTAAATTATTTCTTGTTAAACATTAATAATATTTGCTTTTGAGTTCTTTTAATAACACAACAAGGTTAAATTGTCTTTAATTACAAAGTTAAATTATTCCAGGCTAGCTCTAGGTTTGGGTTCATTACATATATCTTTATCATAGAATTACAAAGTTCTTTTATAAATATTAGTAATTAATATTTATTATTTTCTCGGGGCAGGCACTCGACCAGACATGAACAAACTGTTTTTAACGCATTTTGTGAAGTTACAGTTAAGAAAAATTGAGATTTAGGATCGGTGTTCTTTTTTGAAATAGGCTTATGAATTGTAAAATTTGTTAAAGTTTATCTTCAATATTAAGAGTTTCTGGACTTTATTATGTTTAAATTTACAGAGGATACCACTCTCTGTGTGATTTAGCACTGAATTTACCACTGTTTATACTGTTTTAACATACTAAAACTTGACGGCATCACTTTTAAAATTACGAATAGAAATTTTCATCTTTGGGCTCTGAAGTCTTGGATTGGAATGAATTTTTGGCTTCGGTTTTTGAATTGAATTGTTGCCGCGGTTCCCAGCATGCACTGTTCTTCCGTTCCCTTGGTTACTCAAATAATATTCTTTCGCCTTGTACAATTTGATGTTCCTGACTTGAATAAATTATAATTTTGATATTACTTTATGTCTTTTTTGCCTTTGGTCTCGTGATAATATTTATTCATATTTACATTGCCGATTCTTAAATGAGTTTACTGATTTTATTGTTAATTGTATAATTTCCCGTTCCAACAGAATGACGTACTTATATCTATGACTCAAGTAGTCCTAGTTCTAATTCTAATTATTATATAACATTTGGGTCTTACGGTTACTATTTATGTTCTTAAATTTACTTTAAGGATTATTTTACTATTCTAACAGATATTGTGACTTATTATTTATTTTTATTTGATTTTATTAATTTCGATTGTGATAGTCGTTTCTTTGATCTAGTTGTACTAACAAAAACATGGCGTTCATAGGGAATGCGTTTTACCTTCATATATTGTATATGCTTATGCTATCTTCTGATGATTAAAATAAAAAATAGTTGTTTACTGAGGCTATATATATATATGTGTGTAGTGCTTATATTAATTTATGGTGTAGTGTTTGTGATAGTATTATGGAATTGGTTTCAATGTGTTTGTTTAGATGTGAGGTTATAGGTTTTCATGTTACAAGGCTCTGTCTAGGCTTTATTCTATATTTGAGAATTATATTTGATAATATCCATTTCTATATGGATTTGGGTGAATTCTTGGGGTGTGAATTGGTTTTGACATAGTTAATTTAGTTATTGATGATGTTTTTCCTTGTGTATTACTTTCGTAAATTGTTTAGGCCTATCAGCTGATATGTTAGTGTCGGTTTCTTGGTTGGCTTTGTGGGTCATTGAACTTTGCTTTGTTTTGGTGTCGTTTATTTTAGGCTAACTTTTTATGATGGAATTTGTGACGTTATAAATTATGTTTTTTTAGTTTCACATGCATCTCTACATTATCTTAGTAAAATATGAAAAAGTTTAGGGTTGACCAAGTAATTGCTCGGAATTACCATTATAACGCAAAGTAAGCAAATTATTAAGTTCAATAAACGTACAAAAGGTTTAAACAGGTGATTTTATATATATCCACCTGACAAAACCTGCCATGATGAAATAGCAATCTAGCTTATTCATTGTGTAATCCACATGCGTCAAACCATACAATATTCTTATTCCTATTATGTCTTGCTATTATATGTAACCTATAAACCAATCGATTTGATAGTTTTTAGATTGTGATTTTTCAGTGAAAAATAGTAATCTGTGTTAGGAAAACATTATTTTTTATTCTTAAGAAGTAAGGTATGTAGTAGACGTTAAAAAAAACTCCGAAAATTACAAGTTACCTCAAAGTAAACATTTACAGAACTGTCAAACTATATATCATTTACTACTATCATGTAGAATCAATCATGCCGTGTAACAAGGTCAGGGAAGGTAACTGTATATATATTTACTGAAACCCCTACCACAAGTTTGGTACATTAACACACACACAAATAAAATAAAATATGTATTTGCCTTATGTTATTATAGTTCCCTTATGTACATTTTGATAACCTAGTTACTATCATCGGAGGGATCTGAAATAATACTAACAATATATGAAATCTTAAAAACTAAATTGCCATATTCTCCCCTCCACCATACTTCCGGTGGTTCAGTCTATCAAAGTAGAACCACGTCAATGATCTAGGTGTTAGCGGCTAACGGTACAGATTCCTGTCCTTGAGAAGCCCATAGGTTGAATATGGCAATGGCGGCAACAGATAATAATTATATCTTAAAACTCCTTAAAATATAAAACATAACATGTGCATAACAACTTTTTTATTTATTTAAAAAAAAATTTTTTTTTTAGTGAATCAAAATGCATGATATGACTTAGTGATATTAACAATCCATAAACCAAAAAGCAAAAATTTTATAGATTTACACATAACAATATATCAAAACTACTTCAATACAAAACATAGAATGTGCATTAATACAAGAAACTATTTCAAGAACAAAAAATAACATGTACATTAAAACAAAAAACTTCATCAAGAACAAAAAGTAACATATACATAAAAACAAAAACTATATTGAATCGAAAAATCAAACATGACATCAAGATTTACCTAGGTTTTAACAGAGAGAATAATCTTGAATTAGGATTAGGACTCTTATCTGAGTTAAGTAATAAGGCACTATCAGTTTTAGCAATGAAAATGCTTTCATAGCTATTTATCAACTTATTTGACATCATGCTCTTAACCATTGTCACATTTTGTATTCCCAATTCATGGTTCGTTTGAAGTATGTGCTCGGCCACACTAGATTTCTCTGGCCTATTGTACTTAATATGAGCTACATGTTCTTTAAATCTGGTTACAATTTTTCTCTTTGTTTGGCCTAGGCACACCTTTTCACAATCGTTAACGATTTTTTTTACAATACTGTGACGAACATAAAAGTCTTGAATTTGAAATCATTGAAATTACCGACATCGAACAAACGTAATTCACACATCTCACACTCCATGTTGACTGTTCAATGGTTTGAACAACACTTATTTTTACTTCACAGAGATTTTCTGTCAAATGATGTTATTCAAATTTCCAATTAAATTTACTCTTACCTTTCACTACTAACTGCTTTCACTGTATCCCCTACGGCTTCAGGTTTCCCTTTACCATGGCCTCCTTCATATCCATTTTGAATAGTGTAACTTAGTAAAGTGCTGTTTAATAAAATGGGGGCCTATAGACTAGAATGATAGATAAGCTATCTCACAGGAAATGGAGTGCTTTTAAGTTTGGTTTTAATTCACCTAAGAATTTCAAAACTGACATTTAATGAGCTATAATTGCACTTGAGCCATGTTCTAAATTTTTAGAGAAAGTTTAAATGACTTGGTTGCCATTCATCCTCCATAAAGCTTAGTGATGTGGTATGAAGCGTTCTCTGTTTACCCCCCTCCCCCCCCAAATGAAAATTTTGTATTTCTGATTCAAGGAATAGTTTTCACTAAAAATCGATTAGAATCGAAATTTCATCGTTTGTCATAGCGCTTTTTAAATATTTCAGATGCAAAAATTGGTTAAGAATTATACCTTCGTGCTCCATAAATCTCATAATGGTATCTTTCACTATGTTTACAATATCAATAGCTATAGTTGTTTATACCTTTATAGTATGGTTTACTTCTTTCGAGTTTCTACTTTTATCCTTGTAAGTTTCTTTTTCTAATTTCCAAGGATAGTAATGCATAATTAATTCCCCATTAAACTCATTGAATAAGATTTCTTTATCTATACACAAATGGCAAGTTCTTAATAAACAAGGAGCTTTGTAAATATTATCACAGCATAACCTTTCTGGAACTTCTTTCGCTGTATTTGCATCAATTTATTTTTATGTAAGGTAGAAATTATGAAATCTGTGTTAACATAAATCTTACATTAGCAGGTGTCTCTTTGAAAAACGTTTTGGTATAAAACCTAAAATTGCCTATATTTATAAAAAAGATAATAATAAATGCATAAGGTTCACTTTTAGAAAACTGCATAAATTTTTCATTGTATCGTTTAGGTAATGCTTCTGATTTTTTATCTTGCTTCTAGTTAGCCAATACAGTCGTTCTTTTCAGGTGCTATTTGACTTTTTGGATTATTTTTTAGAAATTTTGTCACATCTTTAATCTGTGTAGATATACATTTTTACCCAGATTCCTTACTATATTGTTGTGAGTGCATCTTGTTAACCTTTTGGTATAGACATACTTTAGCTCGTTCAAGACCTTGTACTTTTTTAGAAGTTTGACATCAGTCTCTACAGAACAGATATGGGTTTTTTTTTAGTCTTGCTATTGTCAAATTTTGAAAATTGGTTTTTGATTGATATTCTAGTGCTGCTCCAAACAGTAAATGTCTTACTAAATTTACATTTTTGCTTTTCATTATTAAAATTCGCTGTTTAATTTATTTTGTAATTTTTGAAGTTTATCAATTTTTGTTTGTTAGAAGGTACACAGTATTCTTTGTTCTCTTGCAGACATATTTGTATAGTTTTTAATTTAATAGACAAATAATATAAAATAATATACTATAATTTAATTTAAGAATGGTGGCCCATATCTGGAATTTCCAAAGGTTAGCTCATAACCACTTTATAAGTTGAAGTTATTTATAATTTAGATTATTGTAAGAAATTTGGAAAATAAAAGTTTGATTTAAATGTAGAAGGCTAGTATTTTAGGCTGTAACTAATTATTTTATTTAATTTGTGTGACAGAATATTGTGTGCGCTCTTCATATCTAGGTTACACCCCTAAATTATTTTTGGAAGTGAAGAACTAAACTCCTGGTTTTACCTGGTATTAAACAAAAATTTTGTAGATCGTTTAAGGTTAAGTATAGTAAAATTTATAAAAAATACTCTTATCTGATTTATTTTAGGTTACTGGTCTAACTGGCTTAGCTGTTTCAAAAAATCCTCGCCATGAGCTTGGTGTACTTTATGCCAAAACTCTTAGATGTTTAGAAAAAATGCCACCAACTGCAGCTTACAGAAAATACACTGAAGAAATAACTTGTAAACGCTCAGATATTGTAGTGAAGGTAATCATATATAGCTATCTTTGCCATTTGTTATATATATTGTTGGCATTATAGTGGAGTACTATGTATATTAATTGTTAAAAATGAGCTTATTTTTAAGTAAAGTAAGATTTAGAGTAGAAAATTGGTTTTTTCTATGTAGTCATGGATAATGCTTGTAAAGTAATATTGTAGGAGGTGGGAGGTAAAGATGTTAAAGAATTGTACCTAATGTTACCAAGAGTCAAAGGGTTCCTTTAAATTTATCCTATTGGAAAACCTGTTAATAACTTTTAAGTACAAAATTTTAGGGGAGCATGGGTTGGAAATTAAATTATATATTTTTATTTGGAATAACTTTTTATAATTTTAAAAGTATAAATATTGTGAAAAGTAATTACATTTGGTAATTATTCATTGAAGGTCACCGTAGTTTTGAGTCGCTAAAAACGATGCAAACTTTAACTACCGGTACTGTATTTACCTTGTTTGTCAATAACTTGATATTTTTTTACATTGCTAAATAATTTTCAAATCTCAAAATCCATTAATATTGAAGAAACTTACAATTTTAGACACAAGGAATTTAGGCTTTTTTGGGTTATGAGGAATGTATACAATTTATATAATTACCTTCCCAGACCTCTGTAAACATAGACTCATAATGTAGTCACAAACTTGACTTACGTTGTCATTGTACACATTCGTCATAACCCAAATAAACCTTAATTCCTTGTGTCAAAAAGTGTAAGTTTCTTCAATATTAATGGATTATGAGACTTTAAAATTGTTTCGTGTTGTTAAAATATATCTGATTAGTGGCAAACAAGGTAAATAGTTTAAGTTTGCATAGATTTTAGCGACTAAAAATTACGGTGACCTTCAATTTATAATTAACTTACAATTACATAAATATACAAAGCATGTTTCTAGAATGGTATACTTGTAAGTCTACAGCTAAAAATTATAGTTAATATTATTATAAGGATTATCTTCAGTCACAATGGTCTGTTGACTGAGATTTAAATGGTTCATCGCGTTTTTGAATGAAATTGTTTAATTATTTCTCTGCACCTATTTCAACTGATTTTTATTTCACAACATCAGTATCTAGATTTAAAAGAATTAAAAATCCAATATTGTTGTAAACATAAGCATTGGCTATAAATAATGTTATTTTAGTAAATAAAATCCAAAAGATTGCTTTTCCTTTGGCCATCTTAAATAATTTAAATGCTAGGAAAGGTACAATTTGCTTCCACTCTGATTTATTTTATAATTTATTTTTTTAAATAAAATATGGCCTTATCATCAAGACTTTTTATGGTTATTTTCATGTGCGAGTAAACTTACATTTGGACAAACCAACATCCATTAATGTGTAATAATTTGTTTTGTTTACAAATGTATGACAGGTTCGAGGTGAATTTCTTTTCTTTTTTCATACTCCTAAATTGTCTATTTTTTCTATGTAGATTGCAACAATGGCTATGATTCGCTTTTACACTTAATTCATCAAAAGTTCATCTTAATTTTCATTACTGTTGAGACCGAAGGTTCTTGGTGGAATTCCATGTTTAAAAAAAAAATAATAAAACACAATTTTATTTTTATTTTGTAACTTCCACTTTTTATTAGTCTAGCCGACAAATGGTTTCGCCTGCTAAGGCTGTATTACAGACTCGTAATTCACACATCATTACGAAAGCAGGCGAAACCATTGGTCGGCTAGACTAATAAAAAGTAGAAGTTACAAAATAAAAAATTGTGTTTTATTATATTTTTCTTCATCTTAATTGGTATCTAAGTTTTTTTGCTAGAATATTAACCTTTTGTACCATGTGGGCCTATAAGTTCAATAATTTTAAAAGAAATTTATTTTCGTTTTATTAATACGATAAAGTAAAATGACGGATTTGACCTGGTTCAATAACAAGTTTGGGGGATCCCCCGAGGTGGGGGTAGGTAACGCGTTTTCTTTGGGGTTTTATATCGACCGATGTCATGCTGGACGGAAGCCTCCTCCTGCTTTGTGTGGACCTTCATTAGTTTTGAAGGTCCACGTGGACATGCACAAGTTCTCGATTCTTCGAAGATCCCTTAAAAAGTGACTGAAGTTGTTTCTTTTATTTTTAATTTTACTTGTCGGTTGTGTATTTTGAATAAGTGTCATTTCTAAGTGAAACAAATTAATAAATTGTAGTAAACTTTACAACTTGTGTTTATTAGCAATAGTTCCTATAAATAAACTCCACTGAAAAAACCTTGTACCTCAGTGATGTATTGACAGTGGACAATACAACTACTATTGGAAATAAATTAGTTATTATTTTTTTATATATATTAATGGTACACTTTTCTGTAGTTCTTGAATGCACACCTGATGTTTTTGTATTACAATTTATATAAATTTAATAATTATTATTATTTAGGGTTAAAAAAATAAATCTAAGCATTTAATACATGTTGGCAATTGTTATGCCTCAATTTGTTATTATTTATGGAAATAAAATGATTAAAGGATTTCTTTGAAAATAATTTAAAACTTAAGATGAACAGAAAATTGTGTGCGGAAAGCTTTGGTGTACAGAATAGAGACAAATATAAATATAAACACTAATATTTATATTTGTCAAATTGAAATCTATAATGAATTTTGGTTGTTGGTAGACCTCACTCTCAGATCTGGACTGCAACCAAGGGTATTTCAAAGCTCACAAATCTTCTTTAGAATTATTTATAACATTATTGTAATGAAAAATATACTAAAATAAGATACCCAGATAATCCAAATGATCAGATATCTACTTAAAAAAAAAAAATGTATATTTAAAAAAATCTTTTAAAAACAAATCAAATATAATCTATACAAATAAAACACACAAATTCTTTTGTGAAGTTCTGTATTTATTAGGTCTAGCCGACCATGGTTTCGCCACTTACGGGATTGACAAGGCCAATACAAAGATATTATTTTGTTTGCGTTTTATTTGTATAATATGAAATTCTATTAAGTACCGTCGGTCATCAGTATAAACAATATCATATATAATCTTATAATACGAAGAACTTTGACTTAATTATGTACTTTTTTATGTATGTTTAAAATAAAAATTATAGTACATTAATTTAATTTAAAAATTTTACAGGCTTCAACTATCTCTGAGATTGAAAAGCAAATTGACTGTGGGCAAGTTGAAGAATTAATTATACAAGCAGAACATGAATTACTTCTTGCACGGAAGATGTTATCATGGAAGCCATGGGAACCTCTCTTAAGAGAACCTCCACCACATCAATGGACTTGGCCACCTGTCAAATAAAACCTGTAAAATCTTCAAAATTGCATAATTGTCAATTGATTGTAGAATCTTCTTCTTGCTTCATTTATAAATAATTTACTGATGTTTCCATTTATAGAATTACAAGAAAGTTATAATAAATTATTAGTTACAGTTTACGTGTTTTTTTCTTTCCCTTTACATGATACAGCTATAATTCAAGAACGCAAGAAACAAAAACCAGAAATCAAAAACTGAGAAATATAGTGCCAAATATCTGTTTTAAGTGTTAATAGTTGAAGCAATTTTTATCAACAAGAAATATAAATCTTTAGATGCAATATTTGCTAATCATTAAAAAATAATGATATTTTTTTTTATCAGAACTAACTACGACAGATTACATAAAAATAATACTTTATACTTAATACTTTATACTAAACTTTGAGTTCTTATATTTACAACAATTAACCCATTACTGCTGTAACCTACTCTTTAAGAATTCTATACTGAACACTGCATAATCTGTTTACAACAAATATTGTATTACTTCTATACTATTTAAGTATTTTACATTGTTAAGTGCAGAATCGACAATTTATTGATTTTCTTCGTGCCCCTGCAATCTGATCGCGATACTTCCCGTTTGAAAACCATGCGATGGGAAATCGTTGCAAAGTCAATGACGTAAGCCCACAATACATCATTCTTCAAGTCCCTCTAAAATATTTCACCATTGGTCAACCGATCTCCTATTGGTTCCCACATCGAGAACGAAAGGGCTAATTATGGGACCAACGCGACGCCTGGCAAGCGCTTAGGGTGAGTCTGGTTTTCAACTCAAAAGGGAACACATATACTTCGATGTGTGTAAGTCGACGTGTGTGGTGACGCCGGTTACGAACCTAGTTCAAAGTGTATTGTGAACTATAATCTCATCTCTTTCTCTCATATTTCAACTCTATTTGAAATATTCTCTAATTACCATTAATTAGCGTCCGCTCAAAGACTCAATTAGTTGTAACTAATTATTCAGTGAACTCTTTACTCTTAACTCTTACGCGACGCGATAGCATACGCGTGTGTGAACTCAGTGTATGTGTTATTTCGCGAAAGTGAACTTATTTAGTGTTTTCCTTTTATTGTTAATTACAAGACCAATTAGTAATTAATTGTACTGTGTACTCTGTGCTTACTATACACCTAGCTAGGTAACAACGCAGATCTTCTCTTCAGCATCGGACAAGTGCAGAGGAAACTCGCCATCTTTCAAGGTATCTGTGACATCTTTTAGTACAAATAATATTATTAATTGGTCTGAATCTCATTATACATTAACTGTTGTGTGTATTACATATTTTACAAACATTAAAGTTCCACAGCTTTTCTGTGGATGGTCCTCCGAGCTTAAAATTATCATTAACTAATTAGACAATTTTACTAATTAACCGAGTAATTAATTTTCGAGAGAACATTTTTCTAATTAGTCTCAAATATTTTTCCCACTCTTCTCGACGCCAATCATACATAGAACACTGATTTCTAATATTTACAACAAATAACCTGCTGAACTATTGAAGTATTTTATGAAGACACACTGAGTTCTTATATTTACAACAAATAACCAATTACTGCTATACTATTCTAACTATTTTATAGCTTACATTATTTATATCTATAACAAATAATATATTACTGACATACTATTTAAGTATTTTCTATTTTACATTGAGTGTTCATATTTATACCAAATAACCTATTACTGCTTTTACTTTTAAGTATTTTATACCTTAAATTGAATTCGTATATTTCCAAAAAATAATTTATTATTGCTGTTATATTTAAGTATTCATCGATTTCTAATACAGTATTTAAAACAAATAAACTAATAATGCTGCACTATATAGGTATTTTATACTGTACATCAAGTTCATAATTTATATTACAACATTATTATATTTTAGTATTTTATACTTTATATTAAATTCTCATAATACATACAACAAATAATTCACTGTTTGTTTGTTGTACCTATTTAAGTATTTATATTGAATATGAGTTCTTGTTATTACAACAAATAACTTATTATTGCAGTACCTGTACTACCTAAGTATTTTATACTGACACAGAGTTCTAATATTTACAACAAATAATCTATATAACTGCTATAATAAAATTTATAAT
Organism: Aphrophora alni; assembly: GCA_963513935.1. Taxonomy (NCBI): domain Eukaryota; kingdom Metazoa; phylum Arthropoda; class Insecta; order Hemiptera; family Aphrophoridae; genus Aphrophora; species Aphrophora alni. The sequence goes on from OY740770.1 coordinate 92,939,813, forward strand.
AAACATTGATTTTTATATTTACAACAAATAACTTATTGCTGCTGTACTATTTAAGTTTTTATACCTTACAAATAGATCTTATATTCACAACAAATAACTATTATTTAAGTATTTTATAACGAATAATGAATTCTTTCAATTAAAACAAATAACCTATAGCTGCTGTTCTATTTAAGTATGTTGCACTGAACATATAGTTTCTGTATTTACAATAAATAACTTATTACTGCCATACTATTGAAGTAATTTATACTGAACATTGAGTTCTTATGTTTTTTTAACAAATAACCTATTGCTCCTTTGTTATTTATGTGATATAAACCAAATATTGCATTCTGATATTTACAACAAAGAACCTATTACTGTTTTAATATTTAAATATATTATATCGAATACGGTATTGAGTTTTAATATTTACAACAAATAATCTGTTGCTGCTGTAATATTAAAGAATGTTATATTTATTTTAACAACAAAAAACCTATTATATTACTGCTATACTATTAAATAGTATACAATTTTAATTAATTTTTATATTTATATTTAAAACTAATAACCTGTTATATTTTTAACTTGACATTGAGTTCTTATATTTACAATAATTAACCAATGATTGCCATATTATTTAAGTATTTTATACTGAAAGTTGAGTTCTTATATTTTAAACAAATAACTTAGTATTTATACCTTACAATGAGTTCTTATATTTATAATATTTAACATATTACTGCTTTACTATTAAAATGTTTTATAAATAAATATTGACTTCTTAAATTTACAATAAATAACCTATTACTGCTATACTGTTTAAGTATTTTATAGCTTACATAAGAGTTTTATATTTACAACACGCAATGTATTACTGGTATAATATTTAAGTATTATTTTTAATCGTACATTGAATTCTTATATTTACCAAAAATAACCTATTACTACTGTATTATTTAAATATTTTATACCTTTAATTGAGTTCTTATATTTCCAACAAATAACTTATTATTGGTGTAATATTTAAGTATTCAGTTAGTTCTTATATTTAAAACAAATAATTTATTATTGCCATATTATTTAATTATTTTATACAAATGCAGCTTTCTCTTACAACAAATAATCTATAACTGCTATACTACTTAAGTAAATAATACCGATCATTTTGAGTTCTTATATTTACAACAAATAATCTATATACAGATACACTTTCAAAAGTCCCTTACCACACTTGGGAATAAACAAAATAACAAAAAACAAAAAATTTTGTCAAAAGTAAAATGTTTATTCCTATTAGACCCTTATAGCTATTACAACAACAAAGTTGTCATCTTCAGAGGGAATCTTAACAAAGACTAAATTAAAACTATTTACAACTAAAGTGACCAGTTTCTCTACCCCACTCCTCTGGTGCATTGACCTATCAACAATAGAGTTGACAGTTCAAACACCTGTACTGTTACCTGGAATGGGGAAGGCCCAATCCTCTAACAAACAAAGATGTTTTAGAATTTACAATATAATCATCCCTAAACTATAGTCTGTATGAAGTAACCTGTCTCCTGACCCTCCAGCTACCTGGGACAGGCCCGGGCCATTCACCGGCACTCGGCCTAATTAGTCGCCTATAAGCTTCCCCACTAGCTTAAGTAACTTTTTTACCCAAATCATAATTTCTGAAATTTTATCAAATATTTGAAAAGTACATAAAAAAATAAGATCAACGATACTAAACAAGGGCAAATTTGATAAAAAACAAACAATAGATTATAGAGGGAATAAGAAATATAGAAGTAGTCTGTTTAAAGCTTTTAATAATAAAGTTGGTTTTATGTAACAATATGACAATGAAATTACATTACATATTACAAAAATAATATTTCAGTATCATTTATAAGTCACGTGGTTTTCATGTAACGAGCGTCACAAGGAAAACTTGTGTTTTGCGTCATAACGGTGCCGTCACTTGGAACATTGGACTTCCGCAGCGGACGTCTGACTCAGGGTGGATGTAAATACCGTAATATGCTTCCAAGAAATGAGTAATCAACAAGTTATTAGTGTCTAGGGATGAGGGTAGTATTCAGTTCAGTTCAAAGTGAGTGTTAGCCAGAGAAACATCGTGTTAAATGTTAGTAGTTAATTTTTAAACTAGATTGATTTTTTCCGTGAGTGTTGTTATTGTTTATGATTTCATTTTTATTGACTAGTATAAAGTGACATATATAAATAAGTTTTTTTGTTGTAAATTTGTATTTCCGAATATGCCACCATCAATTGATAAACGTGCTGGGACAGCATACAAATCTCAGGCAAGAACGATTATTGCGTCTGTTTTACAATACGTCGAGCGCGAACGTGACAATAAAGGACCGTTATTAGATGTTAAAAAGGTGTCCGAAAGAGTTGCCGCAGCTTGCAATATTTCCACAAGAACTTTGAGCCGCATAAGGTTGCAGTTAAAAGAATCACGGGAAGAAGAAGCCACCTCAGCAAACACAGACCATAACACTCAAGAAGCGGACCAAAACTTACTCCATAACGAAAACACAACGGCCTCAGTAAATAATGACACCAGTGTGAGAAACGACAGCCCTGGGACATACAATGTTCCTAAGCTGTCTACTCCGAAGAGGAAAGCACCTTTTAAATCAATTGTAACCGAGGTAGATGATTTTCAAAAAAATGCAATCAGAAACCATATAATGAACTATTATAGACGCCGAGAAGTGCCGACCCTCCGAAAACTAAAAACAAGCTTAGGCACAACTGATTTGTTTCATGGCTGCATACAGACGTTGGCTAGAGTTTTAAAATCTATTGGTTTTAAATGGAAAAAATTAAACAACAGAAAAGTTCTGATGGAGAAACCATCAGTGGCCCTAGGCAGTGACGGCGATCCCTACATGGGAGTGGCACCTCTGGAGTAATCAGGTATGATAAAATCTTGAATTTATTTTTACATATATTCTCAGATTCTAAGGTATAAATGCACAGTTAACATAATCAACTAAACTAAACGAATTTCCAAACAACTACTATTCAAAAATAAAAATAAACCATGGAAGTTTTTATTAGTGTTATATTTGACATCTAAAATAGCCTATCAACTTGGGGAACAATATTCGTACTCGAGCTCAAAGATAAAAAAATAAAGGTAATTTTGTACAAATATTAACTTATTAACAATCAAGTAATAAATAATAAGTAATAAAATTCTAAAATGTGGGTTAGAATTATTAGTCCTATTTTTTTTTTAATAGAGACATTTTCATGATTGATTTTTCTTAAAAAAATATAAACTATCTTATTAAGGCTCGGCTGTACCCGTGGACCGGATACGTATATTCCCATAAGACTAATGTTAAATTTTAAACCATTTTGCTGCCGTATCTTTCGTCGTAGAACAATGATTTATGTGTCATATGAAAGATGTGATTAATACGCATTGGTTTTCCTTTTTACTTTTTTGAATAACAAATTTACATTAACAGGAAAAATATTGCAAATTGTTATCATTTTTAGAGATTAATATTGATAAAACGGTTAACCTGGTAAAAAAACTGAAAAGCAATGTTACTGCGTATTAACCACATCTTTCATATGACACATAAATTATTGTTCTACGGCGAAAGATACAGCAGAAAAATGGTTTAAGGTTTAACATTAGTCTTATGGGAATATACGCATCCGGCCGACAGGTACAGCCGAGTTTTAAATTTAATTGACATATTTTACAGCCCTTCTTTACTTGCAGATTCATGGTACGTGATGGCCCCTCGCTGGAATCAACAAACTGCGCTAATGAAAACTACCCTGACCCCATATTCATCTAAAATAAACATAATTTATAGTCTAGAATATTCTTATAACAGTTTGTAAGATATTATTTGTATTGTGCCTATAACTTTGTAGTACAGTAGTTAATGTAAATAGTTAATATTTATTATTTTTGTAATATATAACGTAATTTCATTGTCATATTGTTACATAAAACCAACTTTATTATTACAAGATTTAAACAGACTACTTCTATATTTCTTATTACCTCTATATTGTTAGTTTTTATCAAATTTGCCCTTGTTTAGTATCGTTGATCTTATTTTTTTATGTACTTTTCAAATATTTGATAACATTTCGGAAATTATGATTTAGGTAAAAAAGTTACTTAAGCTAGTGGGGAAGCTTATAGGCGACTAATTAGGTAAACAACTGCGGGCGACGCCGAGTGCCGGTGAATGGCCCGGGCCTGTCCCAGGTAGCTGGAGGGTCAGGAGACAGGTTACTTCATACAGACTATAATTATCTTAACATATTAACTAAATAATAATAGTAGATACAAATTTTTTTATAATGATACATGAATAAAAACTATGCTAATCTAAACTATTCTTGAGTTGTAAATAGTTGTAAACTATGCTAGAACAAATATTACTGCTGTAGTTACTATTAAATATTTTATAACTTTAATTCTTCTATTTATATTTATAACAAATAAGCTATTACTGCTAAACTATTTAACTATATACACCTTATATTTAGTTCTTATGTTTACATAAAAAACCTATTATTACTGGATTATGTAAAGATTTAACACAGAAGGATTATACTATGTTTTTATAATTTGTAACAAATAATGTATCAGTTTTACCAGTGGTGTAGCTACATTGTGATTGGTGCCCCCCCCAGAGGCACAAGCATGGCACCCCCCCAAATAATAACAAAGTCGCACTTGTCGGTTCTAAACGACCCCTCTTTAACCCTAGATTACTACTCTTAGTTCATTGTTACGTGATCACTATTCATTCGTAAATTTTACTACTTTCTGTTTTTATTTTTATTATTATTTTTTAAACTTTACTTTAGTGTTGACTATTTTTTATACTAAATCATTTATTGTTTTTAACCCCTTAAGTGTTTATGTCGGTTTAAGCCGACGCTACAAATATCGATAAAAAGTGCCGCTGTCAGCTAAAGCCGACGCTCTTAACTTGCCCTATTCTATTTCGTTCTCTGTCGTAATATTACGTTGTAGTTGCTAGTATTGCCGCTAGATAGTGTTGGCATGCTCTCTAGAGCATAACTTATAAAACTACCGCTTTATTTTTGTTCTCTTTGGATCCGCCGTGAACATTATATTTACAAGGAGTCGCGATATGTCCGCAAGGAGTAGCGATACCAGTGCAGCGAATGTGATCTTGGGCTGTGTGCTGCCCCATGTTTTAAAATATATCACACCAAAAAAAAATACTAAACATTAGTAAGAAACTGTAAACAATCTTTATTGTGTGTACTTTTATTTTTAACAATGGTTTTATTACATTTTACTTTTTTTAAATTGTTAGGTAAATGTGTTTTTAATGTATTTGCAGAAAATTTTTAAATTATATTAAACATGACATTTATACTTTTGATGTTGCTTATATTTTCTTTTAATGCCTATTTTTTAACTTCCAAGTTAACAAACATTAAAATAATCAAATAAAAAAAATAGGCATTTTTGGGTTGATTTAGGCAAAAAAAAAAATAAATAAAACACTTAAGGGGTTAAGTGTTTTTAAAAATATTTAAAATAAACTCCTACATATTTTAACGGTAAAAAAATGTCTTTTACCACCACTACAAGTACGTTTAAAAAAAAAAAAAATCTGGAAAAAAAATCGAAAAAAATATAAATATTATTTTATTGGAAAAATTAATCGGATATTCATAAAATACATCATTTATAAGTGTTTAATTTATATAAAGAGAGAAAAATGATTAACAATAAGTTTATTAGGTAGAATGCCAAAAATGCCAAAATTAGAGTCCTGTCTTCAATGAGAATCACATTCCTTGCAGTGATTAATATACACTTAGTAGGTAAATCAAACACTTTGAACTCTAAAATCACTATTTACACAATAAACTATTTACAACACTAAAAACTAACAATATAAAAACAATAATTTACAAAAAAAATATTCAAACACTTAATAGTTAAAACTTTCGCAAACACTATTCTTTCGTAAAATATACGACGCGAGCTTGAATACGGTAATAACGGTTCAACTTTGAGCTTAGCTGAAGAGACAGTGGCCTCTAATCACAATGGCAGGAAGGTAAACAAAAAGACAGAGGGTCTACGAGTTCTCCGAATTTTACAAAGGGCGGGTCGTAATTTTTACGAATGAGTAGTGTTCTAGGGTTAACCATAAATAATCGCACCCCACAGACTTATATGTAAATACTACTTGGGTATTATTTTTACTCTAAATTGAAGTGAAAGTAAATTAATTTAAGTATAGGACTATCTGTAGGTAGCATTGTAATAAAATATGCCAATGCTATGAAGTATCATACTCAAATTACTGCTTTACTATATAAGTATTTTATACAATACATTGAGTTATAATATTTACAACAAATAATATTTTACTAATCATGTTTAAACATTTGTCATCACTAGTATATATAAAATTTATAACTATGTTACTAGGGTATAAGTCAACTTCGTTATCAAGTAAGAAACTAAATCATAAAAAAGAGATAATAAATAAGAAAAACTCTCAAAGCCTAGTGGGCTAAGACGTTGTTGGAAACCTAAACTAAACATGTAATCTTAGAAAGTTCTCAAGTCAAAAAGTAGGCCTGAGCAGTTAAAGCTAATAAGGAAAACAAGGATTCTCCGAACCACAAAATCTTTTAAAAATTATACCAGTACATTGAAGTGCCCTGAGGTTGAGCCGAACCCTACACAAAGGTCAAACTTATTCATCCCTAGGCCCAGCATCTGCATATAAGACTAAATCGAAGCTAAGACTAAATACAAATGTGATCAGATAAAACCAAAACACATAGGCCTACATTACACGAAGGACAGAAAGCAACTGTTTGTAAGAAATAAAGCCATGAGAAAGTTGTCCTAACTGTTTATAAGTGTAAACTACCCCTTTCTGCCTATTTCAGAATTTAATTTATTATCGTGTCATGATTCCCATTTATGAAATAAGCAACGAAATTTCACCCTTTTTTAAAGTAGAGTAATGAATAATCTGCGATTTTTATCAACAGAAGCTATAATGGCATTTTTCCACAGAGTGTCTGAAAAGTCTCGCACCATTGGGATTATAAGTACTATACAAGTTAATAACACCTTTATTTACAATGCAATATTTATTTCACAAAATTTATTCAAAATGGCTTCTGTGTAAGTCAAGATATAATTAAAAACGTTTTCCCTTGTTTCAGAGAACACTAATGTTCGCCACTAATCCAGGCGTAATTGAACGACACACAGTTGAGATGTGCTTTTGACTTTGTCTCTAATCTTGACTGAGTACACTTGGGATTTTACATAACCCTACACAGCATTATCCATCGGGGGAAATGTCTATCAAACAATGACGAACTTGTGTACCATACTGTGGGATGCACCCTCCTGCATAAACCATTCTGGTTTTCCCAAACCTTGCAAATCCAAATAAAGAAGCACTTCATCTCCGAGCATTATCAGTTAATTTTCACTGTTAACTATGCGTCAAAGAAAAAGGGGCCTATGATCCGGTCTTTTCACAAGTCACACCAAACTATGATGTGTTCATCTCCTTGATCCTTACTACTGTTGTATCAGTGAGGGTTACTGTTAGACCAATAACACAGGTATGTCAGTTTACTTCTCCATCTACAAAGAAAAAAAAAAAAACTTCTTCTGAAAACATAACTTTAGACAAAAACTGTGGGTCTTCCTCCAACTTTGTCACAAACCAATAGCACATTTCCATACGGCGATCAGGATCGTCTTGTGACAAGTGTAACAATTGTAATTTATACGGAAGAAACTTGACCTTATGCAAAATATCCCATACTGTGCTTCAAGGAACACCCAGTTACAAGCTGGTACAGCGGATTGATTTTTTGGGACTTGCAATAACTTTTGCCAAAACTTCTTCCACAACCTGTTCTGAAGTGCTTGGACAACCACTTCTTTTACCATCACCTACACTCCCTATAACTGAGAACTTTGCTAGCAATCTGTCAACCGTTGTGTGTGACACACTCTTGTTCCGGATGCCTCATATTAATTCATCTGCAACTCCTCTGTTAGAGATTCCTTCTCTTCCACAGAGAACAATAATCTTTACCCGCTCTTCAGTGACCATTTTTTTTTCAGTCCTGAAGCAATAAAAAAATTAGTGAAATCTCAATGGTGTGGTACTTTTTGGACATTCAGTAGGTATTTAAGTATTACTAATTATGAATTTTATAATGAACAATGAGTTCATATATTGACAACAAAAAATAACCTGCTAACTGCTGTACTATATAGGTTTCTTTACATTGAACATTGAATTTTTAAATTTACAAAAAAACTATTAATGCAATAAATTGTGAGTATTTTATACCTTACATTGAGTTCTTATATTTAGAACAAATAACATATTAGTGCCATACTATTTTAAGTAATTTATACATTATATTAGGTACTTATATTTATAACAAATTACCTGTTATAAAAATTACTATTTAAGTATTTTATACCTTACATAACTTCTTACTTTAACACGTTTTTATTAACTCTGTTCGGTAATAGATTTTTAAACTAACTTCCCGATGAGCTGGAGACTTGAAACTTTACATACATCAGAACTGGATGACAATGCAATATGAACTCGCTCTTTTGTCTGTCCATCAATAGCTGTTATGGTAAGAAAAAAGATAAAGTTGGTGCATTGACTGGTGTAGCGGCAAGACTTGTTGGTTAAACACATTATTTAAATTACCAGTTGAGAAGGATGGAAAAATGGTAGGAAATGTAAGATCACTGACTGGTAACTATTTGAAGGTCTTGCGAAATCAGTGGAAGGATATTGAATTCCTGATCATCGATGAGATTTCAATGGTTCCATACGAAATGTTTTGCGTGATCGATTTTAGATTGGGTCAACTGAAAAAGGAGCATCAACACACACACACACACACACACTCACAATCCATATGGAAATCTGTTTTGTGGGACCGTGTTTCGGTTGGCAAATCTGATGCAGAAGAATATTTTGGTCGGGAAATTGCAGAAGCAATATTTTGGTTGGGAAATCGGTTGCAGAAGCTGTATTTTGGTTGGAGAATCGGTTGTGGGAGCAGTATTTTGACCGGAAAATTGGTTATACTGTCTGCAGCTATATGACTGGATATGTCGACGGTAGTAAAACCTTTCAAGGAATAACTCTCTCTCACACACGCCCAGATTCCGTTGCCATCGTGTTCCCCGTACCCGATAACATATTTTTAAGCCCAACACAACTCTGCAGCCATTTCAGACCTACTGGATGTTGAACCGGAATTAGGTATACTTTGTCGGAAGAGAGTATTTTCTACAAATGAGGATGTCGGCAATTCATTGAAGCTAACCGAAATTAATAAAAATGTCATCATTTTCGCTTTTCTAGGCCACTTTCTGTGAAATATAAACTCCAAATATTTTAGTCGCAAGTAGAGGGATCTCTCCTCGACGTACTTAAACACAAACGATTTCATTTGGTTCACGATAAAAATTTGATTTTTGAATTTAACAGTCAACTATATCGCAAAGGCAGTAACAGATATGCATTTGTCCTGTCATATTTTATTTTCGTCATCGTGTTCCCTTTACTCAAAATTCCATATTTTGATACTCTGTGCTCATTTTAGGTCCACCGGAAGTCAAACCGGAAATGTACGATTTTTGATTTTATTAGATGTACCCATCACAATGGTGAAGGTCTGAGGTCCGTTCAACATTCCGTTCGCTAACTAGCTTGGTGAAATACATATTACAGAGGTCAAACCTTGAACATTTGCCAAACCACCGGGAGGTACCGATTTCACTGTCAAAACGGTTTGAAATAGCGAAATGCAGGATTTTGACAGGAGAATAGCTAAACAATAATACCGTTCTAAAACAGTGAAACAAACTATTTAATTAAATGTTCTCTGATAGCCCAAGGTGTTCTCTGACGCTCTACTGAGCCGTCGATGAAACAAATGATATGTAATATTTGAAATAAGCCAAGGTGGTGAGCTCTAGTAACCAACGCCTACGCTATTAATTGAAACTGTAATAACCGTACTCCAAATAGTACAGTGCACAAAGATGGCGGCTTATATATTCGCTAAAGAATATGACAAGTAATACAATGCATGATCGCTTAGTTGGTATAATTTTCGGTTTTATATCTGGACTTAGTTGTTTCGAATCCCATCGGGATAAAAAATTAAAGCCGTGATGTCAGACAAAGACGTCATGGAGGAGTGATGTCACAGGCGGGTGTGATTATCATAGTTGGGTGTGACATCATAGGTGGGTGTGACATTATAAGTAGGTGTGATGTCATTGGGGTGTGATGTCATAGGCTGGGGAAGGTGTGTGATGTCCATAGGGGTGGGTGGGGGCATAACATCACTTGTTCTAAAGTGGCTTACCCCTTACTGAGTTTTTAACTAACAAAAAGTTGTTTTTGTAATTATTTATATATAACTTCTCTCCATACAATTTAATTTTTTTTTGCTACAATTCGTATTTGTTTTTTTACAAGATTGGTTTCAACAATAACTGTGACGAAATTTTGTTAGAAAGTAGGATTGTAGTATGTAAACTAACTACATTCACTAGTCTCCTTAAAGAGCTGGTTTATGATCTATAGTTCAAAAAGAAAATATGAACAATGGACGTTATCCAAAATTTTCAATTTTTAGCGATTTTGATTTAATGTGGTGTAATGTAAAAATTTATGATCCAAACATATTAGCCAAATCTAAAGTAAACACAAAATTCAGATTGTGAGTACTTACAAAATACCATAATTATTCCAAATGTTTCATAAATGGTAGATCTAATTTTATTTTTATAGTGATCAAGGTTCATTTTAGCTTTTGATAATAGTTAAAAAATGGAGTTGTGTGGACAGAAATGAGAGCTAACAGTTTTTAATTCAAGGATTTTGTTAGATTAAAGGATACAGAAATAAATAATAAAACTGTTAAAAAGTTTAATAACTACAAAAGAAGTTAAACTTAATTAAATAAATTAACATAATTTAACAAATAATAAGTTTTTAAACTATGAAGTGGGTCAAATTTTACTTATAAAAAATCTTTCTAAAACCATTTACTATAAATTATATAACTATTTGATTTAATTTACTTTTGTCTCATTTCTACCCTTCAGCAGACTACCACAAAAAAAAAGTTGTGTTTGTTAGTAAATTTAATTTTAGTTACTGTACTTTTTATTTAAAAGCACACTATTTGTCTATGTTTTTTCCTATCATAGAATTTACGCTCTACAAGAAGCTTAGCATTACATAGTAAAAAATGATTGTTTGAAAAGAGTTGCATTTTATATTTGAAAATCTCGGGAGCATAAAGAAACAAAAGTGTGTTAGTAGTTATGATATTTTAATTTCTTTATTATTAAAATATAATACAAAAAATATATATTTCTGTATATTTATAAATATGTACAACTACAATAATGAATCAACGTTTATTTATCGGGCCTTTACAACATCGTTCGTGGACTCCTATACGATCAGGGTTAAAAGTTCTTCCACATTTACCGCAAGGAATGAGTTGCACAAGATGAGTTTGCCATTGAGCTTCAGCTGTTGCTTCTATATCTACCTTTCCAGTTTCTGCAAAGAAAAATTAAACAAATATTAATCAAGAAATAATCTTACATTTAAAACTAATATTCATTCAGCTGCTGTAATGTACATATCCTTGCATCCAGGTTATGTCTTCAGTAAACTAATAAGTATTGTTCTGGTTGTCTTATCATACTGAGCATAACATACTGATTCTAGAAACTTAACATCTGCTATGACTCTTAGTTGCACATTTTACTCACTTAGGCCTCAGTGTTAATGTGACACATCACTTCAAGACTTGTATTCATTTTAGATGTTTATGAAAGAGAAGAAAGTAGTATATTTCATCACTAGGACCAAAAGTGAAGCTTTTCGATACAAGCTCAATTTTAACAGCAGAGGCGGAACCGTTTATCTTGTATGTAAAACAATAATCACACAAGAGCATCCAAAAGATAGGAGAACAAAGAGCCAGAAAATACAACAACACACAAGTTGATCGAAATCCAAACTAAAGATTTAATGCTACTCAAGGTACACAAGGCATCCAACGCTACAACAGAGGTCACAAATAAATTGTTCGAATGTTATGAAGGACCGTGTGAGATCACGTTAAATTAGGTAAAGCCACTTCAAACTATGAAACAAAGAGGGAAAAACAATGGAAGGAATCTATCACACCACAATGCTCAAGATGTACCACATATCACAAACTTAAAGATCCATAACAACACATAAAATAAAACAAAATAAAAGTTTTTTAAATTTTTTATAAAAGAGGGGAGTAAAAATTCCGAGAGAAACTTAATCGAAATTCAATATTTATTTTTGATTACATTTTTTTTAAAACAAAAAGGGGCTATCATAACGATATTTAATTTCAGCTATGTAAATAGACATCATTCCATATCATAGTGAAAAAGGCTCATATCATAAATTTAAAATCCTGACCTTACTCAAAATAGTCATGATCGAGAAGAAATATATTACTTAGCACATTTCACAAAACATCTGGCACTTCAATCATTTGTACCGACCTACACATTTTTAAAACAATCTGCACAGACATTGCAGATTAAATTTTTTACAGTTCGGTCGTCACGTGCTGCCCCTAGCGTGCAACTCTGAAAATACAGCATCAGGCCACGTTCTTGAGGTAGGCCGTAACGGTACTCTTAGCGATAAAGTCCAGTTAGTTTGCACTGAAGTTTTGCATTGAACTCATATCGTGGGAGAAGTCTCCTAAAAGAAATTTTAACTTTAACGTTCATCATGTCGAGCTTTCTTTCTTAAATAAAAAAGGCGTGCGATACTAAATTCAGTTGCCACTAAAATGTGAGCCTTGTTTTCTTCAAAATTTAATAAATGCATCTACATTCTTCACGCGTCATTTTCTAAGCCTGCACCAACCTCCGAACCAGGTAAAAAGATTACTGTTTAAATTTTATTGAGTTAACTATGTTAAAATATGTATTCTATTTATAAATCTAAAATTTTGAAATCTGTTTTCGATATAAGTAAACTTTAGGATGTTTGTAAATTTTATAAAAAAGTATAAATTTAAATAATCTTTTGAAAGAAAACCCCAATAACATTAATTTTTTTATTTTTACTTATTATAAAGTGAAATCACCTATTAAAATCATTAAATTTAATTATACTTAAATTTTAAATTGTCTGTAAATTGTACGAGTTTAAATTCAAACAGCCTTAAAAAAAAACAAAAAAAAAAAAAAAAACGAAAAGCTTCTCTTTTCGTTTCTACCTTTTATAAAGTAAAATCATTCAGTAATTTATTTAAGCATATATAACATTTTTGTTTTCAAGGAAATTGCATTTTTAAAGCTTAGTTACAGAGAAATATATTGCTTATAAATCTACAACAGAAGTGTTTAAACTTGTGGAAAAATGTCTGTTTTTGACTAATTGCAACATGTATTTTTTACAGCTATTGCTGGTTCATGTTCATGCAGGAAGTATAAAATTAAGTTCCTGCTGTAACTTCAAGTCTACACAAAAACGAAGGACATTTCACCTAATAAAAAAAAATGCAAAAGTGAAAAACAAAAGCAAGAACTTAATATGTATTTCAGTTAATTGAGAACTTGAAGTGAATTTGTTGAACGATGTTTTAGATAATTTTCTGTAAAACAAAACATAATTATTTTCTACACAGTAAAATGCAAAACTAAATATAAAATTCTTATTTGGATGGGAAAAGCATGCATTTTTGGACCTCACGACCCCAAAGGGGTTAATTTTCTAAATTCACATTGATGTCAATATTAAATTAAAATTTTCTTTTTTTACTAATATATATTTAAAAAATCTTTATTATAGTTGGCCAACTCATATATATATATATATATATATATATATATATATATATATATGACCAACTCACACACACATTTAGTAAATAAGTCAATAAAAGTACAATGTTTTGAAGTGAAGTTAAAACTAAAAGAATAAGAAGAAAAGAGTAAGAGCACTTAAGCAGGCAGATGAGCCATAATAACAAGAATCACTTGGACTCATGACACTATTAATAGCAGTATCATTAAATTTTTGCTCAATAGCCTATATTTCAAGATTACTATAATTATTAAAAAACGAACCCAAGAATAAAAGATAAAAGAGCAAACTTCTTATTACTGATTGGTGAGTGAAATGAAATGAAATGAAAAATGCTTTATTTCGCAACAAAAATATTCCATCACAATAATATTTGTTAAATTTTATATTAATAAACTTGTTCTACACCATAAACTTAAAATATTTATAATTGCATTTTAAAAGCATAGCTGATTAGGCTGTATGCTTGGTTGGGTAGAAATTTTCAAACACAATCACATATTACATCAAAGAAATTAACACATTACACACATTTGATGATCTTAATAAGAAACAAATAACTTTAGAAAACGTGTATTTAAAAACAAATCTGGACTACCAATATTTGCCTCAAAATTAAATCTTAAAAAAATTTATATTTACGTTATTAAATTACAAAACGGAAAATATCTTACAATTTGGAAAACATGTGGAAACAAAAGTTTAAAAATGTATAGACATCCCGATAAGAATTAGAAATTAAGTTCTTGAATTAAAGCCCATCTGTATTGCCAAGCTTACTGAGAAAATTTTTCAAGCCGCACCCAATCGTGCCCATTTAAATACTTTAAAACCTCTTCCTTACTTAGTTCATGCGTTTTAAACCACCTAAATCTGAAATCCTTTAAAATTGCACATTTTCCGATAAAATGGTATGTATCCTCGAACTGATTTAAATTACAAAGAGAGCAATTATAATTTTGTTCCCTGACCCAAGGTTTATAATTTAAATGAAGCAAATCTCCCCTACACTTGAAAACCCATCCAATTAATTTTGAATTAAATTCTTCTCTAAAATAAGTTTTATCGCCAAGGTCATAGTCTACCTCTCTGTATAAGGCATGGTACTGACTTGTCCTAGCGGCTTGTATACATTTCTGCCTAGCATCGTCCCTTATCGCTTGCCATAAGGTCATCAGTTGCCCCCGCCATAGTCCCGCATCAGCTGATAACGGCACAGAATGCCTTTCAGCCAAATACTGCCACTCTCGAAACCAAAATAGATTTTTCCTAATTATTTCTTTTGATAAAATATTAGGTAGACGGTTATCGGCCATGTCCAGCACTTTTATTATGTATTTAAAATGTAACTTAAAAGCAAAAACAAATAATTTTTCAAAATTTGTGTCCAAATACAACATATAGTTAGGCGTGTTTTGTGGCAGACACAGAATCCATTTCATAAAAAAACGTAACAGCTGTTCTACCGAATCATGTTCCCGATATCCCCACACTTGGGCTCCGTAACACATGATTGACCTGGCTACAGCTTTAAAACATTCCGATTTAGTTAATAGGGTAATACTTGCATGGCCTAACAAATTTACCCAAGCATGATTGATGGCATTTTTAGATGCTGTCAGTTTCTCTTCAAAATGACATTGTAAAGACAATGCTGGTGTCAGAGTCAGACCTAGATATTTATACTTGTTGACACATTCAATCCTTTATACCTTTATAAAACCATCGCTCATGAGACGATGATTTCCCCACATTTCGAAAGACCATAATTTTAGATTTGTCCAAATTTATTTTCAAATTCCAAGCGTCACAATACCTTTCTAAATTTGTTATCATATATTGCAATACTACAGGAGCAGGGGCCAGCAACACAATGTCATCAGCATATAACAACACTCTGATCTTCGTGTCACCGAACTGACAACCGCCTCCTAGAACCTCGTGCAAGTCGTTTATAAATAAAGAGAATAACAGTGGACTTAACAGACATCCTTGCCTTAAGCCCTTGCTTGTTTCAAAACAATTGGACACCCCTTCCCCACACCAAACCCCTGCTGCAGTACCATTATACAAATTTTGTAAAATCCTCACAATTTTTGTAGACACTTCCAGAGAATATAGTTTATAAAACAATGACTTTCGATCTATCCTATCAAAGGCCGCAGAAAAATCAACAAAAAAACAATAAACCTTTCCCTTGTTTAAGGCGAGCCTCAGATTTATCATAGACATGAGATTGAATATATTGTCAATGGTGGAATAACCTTACCTAAACCCCGCTTGGTACTCATTTAATATATTGTTTTCCCTAACCCATTTTTCTAACCTATTTAAATTATACCCGTAAAAAGTTTGGCGATAGCATCAATAAAACAAATACCTCTATAGTTGCTTACATCATTAACATCACCTTTTTTGTGTAATGGATATACAATAGACTTTTTAAAACTAATCGGCACTTTCCCATTATCCCAAATTAAATTAAACATTTTTAGAACAATTTCAATTAATTTGTCTGGAGCTTGTTTATAAAATTCATAAGGTATGCGGTCGAACCCTGGCGCTTTATTATCTTTTGAAGCCTTTAATACTTGTCTTATTTCACACATATCGATTGTTTTATCTAGACACTTAACTTTAAGAAAAAGTTCTGCAAACAAAACAGGCTGCATACTTATGGGGGGATCAAGCAGCATTTTAAAGTGCCTAACCCAGTCTTCCACCTTAATATTGTTTCCCTCATAATTCATTCCTTTTTTTAAACTTTTCGCGGCCTGCCAAAAATCCTTCGTATTCTTAACATTTTGTAGTTTTTTAATTAACTCTTCGTTAAACTGTTTCTTTTTCAAATCCCTTATTTTACTATAATCCTTGTCAGCTTCCAAATACAATTTTTTGACATAAATATTATTGTACCCCCTGTATAGATTTAATAATTTGAATACTTTAGTTCTAGCCTTATCACACTCTTTGTAAAACCATTTGTTTTCCCCCTAGACGCACTTTTCTTACCCCTATTTTGTTTACCCTGGTGCGCAGCCCCTCTCACAATGTCCGTTATCTCGTCTAGCATTACATATATATCTCGTCGTTAATTTTCTAAATTCACATTGACGTCAATATTATATTAAAATTTTCTTTTTTACTAATATATATTTAAAAAATCTTTATTATAGTTGGCCAACTCATATATATAATATGACCAACTCACACACACATTTAGTAAATAAGTCAATAAAAGTACAATGTATTGAAGTGAAGTTAAAATTAAAAGAATAAGAAGAAAAGAGTAAGAGCACTTAAGCAGGCAGATGAGCCATAATAACAAGAATCACTTGGACTCATGACACTATTAATAGCAGTATCATTAAATTTTTGCTCAATAGCCTATATTTCAAGATTACTATAATTATTAAAAAACGAACCCAAGAATAAAAGATAAAAGAGCAAACTTCTTATTACTGATTGGTGAGTGAACTACTTAATAATAAATTTATCATCAGAAACTTTGGAAGCTTAATACATCCTCTAAATTAGAACTTCTTATGAACACTTAATGAACTCACAATATTGTATATATATATATATATATATATATATATATATATATATATATATATATCAAAGATAAAGAACTAATTAAACATAATATATTAATCAATACATATTTTCACCATTTAATCATCCATATTGTCAGTAAGCATAATAATTAACTATATTTGTTTTATATGAAAAACAAAATATTTTATATGAAAACTATTTTTTTAATTATATGAATACTTAAATTGTTTAAAAAAAACTGATTTTAAACAGATAATAAATGTGAATTATTGTACTCATATGCATTGCCTATTTCGTACATTGTCTAATAGCAATATTATATTTTATTTTAACATATACTTAGTATTGAGAAAATTATGTAATGGTTCAAAAATCCTTAGGTGGTTTTTGAAATTATGTCTCTCTGTCATAGGTGCATAGCAAAAAAACGAACCAATTTTGATCAAATTTAATATATAGCACATTTTGAGGCAATATTAAAAAAAAAAAATTATTATTATTTAATTTTTTGTTGTATAACCCAAAATTAGGCGATACCTGACATAAGACCAAAATCACAATTTTCTAAAAATGTAAAACGCCAAAATGAATAATTACTAGTTTGGTTTTGCTTTTCCAAACTATTCACAAACTAAGATTTTCCCCACAAATTGGTATTTTTGAGGGATAATGAGCAATACAATT
This sequence comes from Aphrophora alni, assembly GCA_963513935.1. Lineage (NCBI taxonomy): Eukaryota > Metazoa > Arthropoda > Insecta > Hemiptera > Aphrophoridae > Aphrophora > Aphrophora alni. Next base: position 92,958,007 of record OY740770.1, read on the forward strand.
TATTTTGGTTTTTAACGTTATTATAGAATTTGATTTAAATATATAGGATCAATTTTGAGAAAAATCTGTATTATCAGTTTAAATCTTACAAAGGACTCCAAAATGATGTTTTTTTAATTTTATAAATATGGGAGAAAACGTGTGCACCTTTAGTTATTTCTCATTACTATAACTACTAAATGGTATAAAGCATTGAAATGACTTCAAAACCCTTTTCCTTCTTCAGATTTTGTTTTCATAATAATTAATTATAGGTATCATTCAAAGACAAAACTGGAGTTTTTTAATAAATATATATTGAAACCTTCACAGTTATCATTAAGAAATCATTGTTATAAAAAACTCCATAGTTTTTTTTAAAATTAATATATTTTCTTGTAAGAAAGTTTTTCAAATACTGTTTTCATTTAAAAAAGGAAAATAATATCAATAGAATGATTGCGACATGCAATTATTATGACATATGGGAAATATTTAATTTTTGTCTACACCCAAGATTAGGCGAAAACTAAAATATTTTGGAATTCTGAGAATTTTTAATAACAATAACAAAATCCACGCATCTGATTTCAATTACATAAACTTGTATTTTGGGTGTTGTAGACAATTACCAAGAAATTATGTTTACTGTTTTTTGTCGATAACTCATTCATCCGTCAAGCTACAGTAGAAATAAAAAAACCATTTTGTTTGACATTAAAAATAAAACTTTTTATGTTTTGTAAATATTTTATAACGGTTTTCGAGATATTCGACGTTAAAACTTTTAATACAACCATTTTTAAAATATACAAAATTAATTCTTTGGTACACGTGTTAAATGTCACATAAAAATGAGTAGTCTATACCAAATAAATCTGAACTCAATATCATATCTATTTCTAAAGTTATAACTGTTTTTTTTTTGTAAAAAAAGTGGAGAAATGGGAAATTACACATGATAAGACTAATTTCAATTAAAAGAATTCTAGTAAATTCAGTTAAACTAAAATCGATAAAGTTATTATTTTTCAATTCCAAATTATTTTGATTAATGTGGATTCTATATCCTCCCCAATTAGTTTGGTTGGATAATTTCTGGACACTCTGTATATATTATGATGATAATCTTTTGTAGCTCTTGTTGGTTAACCTAACCTTAAATTAAAGGATTAAATAAAGCAACCAATCACACAAAAAACACATAAAATTAAAACTAAAATAACCTTAAATTGATGAATTTTTTGTAGCTCTTGTTGGTTAAACAAATCTTAAATTGATGAATCTTTTGGAGCTATTGTTGGTTAACCTAACCTTAAATTGATGCATTTTTGAAGCTCTTGTTGGTTAACCTAACCTTAAATTGATGATTTTTTGTAGCTCTTGTTGGTTAAACAAATCTTAAATTGATGAATTTGTTTGTAGCTCTTGTTGGTTAACTTAACCTTAAATAGCTGATTTTTATTTTATTTTAACAATTCGGCTGTTATTCAATTTGTGAAATTAGTTGTTATGCTAATGACTGTTGAAATGGTTTAAACTTTCAAAAAACAGTTAGCTAGCACCTGAGAGCAAGTAAACTAAGCCGAAAGAGTTGACCTGGAAGGAGGCACAATTTAAAATTATTGGGAATTGTTATTTTGTAGTTTTGATACAAAGTAGTGACCAGTTTGGATCACAATGTCAGATTGAAAATATGTTTACAGTAATAATTTTGTTTTTAATAAATCTTGAAAATTAACTGACTCCACAATATTAAGTTATACATAAGCTATAATTTTTCTCTGACGTGGGGGTGGCGGGGTCGAGGGGAGTAAATATTAAAAGGAAAAGAACCAAGTAACGTTTACATTTTGGTAGTTTTATATATTTTTTCACAAGTCAAGAATTATATTCATTAATTAATTTAAATTAACGTGTACGTGGTATTTTCTTTTCTTTTTCATATATCGAACAATGTAGGCCTATATTACAAGCTATGGTAGATTTTTGCTTTGTTTGAGCAAAATGTGTGACAACTTTATTCAAATTATATGTAGAACGTCTAAAAACGACCTCGTGCGTAAAAAAAAAGTGCCTAAATTATTCTGTCGTATTTAATTAAAGTGAACTTGTTTTATACCGTGTTTTGTGTGTTGCCATGACGAAGTCTTATATACGGTCATTGACCTCGTGCGACGCCGTGAAATTCTAAGTTATGCAAATCATTGGCAGGTTGTAGGAAGTAAGCGGAGACCCGATCGATTGTAATAAACTAAAGTTTTAAACTATTTACCTATTAATATTTCATTCAGTTCCATATATTAAGCGTTAGGTGGACATTTGTCGATTTAAACTTCGTTGGAGGCAGTTTAATAAAACTTAACACAGATGATACGCTGACGTCATGGAAAGGGAATTTCTTTAAATGACACTTGTGTATCATTGACGGCATCGACCTTCATTTCATTGTCCAGACCATCAAAATAAACAGACGCTATTATAACCCAACTTAGTCCTAACAGTGAAGTAGAAACTTTCGAAAATCAGCAACCATTTTGAAATTTAAAACTATTTGAGTGACAATCCTATTAAACGAATAGTTAAACTCTGATTACGTGCCTAATTTAATTGAAAATCCAACTGAAATTCTGTCTACTAGATATATTATATATATAATATTATATCCTATAATTATAATACGAGCTGCTATTCTTCTTGCGTGTATCTATGTTTCTAAATTTTGTCTCGAAAATGGTCCTAAGGATTTTCACGAGATGCGTTCCTACTCGAACATCTTCGAAATAATTCTTGTAGGGTGTGAAATCGGGGGATGTAACATAAAAATTAAGTTACCACAATAATAACAGCTGATTAGGTCTATCAGCTTTAATAGTTAAAAGATAAATATTAGCCTATACATATTATGTGAAACATTTGACTTATAACAGATGTTACATCCACCAGCTTTAATAATTCAACACATGGCTGTGGATAATTTGAAAAGTAGTATAGCGATCTCAAACGATCACAATGTATAAATAATTAATTAGGCCTGGTATCAAATATTAAAATAATAATAATAATCAATCAAAAAGTTAACATTAATAAATAATTGTATGAATGTGTAAAATGAGACAAAAACACATGTGAACAAGCAACCTTACCGAAAGAGCAGCTGCAAGGTTAAGTTTGGAAGATAACTGTACAAATTGACAAACGTGACAAGGACAAGAGAAAGAAGACATTCTGTTTCCTTAAGAGAAGAAAGTTCGCCGACATAAATAAAAAATAAGTAGAAAACATAACGGAGTTTTGCTATTCAACGCAGCTGCGTGTCATAAAACTGGGAACCAAGAAAAAATGAGAAAGCGAATACCTAACGGTATCTCCGAGGGCGAAGTCAGCGCGTGTAAGAAAAAATTAACGATTTTAGAAAGTTAGAGGTCCAATCAGAAGAGGCCTGAGTTTTAAAAAATGAGATTTTGACCAATAAGCGAAGAGGACGCTACACTTGAAATTCGAGAGAGGTTAAATCCAACGGCAAGGAGAGTCAGTCTAGAACTGGGGTTGAGAGCGTGTAGGCTTGGCTTACAGCTAGGAATCAGAGTAGGAGGTGTTAAGAATTAACCTGAGGGTGTAATCCAAAGTCATCGAGTAATTTAAAGGCAGAGTCGCCACAAAATTTAGTAGTTTTCTTTTTGAAGTTTGTTAGTAATCATAATTAAAATAGAGTCAAAGAGTATAAAATTTATAAAAGAAGAGGAGAGAATCATCGTGTCGAAATCAATAGTTAGTCGAGAACGAGTAAGGAGACCAAACAGAGTTTAGCGGACGTAACACCAGAGATTCACCATCCGTAAATGAACCAGTGATTGCAGCATCCGACCTCCCAGGATAAGGATACGTCTTGTGTTAGTGCATCGTTAGTGATTGTGTTGTGTACAAGTGCCAAAAATATAGCGGACGAGGAGAATTGTTTGATAAGTACAAAATTTCATAATTAATAATCATTAGGGTTAGTATTTCACTTTGATGAGTCATAAAAGTTCCCATGCCCGAGATAAGAGTCAAGTTTTTTTTATAATTTAAATTAAAAGTAAAGTAATTGAGCTAGCCGGCAAAATAAAAGTAAATTTGGAAAAATAAGTTAATTAAAGAAAATTGTTTGTTTTTTTGTTATAAAATTGATATAAATTTAATAAGAACATTTGGACAAGATCTGTAGAAACATTTGTAGAGTTTTGTTTTTATGTAAATTGAATAATCAATTTAGATGTTAAATTTGTCATCCATAATATTGTGTATTAGAGTAAATTAGTTTTAAAGAATGCAAGTGTGAGAGAATGAAGTAGTCTTAAGATATTCAATGAATAGTTAATTGAATTGATACTTGTTTGTTATAAATAATTGTTTGATAATAAATCCTGCAGATAGTTAAAGGGTAAAAACTTGTTTTGTGGAACTAATTTAACTAAACCATCCTAGTTTTCAAGATAATTAAAATAAATTAATTTTAGTGTAATCAAAATTAAAAATATTATATAACAAGCCGAAATGTTATAGTATTTCAATCTTGATTTTGTTAGTTTACATACAAAGTCAGTGACCAATAGCAACTAATATAATACCCATTTATAAAATCTGATTAGAATCATTAGCTTCAATAAATAAACAGACAGGTTAGGTTAAACCTAGTCTAGGTAAGTTGTTTTTAACCTGATTTTGGCGTAAACTATTCAAATCATGAATCACTCTATAATTTCACATTTTTATTACATTTTTTACTTTAATTGATTACGTGTATTGCAAACACTGAATATAAAATTTTAAATGACTTATCTTCTAAAATTGATACTATCTGATACATCACACATGTTTTAAAGAGCACAATCCATTTAATAATAAATGAAGCGCGCGCAAGCGTTCATAAATAGAAAAGTGGGACTTCAAAATCGAGAAATCCGTGTGAACTAAGGTTAATTCACCACTTTATACGTAGGCCTATAACAAACAGGCGTAATCAGATAATTATTCATAATATTAATTTGGGCAAGTAGACGAAGTCTAAAATAGTTTCGAGATACTTAGATAAAGTAACGACGACATGTCAACTTTCATTTTTGGAAGCTGTCAAAAAACCGAATACGACACAAAATATTTTGTAAATCACGGAGGTTTTAAAAGAACTAAAGTGTGTGGGGGTAATCCGAAATGTAAACATTTATTAGTAGATAATGACCTCGGTGACTTTATGTTTAATATGTGGAAAATACTATGATCCAAGGTCACATTAAATTAAACTAACCTAAATGTTTAACTTAACCTAATTTGTTCCTAATTTAACCTTCTAAACATGTTTTTCTCAACATGTAGGATATATACCTTACTAGTATAGAAAACATTGATTTTAAAAGTAATAATAGTTTTAATAAGGAAAACTTTGGTTAAGATCTCCTTAACAATTAACAATTTACTTGACATCGTAAAACTAAGCTAATTTAATAAACTATTTAAAACCGATCCGATTTTGAAATTAAATAAATTATATTTTTGGCTATCATAATTTGGTTCAAATTCTATTGTAAAAAAGTATTTTTGTACCAAATTTAATACAATTATGTATTTTCCTCTGAAATATACCTATTTCCAAAGGAAATTCACAAGTCAGAACTCAGAAGTAAAATTATGAAGTACTGTATTGATGTTTCTAATATTTCCCAGTAGAACTGAAACAAAACTGGTGTTTAATTTAAGAACTTATGGTGTTTAATCTGAATTTTAAAATTTAATGATAAGACTATGACAAAAACTAGCGATAAAATTTTGTTCAGCCCCCCAAAAACCATTAAGGAATAGTCTATAATATGTATGACATAAAAAAAAATTGAAGTTAAAGATTTTGTTTTAACTTTTAAGGGGAGTAAAATACAAATTTTGTAATTTTTGACAATTTTTTTTATCACCACTATACTAAAATTGTGTAGCGTTACATTTAGCACATAGGATATTATACTATAAAGAAATATATAATCCCCTTTAAACCTATATTAATTTTAGCATAAAGTAGACGTGTTAATCTCAATCAGTGATAACACATAGGGCCTATGAGAGAAAAACAACCACAACGTGTAATTGCATCTTTACAATTACCACAAAGAAAAATGAAGAATTAATCGTTTTATAACCGTTATAACACTATAAAAATGAAACCTAGCTATAACTTAAACAGGTTAGGTTAGATCGGGTTTTCTATTCAAGTAGTCTATATTAAACTAACAGTATACAGTCCACTTGAATATTAAAAGTGTTTAACTGAAGAACCTAATTTACAAGAAGCATCCCACTTGGATATCAAACCTGGCCTAACGTAACCTGTTCGCGGTGTTGCATCTAAGTTTGACATTCACGGGGTCATGACCTTTATAAAATGACAGAAGCCATAACGCATTGCATCCATTTTTTCTCGATCAATAAGTGTTTTTGCTGATGAGACTGTACGGAAAGGTAATTTAGTGTGTGTGTGTGTGTGTGTGTGTGTGTGTGTGTGTGTGTGTGTGTGTGTGTGTGTGTGTGTAAGTAAAAATTCAAATAATGGCATAATATGCTTTGGCTTTTGGCTCATTAAAATGGATAGACTCCGTAAATTTATACATATTTAAATAAATAGTGTAGAGAAAACCAATAAGTACATCGATCTAAAATGTTTGGAAAAAATTGATTTGTATCCAAATTAATAATAATAAAAAATTATGTTATAGCCATAATTTTAAGAATTCAAATCGAAAAGTCTGTAGTTTTGAACTATTTTTATCGCTATTGATAACATATACGTTTTAATGTAGATCTAAGGGTTACTGAGTTTTCGATTTAAAAAAAATACGATTCATTTATGGTAATTTACTAAAACAGTAAAAGTTGGCTTGAGTTATATGATTTTTGAAATATTTTCTGAAGTTAAATATGGATTCATACAAAAATAATTATTGACTAGTAGTTATTGTCAATAACCAAAAAATTATTGTTGCATTCTTTTATCGTTATATTATATTTAAAATATTAAAAATATTAAACGTACGGCATTGTTAAAATGTACAAAATAAAGTTATGGTTTTTATTATAATGATCATAATAAACGTTTATAAAATTCTGTGTAACTAATTTTAATTAACACAATATACATATTATCTATTGTGGAAGTTACAAATTTGTTTAGAAAAAAAAACAAGCATATTGGAGAAGGAAAACTAAGCATTTTAAATGTTTGGGGATATTTTACTAATATTTATGTAAGGAAATCACGCCCACAATTTCTCCCTGTGGTAGACATGCAAGAAGGAGCAGATTGCAAGAAATCATGCTTCAACTTCTGTATAAAATGTTATTTATTGACAAACAAAATAAAAATTAAAAAATCGGATTTGATAGTGCAAACTAGATTACGAAAGGAAAATAGTGTTAAAATTTTAACAAAAATCTCTTTCCCCGTCCGGGTGTTTTAACAAACAAAATAACGACCTAGTTGAAGTTTGTAACTGCATCAAGCTTCATGATAGCAACCGATGCGGATAGTCAATTGCTACGCATGCGTCGTTTAAGCGGACAAACTCACGGTTTAATTTCTCTCTCTTTTATTTTACAGTTCCGCTTTTTCGGCCGACTCACTCTTTCCACTATTAAAATTTTTCTTATTTTAGCAGAAATATGTTAGAAATAGAACGGGTGAGCTTATTTATGTGGAAGCTACACCTAAATAAATAGGGACTAAACCGTCCTGTTTTATCTTTTAACGAGTGCGCAGTAGGCCTAAGGGATGAAGCTTTGTGTAAATACAATAGAGAATTTCGTAGGCACCACCACCAGAAATATAGAATTTTGTTATTAAAGAAATTAATGTAATAAAGATGAAGGTTTGAGTATTTTATAGAACAAGAAATATCCTTTTTTATTGCGTACTTTTAGTGAGTATCGTTTTTAATGTGGATGATTTTTATGAAAAAGACTACTGCCGTAGTGAGCCTATTTTGACTTCTTAAACGTAAAAAAAAAAAAAAAAAAACTGTACACATGCAACAAATACATTTTTTACAATAACTTAGCAATTATTGTCATCGTAGAGTGGTGGGGGTTTACCATGCAAAAAGTGGATTTTCCATTACATGGAAAATTAGAATCTGCAAAAACTGTTAACTAATTTAATGTGTGATAAGTTCAGTGATACAAGAAATATGAACGAAAAACTGTTTAAAATGACTGACATTTTGACAATTCCAAGTAATTTTTATGAACTTTATAGGGTTTTATAAAATATGTGCCTATATAGAGTCTCTTGTAACAAATAACATGTTACTATGGTAAATTTTTGTGGTCGCTATCGTACAGAGAACAACGACAAACGCAAAGTCAAAATTCACTTTTTCGGTTTCGTGAGACCATGTAACGTAAAAATCAGTCAAAATGTATTTTGGGGATTACCAAATTTGCCTTACTTGTTCTGTATAAGTAAAAGAAACGTTTAAAATTGTAATTTTTAGTATTTCAATTTTTAGTGTAATAATTTTTGTTAGAATCATTATTTCAAAGAGTATTCTTGTATTTATATACAATAACTGCAAATATCTGTTAACTTCGTTAACAATGCTGTAGAGTTGCTTTCTGCATATACCTCATTAAACAAGGACGGAATGAGGATCTGTGTATTTCTCTTACTATTTATTGGAGTAATGGGTGTTCAATAAATATTTTATGTATCATTGGAGAATGAATTCACTTAATTGTGAAAATATCTACCGAAGTTTTGAATTTTTAAACCACGCCGATATATATTTATCGTTTCTATTTAATCAAATAAAAAAATTCCAAAGAAAAAAATTAAATAAATGTGCTTAAACTTACTGGTAGTTTTAAATTAGTTAATAGTGTTATGGAACAGTTGAGAATTATCTTTAAATATGTTTTTAAGTGTGTGAAACCCAAATGTTGCTATGGTTAAAGCATGCTGTAACGAAATATTTGAAACATAGACCAACCTATGTCGAACACGAAGCCCCTATGGATTACTTTTCCTTTCTTTCGAGGCACAAGGCTGGGTCTCTTGGGACTTAGTGGTACTTGGGGCCTCTGCGGTACTTTGATAGTGATTGAAGTAGTCCCGAACTGTCCGCCATTGATAAAGCTCACGACACATCGGTAAGTAGGACTTGGTTGATTACGAACAAGCGCTGTCTGAGGATGAGAGGTAGTACCTGTTTCAGACACGTGATATCGAAGCATATTAGGGTGGTAATTTATTAAAACATCCTTGTGGATCAATAAAGAACAATAAACATAGTTTTAGAGGTTACGTAAGTGAAATAATTGGGTTTAATACTATCCTTACACCTTAAATAGGCTATATGTAACACAAATACACAAATTTTAATTGAATGAAATACCTAGTTGGCTATAAAAATAATGAGTGTGAAGAAAGTTGAATAATGCTAAAAATGTACGTATTATACTAAATCAAAAAGTCTACTAAAAGTTTTGATAAGTTTAGTATAACGAGCAACAATATAAAACTAAAATTTGTATTTATTAAGATGAAATGAACTTACTGATGATTAATAGAATACTAACAATTTACAACAAACTTTACTAACAAAATACATCGTTTTCAAGTTTAAGTAGAATATTGGTCAAATAAGAGGGAAGTTGGGCGTAGATACAGCACAATGAAAGGTTTTTTGTTTTTTGTTCAAAGTCTTCATAACAAGGGAAGAAACGAGCATAAAATAAATATCTCTAGCCCTCAAATACTCTAATAGTTTTAGGGTCGAAAAAGAGCTAATTCGGTCAACCTCTAGATTAGACGGAAAAAAGTATGAAATCCTAACAATATAGATCTATACTCTATAGATCGTAACAAGTAATGAAAAGCGAAAAAACTGTACAGGGTGATTGACACTTGGTGTTAAAACATTTTTTGGGGTAAACATACATTATACGAAGTAGAAACTCTCTCTTGAAAAAAAATTCTCTCAATTTGCCTTGGAATTATGAATTTTTACGGTTGTTCAATAATATCATGATTTATGGACAAAACGTTCAATTTTCTCAACGTTCCTGCCACGTTACTGAAATCTTATACAATTTTGAGTAAAATTACAACCATTTTCATTTTGGAAAGTAATAATCTTATTGTATTTATTTGAAACAAACTTAATAGGTGTTTTCGAAAATCGCTGAAATATTCAAAATATTATTGTTAGATTCTTGTAGACATTAGAATCGTCAACTTTTATCAAAAACTTGCGCTTTTGTAATCTTTCATTTGATATAAAACACTTCAGTTTATTCTTTTAAATTGTAAGAGAAAACCAGCTTGAAATCCAAGAAATACGTCGTTATATTTGTAGTGAATTGTTTTAACGCGGAACATAATAGACCTCTTTTTAAAAACGATATCAATTACCATAGAGTTCACAATGCAGAGATGCACTTGGTTTACGGTTTTTATAACGGCAACGCGCTTGGTGGTCAGGGTAACCCTCGCTGAATCCCTAGTCCTTGAGTGTTTTAAAGATTACACTAATGTTTATTGGAGAAGGGGTTATTGTATCCATCATGTCAGTATGAGGGAATCCGTAGTAGACAAGTTGCTAGTGAGGTCGGTGTGTCACAGTGGATGGTTTTGGACATTTTACATCGAATTTCACTCTACAAGCATTGGAAACAACTTATTTTGAACTCAGAGTTAAATTTTCCGCAGGTTGCTTGGCAGCGATATTGAACAATATAACTTTCTGAAAAAAATCCTGTGGACTGGTAAGTCTTTATTTACCAGAAAGGGAATGTTTAAAACCACCAAAATTTAGGACATTTTCGTGTGGGGATTTATGAAACGGAAAGTTTATTCCAGGATTTAAATTCAGAAGGGGAATTCGGAAACAGAATACGAGAAGAAGCTGGTGTGCAAACGTTAAGGGAGAAATTGTCATTTAAGGAATATACGGAAGCTAGCAAGTTAATTTTAAAATTTAATTTGTTTACCTGCATAATTTATCTGAATTTGACTAAATTTCTGAATACAAGAGTAATTATTGCAATTTTTTAAGTACAGATAATTGCAAATTAAATATTTGTAAAGGAAATTTTGGTATTTTATCGATTTAGACCTTGTTGAAATAAAAATCCGTAGAAAAAGTTGATAGGTGTTGAGGAAGTTATTATGTGGGTTAAAACAGTTCAAACCTAACAGTTGAACAGAGTTCTATTTTATTTTCATTAATCTCTTTCTTTGATGGTCTAATTAAAATAGAGCTTTAGAAATCAACTACTTTTACCAAGTAAAGCTTGTTGGTTATCTTATTTTATTTGTGTATACGTAACTAATCTCGCAAATTTAGGCAATGAGATGGAGGAAACGAGCAGGTTTTGTGTTTCTATAAAAGTTCAATTATTACTTCCTGTTTGTTTTTTATTCAACTTCGTATTCAATCGTCTTGTCTGAATATTATATATTAATTAATTAAAAATGGTGAAGGTATAAAGAGCCTAAAGGAGATGAACATTTCAGGAAAAAAAATAAAAGATACGGAGAAGAGTTTATAGCCAATCTTCGAGGTAGTGAGTCCCACTACAATGGAAGAAAATCGTCAGGTATATACAAATAATAAATTTCGTTTATACAGTGAAATTATAATAAGTAGTTTCAAAACTATATGACGAATCATATTAGGGTTTGAAAGTTCTGAAGTTCGTTTTTAAACTATATATTTCTTTAAATCCAATAGGGGGTAGCATCACTGCATTAGATAGTTTTGTTTATTTTTATAGTTTTGTAGTTTCTAGTTATGAACTTAGACAGAAAATTAAAAGTCTGCTTGATGATAAAAAAAAGAAGAATTAAAACATGGAAACGAATTCACAAAAAAACGCTGATTTAAAGAATTACTTCGGTAAATTAAAGGTGGATAAATTGTTTGTTACCTTATGTTTCTACTTACAAGTCAAACTTCTACGTACAGTACGTCATTGGATTTAAGAATATAGGTACAGTAAAACGAGACGCAAATTAAACATTTTGTCTCCATAGACGAGGAGCAAACAGCAGAGGGCTAGTTGAGGAATGCTCTGTTATTCATAATTTCTTATAAATTTATTGGAAAGAAAACCTACGTCTCTTCTGTGACAGGTGTGGTGAGTAAAAAATTACAAAAACCAGTGTAAATGTATAAGAATTATGCTATACTTCTCTGTGCGTGTGCATAGTTTCTTATTACCTCTTGACAGGGTTTTTGGAAGATTAGAAAAGTATTACCATGATATAAATAAAATTTATATCACTCGATTCATAACGATTTTGGGTGAAGACAGATGAGTTAAAAGGGTACAATGTCTTTGTTATCTCTTTTTAGAAACCTTGACCAAATCAAGAACGTTTAAAGAATTCTGGTGAAAATACGAGAGTTTGTAATTAAAGTAATTTCAAGATTGATAATACGACTTCTTTTACTAATTTAAAACTCGAATGTCTGTTAAAACACCGCGAGGACTGTTAAAAAAGCTATAAAATTGTATTAGGACTGAACTACTGGTCTTGGCATTCCTCTTTTTTTAAACTCAAGAACAACTTTGTGTAATATATCGGCTAAAAACCAACTTTCCCATTTTACACAGACAATACGACAATAATAATTGTGTGTACCATATCATTTCTTCTCCCTCTCTTATTTAGAGTGTGAAAGTAAACATAAAGTATTAAACATGCAAACCTAAGCAACATTTATTATATACGTTGTTAGACAGTGAACATGCAGTGTTTATTTCATAAATAATACTTCTACTGGTTTAGAATTAGATTTAGAAAGCTGTGATTGTGATGGCTGTGGCTGAATTTGACACACACCTATATCATAGACAAGATCCGGTTTCTGCGGTTCCTGCCGGCGTTGGGCTGGAGACAATTTATCGTTCTCCAAATGCCATTTCTTCATACATTGCGGTTCGTGGATATCTATAGACTTGGAACCAAACAGACGACCACAGATATAACATGTGACAAAACGTCGACTTGGAGTAGACTGCGCAGAAGATCGAGTCGAGGAGTGTGTCGGAGACGACATGGGTGAAGAGATAGGAGTTTTCTTTGTTAATTCTTCACTAGATTGGTTCTCTTGTTGCCAACGTTTCAAGCAATGTTCTTCGTGAATGTTTATCGAAGCATTGGTAAACATACGACCACAGATGTGACAATGGACAGTTGGTGGACCTGTGATGTGTTCGCTTCGGTCGCTCCGTTCACTCCTGTCTTCACGATCTGAATCCCAATCTTGTACCTGAAAAAAATACTGTATTTAAATATATACAATACTTGAGTTCAATTCTAATGCATATCAATAGGTTTTTATTTCAAAACATAATATTTCATTCTCAAACAAAGAAGATTTGGCTACATGTAACGACTAAGGATGATTTGGTACATTCAACAATTGACGATACTGACTTAGTTATTGAAACGTCGTCTTGTACAAATAAAGTGTTTATTGTGTTTTATTTCATATGATAATTAAAATTTTTACACGTGTTAAAATCCAATGTAATAAATAAATATACATCTTTTGGTTCACGTGTTGCTATATTTATGCTTTTAGAATAGTAATTGATAAACCAATATGTAACAATAACACAATTTTATTATAATAAAAATATTTAAACCCAATCTGTTTTTTTATTATTATTTTATATATATATATATTCAACATGTTAGCCCACGGATTGGATAATTTTATCAATTATAAAACTAGGTACAATACCTGCTTTTTGTCTTATTTTTTTTACCTCGCCACGGCAGTCGCATTAAACCCGTGACTGGTTAGTGTGATTAGGCCTAATCAATATTTCAAATTTTTTTAAAAAGTGTGTTTCGTGATGCGTGTTTTTTGTGACTTTTATTTTGTGTAACTTATAACATATTTGACGACCACATAATGATGGGATTTGTGTAATTTCTGTGATCTGAAGATGGGTACATAGGCTACCCGAAACCGCTGTAATCACCAAGTGATTTCTGGATTGGAATAAGACAAAAAGCAGGGTATTGTACCTAGTTTTATAATTGATACAATCTGTTTATCAATAATTTCTACCATAGACGCCTTAAAGGGAATATGGAGATGTAGATAAATAGCTAGGATAGATGACGTTTGATCTATAGAGAAGGCGAAGAAGATTACTAGCCTAGACTTGTAGAGTGTTCTCAAAGGACGTGTTCTAAAGGACGTAGAGTGTTCTATAGTGAGTACGGACGTGGCAATTCTGAGGGACTTTAACGGGATCTAGACTTCTTTTCACGTAGTCTTGGGTTAGATTCCTCTCTTTCATCTTGTCTATCGGGTATCTCTTGACCAACTCTTGTTCTTTTCCGACCCTGATGGTGTTAGAGTATTCGAGGGCTAAGGGGAGGGTTTTTATTTTATGTTGTTTTCTTCCTTTTTTTATAAGGTGACGATGACAGAGAGATTTTTCGACAAGGAAAACAAAACACTTGTGATGTGAAGGTTAGACAGTATTTGAATTTCACTAATAGATTGAGTACCGTCAAGGGGATTGACGCCTGGTTCCGTTACAGCGTTAGATATTCTCAGGTGTTTTGTTTATTTTACTATTAATTTGTGATTAATTTTTCAAAATTTTGTATGAATCACGTTATTTATACAAATTTGTCGTTACTTAAATTTGTTAAATATTAATTTCAGAAATGCAATGAGCTCGTTTTAAACTTTAAAGTTTGGTTAATATAACTGGTAATATCTAAACTTATTTAATTAGGCCTAATAGATTTTATATTCCATATAAGATTTAATTTTGAACCACAATATTCATATAAAGTAAGTATTTTCAAAGCAGATTAAATTTCAATAAATTTAAAAATTTGATTTTACAGTATGACTTTATTTAAACAAAATCCATATTTTGTAAAAAAATAAAGGTTGCATCCTATACCTTACGCATTCTTAAAGTGGCTAAAAAAATTACTTGGAGGGCATGATTCATTTTGGTATTTTCTGAGTTATAAATGGGAATTATAATTTACGTTTATTATAGGTTTATACAATTGTTTGGGGCAGTTTAGATTATAAATCTTCATATTTCACCAATATGTGATCAAAATCATTTTAGCCGATTTTGAAATATGATTAATTTTTAGTTATCAGTCGTTAAGTTTTGAACTTGTAGATGGTGACGATCTTATCACTTATGTTCACTCATAGGTTCACTATATTGGATACAAGCATGAGGGAACTTAGCTGAATCTATACTTTTCCTTGTGGTCTTGGCTTAAATACCTTTCTTTCATTTTTTATCTTATCTCTCTTGACCAACTCTTGTTCTTTTCCGATCCTGACGTTATTAGAATAATCGAGGACTAAGGGGTCTTTTCCTTTATTTTCATAAAAAGAGGGGGAAGGGGTTCGTCTTTAAACAACAAGAAAAAATACTTATTTAAATGTAATTTTATGAGGGAGGGGAAAGAGAATTAATTGCATTTTCAACAAAACTGTGGGAAATCATAAAAATACTTGTTTTTACTGAAAAACAAATTACTTGGGTATTATAAGCTATATATTAGAAAAAAATCGATCTAAACCGTGTTAGGGTATTACGAAAATAATAAAAATTTAGTGTTTCGATTTACAACAAGCATCCCAAATTTGAAGTCATTAAAAAAAATTCGTCTAGGCCTAGACAATCAGACATCAGATAAGAGAAAGATAGACGTAACTACTTTTTTTATACAACCAGTCACCTTAGATATTTCTGTTTCAATTTATTTTCACTTTTTGATATATGTATTAGCGAAAAGATAACATTCGTTTTAAAAATCTTTTTGTTTACACCATATGTTTGTCCGTACGAAATACAAATTTGTTCATAAAATAATAATAAACGGCTTGTGTTACAATTAACAGACAGAAAATATAACTAGAAATCGTTAATTTTAAATTACTGTATATGTGTAAAAAATAATAGAAGTACGCAGACAAATTTTACATTTTCTTTACAAATATTAATATTTACGTATGAATAAACACAGTTACAATTCCTTCAAGACTAAACCCATATTATACAAAACAAACTATACATGCATGAAGATATATATTACAAATAATTTTACCTCAGAATAAGTGTTGCAATAGACTGCAGTAAACAGTAGGTTACTATCGATACTGATCACAACCTAGCATGCTCAGTTGCATTACAAAGTGTTTAAAATCGATCAGGAAAATTTACAAGGTTAGTTTGGATGATCGATGATAGTTCTATGGATCCTGACAGTGCCAGATTAATTAATTTGTTTATATTTTCTCTTATATACAATTTAATTTTTTAGAATAAGTTTAGGAATCCTGATAAACTTTTCTTAAAGTAATTGAAACATATTCCTAAAACAATAAAATAAACTGTTCAAAATATGTACACCTCGTTGATTGATTGATGTCGGTGATAATTTTGTTATTAACACTTCAATTTTCGTATGTTTTCAGATTTCATTACCAAATTTTGATTAAAAATTAACAATAAAGAGTAGCAATTGGTAAAAGAGGTTCAATTTTTCTTTTCAAGATTGTGTTACATTAGGCTACTAATAATAAACCAACTATTTTGTAAAGCTTTAGACTAACAATTGATCATGTCAAACTTAGCTCTCTCAGTAACAAAACATTTGGAAAAGGCGAGAGCCTACAATCAGATCCAATTCAAAAGAGAATTAAAATAGTTAAAATTTTTAATTTGTTGGGGTTTCTTTAATGCTTCTGATTTGGAGTTGAATGTTTCATTAACTATGGTTGATTCATCATAAACACGAAGAAATAAAAATACACAAAGAATACCGGAAAAGGGGGGAGTGAATTTACAGTTATTGTGTGCATACTAACTTAAGTAACTTTTTAGCTAGGTCCACAAAAAGAAGAAGACCTGGTGCGTTTATTGGAAAATTTTCATATTTTATATTGGCTAGCAACTTTTTTCATAAATAATTAACACCCATGTTACGTTGTCAGAACTTTTGTTTTTATTCACGTTTTATGAAAGAGCGATATGTGACAAATGGTTTGTGCGTAAATACAATCTGAAAATAAAAAGGATTTTAGAACCATTTTCTCAAATTTTTACTTTTGATGAAATTTTCTCATGGGTTTCTCGATTTTGGAGAATCTAGTTGCTACAACGAGAGTAAAAGTGCACAACTTGACCGCAGTAAATCTATCATCTAAACGCAGGGAAATATATATTTTTAACGTATTAATTTTTTCACCTAGTATACGCACTAAAACTCAACCTCCGTTTTTGACTGACCTTCATGTTTCAAGGCCTCATAAAACAGGAAAAGAAGTGATTTTCGACATACCGTTAGTCCGATGTCGTTGTCGTCTGCACGTAAGCATTTTAGTGGCCACACAAAATTAAGATAGTTACATGGAAATCTGGTCTAATTGTTCATGTAGATCTATATTGAAATTCAGAAAAATCTAACTTAAAATATCAAAATAGTGGTAATTTCATACAGTTTTTTGTTTATATCTCTGATGTTAATCAGCTTATAACATTAATTAGATACACTTTTGTAAATTCCAATAACGGTACTAACCCCATTTCCTACGACACAAATAGCGAAATTATTCTGAAAACTGTAATTTAGAACTCTGTTCTAACAAAAAAATGTGATATATCTAGTCACAGACCAGATAATTTGTTATTTAATGAATAAAAAAATATATATATTTTTTTTATAAATTACATTATATTTTTTCCATTTTCTTTTTATAAAACTGGTATAATTCAATTTACAATGTAGATAAATAAAAATCCCTTGGCGTATGACAAGTTCTTGTTAGTATAAATCTATGCTGAAAATTTCATTAAGATATCTCAAATACTTTTTGAGATATGTGACATATAGTTTTTAAAAACGCAGTTTCAGGAAAACTTAAAAACGACTAGTAACAAGTCAGCCTACTTACATTGTAATAATGTCCAGCACAGTATGAAGAGTTGTCTGGGTCTTCCAACCTTCTTTTAGCCATTGTTCAAGCTTGTCTGATTTTTCTTTCTAATTCTTGGGCCGCTTTCTCAGCTTTTTGATTACGTAGTATATCGAGCCTTTTCAGTGACGACACTAAATTCTGCTCAACTGTAAGTCATAAACTTTCCACCATTTTGATTTTTGACACATATAGCCTTCATTAAATGATAAAACAGCTTCATACACTCCAAATGTAAACGTTTCCAAGGAAACGAATGTTCTTTTTGGGATTCGGGACCAGATGACATTGTTGGCATTTGGTCAGGAGGGCCGGGTCAGCCAAAGCTTTAAAAGTTGGCTTTATTTCCAATATTATGATCTCAGCTAGATGAAAGTGTTTGTTGTGGTCGTATGTATCTTTGTTTATCCATGGCCTTGTTGTACTTACACCATGAATTTTCATCGTTCGGGCAAAGTCGGTGTTGCGGAGTTTCATTAGTTGAAAGTACATGAAAATAACCAGCCCATACAGCTTGTTTCATGGCACTTAGGTTGTTTAGGTTCCTTCTTATTGCTAGACCATAAAAATTCTGTAGTTTCTGGATGGCCACATCAGTCAAACGGTTTTTCCCTAACAAAGTTTTTCCATCGGCTAGTATTTTTTTAGTTAGCTTCAACTTTCTTAGTCTTGTGCCCAATCCTTTTTTGCACATGGCCAACACATTCAATTTTATTAATGTTGCCATGTTCCCCATAAGGTTTAGAATCCCTCACAGCCTGGTTTGCATTAGTGTCACCACCCCCAAGGTATTCTGTATACCTAACGTTATATTGGGAGACTGATCGATGAAAAATAGTTTTAGCGCCGTACAATTCCATCCCTCCACTACTTACCTTATAGTTTGCAATACATGTATCACTTTGTGCATTTGCTGTTCTGATAGGGCATAAACAGTGTTTTGACATGGGTATAATATCCAGGACCTTACCAGTATCACCAGAGGTGACAGAAACAATACCGTATAGCGATGAGTGCCCCCTTCGCTGCCAGGACCCATCAACGGCTACACACAAATCTCTTACGTTATCATTTTCATGAGTTTCAGCTTTTTCTTTCAACAGTATTTCATGTTTTTTAAACCTGGTAGATGGCGTTGGCAAATTCAGAATTCCACAAAGACTTTGAGCCGCGGTATAGCTTTTGCCGATTACTCTTAGGCCATATACAAGTCTCAGATTTATGTCAAAATATATCTCAACAGGTTTATTTTGTCTTTCTTTCTTTGGTTTTAATTGATCCAATATGGTTTTTGAGTCAACAGTAATTTGATCTGAATTAGTAAACAATTTATTCTGAACTGAGTGGCTTGGCCTACAACATTATTCCAACTGATAGAAAGTTGAGGTGGCAATTTCTTCAAACAGCTATTTCACTTACAGTCTTTTCTAAAACATTCACATCAATAATATACAAAGCTCTCATTTTGTAAGTCATAGTAGGACAAATTTTGTCCTAACTTTACCTTAGAACTCGATGATTTTTGAGGATTAGGCCTAGGCTCACATTCAGTTGGTGTTTATACAGTTGAAGGTTTAGGTCTATGAATTCCTAAGGGTTTCCTTGGTTTGTGGAATGATTTACGAGTGCCACATTTCTGTTTATTTCCCATTACAACGAGTAAAACACAAATATTACACACTAAACACTATCACAACAAAACTAGTAAAACATAAAAGATGTTTAGAAACACAAACATAACCAAACTGTTGTCACAACTAGACAAATAAACACAGAAGATCATTAGACTAAGCAGCTGCACTGTTGCCAACCGCTAACACAAAATACTTCCCAAATAGCATTGGGCTTACTACATGAAAGTCTCTAAGTCGGCAGGTTACGAGTGTGCTTCAGGAAATGCTCGTAGAGTAGCTGTACCGTACTACATTTTTTTTTAACAATATCCCTAAGTATTATACATCACTGGAATCGGGAGATTTCAAGGAATAATAATCCATATTTTTCAGTTTAGACTACCCAAACAAGCTTTTTCTATTAGGAAGACCCTTGATCTACCAATACAATTTAACATTTCCTACAAGGCCCAAGAAATCAACTTTTAGACATTACAATTTGAGGATCTGCTTGTATTAAATTGTGTGATTGGGCTGGGTAAGTACCACGAGGGGCCTATCAACTTGTTACAATTTATGATGTTCCTGAAAACTGTATCAAACGATAACAAATGAAATATGGTAGAGTAATTTCATCTTGTTTCTCTGGTGGACGTAGTTTGAATAAAGTAGTGTTTAAAATATAAACAAACAAAAACAAAAATATAAAAAGTAGTGTAAGGAAACAAGTCAAAAGGACTATGGTTTTCTTATTTTACATAGGTTGATTCATGAATTATTGGTTGTTTAAAATAAATTTTAGTTATAACTAAAAATATAAGATTTTATGTACATATTTTCACCATCCAATAAATTGTTTAATGAATTAGTTTAAAAAGTTTGATCTATATATAAATATTTAAGTGAAGATGCAGTGCACATACCGTACAAGGTTGATTTATGGTATTTACAAAAATATTTTTAATTGTATATAATTGAAATTTTGAATATCTTGAAAACTGTTTACTTCTCAAGAGACAAAATTGTTTGTTTTCTAACGATGATGTCTAAAGATTAAATAATAACAAAAGAGTTAGTGATCAAAACTAAAGTATTTGTAACTGAGTACAACACACAAAAGATTTCCATAAATCTTCAAGTTTTGAAATTTGAGACACAATTACAGATCAATAACATATTAAGACCTTCAGTTTTAATGGTAAAATGCTATTCCTAATAAAATACTAAAGTGTTCACGGTCAGTGAGTACAATACACAAAGTGTTTATCATTGCGAGATCTCGGAAATTGGAGGTCATGTTGAATTGTTACAGTGTTAATTTTGATTGAAATTCCAAAATTAGAGAGGCCAAGGAAAAGCACTTGTGAATCTTAATCAACAGTTTTGAATAGCTACATTTATGTGATTATTTCATCGAAGCACTGCAATATCTACATTCATTGGAAAGATCACAAATATGGATTGTTAATACCAAATGAACGTGCAATTTTTAAATAAAAAAAGTCTATCTTAAAGTTGAACCTGTTGGATTACTTCAAAATCAATACTCTTCGATTTCTGTTATTGGCATTTTCTAGTGTTAGGCGGTTTCCACGTGGTCTTCCTGTGGCCGGCAATTTGTTTTATACTTAGAATATCTAAACTCCTACGCAATTGTCACATATTAACAATAAGCCATATAAACCGTTAACTTTTGCGAGATGTAAGCAATAAAACACAAATAAAGTAAGCTCTATATCGTAAGTACAGATAAGTCGTTAACTTTTGAGAGGTAAAAAAAATCAGACCCAATTGTTACGAAAAGCAATATAAAATGTTAAGTTTTGTTAAATGTAAGTAATTAATTATAACAAAGTGAATCTCCACAAATAAACTAAGCACTATTTAGGTTTATTAACGTAAAAATAAAACACCTATATTTGAGACTTTATAACAGTGGTTTCAAATTATTTTTCTTGTGAAACATGTTATTTACCCATAACGACCATGCTATTTAAATGATAAAAAAAAAATAATTAAAAATACGTGTTTCTACAGCAAATGAATAATTTTCGGATAATCTGCAGGTAACACTGTTTAATTTGACACTTCAATCATTAAAATCGGACCTGTATTAAACAAACGTGACTAGCATAAATTCTTTAGCGAATTAAATATAAGATAGTTTTTCCCGATGTTTCGGTATTTACTAACAAAACATACAGTAGTCTTAGATACCGTCATATCGCCATTAAAAACACCAACAGTTTCACATATGATAAATACTTTTTAATACAACCAGCAATAATTTTGAGATATTCAGGCAAAAATGTTTAACGACTGCAATTTATAAACATGCTGTTTAAAATTAAATTTCTTTCTTTGTTTATTAAAAACCATAATTCAAATCCTACACATGCAATATTCACTTTTTATTTAAATTCATCGCTTATAAATTGTAGTTTTAAGGAAAATAATTGTAGACAGATAGACACACGTCGAAAAAGCGTTCTGGACTTCTTTTTGCAGACTAAATTTTCTTGACTCCCTCTGTATATTTATATATTTTATTAAAATAGTTAAGTACAATTTGTTTTTGAATTGAAAGTTATTTTAGAAATTTGAAAGTCATGGTAGCAAAATGATGATATCGATATTAAATTCAAAATCAAACAATTAAGAAACATTCTAATAAACCTCTCATATTGGATATTTTAAAACATTCCATACATCTTTCTTATAAATCCAATATCACGCTATGTCTATCGCATATTAGGACCTATAAGAAACAGTTATTTAAGGCATAAAAGTGAACATAAAATAATACACCTAAACCTCGAATACTCTAATAGAGTCAGGGTCAGAAGAGAACAAGAGTTGCCAAGTTAAAGATGTAAGAGAGGGATCGAGGAAAAGTATCAGTAAAAACACCGCTCCCATAAAGAAATAACGGGAGGCTATGGGTGGCTTGTCCCTTGCTTTGTGAATATGGAATTTCTATTCATGCGATCATAATGGGAATAAATATTATGATGAAACCATCGCAGCATTAGGTCGAAGGATATATCTACATGGTTTTTCAATAGGTCCATGCACTGCAAAATAGTTTCTGCACTGTTCCAAGGCAGGTAATCGATTTTTTACAATCGATAATTTGTTCGATTAGGTTGAAATTGGATTCTATAAGATTATCTATACTACTATCGTTTTTCATAAAAAACAAGAATTATTGCATTACTATTTACTCTCTAGTGATCCCTTTATTGTCTCGTGATATATGATTGTGTAAGCGTTCCTTATATTTTATGTTTTATTGAAATTGACTATAAATTCCAAATGTCGTAAGTTTGATTACTTAGTTTTTTGGGAGTTTATAATAAACATTCGTAAAAATGTCTAGTTTATTTGAAGTAATGGCTTAGATCTAGCAATTTTAATGTGCAAATTTTATTTTATTATGTTTTTTAATACTATTGCTGAAAAAAGTTATTACAAAAAATTTATTTTTATATCCTATTATTTCTTGTAATATATGTTAAGGTTATGTTAAATTTTGGTGTGTCTATGAAAAATCTTACAGCATATTGCAAATTTCACGCTTGAACCGACATTTTCAGTTTTTTGTATTTACATACATTTTGTACAAAATAATCTCAATATATAAAACTTGGGGCAATATGGCTAGCTTTAAATGTTTATATTCTCTTTAAACAATTTCACCAGTACCATGTTATGATCAAAATTTACTTAAATTATTTTTGTTAATTTTTCATTTAATTATAATCTAAAAATATTACGATTTAGTATTATATACATATTATTTTTCCGATTATAATCTACCGTTTTATTCTAGATAACTGATATATTAAAACATATGTATTGATTAAATGGTATTTTTACATCAATATACTGCTTCCCACTTAAGGTTTTTGTGACAACTTATGGTTATTGAGTTGTAGGGTTTACTATTTAATGAGAAAACTGAAATAAAATATAAAACCCTGGAATGTTGACTGTCTTGATAGAAAAATTAATATTTACCCCCCACTTCTGGTAGGCATCTATCCCATTTGTTAGCATCGTAACCAATTCGTCAAGTCTTTATATTTTGCTCTAAATCACATTGATTGATATTCACAAGTTACATGAAAGTTAAGTCACAATTTTGCAGAAATCTTTACAACTAAAATCTTATATTTAATTCGCTAAAGAATTTCTGCGCCAGTCGCGATTTTAATGATTGAGGTGTCAAATTAAACAATGTTTCCTGCAGATTTGCTGAAAATGATTAATTTTCGTTGGAATCACTTATTTTGTAATAAACGTATCATTTAAATAACATGTTTCACAATAAAAGTAATATAAAACGGCTGTTATTAATTCTG
The DNA here is from genome assembly GCA_963513935.1 of Aphrophora alni. Classification (NCBI taxonomy): domain Eukaryota; kingdom Metazoa; phylum Arthropoda; class Insecta; order Hemiptera; family Aphrophoridae; genus Aphrophora; species Aphrophora alni. Next base: position 92,981,971 of record OY740770.1, read on the forward strand.
AAATATATTTTATTTTGTTTTAGAATTTATAACATCGAGTGAGAACTTCCGGCCGCAGGAAAACCGCTTGGAAACAGTCGAATACCAGAAAAAGTCGGTCGACGAGAAAATGCCAATGACAGAAATTGAAAGGACTGAATCGTGAAGTGAACAACAGGTTCAACATTTTGGTGGCTTCCAGAAGGAAAGTTATAGAATAAACTTTAAAATTTTATTTTTCGTTTGTAGAACTGCTAGCATCCACGTCTCTGCTTCGAAGCTGTGCAGTTAACGGTTTTAAGTGGACGTCATTTAAATAGGAAAAAATATATTTTTAATATTTTACGTACATTGTTTGGGTAAAAAAAAATTATTTTTCGTTTGTAGAACTGCTAGCATCCACGTCTCTGCTTCGAAGCTGTGCGGTTAACGGTTTTAAGTGGACGTCATTTAAATAGGAAAAAATATATTTTTAATGTTGTATGTATATTGTTTGGACAAAAAATCTTATTCCCCAATTTCATAAATATTGATAGACACGTTTGGCTGTAACTGGGTTACAAACATACAGGACATCACTTCGCTTGAACAATAATGAAAACAAGACAATATTCTTGCAACTTTTATTACTGAAATCAATACCACGATCATTATTTTGATTTCTGATTTCCTGTTTAAAGGTTCGGTCCCCCTAATCATTGTCTTCACACTTGGTTAAATTCCATTTAATATCCACCTTTCTATTAAATGACCTTCAAATGACCTCAAACACTAATATCTAACTATTGCAATCTCATTTATTTGAAGATCACTTGGCGTCCATCTTGGGCGTACTTCGTACTCCTCCTTCATCTCCCATTGTGCAGTGTTTGATTGACTTACTACGCAATATGACATTGCCTACGTGATAGACACTGGGTCGTTGGACCGTGACGTCGTATTAGAGGGTGGCGTCATCTAACAGAAATTCAGACGGCTGCAATGTTTTTATCATTGTTGTTTTTAGACGGGTTATTAACTTAATATTTAAATTAAAAAATATTGCCAAACGTTTTTTAAATAACTTGTACTACCGACCGTAGAGGAACTTTCTTATTTCATCAGTTTTATGTAAATATTTTTCTTCGATTTTAAGATATTGAAACTGTTAAAATAACTTTCATGGTTCAGTTTAGTTTTGGTCGATAACTTCTCAACATGCACTTTTAGGAGGCAGCGGAAAATGTGTTTTGTTTGTGATCTTACGAGCTATATTATATTAAGATACTCCTACATCTGTTATTTTAATATTTACCTTCTAAAATTACGTAGTGTACACAAAGTATAATCAAAGTAAATAATCGACTTTGAGATTTTACTCGGCTCTGATAAAAACGTTTCCAGTATGATACCTGTCGTCTTTAGCCTAAAATTTAGGACAAATTTTGATAATTTTTAGGATTAACATATATTTTAATCATAGATTTGTGCGTAATTGGCGTTTGCATAAGATAAAAAATCAAAATGCCAAATTTCTTCAAACTAGTTTAAAAATTTTCTAAAATGTAGAACCTCTAATGACACGGACAGAAGGTATTGGTGATCATCTCTTTAAATTACTAATTTAGGTGTTATTAGTCAACAACGGAAAAATAATATATGTACCCGTTCTTAAAGTTCGAATATACTGAAGTCTTCTGATCAAACTTTGGTAGAATTTGAAGCTTTAAGTGATTCAACTGAAAGTGTCAAACATAGGATGAAAGAAAATAATATTCGGCATTATATATTAGTGTGATGTTATTGTATTTACAATTTGATGCATTAATTTAATCATAAATCTAGTAATTTAACGAAATTTTGATCAAAACTTTTTACGCCGATTTTGACAAATTCACACTTTTAGGTTGGTGTCATAGTTTCTCATTTTGACCAATAATTCTAGAACAGGCATTTTTAGGGTGATTATTTTAGAAGGCGGATTATTTGGGTTTTCTTAGGTAACTTTTTAGGGATTTTAGAAAATTTGATCAAGATCGTAAAATAAAATTGAAATTTTGAGTTTTGATAGTCTGGCTGTTACCCACAAATTTTATCTTGTTATTGTTTATGGGTGTCTGAGAATGTATTTCCATTTGATGTTTAAAAATACATAAAATATTTATTTGTTGACTTTTTAATTTATATAATGCATTTGGTTTTAATAATACAAGATTGAATGGCTTATATTATCTGTTGTATTGTGATAGTTTTCTTTTCTGTATTCATTTTCTATAAAATATTTATAGAGGAAAATATTTAATTCTAAATTTAATTTTACGTTAAATCGTTAAATGTTACGTTTATCGTTAATACAGGGTAATTATCAAATAGTTCCAAGCAATTTATTTTATCTTCAAATTGTTGCACTATGGCCTTGGTTTTTTTACTGTTTTCGACACATGAAGTTGCGTGCTTTGATAATCGATATATTTACTCTCCCCGCCCCAGTGCTGACGTCATTATAACTCAGTTTGTTTACGTTTGTTAGTTTTATTTGGAGTCCTTTATGTCTGCTTTCTTACTTTCTTACTTTTATTGACTCTTACTGTCTTCACGACTCTATATTTTACGAACAAATAATATTTAAATAAATAACGCTGAAAGTAAAAATGTAACCTTTTTAGAACCTAATGAATCATGTATCAGAGATATAGTACAAACCAACCATGATTTCCAAAACCTATTCGATATTTAGTTAGTACTTCATATGTAACATTTTACAAGTCGCAACATGTTTTACCGAATTTGGTCAGTTTCAAACAATTATTTTGAAATTTGAGGAATGACGTCAAACATGATGGAAAGTAAGGACCACTGTTGTAATTGGCAAAAAAAATTTAGATAATAAGTTTCCATTTAAGTACCACTGAGTTTTAAATAGATTAAAATTGGATTTTTTAAAAAAACTATAACCTCTTTTGCAAACGATTTTAAATACATTCTGCATATCGGTTTTATTATCAAAATTACAACTAATTGTTTAAAATCTGAGGACTAATTAATAAAATGCTACCTGGTGAAAATGTGACAAGCGACACCTTAGTGAGAATAAAACTCACTATATTACGAGAAAACGTTCTAGTAGTTGTAATCTGACTTTTCTCAATATAGATAGGTTTTACATTACATAAGATAAATCTGTTAAAAAGAAAACACGGTTGAAAAAGTTTAAAATGGTGGCAGACTTTGAAATATAAATAAGGATTTTTTCAAAGGATATCCACTTTGAAATCATCCAATGTCCTATGATTTTCAAGATAAAATGATTACGATAAAAAGATAGTTATAACTAAAAAACAAAGCTGTTAAAAACAAAACCTAAAAAATATATAATAATACCTCTAGTGGATTTATAGTTTAATTTTAGTCAAATATTTTATGTAAACTACGATTTACTTTTAGTTGAATATTGAAAACATTCAAAATGGCATTGGCCTTGTCATTAAGGTCGAGGTCGGCAAACGAGGGTACACACAGAAATTTGCGTCCTATCATTAATTTTATAAAAATATAAAGTACGTATTATTTTAAAAATAAACTGTTGTGTTTTACAGTAAACAATAAGCCTATATTAATAAAATTCTTATGGCTAACTTGTTGATTATTTTCCGAGAAAATTAAATTTATAAATCTCGTTACTATTGCCATATTTTTTGTTAGAATACACGGAGTTAAGATTTCAATTGAGATAAGTTTAATGTTTGTATAAAAACATACTGACAAGCAGGCCTCCATAAATGTATATAAATAGCTAATTATACACCCTTGAACTTGACAAATGAAGCATATTTACATCAACTGTTTGCATGTGAAATGCCTAATGTGTTTTCAAGGAGATGTTCGTATTCAGTTTGTATCATAAGAGAATGTTACAAATATGAATAAAACATTTGATAAAACGTTTCGTGGCATTGAAAATATTTTTAGACGAGTACATATCAGATTATACATAATTATATGTATGTACAGTATGTATAACGCGCACGGGAAGAGTTGTTTGCTATTCATAGTCGACGTGTAAATTCACCTTCTATTTACGTAATCTACCGGAAGTAGATGGAAGGATTAGGGCGTTTCCTTTATTGATGTCGGTTAGAATCAGAAAGTGAGGTAATATTGTTTGTAAGAGGTTGTAAAACTTGAAATTTATCTGTTATATATTTGAGTATTTTGTTATATTTTCAGTTAAACATACATTGTCTACCTAAAATGAGCTTGTCTAGGTCATTGTAATTTTAAATGTTTTTATAAAATTTGATGAAAATCACCAGACAACAATTGTGACTGCTAAATTTCAGGACACTTTTTATGGACGTCATTTTTGTTTTTACATTTATTGTTTTTTTTTATTTAGCAAATATGATATTATCACAAAATCTTTCTCCGTTATTTACTAATTTTCACGCTCACAAAATCCTAAAAAGTAATTTTTGACATCTTTTCAGTTTGTCATTTTAGTGTGTATTAAGCACAACGAACATAAAAATTAAAATAGACACCATAAATTTTTAATAGAGGATTTTTGTAGGCTCATATAAAAACTTGTGATAAAGAAAAAAATCAAAAGAAAAAAATCAAAATTGTGTCCACAGAAACAGTTTTGTGATGCCAGTTGGAGAGCGTTGTTGCGCCACAAATATTAGACATGAAGTGGCACAAGAGACTCGTAGATTGCAAATGTCTTTGAGAGAATGCTCAGAAGGTTGACAGCGGCTTACAGCTCTCCAGTGTCACTCAAAAATTCCAACTAAAAACTTTGGCTATTTGATTTTTAGTCAGTCAACAATTATACAACAAGTCTTATATTTTTAGGAAGAGTAGTCATTTTCTCTCTTCCTCTACCATGTTCAACCGCCATATCTAATATTAAAATATTATACTGTTCGAGATTCAGTAAATTCATACCAAAGGTGGTTGTTTTGCAAAACAGAACTACGTTAATTTTAATGCATTTTCACTTTTATTGAGCGGTACATTATTTAAGCAGCAATAATAAACTACCCAGTTGTGTAATAATGTAAGAACTAATACTTTTAAGCATTTTTTAACATGTGATATATTTGTTACTGATCAGCACGAAAGCTATGATAGTCCTGGCGTCATCACAGCACAGCTGAGGGGTCTAAGACGAGTAGAATGTCGTTGTAAGATGCCTCTGATTTTAAGGATCAAAAACTAGTCTGTAACTTTATTCTCCTGCTACGATGGTATTTCTTTCCAATGAGAGGCAGTAAAGCATGGACGTTAAAAATACAAAAAAGAAGCAAACAGCGTTACTCAATACAAAGAGTGCTCTCGTGAGTAAATTGGAAACTATTAAAATGAGTAGTTCCATGAACAGCTTATCGTGCTCCTAGTTGAAAAGTAAACAATTATACCATTCTATATATTTTACTCAAATTAATTTGTTCATTTATGCAAATTTATTAAATCTTAGAAGAAATAACATTGAACAAAAGGGTACTTATATATTATTAATAATTTATTTGATATTTTAAACCTTGTGAAGTTTGATAAGGTTTTAATTCATACAAATACAGTATAAAAAAACAAAAAGTTCAGTGAAGAAATTTTTAATCATTTAAAAACTTTCCTTCAAAAATATTTAAAAACCGGTTCAAATTTAATTTTTCATTTGAAGTTTAATACGACTGTCCGTTATGCCTTGGAGAACTATTTATGAATATTTAATAGATCTGGAAGAGTGTTGTATTTCTGATCGGAGCACCCGCCTTGAAACTGTCAGCAATGTTTTGAGTGGGCACCATTTTAAAAAGGAAAACTAAATTATATAAATATTGTAAAACAATCATTGAACGGGCTAGTTGCAAGGAAACAAATTCCTTATAACGATTGGTCAAATTTTCGTAGAATACACACAGACAAAATACCAAATGATCGAGCTAAAGCAGGACATCGTTTCTCTTTGCCATTAAATAGAAATATCACATCCTCTATTATTAACTACACATTGTGTCGTCTCTTGAATTAGAAATATAAGAAATACACCCTCATCTATTTCCTATTCTTTAATTTCAATTGACTTATTCAGGATTTAAAAGGTAAGACAACAGACGTATAGAAGACATTATATAATCCTGCAACTAAGGAAATCCTTTGGTTCAACTATAAATAAGAGAAATGAGCGAGTCTACCAATTTTTTGTATTAAAACCTTCACCGCAAAGAACAAAGTTTTTCGTTAAATTTAAAGCAAACAAATCTTGTATATAATTTCTTTTCTAAACTTATTTCACATTGTATCGTATGAGATTGCTAGGTTTTAAGTTTGCATCGTTAATACAGCGTCTCTGATATATTGCAATCTGTCTAATTATAAAGATAATAGAATCTCGAAATGCTGCTAATACGCAAAACAAATGTGGCAAAATGCAAGTTAAAGAAAATTACATTTCGCAACTAAATTGTAAAATACTAAAAAACCCGGTCAAGTTTATATTTTAAATAACTCATGAACTAACTGTATGTAACATCTTTTATTTATGGTTTAACAAATTTTACTTGAGTACTTTATGCTTCACCAAAATATGATTGAAATAGTTTGTAACAATTTTGGGATATTCGAATTTCTAAATTAATAATGTACCTGGTTCAATTTCATATATAAATTATTTTAGGAATTTTCGTGGCGGTAGTGACAAATAGACCTACTTAGAAATTATTTTATAAGCAAGTTCGTGTAGATCTTATTACTGGGTGTTTTAGTTTAATATTTATTAGTATGTCACATGATATGATTTTCTGTCCGTTTAAAACAAAAACGAGCAATCAACAAGTAGATTAGACTATTTCCATACTAATGTGAATGTCATTTTGATATATTTAGCATGTGTAAAGCAATCTAACGACAATCTTTGAATATATAATAATTGTAGACGTACAACTTATAAACCTATTTTATTACCCAAAAATATCAGCACGCTACTGTTAAGTACTCTTTGACCTTTAAATAGACTGATTGTACCCATCTTCTTCCGGCTAACAATGTTTGACTTAACCTTTACCTTGATACCATTAATCAGTACTTTGACGACCTTTGAACTTTCTCTATACAATTTATTGTACCACTCAATCACAATGCGGTACAATTAAATTGAATGTTCTGATGTCTACACAATTCTTTCATAGTTAAGTGCGATTCACTGTAAAATTTATGACTTTCGACTTTCTCACAAATGATAGTTATTTAATTGTAAACAAAATAATTTTACTAGTTATTGAGGCAGTATAGATTAAAATTCTGAGAGTAAAAAGTGGGTTTTGTAATGCCTGCAAGCGGGTGAATCTAAATTTGTTTGTGGGGTTTTGTTATATTAAGAAAAATTTAAAAATCAGATTTAATTTAAATTGAAGTTCGACTAAACGGAACGTACTGGTTATTATAATTCTAAAATTTCTAAACAAATGATGGGCCTATCATGGTATTTACCCAGCCCCATCATACAATGTAATACAAGCATATCCTCTAAATGTATTACATATAGGTTTTTGTGGCTTGTAGGAATTGATAAATTGTTTAAAACAGTTGTTACACAGGTTTTCTGAACCTTGGAAAATTGTATATATCATTACATTCATGACGTCTGCTAGGCCCTAACGGGCCTCTTGTAGATGTGTATGTACAGTATTAAAAAGTCTTCGTTCTTGTCAGTCTCTTGGCCTTGACTGCCAGTTAACTAAAGCTAAATCCCCTGAATATGATGACTGTGTCATATAAATATACATAAAGTATAAATTCCACTTTTTGTGGTTTGGGAATGATTTATTTTTCCTGTGAATATTTTCGTTGGACTTTGAGTATTTCCTATAAACAATAATTGAATTATTTAATATAATAGATTTGATAACCTCACCTAACTTGTTTTTGACGAAAAGATAGGTTTCAGTAAAGTTAAATTATTTTATGTGAAACAAAACCCCCTCACCATATAATATTGCTATTTTACGGCATAGTAAAGTTATTGCCAAAAGTTGTATAAGGCATGCGTAATTATTCTGGGATAATCGATAATAGTCGATACTTACTTCATTGTGTAACATCTAGTAGCTCGTTATCTCTAATTATTTTTTTGACAGCAAATTTCCCTAGGCCTTCAATAAAAGGTATTCTCATATTATTTTTCCTTTTCAAAGTCAGGTTTGTACTGAATTAATTTGAACATTTTGTTTATCTCATGATGGACAGGTCTAACGTAAACCATTTTAATAGTTAGAAATTAAACGATTGGTTTGTGACATAGAACAGACGATTATAGCATACATTTTGAGGTGATAAATGTATGAATAAAATATCGTTGTATTTAATAATGTATAATCATGGACAATTTTAGAAGTGTGTTTTTTAACTACTACCAATGTAGATATATGGTATGGTAGACAGTTAATGGTATATGGTATGGTTGTATGGTAGACAGTCTAATATTGTTAACTTGTAGTTGATAATAACCTTGTTCGAGTTAGTTTATACATTGCTTGATTTGGTCGTAGAGATGAAATATTGTACTTCGTCTTATGGCAGAACAAATCGGTGTTAACAGGAAAAAAAAATCATCTCTTGTAACTGAGAATAATATTTAACGAGTATTAACTAATACTTTAGGCTGAAACGATAAAACTCTTGGATGGGTGGTATTTTTATAGAATCCCAGTTCTACTAAAGGATTTATAGATTTTTCCCCTTTTAATATAATATTATTCTGTGTATATTTCAGTCAACTTACAGCTCATAAATAGAATATTTCGTCCCTCAAATTTTAATAATTTAAATAAACTGGTCACAATATTCATTGAAAATTATGTTTCTTTAAAACTCTGATAAGACATTCTACTTTTCGTTACTTGTACTGCTTGTAAAAAATACAAGGTTAAGTATATTTTAAGTTAAAATTTGGTGATAAAAAATTCGTAAGAATACAATTTTAACAAAATCATCTATAGATTTGACTGTTAATAGTGAACGCTCCAAATTTGTGTTCCATTCATTCATAATCATTTTAACCATTATGATTTTAACATAAATGTGGATTTATCGTCTCCATTTAAGGCAGCTGTATTTTAATAAAATCATTCCACGTTGATTTTAATTCTTGCCAATTATGTGTAACATTTTTAAAGTTAGATTTTGTGATCTATTTTTATATATTTAGTTACCAAGACCATCAAACATAACCTAAATATTTTGAATATGTTAAAAATAAGTCCATTGAAATAAATAGTTTAATACATCAAATTTGACAATTAATAATTTCATGCCAATTATTACGTAATGCTATTTTAAAGTTCTAAAAATATAATCAAAATGTTTAAAACTGTTGTATTTTCATCAAACGAATCCAGAAACTGCAATCGTGAACAATTAAAGTTGGATATCAAAAGAAACTTAAAAGTGTAGCCTATCCTTTAACTTTTAGAATCTGCAGATGTACCACCATTATATGAGGTTAGGAGTTGAAAAGTACTTTTTTTTGCTCCCCTGTTAATGAGGTCATGTTGGATGCATTTGCTTCCAATAGGTAAAGTTTCTTTTAATTCAGGGGGATTGAATAAAGAAGAATTATTTTTTAAAGCGTACGGTTAAAAAGTTACAATCACTTACCTGTCTTTTAACACAAGATTTTTTGACCGGGTGAGCCTGTGTGCAGGCACGTAGATGAGCCTCCAGTCTAGCTGGAAGGAACGTCCTATTGCAGTTTTCACAAGGTACCAACACCGCCTGAACAACAAATGTGTAGTTATTAATGTGCTATAGAAAGAATTAAAATGTTTTAACACCATTATAAAAGATTTTCTCTTAAAATAGGTTAGAAACATAATAAATTACACGGTTTCAAAATAAAAATAGTTAGCAATTAGAACAATGAAGGTACAGTATATATTAGCAATTAACTGTGCGAAAACATTGTTCATATACCCAAATATTTTTGCAGCTTTTTCTCGAAAATCGTAGCTATACTACTAATAATGAAAACATTTGTTTTCTTTTTGACCAAGTTTTATCAGTGGATTATAAGTTGGTATGAGTTCTTTGTTATAAGTTGTTGAATTCTAAAATTCCCTCAGACAGACAGACATTTTGAAAATAGTCTAAGTGTGTTCCTAAGGTTTAACAACGACGGAAACAGGGTATGTAAACCTTTCCCCACTAAATAACTGAAATGTTAAAGACGAGAGATTTTTTTAAAACTAATAGAGAAGGAAAGAATGTTCCTCGTGATTCAATTTAGTAATGCTTGGGTTAATTTAGAATCTAGGCTGAAGGGCAGGTTTCTAAGAGGAAATCTTGTAAACTAAACAACTTAGAAAAAATATGTTACCACTGAAGAGTTGATTTATTTCCGATAGATATTTATTAGTATGAAAGTGCACAAGTATTGCGAAACTTTCTCTCTCTCTCTCTCACACACACACACGCGCGCGCGCGCACACACACTCACAATTGAAATACCAATTGTATAAAACTATTAGTTGTCAACAATATGAATTCGGTAGTTGTAAGTAAACAAAAACAAAACGAAAATCAACTATGGACGCTGACATAGATTTTGTAGATTCATTTAAACAATAATTTTATATTTAATAAGAACTACACTTGCTCCATTTTTACCATTTATGATAAAATGAAGTTTCTATTATAAGTACTTACCATAAGATGAAACCAACAGTAAATTAATATTTAAAATTTTGCACACTGATTTCGGTCAATAATCTTAGTATTTCACAAAAACTTGAATTAAATTGGTGGAGTATATTTTAAGAAATTAGTTTTTTATGGCCCCATGACAGATTTTTTGGTTTTTACCGATATCTCAAGAACCGGCTTTTTTTATAGAAAAATAGCAACCTATACGTAATTAGGGCGTATGAAAATTTAATCAAATTCTTTAGAGAGGAATTTGTGGTTTTGGAATCTCGTGTTTTTATCTTATGACATGCACCATATCAGTTTTAAAAAATGAAGAAGTCCTTAGTTGTCCAAAATATGCTCAGATACCAAATTTGATTAAAATCAGTTCAATCGATTGTGTTGTGTAGCAATGCACAGATGTTAAACCCAGACAGACAGACAGAAACAGATATACATCATACAGAAACCATACATCATTCTTAAAACAGATACGTCGACACCGGTTTTTGACCCATCACATAACTCTCTCTATATGTAAGAAAGTAATTAAGGGGTTAAACTTTTATGTAAAACTCAACAACATAATTTTGTTTTCTGTTGAGTCTTTTCTGTTATTGTGTCTTTATGTTAGCAAAAGTGTGGTAATGTTGCACCTTATAATCAGCCGTTACGAAGCAAAAGAGTCAAATCAAATACAGTATGTAAAATAGAAAGGGTGCAATAAGTGCAACGTAAAAAAAGGGGGGAAAAAATGGTGGGCAACAACTGATTAAGTTGAACGCAGTTTTTCTCCCAAATATTTCTAAGCCAGCACACGCAATCAAAGACCTAATAATAGGCGTACACTCATTATCAACACACTGCTTGAATAAAATTATACAGTACAAAACGTTATTTCAAATGACGTCGTTTGTAGAGAGAATTAATAATATATTCTAAAGTAGTATGTTGCGATAACAGATATTTTAAGTTTCACGCAGACAAATACAATGTCAACATTGTTTGTAATATTAACATTAAGAATATTATATTGATCTATAGTTTTTATTGAAATCTTACATTTCATAATGTAAATTTTAGTTTATAAAGGTAAACAAGTTGATAGCCGCCATCATGGTACTTACCCAGCCCCCTCATGCATAATATAAACAAATATTTTAAATGCAATGACCTTTATGGTTTTTGGAACTTGTAGAAAATGTTAAATTGTACTGGTAGATCAAGAGGTCTTCCCCAGTTTGTTTAAAACAGTTACACAGGTTTTCTGAACATTGTAATTAATTGTGTACTCACTACTTTCTTGATGTCAGCTATGCCTTCAAATAGACCTCGTAGATATTAAATAGTCTCCACTCGCTTTATTAAAAATTTTGCGATTACAAAACTTACCCTACATGGTTACTTTTTATATTGGATACCTTAGTAAAAGAAGCTGACAGCCCAACCAGTTATTTAAGTGTGAAATGTAAATGAGGCTAAATTTAAATAACTTAAAATTAAAACAAATTTATCAATCATGTTTCTTTAAATAAACCATAATATAGTAGATAAATAATACATTCCACGATCCACTCTTATGAACTCGCTCACAAAATATAATATTTAATATTCTGATACACTACCGACATTATATTTAAAAATGTGCACAAGTTCATGAAATCAATTTGATTATATCTTTAAAATTCTGGTTTATTATTATAAATTTGTCAACTTTATGCATATTAGGATATAAAAGTGACATATGTTAAGATATATTAATTGTGATATTTTGGTTTTAGATTTGTGTCTTTGCAAACAGATTAAAAAGTATGAAAAGAAGCAGACTAACCCAGAATCATCAAATTTGGCACATTATGGCAGTTAGAAATGTGAAATTTGATGATTCTTGATGTCCTATAAGTGTGTAAAAAAATTAAATAATGTGTGGAAATTATTAGCTTTTTTATCCACAATTTTTATCCAATGATTCTGTCAAAATTCTCTGGTTTGTCAAAATACAATGGAGGTTTGACGCGAACCCAGAGGGGGTTTCGAGCGAAGCAAGTGTAATTTCTAATTACATATGCAGCTGCATTTTCTAGTTGAATTGAAAAAACTGAGAAAGTTAAATTCCAAGTTGAATTTAAAAAAAAAAACGAAGAAAGTTAATGCCAAATATTTGTAAATATTGTTAATAGCGAGTTTATCAATACAATACAAACATAAAGTTATAAGTTTCATAATTTTAAAGTTATGTTTTAAGTTTACATGTATTTCTTATTCGAAAATAGCAAATGTCCTTCATAGAGATTCAACCCCATGTTTCAAATGTATGTGGAAAAATGGTTGAAGATATAAAGTTGATTTTTTTTCGAAGTTTCTAAAGGGAATTTTTAGAGGAGTGGAGTTTCAAGATTTTCAAATAAAAACTTTTGGTCAAGTCATAGCTTATTTTAAAGAAAACATTTCGACGAAAGTTATTTTTTCAATATCTTTTACAATTTTAAAATGGCGGCGGAAATATAAACAAAATTCGTTTTACCTGTTCCTCCATTTCCAGACGGAATGAATATAAATGAAATTTGAGACAAAATTAAGTATATATATTAAAATGAGCCTTTAATTTAAATGATAAGCCACATATACTGTTTTTCAAAAGTTCAAATTAAGATTTAACTTGGCTGACCGATTAGTCAATAAAAATTTTGAGATATGACAATTTGTTTTCAAATGTTAGGTTTCTACTCATACTTATTTTGTCTAAAAATTTTATTAGGTTAATTAGCTTATACATGATGGAGGACACACAAAAAAAGTTTTGTTTCACATTTAGGACTGCTGTATTTAAATGATAAAAAGATTTAGAAAAAAAAAAGAAAAAAAAGTTTACCAAAACTTTTAAAATAACGAGCCACCTTATATTTGAAAGTTTTGAGAAACATAATCTACCGCCCTTTAAAACTATAAATTAAATAAAAGATATTTTGTGTAAATTTACAGGTGTGAATTATTAGGATGTCATTTTAATTCAACTTTATATCGGCAGACGTTTTTCCATAATACATTTGAGACAGTTTGTCTGAATCATGCATGTGGAATATTCGCTTTTTAGAGAGTTTTTAAAACTGTTTCCGGGGTTTAAAAACTATAATTGAAAATGGGAATTTATAGTGAATACACTAATAGACCATTTAAAGAAAGGAGAAATGTCTAAGAAATGAAAACATGCTTGAACTCCTTGAAAACTCCTTGAAAATTGGTTCAACATGGAAAGGACAATATATCTGAACGTCCTTTGATATGTGAAAGTTTTGATATGTGTTTTATAGGTTTTGTCAGTTTTGGTCAAGATTAGTGTAAAACTATAGGTTTTTCGAAATTTGAAATTCCGCTTATAAACTTTTTGAGTATAAACATTTGGGTTGAATTTTTCTAAAAAGGAAGAATTTACAACTAATGAGAACACGTTAGAACGCCTTTCCGTGCTGGATATTCATGTATTATTTGTGTGTAAGTTACAGAGGTGGAGGGATAAATGGCCTATAGAGTCCAGACATAAAATTCTCTTTGTTCAGGTCAGACCTCTCTCCAGTGGGCAGTAAGGAGGCGTTTGACGTCACTTATCCGCCTTTGCTTTTCATGAATCATGAGTCAATTCCAAATGTTGTCTCATATTTTCTTCTATAATAGGATTGAAAAATAATTACTTCAAAAGTTTATAGGAGTGAAAAATATTGCAATAGTTGCGCTCGACTTTGCAAACTATTTAAAATTAGAAATTAAACGGATTAAAATTGGTATTTTAAGACTGATGTGCATGAACCCAACAACTAGAAGTGTATTTGTATAAAATATCATTTATTGAAGCCTAATACGAGTTGGTTTCAATGACTACAGGCAATGTTTGTGTTTGTGTTTATTATTAGTGAATTGTCTTCTTTTTCAAGTAGTTTGGCATAGGCCTATATATGTTTGTGTATTAATGAAGTTTTTAAAAAAAAAAAAATTAAAATTGGTAATGAAGTAAATTTTGAAATATTTTTCAATAAATATTTATATTTAGAACAAATATTTTAAAGTATTCATCGCCAGTACAACATCCAAAACTGTCCTGATTTTTTTATGAGAAACCATTCCCACGCACAGATGTTTTCATTTGTACAACAATACATATGTTTATTGATCTTAAGAAAATTGACTAAATTAAATCAATTAAATCATGGTTAATTCTCCATTTGGGAGCTAAATTAACGAAAAAAGTAAAATAATGACAAAATATATTTTTAGTTCATTTTATAATATGTAGTTTACAACTGTGACCAGATTCAGAATTTTAGGAATGACAAATATTTCTAAGTTGATTAGGATTTGTTATTGTGGATGGATGTGTTACAACGCGAGGAAAATTGGTATACTAGATTAGTAGCTCTGGTTGAGAAAACTAGAACAACACATCGGAAATTTCTAGTGCTAAGCACACATTATTATATCCCCACCTAGCAGACCTACACTCGAGTGTGTTACAATGTAGTCAGTTAACTTATAAGTAATAAAACATTTTACAAAATGACTTATAAATATACTCATAAATATGTACTCAAAAATAGAACTTGATGAAATATAGTGATGGAAAATCAAAATAAATGGTGTAAAACATGGCACAAAATTTCTCATTCACACATCCATAAAAACATAAAACTAGTCGTCACAAAATAATATTCTGTAGTTGTCAATCAAAAAGTGTAAATGAACGACGGACTTTAAAAACAATATTTTATGTGCTTAAATAAGAGCCTAGACTGGCTTGACTTGTGCCATAAACACGTTCTCAGCGTAAATCTTATTTATTTAAAATCGAGTTATTAATAATATCGGTCATTTTTAGGGTCCGTACGTAAAACAAAGGACTTTCATAATTACACGAGGGTGTCATACGGCCAACACAGACAAGACGATCAATCCTATATATTTCAAACTTTGTATTTATATTCTTTATATTGTCCCACATATACAAAAATATAGCGGTAACAAAAACAACAAACAACTTAGAGGCAAAAACTATCAAGTTTAAAAAAAATATATTATGTGTGGGGTATCAAATAAAACTAGAAGTTTTTCCGATTACGAATACGTATGTTCATTTGACGAAAAAACTAATATGTTGGCGTTAAGTCAATTTTAAAGTGTTAGATATGGGCCATTCCATGAAAAATGAGCCTCATAAGAAAAAAATAATTTTAATAAATGTATTGATTGTATATTGATTTTACTGTCCTAACATGTTCAGTTTTAAGAAATTAGAAAGAAAAGTTTCGGGAATTTTTTTTTGTGGTAATTTTTAAGTGTACAAGTGAGGGAAGTTAAATGTTAGTAGGTTGGGTAATTTGTTGTTATGAGGTTGACATCTCTTTTCCTGTTTATTAAAAAGTGATATAGCAGTTGGTTGTGTTAACAGATAGAGAATATTTTCATCTTAAGACTCTACTTGTAAATTTGTTAGGTAAGTTATATGCATTATCAGTAATTTGTTCTAAATGTTTTACTGTCCCACCCGTGACAGAAAAAGATAGAAACAGTTAAATACAAGTAACATCAAGATATATCAAGATCCTTTCCCTCTAACTTGAACACGGCGTGACCTACAAATCTGAAAAAAAAAATTGGTTTTTAAATTAAATCTCAGCCCCATACATAGTCAAAATAATAATTAATGCAAAAATATTAAACAAACTTTCTCATGTACCTATACATATTAAAACTAAAAATATTATACCCTTACATATTAAAACTAAAAATCTATGAACAATTTTGCACTAACTTTCTCAGACTTCCATGCATAGTCAAACTAATAATCAATGCAAAAATATTGCACAAACTTTCTCAAATACCCATACATATTAAAACTAAAAATCTATGAACAATTTTGCACTAACTTTCTCAGACTTCCATGCATAGTCAAACTAATAATCAATGCAAAAATATTGCACAAACTTTCTCAAATACCCATACATATTAAAACTAAAATTCTATGAACAATTTTGCACTAACTTTCTCAGACTCCCATACATAGTCAAACTAATAATCAATGAAAAATATTGCACAAACTTTCTCACATACCTTTACATATTAAACTAAAAATCTATAACAAATATTGCACCAACTTTCTCAGACTCCCATACATAGTAAAACTAATAATCAATGCAAAAATATTGCACAAACTTTCTCACATATTCATACATACTAAAACTAAAAATCTATGAAAAATATTGCACTAATTTTCTCAAACTCCCAAGACGTCTATCGTCCCGCGACGGTAATTTTATTTATTTAGACTCAAGGGACCTCAAAATGGATTATCTGCAAGACATGTCGATTTTGATAGCCATGAAATGACTTTCTTTATACTACAACCATAGCCTATAAAGAAAGTCAAATGTAATGCTACATTGCTGACGTTGGCGATACAGCATGTATAACATTACTCAGATTATGTAGGCATCAATGACTAATCTTAACGGTTACTGATTAATTATAGACCACTGATTCCAAAAAACGTCTAAAACCCCCAAATTTCTGGTGGACTTAGAATTTTTATGTTTTATCAATTTTTTGAAACTGATTTATAACTAGATACGATGCGAGCGAAGCGAGGATTCTGTGGAGTATAATCCTCCAGAGAGCGAAGTTAAGTAATTGTATAACACCCATGTCAAAACGTTTTGTTACTTCATGTACTGATATTTGGATTTTACAATACACTACAAAGTATACAAAGACTATGCATCCATGTTAAATAATCAATATTAATTCCCTTATCAGTTTTAACCATTCGTACACAATTTTAAATTTAATCAAGGAATTGTTTTGCAAGTTATAAATTATTACCAAATCGAGCGCTATTAGTAACACGCCAGGAAAAAGAAAATGCAATCGAATGACATGAAAATTAGCGTGCATCGATGTCGCATTATATCTAGTCTCTGATTGGTTACAAGAGTCTGACATCATATTGCTCCCAATAATATTTAAGCTTTAAAAAAATTCCTTATCAGTCTGAAAGTTAAAATAATCAGAACTAATTTGTAAAATCATAAATTATTCAACCTGATTTGTTGATGCTACCGCAGTTCTTTATTTTACCAATTAAAATATTCAGTTTCTCACTATAGTGAGTAAGGGTATGGCAATCTTGTGGGACCCTAACTATATCTATATATTTTTTTCATGTAGTCGGGTTAGACTCCCTTTCATCATTCTTATGAGACCTATCTTGACCAACTCTAGTTCTCTTCCAACTCTGACGCTATTAGGGTATTAGAGAACCAGATACCACCATTCATTAAAAAATATTCATGATATTGTATTCATGTTCTTTTATTCCTTATGAAGATGACAACCAATAGGTTTTTCGCCTTTAAACAGGGGAATTTACAAGGGTGTTAAAAATAACTTTTAGGACTTTGGAATATGGTTCCTCATACAAAAAGGGAGAGAAAAGTTCATACGATGGTATGTCCTAAAACGTTTTCATTTTATGGAAATGACTTCATGCAAATTTTGTGGTACTAATGGCAAAATATCATGTTTCTAGTTCAAAAAAATGCAAAAACTCAATTAGTAATCATGGAATCTTAATAATTTATGCACGGTTATTAAGGAGATAAAATTTATCAGCTTTTTTGTCTCTTCTAAATATTTAGTAAAATATACGGATTTTGAGATATTAAGATTTAAAACATTACAATGGCCACCATTTTCAAATAGTACAAAGTATAAACTTCATATTCCATAAAATGGGTTTTATTAAATGTAATACATGTATCAAGTTTGAAGTTGATATCTTCAGAGTTTCCTAAGATATAACGTATTAAGTAAAAAACACATATAGATCAACGGAAAACTAAACGTTTTAGGGCATACCTTCGTATGAACTTTTTTCTTGCTTCTTGTATGAAGAATCATAAATATCCCAAAATCCTGAAAAGTTTTTTAACTGACTGTATATAAACAATAAAACTTGCTCCACTTTCCTATAAACTGAATCTAAGCAAGTCTCTAAATAACGGCTCACAAGTTTCCTTTTAGTTTTTTTCTGAGCGATAATGTTTTTAATTTGAAATTTTGGGACACATTTTAGACTACTAACCTCCACATTTAATCGATATTTTAATACTATTGGTAGAGCTTTTTTTTTTTTAGAAAATAGTCCTTTCTAGCACAATGAACGATTTATTTTATTGTATTAATCTATTATTATTATTATTATTTATTTATTTATTTTATATTTTTTACAGGTGACTCAAATAGACAACTTTGGGGATATGGCAATAAATACGTTTTGTTGGAACATTTTCAACAATTTTTTATCATAGGCTAATCATTCAAATTCAATCTTAAAAAAAAACCGTAACTTTGAATTTTGATTTATGGCAGTTACAGCCAAGTTTATTCAAGGGCTAGGAATCTTTATTTTATATTCTTTTCTTCCTTTTCTTTATAAGGCAACAATGACGTAAATATATTTTGCCTTTAAACAGCAAGTAAACAAAATATATTCCCAATTCATACAAGAGCTATAATTTAAATTTATATGCTGTTGTTCATATTTTTAAAGTTTGCTCGAAACCGATTGGTCAAATTTTGAGATGCACGTCGTTGTATGATATATTTGTTTGTTTTGATCAATATTTTCTGAACTATTATAGTTAGGTAGATGTTAGAGAATGAAATAACAAAAGCAATAAAAATCTATAGCCTATACACGAATACAAAAATAATATACCAGTTTTCCAGGGATTAATATTAAATAGTTAGCTTAAGAGTGTAGGTAATATAGAAAACAATATTAAAATGTAGAAAAGTTAAACATGGTTACAATATAACCTAAAAAAAAAAAAAATGTGTTCTAATATCTGGGATCATTCAACCAAAACAGTTTGGCTGTTCACCTTTAAATAAAATTTATTTTTTTTAAATAAGGTGAATACTGCAGATAAGGTATATAACTTGAAATTATCAAACGCCCACAATACCTACGATATAGTTTTTTTTTAATATGAAACCCGTCCTGGTTAGCACCCTACACATCATTAGTTCTTTTAAAAGTGTTTCGGCATTATGCCATTGTCTGAAATATCAACGATATATAAAACATTATTGCACAACACGAACATAATATGTATTAACAAAACAATATATTTTAATAACACGTTCTGTAATAAGTGGGCAAAGTTCGTCATCATTGCCGCATCAAGAGAGTAATTTTCAGCACGGCGCGAACCGGAATGCGACAACCTAACGAGTGCTAGAATGACATTTTGCATTCAAATTACATACAATATCTGTACTTAATAGAAATAAATAAATACACATCATATTGCACACTCCTTACTTACATACAGTCAATAGTAAAAATAAAACTACAATACCTTTAGTCTTTATGGTTAGATTATGTTGGTTGTTATACTGGTTGTTATGACAACAGCTGCGACTAAATATTGATAGCATATTATTCCAGACAGTTTGGTATTTATAAAAAAAAAAAAAATATCCCTACTAAACCACAAACTAAATTTGGCGCACATTAAAAGTAAAAAATAATAACTATTACATTGTGCATCCAGTAATTGTTAAAATGGATATAACACGATGTGAGATAAAATGACTATGTTTTTATTAGTATTATATTTTCACAAGTAAGCTAATTGTGAAACGGGCCTCTGTGGGAATGTTTTTGTCTGTCAAACTGGCGTGCGCAAAGAACCTTTATGTGCCTAACAATATAATCAGACAATTCAAAATTCACAAATTAAGTTTACGGTAAAATAAAAATAGACCTGTTACATTTTTTGTTTGTAAATCCATCGACAAGATTTTAAAGCCGGCCTGTTAATTGAAGTATTGCATAACTATACATCCTATTTAAAAATATAGGATCACCCCTACGACTGAAGTCAAAACCAAAAATGAGAAGATATTAAGGTGGATACCTCATACCTGAGAATAATCTCAAAAAAATAACAAAGTTAACCACGTTATGGTTCCTTGGAGTCAAAACTAAATAATATAATACCGATAACAAGATAGGGATAACTAATGAAAACATGCTCTCCCATTCTACTGGAGGTCTAAATACCCTTATAACTTAGACTAATAACCAATCTAGGTGATCAGTTTTAAATAAGTTGATTGTAATAAACTGTTTTTAGAGAAAACACATTTAATTGTAAAATTTGACACACACAACACAAATTGAAATACAAGTAAACAAAACAATGCGTCTCTTAGTAAGAAACACCCATTTAAATATATACGTTACTGATTTAAATTTTTATTTTGATGTTTATACGTTTTTTATACCAGTTAGTATTATAATTAAATAATATTTCAAGTGAAAAATATACACGACCTAGACTGGGAATCGAACCCAGGACCTTTGGCTTTACGCGCCAATGGTCTACCAACTGAGCTATCCTAGTCGCTTCCCAGTACAGGGCGTACACTTCTCTCTTGACTTTACTTTTTGCTGCAACTTCCGAGCAATCATATTAATTACCTCGTTACACAAACGAAATTGAAATTAATAGGATAGCTCATTTGGTAGAGCATTGACGTTAAAGGCCAACAATTAGCCCTCCTTAATGATTCAGAAACTTCGCAGTTCCCTACACCACAGTCTACTCAGTACGTCATAGGCCTTCCGTCTCGATTAGCACATCAGCCGATTCCCAGCTTTCTATATATTATGAGGCCGGTGATCCCAAATACAATTAAGATTGCAATCTGGTCAGCAACCACAGTTTCATTTGAAATTTTTGACTTAGCCCTAGTCTACCCAGTCACTGAAGTCCAACATTTCAAACGTCGGTTAATAGCAGCAGCCTCTCAAAGATGATTGCCAGAAACCGTGTGTAGCTCTCTTAATTAGGAACCCTAGCTGGATCTACAAATGTTTTCACGTCATCCTGGGTTAGATCCCTTCTTAAATCTTTCCTATCAAGCTTCTCTTGACCAACTCTTTTCTATTCCGATCCTGGCACCATTAGATTATTAAAAGGCTATGCGTCTGTATTTTATGCTCTTTTCTTTTTTTTTTTTTTTTTTTTTTTTTTTTTTTTTTTTTTTTTTTTTTTTTTTTTTTTTTTTTTAACAAGGAAGATGACCGAGAGGTTTTCTCCTTTAAACAACTAAATATAATAAAATAATTAATCAAGAGTACAAGTTTCTTTTCAGTTTCTCTCTATATAAAAACCAAATGTCCCGTCTCATCGTCTAGCCCAAACACTCATCTTGAAACTTGAATTGCCCTGAGTATATTCGAAATTGTAAAGACAAACTATAATGGAGTTTTCAAAATTAACACATAAGAGCGTGATTTTACAGATTCATAACATTTACCAGGCGTGATGAAATATCAACTTGTTACTTTTTATACGTAGTATAGACAAAGTTGGTTTTGAATCAAATATCGGTCAAGTATTTTACTAAGAGACCTTATTGGTTGCCATCTTCAAAAATCCATTTTCGTGAGTTATTAGTAAAAGAACTCAAATATCAGACATGAGGCTCTTATAAAATATGTAATTTCTCAAAATCGTTTCTACCGAAATTTTCGTAAAATTAGACAAAGTGAAAAAATATTACGTTTCAGTAACAATGGAAAACATAAAAATGAAACTTAACATTCATTAAAAGCTCCATTTTAATTAAATATAGTTTAAGCATACGACGAATTATGTTACAAGTCTAAAAAAGTGTATATAAAAATATTTTTCTAAGGTTGGGCAAATTTTAATTTTTTTGGACAAACATCCACCGAACTGATATTCTTGTTGACGTATACTTTTGTATTATTAATATGGTGTAATTGAACATTTACCATCATTTTTGTATACTAAAACTACGTTTCGAGAGTATAGATCAACTTTCGCTATCAAGTGAAAACCTAGTAGGAACTTTAAGTTAGTTTTTTTTTAAACTAGAACAATAGCAAGCATTATTTTCAATCGTAACACAACGCTATGCACACTATGTTGGTGTGAATTGATCTTAAAAGTTGGTGAGAATTAATAAAAACTAATACACAACGTTTCGAGACTAAAAATCAACTCCCGTTTTCAACTGATAAACATGGAACATGGAAAATGCGAAAAACTCCAACATGGCCTAGTAATCGAGGGCCACATTGGAAACTAAAATTAATTATTAGCTAAGAAAGCAATCCAGGTCTAAGACTAGGCATACGCAGTCAAAACTAAATACAAACGAGATTACAAAAAGACCCTGTCATATCGGGTATAATAATGTTTTTCATAAAATTATTCTTAAGTAATATACACTTATATTTGCTATCAAATATCAAAGCCTCAAAATGAGTACAGTTTCATAATATATCCTAAATTGGTTCCATTCTCTTATCATACTTCTAAAGCAGGTTATTTTAGGCAATCGAATATTGATTTCGTCAACAACGGATATTAAACAGCTAATACATAAATAAATAACTGAATTGTAAGTACATACCTGTGCGGCTTCCCAAGCAAATTGATTCCACTCGTCTGACGTCAGAGGAACATCGGGTTTCTGAGGAAGTGGCATCTGAAGATGCGCCGGCAATTCTTCGTTCTCTCTCTGCCATTTCTGTTAACAATAATATAAGGCTTGCATGAGTAAAATATCCATTTCTGTATTGTGTATAATAGAGTGTGACATCATTGCCGTATTAGTGGGAGGTTGAATCGTGATGAGGCCTATTTCTAATAGTAAAGATGAAGAAATTGTTGGATAATTGAACGGGTAATTTAAGGAAAATATAAAATATACAGATATTAGGGCCTATAATTTCAAAAATTTAAAAAACTTTAATTAAAAATAATAATAAGGATTTAAAAACAATAAATAAAACAAAGTATGCAACTATGATTTCTGACGTGGTCTGACGACTAATTTCCAAAATATTTGATACTAGGCGTGTGTGAATGAAAATTGAATATTTTCTGGTAATTGTACAGAACACTAAAATATAACATTAAAACTGATTAGATGTTGTGGTTAGGAAGTTAAATTTTATACTTTAACCATAATATAGCATTTATTGACATATTTTTTTTTTCAGGTTTTAATTTTAAGATATCAGGTGGTGAAATTACAATTATATCTATAATTGTCATTAGATTAAAAATTAAAACAAACATATTTACACATTATATTGAATCTATGTAAATGTGTGCCTTTATCGTCAGCCATTTTGAAACTGTTTAACACATTTTTCTGGTAAAAGTTATTACTAAAACCAATTGTTTTAGAAATCAGGCAAACATTAGTAATTAACATAAGTAAATATCTATATTCTACAGAGTGATTCAAAATTTTGGGAGCTGATTTTGGAGCTAAAAATAAGAAATTTTTTTTGAAATAATCATAGGTCCGGAAACTCTTCATTAACTGTCTGTAAACCATTATGTGTTTACAAAAACAAAAACATTATATCTTTGGAAGTAGACAAAATATTTTGGTATAGGCCTACGCATTATTTAAGTAACCTTTTACCAGTGTGCCAGAAAAACAAGATTGTATTTTGTACATTTTAAAATGGCTGACGTTTAAAATGTTTAATGGTAAATGTCTTAAAAACAATTATCATAACGCAATATTTACAAAAGACAAAAGATTTTTTCTTTTAACGAAAAACAAAATGCTTCTTTTTTGGTATGTTAAAGGATAGCCGAGTTATCAATAAAAAGCTAAAAACATATTTTCTGGTAATTTTCTATAACACCCAAACTTAGCGTAGGTCTAATACAAAATATTATAGTTGTTAATAATAATATCAAATCCGTTGCCTAGAAATCTATGAACAATATTTCCCTTAAGACTTTGAAAATGGCGATAGGTGTTTTAATAGTAATTTTAATATATTTTTCCCTTGTTTGTTTGAAGGGGAAAACCATTCGGTCATCATCGCTTTCTAAAAAAAAAAAAAAAAAAGTTAAAAGTTTAAAAAAAAACCCTTTACTATAATAGCGTAAGACCAAACCTAACCTTACCTAACTTAACCCTAACCTTAGTCCGAGAATACTATAATTGCGTAAGACTCGGAAAAGAATAAGAGTTGGTCAAAAGATACCGGATAGAAAGAATTTAAGTGATGGATACAACCCAAGACCACGTGAAAAAGGTGTAGATTTAGCATATTATGTGATTAGATTCCAGTTTGTAATCACGACGACTAAGCTAATTTTTCGCCCCCCCCCTATTATTTCTGAATAATAATTTTCTATTATTTACACTTTAGCTTATTGATTAGGGTTATAACATTTATTTTTACCAAAATTTGAACGAAATCGGTAGAGACTATTTTAAAAACTAGATTTCTTAGGTAAAAAAAACCATTAAACCAAAAACAGTTCCATGAGCAATTTTTTGGTTTAAATATTTCATACGAATCATTTCATCAATATCATTGATCGGAATTTGAAAAAAAAAATCGTAATTTCCAGTTTTGTTATTATTGCAGCTATTTTCACCTTATCAAATCACCTTTTATGGTCTCAGGAAACATACAAAATGATTTTCGACATGCCGTCCATCCGTCATCGTTGTTGTCGTTGTAAAGACGGGAACATGAAATTTGGTACAGGGGACTTTAATGTACTCATATAGAAACTCTATTTAATTTATAAAAATATAATTGGAAATTTTAAAATGGTGGTCATTTTAAACAGTGTTTTGTTCATAACTCGGTGTTATTCAACTTATAACACAGTAAGTTTGTAAATAAATATTGAGCTTGACAATTCTGAGATAATATTATATAGAATAAAAACTCGAAAACAATCACAAAAATTACGTTTACTTAATTAAACCCGTTTCAACGATAATGTCGGCATCCTCAGTGATACATGAACTACATCAACTAAACTTGATACAGTAAATTTGATTCAAATTTGCAGATTTCAGTCCAATAAACAGATTCAAGAAACCTACACGAAGAGAATGGAGACTTTTTACTGTGTAAACGTCTGCGAAACCTGTGCAAACGTTATAAATAAATTTACCTTACTAGATACGACTCCTTGATCTACCAATACCATTTAACATTTCATTCAGACTCAAGAAACCAAACTTTGGATTAAACATTCGATGGACCTGCTTGTATTACATTGTGTGGTACCCATCAACTTTTTAAATTTAATTTATGACTCTACTTGGTACTAATTAGCTAATAATTATTAAATAACGTTAGTATGTAAAAGGTAAAGCAGTAACCGAAAACTCAAACTCAAACTAGTCCTCACAAGGTGAACCAGCCTTCCTTATTTATAGCGATACCTCCAAATACATTTTGAATTTGTAACTAAGTATAAAAAAAGTGAACATTTTTGACAAAACATAAATAAAATACGAAGCGATTGTAATACAAATCTTTCTAGTGTTATAACGTCATTTGGTTGCCATGGAAAAGGTCAAGCGCTTGGACAAATAAACCAAACAAAGAGGGTATGTTGTTGATAATTTATAGAACATTATGATTAAATAATTTCAATATGACCGAAGAACGCCTGTAATTATCTTGTCAATTACGAAATAACTCTGTCATAAATGTTATTCAGGATGTTTACACTTATATTAACCTATAAAAGGAAATAACTGGTGCTGTTCTTGTCACTCTATAATCCGCCGTCACTAACTGACTGATCGGTCAAAATTCTTCGCACAAAAGGTAATTTGCAAAAAAAAAACTTGCTGGGCACCAAAATGGTACTTACTCCGCCCCAATTTACAATATAATACAAGCAGATCCTGTAAAGTGTTTTTTTTTTTTTTGGCCTTGTAGGAAATGTTTAATCGTATTGGTATATCAACAAGTTTTATTCAGTGGGATAAGTTTGTTTAAAACAGTTGTTACAGAGGTTTACTGAATTTTGAAATTGTGTATCACTACTTTCTTGACGTCGGCTAGGTCCTAAAGGGTTCGTTTCACTTGTATTTGTATCTCCAATATCACATTTTCTTGTGAGCTCAGGTTTCAAAATTACATTTTTTAAATAACTTCCCTATTATTTGACATCGTAGGTTGATACCATTACATGCAGAATTGAATTCCACAAATGGAATTAGGTTAAGTTGAATAACAAACGAGATTTGGACAAAAAACTGTTTAAAATGGCCGCCATTTTGAAATTATTCATTTTCCTGATTTTCAATAGGGTTGTATATGAGCACACATAGGCTACATATTACAACTACAACGGATGGTCACATGTTGAAAATCACTTTTTCCGTTTCTGAGGCCATGAAACGTGATGATCAATTTTTAAAAAGGAGGAAGACTTTTTCACTTTTACCAACCTTACATAGGCTGTAACTAAGAAACGAAAAATGTGTTTATGTGGTCGTATATAGTTCAATTCGTTATTGTATTGTTAAAATCATTAGTATGTTTTTTATTATTTCAAATTACTCACATACTTTATTTTTGCATCCCTCCTCCACCCGTGAACTATCATATGTTCCTGAGGTTTATTTTAAATCGTTAGTTGTCCCACAAACAAATTGAGTAGTAAAGACAAAAAGGCACTTACTAAACGTTTCTAATATCTCAGACTTAGATCCTAAAGGAAATTTTTTAAATTGTTGTCACAATTTTGTTCCATTTCACAAATTGCTGTTGTAGAAATGAGCTATTTACCAGCCCTTAAATCGAGACTATGAAATATGAATCGATCCTAACTTCTAGGGCAGATATTTAGTGGTTTAGAGAAACAAATTTTTATGTTGGCGTTGCCACTCTATTAGTAGGAAATTTGTCAAGATTTACTTCACGATTTATTTTTAGCATTATCTTGAACAAGTTTGTGAAACCAGAAAATTGATGAGATGGTTTCTAAATTGTTACAATTTAAATTATTTTTTTAACGATTCATCCAAACTTAAGTTAAATTGTCAGTTTACAACTAAATTGCAAAAACTATTTTTTTTAAATTAAAAAAAAACAAGCCTTGAAAGGCTACTGTAATCCGGTGACCTTTAATGCCGCAATATTTTAAGATAATGGCTATAAACAAAAATTGATTGTAATCAGCTTTACGATTTTCACTAAATACTCACGAAAAATCAACTTTTAAATTTAGTATAGAAAGGACTGTAGTGTGTTCATAATAAATCTTAACGAAACTCATAAAAATTGAATTAAAAATGAATGTAAAAATTCAGCCATTTTAAACAGTTTCTTGTTCATATCTCGTGTGTTATTCAACTGATAATACACTAAATTAGATCAAAATTATCCGATTTTAATTCTGGTTGTCATGGTGGAAATTTCTCAATTTCTCTACGATGTCGACGTTATTGTACAAAAAATATAATTTCAAATCCTTACCTGCAAAGAATATGTGACATTCGTATAGTTACGAGATCTAGAGACAAGTGACGACACGAGCGTAGCAAGTGAAGGCTTCTACACAACACTTTGAAGCTCGCTAGGGTCGATTACTTTCAGATTACAAATGTTTACGCGTCACACTAACCCTAAAACGTGCGGCCTTGAAATAGCCTAAACAATTGTGCTATAAGAACCCACGTATTTGCTTAGAAAAGAAAGGAACAGAGAATTGCGTGTTGCCATGTTCATGTAGTATTAGTCTGCGGAGAATCAGGTCACTTCGACAGTAAATGCTCACATCTATCCGTGCAGTTAGTTTCACGAGACTTGGAAAACAAAGAGAGTGTCTGAGTAGCCTATGTGGGAAGTAAATAATTGTTTTAATACGGTAAATACAATTGTTGTTCTAATTGTCTATTGATAATTGTAAATATGTCTTGTTGGAACTTTGGAAGCTTTAAATTTTTAATTATTAATATTAAAATAAAATTTTTAAGATATTTAAAAAAAAAATAATAGTACGTTTTTTTCAATCTGAGAAGATGGCGACATTGTTGATTCCAGTTAACATTTGTAGGTTATTAATTGTGAGAAATTGTGTAAGAGTTTAATTTTAATTTTACATAATCTTACAGTTCAAGCTCAATATTTACGATTTACTTTAATATTTTAAACAGTTATTATCTCCGATATTTCAAGTATATTTACAAGGTCACTACCAATATTCACACTTGTTTAAGACAATCACCATCATGGTACTGACCCAGCACCATCATTATACAATGTAAAACAGATCCTCTAAATGTAATGACCAAAGTTGGTTTCTTGGGCTTTGTAGGAAATGTTAGATTGTATTGTTAGATCAAGGAGTCTTACATAGTAGAATAATTTGTTTAAAACAGTTACACAAGTTGTCTGAAACTCATAATTGTGCATATCACTACATTCTTGACGTCTGGTAGACTCTAATGAGGTTCGTAGACGAGTATATTATATTATTAAAAACACTGTCAGTGTCTCGCCCATGGCAGCCCTCAAACTGTACATATGTGATTTCGGATCTATACAAATATCACATTTCCTGTGAGGTCAAGATTCGAAATTACATTTTGACGATTATTTAGTTATTTAACGTCGTATAGAAGTGGGGTTTATAAGAGTATATGCAGAATTGAAATCTGCATATTCTTATATAATTTAGTGTATTATACACGAAATATGAACATATCTGTTTAAAATGGCGGCCATTTGAATATTTAAAATTCTATTAAAGTAAGATTTTTTAAAAAATAATTTCAATAAGATTCTATGTGCCCACGCTATACATAATTTCATGTTCCTACCATATATTTTGTACCCACTATCGTGCTTAACAAACAGACAACAACGATAAATTCGACGGGCTGACGGCATATCGAAAATTACTTTACGGTTATCTGAGCCCATGAAACGTTAGTTTGAAACGGCGGTCGAAATTGTTTATAACTACCAAACTTGCATTATACTTTGTATATTGAATGTGCAAAAAATAAGGTGAATTTCGTTAATGTATTGTTAAGATCACAAGTATTTCTATTTAAAATTACAAATTATTCACATGTTTTAGTTTTGTGTGTAAGTGCCCCCCCCCCTCATCAACTACAGCCATGATGCGCGGTTGATACTATTAAATGTTCATCATATTATTGTAGAATTAGCATAAATATAGTTACTTTGATCGCCCTCATGGAAAGGCTAAGAAATTTTCATTGATACTACCCTTAGAAGAAAGAGTCCATATTTTTGGCTTACTGTATATGTAAATGTGTATTTGTTTGTAATTTGTGTGTGGCGATACTTTAATTGTGGTAATTTTCAATCGATTTTGCTTACAATTTGAGTATAGGCTCAATTTTAGGAAAACGTTTGTTAACCAAAAAATGGGTATAAACATTTGAAAATGCGAAAAAAGAAGTCGTTAAAAACATAACCTTAAAATTGGGTAAATCACCAATAACATTTCCAGTAGTTAAAATATTAGTTGAATATCAGTCAAATTTCCAAAATAAACTAGGTTTTATTATTTTGTTGAATATGATTTTTAATCAAAATAACTCGTAGACAAATTACAAAATGACGGCTGTTTGAAACGGTTTTCGCCGTTACTCTTTATCAAGGTCATCACTTTATAGCTTATTTTGTGCAGATTGATATTAATGATGAAGTCAGGAAACAAGCAGACATAAAAACCAAATAAATAATCACGCCCTATCACATGTCCGAGTATAAGTTTCATGCCGGGAATTTCTTTGTATATTGCTCTTAAATGAGACGCTAATCTACATAAATTTTTGTTTTTTTAAAGTTCTGTAAAATGAGGTTATATTTTGACCAAACAAACAAACAATAGTTTTCTGCACCTTAAGATCCCAAAACATAAAATAACTTCAACATTTGGAATGCTTATATATTTGTTTGTCCAAGTATAGGTTATTTAAGAATCCAATTTCATAGACTTTTACATAATTGGATAAATTGTCTTCAAAATTCGTAACGTAATCTTTAAATATTAAAAAAACACTTTTCCTTATAGGACTAACTTCAATAATGAAATCTTATGTATAAGTTTTACAAGGCGCTAAGTTCGAATTTGAAATAAGTTGTTACATGCTTGGCCCCCATTTGAAATACATTTAAATTAAGATCAGTAAATGGGGCGCGCTAGTTTAGTTACAAAAAAAAAAAAAAAAAAAAAAAAATTACAAACATGCCGCAGCATAGTTTATTAGAAATTTGAAAGGAATACATTCTTGTAGTAATATGTTACTAATAAAAATGCTCAAATGAACCTAAAAATATACAGTACACACACTTCTACGTAAATTACAAAGAATTAAAATTAGTGGTGGATAAGGTCAAGGCAAAACAAGAGAGGGTTAGAGTTTGCCCGACCTGAATCCAGCCGAGCTCTCTGCACAATGTGTAACAGCGCTGCCATCTACCCCTAAACCAGGTCAACGAATGATCGATCCAGAGCTGGATTTTCAATTTATCTTTGTCAGGTCAACACCCCAACAGAGGACCCCTTCTATTTTTAAAAAGTAAAGGGTCAATGTATAATAGTGTAAGTTAGTGACAGTTTTAAAAAATAATAATCTACCATTTTTGTGTCACAAAATTGAAGTTTTTTAAAATGATTCTTCAACATATAAATAGAATGTTTTACAATCGTACATACAGAATGTACATTTGAAAACGGTCAATTTTTTTTTAAAGTGGAAAAGAAAGCGATACGTAATTTGTGGAACGATTAAAGGTGTCTTCACCCCAACTACCACAACGTTTAAATAGCGTACTCTTATGGTAACTCAAATTAAAGGTTATATTAAAAGAAAGATTTTGTTGAAAATATTGTGTTGTTTTAAGAATTAGAAAAACAAGATAATGCTAGAGAAAATTAAAATATTGAAAAATGAACTTGAAGAAATTGAAGATTTTATTACTGCTTACCGAACAATGTTGAACTTTAAAAATAAATTACTCTGTAGACGGTTCGTACCTATAATATAATTATGTTTATGAGTTTGTGAAATTCCACTATTCAACACTGGAAACCAAAAATTATAATAAAAACGTTACCCGTAGATACAGATTTGGAAAGTTTGAATAATCCCTTATTATTTAGTTGTCATCACCCATTTAACACGAAGCAGCAACTACTGTTTCTACCTTTTTCACGTCACTGAGAATGAAGCTGCAATTTGGGGTTTCCAAGTTTGTTCGTTTTATTAACAATTAATTGAATAAAGTTAAAGATTAGGAGGGAGGATTTCAGGTTTTATTTCTACTTTTTCTAAACATAACTTTGTTTTGTCAAGTTCAAAAGATAATATATTTACATGTAGATTTACTTAGGAAATGTAGTAAATACAGCATCCTTGCGCCAAAGTAGAAAATTAGGGATCATTAGGTTAGGATATACAGTTCTGGGTAGGCCTACCTATTTTATTCAATTTACCATATAAAAACTTATAAAACTATGAAATTTGTTCCTAAATTATTGTTACAGTATGACTTCATTTCACTATTGGAGCAGAAATCAGGACAAAATATTTCGTTAGCAGAAACTCAAAAACGAAGCTTTTCAGACGTAGTGTGTTTCTATGAAGTGCTTTATTATAATTACCCCTTCAATCAGTTCCTGAAGTATTGCTGTGCAATTATTAAACACTCTTTTATATACACAGGGTGTAACGAAAATGTGGACTGGCTATTCCTTTTATGATTATATACATCAAAACCAACAAAAATGTCAAATAACATATAGTCGAATTCCTCTTCATTTTCCGTCTATCCGCCATTTTATTTATTTAAAAACATTATAACTGCAGAAATAGTAAAGATACTGAGTTCAAATTTAGTATAAGTATTTTGTATGTTATTTTTTACAAGTTTACCAAACACCAAGACTTTATTTAAATAATTTTCAAAATGGCGGCCATAAAAATCTTTAACGAAAGATATCTCAAAAACCGTTAACTTTAGAAAAAACCTTACCAGAAACAAAATATTTTTCTTTATATATATATAACAACAAAATGTTTTTTTTTTAAACTTTTTCTGTAAGTCGAAGGATAACTAAGTTATCGACAAAAACAAAAAATACATTTTCTTGGCGATTGTCTAAACAATCAAAACTAGTCTAAAACCAACACATTTATAAATTATGTTCATTTGTATCCATGGAAACCAAGAAAATATAAATTAAATGTTATAATAATAATGGTTTGCTGAATTAGTAGTACATTTCTTTATTTTATAATTATTGTTATGTGCAGTTTAAGTAGCTGTGCCTCAGACCCAATTAATTGTAATTTGTGTCAGTGTGGGTTATTTGTCATATTTACATTATTATTAATTAATTCTAAAATAAAAAACAAATTTGTCAATTGATTTGTTTATTAAATAATAAAAGTATATATTTTTTGGTTTCCATGGATACAAATGAACATAATTTATAAATGTGTTGGTTTTAGACTAGTTTTGATTGTTTAGACAATCGCCAAGAAATCGTATTTTTTAGTTTTTTGATGATTACTTGGTTATCCTTCGACCTACAGAAAAGTAAAAAAAAAAAAATCATTTTGTTTGCTGTTATGAAAGAATTTTTTTGTTTCTTGTAAGTTTTTGTAAATTTAACGGTTTTATAGATATCTTTCTTTAAAGATTTTAAATGGCCGCCATTTTGAAAATTATTAAAATAAAGTCTTAGTGTTTGATAAACTTGTACAACATAACATAAAAAATACTTATACTAAAGTTGAACTGAATATCTTTACTATAACTGCAGTTAAAATGTGTTTTAAAAAAATGAAATGGCGGATAGACGGAAATTGAAAGAATTGGACTATAAATAAATTAAAACAACAATTTTTAGTATAAACCACAATATTTTAATTGAAACTTACCGACCATGGTTTCGCTAGTTACAGCATTGTCAAGGTATTTTTAATTGACAATACCTTGACAACGCTGTTACTAGCGAAACCATGGTCGGCATGTTTCAATTTAAATATTGTGGTTTATACTAAACAATTGTTGTTTCAATTTATTTAAAATGGAATACCACCAAGTACCTACGGTCATTAGCATAAATTGGTCTTTTTTTTATTGGTTTTGAAGTATAGCCTATAATCCGAAAATGAACCAGTCCACATTTTTTGTAACACCCTGTATATTCCAAATGAGTAATTAAGTGGTGCACAAAACACTAACACCGATGAGATCAAAATTTTCATTTAAGGAATGAAGTAATGAAATGTAGATTAACATTTAAAGATATGGGGTAATCTATTGTGTCTTACTTGTAAGAGTATGTGGGAATGTTTTTGCGATTGCTTTGTCATTTAAAAGAGGAACAAAAGGCCTCCACTTGATACAACAGAAATCATATACATTACGAAGGGAAATTCTTGGTTCTAGTTGTTTTTAAATTAAGTTATTGTTATTAACTTTATGGGTATTCTAACGAATAAACTGTTATTAAATTTGGTTGTTATGGTAACGAATGTTGACATGTAGTAAACTTATTAGACACAGACAGCTGATTTGGAAGTTCCTATTAGCTTAATGAATTTGAAATGTTTGGTCTAAAGAACTTTTGTATGTGGAAAACAAAATATACCTAATCCGCTTTTGTCAAAACCAATTTTGTGCAACTAATCGTTATGATGGTCAAATAGTTTTCCAGATACACCATTAGTTACAATTTTATCTTAACATTCTGCCAGGGGAGTTTCACTCCGAATAATTAAAATAATATTATTCGCGCCCTATGACGTCAGGACAACAGCTGAGTGAAGAGTTTTAAATTTCAAAATGACCACCTACATTACAAGTTTTATTAAACTAGTCTGCATCGTTGTCTGCTTGTGTAGGAAGCTGAGGCGTATTCTTGTCAAACAGCCTTCCAATGAATTTATTGACCCCGCTAACTGTATATTTAAATATTACCAAACTAATGACCCCTAGTACTTAGAACACTATAAAGCATCAAGGAACAAGAGTTGGTCAAGAGAGACCAGATAGGAAAGATGATAGAGAGGAACTTAACTCACGAGGAACATAAAGAAAGGTGTAGGATTTAGCTAGTATCCCTCGGGACTGACACACCTTTACTCACTTGGAGTGAGATCCTAAGGGTCCATTATTTCGAAGAATCACGTCTCAACAGCCATTGAAATACCGGGTTACAATAAAATCTATTGAGAATCTATCCTTAAAAACTGTTAAAAATTTCCGTTCCTAATTGGGTGAATCAATGGATTGATGGACGTTTTTGGGACAATGAGTTCCGTAAAGCATTAGTTCCAGTTTTACCACAATGTTGTGTTTCTGACTTGCGATCATGTTTTATTGTTCTCTTTATAATTTTCGGTTTTTTTTAAACCGATTGTTATGAAATTTGTTTATTACACAGATACTAAGGCGAGGGGGAATGTAAAAAAGGAAATCGGATGTTATTATAATTTTCTATAACATTTTGGATATATTTATGATATTCCCAGAGTGGGCAGATACAAATAAACAAAGTATTTATATTTAGTATGTGTTACTTATTTATATATTCATATTTTATTGAGAAAACAATACCAGACCTAACATCGTTAGCGTTTCAATATAGTTTTTATTAGTTTAAATTTTATGCAATTAGATGAACATAGCAAATTCTGGAAGACGTTAGAGAACAATGCTATTTTACATATTGTGGTTTAACTTTTTACATTTATTGTTATACTACAGAGCCTTGACTTGTTGGGGTCACTGAATGTAAATGGAACATTAATAAATGAAATATAAATAGGAACATACCATATTATATAACAGTTTTAGTTTATATTAAAGAAGCAACAACAACAAAGTATTGTCACAAACAATTAATTATACATGAGAATGATAGAGACAATTAATCTTTTAAAAGAGTCGACACAGCTGTAAGCTCATTTTAAAATGAAAATCATAGCACGTAAAAACTCTGAAACCAGAGATTATGAATTATCCACTGATTCTAATCATAGGAGCATCGTTTTATTTACGTGTTAGTAAATTCTATAAAAGGTTGTAAATTATTCCCAATTTTGCTCAAACTGTATATGTACACTTTTGGTTTTGCGATTGGTTTATTATATAGAAAAAGCAATAGTAAATATCAAAAAAGCCCAATCAATGTTTGCATCCATAAAATCTACAATATTCCAAAATGACTTCTTTTATAGTGTTTTAAAATTTGCTACAATGGTGTCCAGATGTGATTTATACGATCAAAAAAAGAAGGGCGTTATTACTAAAAAAACAAATTTTCAAAATTTAACCTAGAAATTTTACAAAATTGGAATTTAGTAGTCGGAATTTTAACTTAATTTCTTCTAAATTTAGCATTTTACTTAAAATAATTTAAAAATTTCAAGTGTTCCTAGATTTTTTTCTTATCTAGGAACATGAGAGTATAAGAGTTCGTGTTTTGTTGCTTGCATTTTCATATATTAATACTGTGAACGAGGTTGGTGAGGTATTGAGCTGGAGAGCTAACAAAAATATGGATCTCTTCCCTTGGCCGTAATCAATAATCCATTCATTAATTTACCTATAAATAAAAATTAAGCTTGACTTGTGAGATAATATTAGATAGAAAAAACTCGAACACAAGATCTCACAAAAATTACGTTTATTTAATCAAACGCGTTTCAACGACAAAGTCGCCATCCTCGGTGATACATTATTAGCTACAATACATACAAAAAAATAATAACTAAGTTATAGTTTTGGTATTGTAGCTAATGTATCACTGAAGATAGTTTTTTTTTCTATCTCAATAATTTACGTGATTAGATTAAGAAAGCTGAGATGTAATGGGTGTTACCTTTTAATATTTGGCCGCCATATTGACAGTATGCCAATTACAATATGAAAGAATCATCTTTTCTTTAAAAGGTATATTATTAACATAGGTACGCACCTAGGTACACACGTATATCTGATTTTCCATTTAATCCAAAATGGCTGACAAATGACGATAAACTTAGTAGTCATGTACATTATTTTTTCCATAATGGTAAATCATCTTCTCTTGTCTTATTTATTTTCTTTTACATGTTCAGTATTAGTAATTTGTGTTTTTATATTTTTTGTTCCCTTTTATATTTCTTTAATTTTTCATTCCTGAGGACAAATTCTTCTTGACCATAGATGCATGCCCTGCTCTTTGGATCATTGTTAAGTCAGTTAATCTTATTATTTACATTACTTTCGAGAAAGTGTCTTTAGAAATAAACTCACAAGGTATAATGACTGTCATGTGAATGGGTTGACAATGAATAATAATTATGGATAAGTACTACAATGATATTCACTGACTTGCTCTTGATAGTTGTAAGATAAAGCAACAGATTATGTAACATAGAGAAAGTACTACATTCCTTCACGCTCTATGGATCAGCTGATATTATAGATTAATGTTAATTAGGAAGCAAATATACGATCAGTAGAGTAATTCTTAATTACTGATGAAACAAGAATGCAACATAAAGTAGGATATTTGCTAAAAAAGTGAATATCTGTCGTATCTATAATATGTCTTTGTTACATTAATGGACTGATTTTAGCAAGAACTTTACTTTCTCGTATATAGGGACGGTATTGAAATAGCAAAAACAAAAATATTGACTTCGTGAATTTTTTTTTTTAGGTTTAATACGATAATATTGAATGGATTTTAAATTAAAGAATTTATGGATACGGTATATCTTTTTTATAGGCCTTTGATTCAATAAAAGTGGTTTTAGCTATGCTGCTTATCGTCTATCTGTCCACTAACCTGTAGAATAAACTATTAGACTGATATTGAATACTTTGGTATAGGTCTATAGATATTTTGATCTTTACTCCAAAGTTTTCATTTTCATTTATTTGGACCATTTAAATATTCAAGGTAGCTGAATTCAAAATTCTGATTGCTCAAAATAGAATCTAACGATTTTTAGTTTTTCTGAAAAAAAATAGCAAATCGGATCTGTTAAAAACTGAGAATAAATCGTGGAAAATATTCTAGAAGTTTTAATGTTGCAAAATTTACCAAAGTCTGTCATGATTAAATTTAATGTATTAAAATTTACTCAAAAACAATAATTGTCTTTTATCTGGTGTGGCTTATATGTTTGGGTGAAATAAGAAATCGAACAAAAAATTGATTTAGGCCAAGTTTGATCGATTTCACCTTCTAAGACGACTCGTGTCCACGGCTCATTTTCACTTTTTGACCTTGAATTCACGAATCAGAATTTTCGGTGAGAAGCCACAATAAAGATTTGTTGAGACACAGTTTTAGCAAAATTTAAACAGAATAGTTTTATAAACCCCAAAAAGAATGAGTCCACTAAAAACGGAACATTTATTTTATTTACCCCCATGGAAAAAGAAAAAAGTATAGTACGATTAAGGCTAAATTATTATTATTTTATATTGTTACTTTTACGTAAATATTCCTTATAATTTCGTCCTAATATGTGTATGTTCGTTTGTCTATGCGCGTGCTATATGGCGTTATATTTTATATCTTAGAAGAAAATGTGTGGAAATACAACATTATAAAAAGAAGTTAAATAACTTTTTAACAAAATAATAGACTTACTTGAAGGCAGCGAGGTTCGTGCAAAGGAAATGATGACGTAAAGAACTGTTTCGAACACAAGTAACACACTATAGTCCGAGGACGTCTCAACGAAGATGCTGAATGAACCACAGGATTTTTCAGAAGCGGTATTCCTAACTCGTTGTTTGATAAATCATCTTCCAATCTTTTCATCTCAGAAGATCTAGCAGGAATAGGAGACCTTCTTATTTTGTTAACTGCACGTCTAAAAGGAGAATGAACAGGAGATTCATTCTTACCCACTATCGGCAAGTTCCTCCTGTTACTTCGCTCTACCTTAAACGTTTCCCTTCTGATAAGCGACACTTCTTTCTTTGTATCAGTTTCTGGAGACGAAGTCTGATCGATAATTTTCCCTCTTGTTTTTCCACTACGGAATTTCATCGGAACAGGCTTAGTTACTGAATTTTTTTGTTGGTTCACTTCTTTATTTTCTTGATCGTCTTTCGATTTGTTCTTCTTATTAGTGGCTCGTTTAGGATGAGCATGCAACCTCTCTGGCTGTTCTTTACGACCACATGTACAACAAGGAGGAGGCACTAACTCTATCACTTCACCAAACCCATCATCACTATTTTTACTTCGAGGAACTGGACTTCTTGACTTGGGCCTATTTTTTCCTCCATGTTCTACATCAAAAACATTAGATCCTGGAACTTGCAAATGTAAAGGCGAAGGTGTTAATACTTCTTTTAAACTTTTCCTGGTATGACTTCGTATCCTAAAAGTTGTATTCAATGCTCTAGACAATTTTCTTAATTTAGGTTCTTCCGAAAGGGAACTGTCGTCTTCCCAACTATCGTCAGTTACTTTCAATTCTTTCCGATTAGTCTTAGGGGACAAAATAGTTGTTTTTTCTTTCACTCGAGATTTTCCTTTTATTTTTTTAGGTGTGGCGACGAGATTTTCTATAGTTATCAGTCTTTCTCTCGTGGTTCTAGTCATGTCTAATTTACGGATTAATCCAGGGTCGAGCATGAGAGGTTTCTCTAACGTTGCTGTATCCGGTCTGAGACGTGTAGATCCGCTAGAAGATGGTTTACTTGATTTTAATTGAATTTTTTTCACTTTGGGCCAAGACGACGAGGTTGTGTTTAACTCCTGAGACACTGGACGGACGCGTACAGACATTGTGTCCTGGTTTTATCACATTAGGTTTATAACAGCATAATTTGAAGAGTTATGTTGGTCATTTTTAACGATGATTTTGACAAAAAGGTTTACGTTGAAATCTGAAACAAGACAAACAAGAGTTTACTAATCAATAATTATGAATCAATGTGTTCTATAACTTATTGTAAGAGAATTAAAATAAACATACGATAAAAATGTATAAAGGATACAACTTGCTCCTCTGTGCTATAAACTTATTCTAAACGTAGATCATATTTGACGAAGTTGACTTTAAATGACGGCTCACAAGTTTCGTTTTAGTTTTTATTTCTGAACGATAATGTTGAAAATTTGGTACACATTTTGAGCGATTAACCTCCACATTTTACCAATATCTTAATAAAATTGATTTTTAGAAAATAGACCTTTACTAGCAGCACAATGAGCAATGAAATTTGATTTTAGTTTCAATCATTAATTTTTATTTTTTTTTATTATTTATTTATTTATTATTATTTTTTTTTATAAATGACTAAACAATTTCGGGGAGATGAAAAACAATACGTTTTGTTAGAAACTTTTCAGACTACATTTAATATATTTTTATCATAATCGTCTAGGCTCAATCTTGGAAAAAAAACGTAATTTTGACTTTTGATTTTATAGCAGCTACATCCAATTTTAAGCTATCGAAAAAAAACACGAGATTTGGTCTAAATATGATAAATATGACCATTCCACTTATTTGGGCTGTAAACAAACGAACTAAACAAAGGTTGTATGCGAAAGGCGTGGTTACTTAATGCTTTATCGAGATAACAACCATTTCCCTCCTCTTTCAAAAGTTTAGTGCGTGATTACTCCATGTATATATTTACTCGAACAAATGTCATCTTCATTAAAGTAAAAAAAATAAAATTAAAAAATAATTATAATGTGATACTTAATTAATTTATAGAGAGAACATCTATGGTTATGTTTAACTTTTAAATGGATAATTTCCAAACTGTTTATTTTTGGGGAAATGGGAACTTTTTGCGTCCTTAGAGCAATATATACTAAATGCTAAGAGTTGATTTTGGGAAAAATCAAGTTTTTTTCGTTTGGGTTGTACGACATTTTTCCTCAACCCACATTGAGTTATACCTCTACAGGGTGATTCAAAATTGCATAAAGTTTTTCGGTTCATGAAACCTCGAAATGGATATCTCAGCAAAAAAAAAAAATAATAAAAAAAATATTGACACGATTTTTTAATCAAATTATCTCAAATAATAATATTTGATTGAGATATTTGACAAAATATCTCAATCAAATTTAAACTATGTATACATAATTTGAAAAAAAAATATGAATGTACCCACCAGGATTTAACTAAAGTTATGTAATTATTTTAAATTAATATTTTATATTATTAATTGTCATTTTGTGTCTTGACAAGTACATATAACATTTTTATGATTAGAATGTGAAAAATAATTATAATGAATTTTTGTGATGATCTGATGATAGTGGTTTAATCTAATCGAAAACGGTAATCTGTAAAATTATGAGGATTGTTTAGACGGAAAAAAATAAGATAATTAATTTATAATAATTACATAACTTTAGTATTTGAAAAACGAATTAATTAACAAAAACAAATCTGTAACTAATGCAATATATTTAAAATGGATTGGTAATAAATTTAACGGACAAGAATTAGTTAAAGAAACAAATGGAACTCAATTAATATTGGTATTAATTCATATAATCGTATGTTAAAGATCGAACAAATAAAAATTAATTTTCAAAGTTTAATAAGGTGTATTTATATCATTCTGTAATCAACGAGGAGAATTGAAAGGAAAATACAATTAAAAAGACATTAAATAAGCCTATCATAAGTGAACGACATTGGAGCTTTACCTTATATGCCTCCAAGGTCAAACGTACTGTACTTTTAAATACATCATTTAACTAGCGCAGACATTTTTCAGACATACTTACAACGTACAAGAGCAATTAAAAATTTAGCAAGAGCAATTTGCTCCGTCATGAATTTTATATCTCTTAAAGTTATATTCAGGTTTTGTATTGTAATGACCTACTAAATTACAAGACCCATTAACTAAGAGTAATATTGTCTACATAACATTTCTGTAATAGGTTTGAACAATAATTTTTTATTATTTTTATTTCTTGATAATTAGTTACGGTGAAGAATACAATAATAAATTAGTCCAACGTAACAAATTGAAAGTAAAATTAATTTCGGTTTCAAAGAAATTACGAAAAAGAAATGATAATAAATTTGACTGGCTTTATTAAAGATTCGCAATCTCACAAGAAACTATGTTTTACTTTATTACACAATGTATGCAGTATAAGAGACAGTTAAATGATGGCTTAGATATCAGTTTTGAACTCCACTGAGCAGAGAAAATATTTTTTTTAGTATAATGTCTGTAGTCTATACGTTGTCTACAGTCTAAAAGATGACATTTTTGATCGTATATTAAAGAATTCCCTCTTTTTATTATTATAAATGTGTTTAATTTTTATAATTCTAAATTTTGTAACTTTCGTTTGACCTTAAATACAAAATTCCATTTTTTTTAAATTCGCTAAAAATATGTTATTACAAATTTCCTAAAATGTTGCCTCTAAGAATCCAAACAAAATATATTGGTTGCCATTTCGAAAATATGTTGAGTAAAGGGCCGGTAAAAACAAAAAACACCAACTGTGAAATTGTTGTAAAAACCTAATTTCTTAAATTCGACTACAGTGTTTTTGATACATGAAAATATTAATGACCCAAAATATTGAACCACGTACAATCTCAATAAAAAGAAAATATCAAGTGAAGAAACCACGATTAATTTTAAATTAAGGAACCGAATTGCCGCACCGTTATCAAAACTCTTACAATCAAAAACGTTCAATTGAAATTAGGACAGGTTTTGACTCAAGTGAAAAAAGTTTGTGCTCTATTTAATTATAAATAATATCTTCTATAAATTAAAATGATATGTATGGTTATTTTTCACTTATTATATAATTATAAAGACATTTATTAACTTAATTATATTTTAGTGGCATTTTGTCTGATATAGATAAACTACAAATACTTTTGTTTCTTTACAAAAATTAACCTACTACTTTAATTTTGTAGATGGATGTGTAAGAAAGTTGTACAATATGTAGATGAACCATTTATTTCAAAATGTAAAGATTATTTTTCAGCATTTGTAAAGCGTAAACATTGTGCAATGTGTGAGGATGATTTATTTTTACTCGATCCGTTCAAACTTTAATTATTTTTTTAAAGAGGAACCTCGCTGTTATAATGTATAAGTGGTTGATGATTCTGAACAAATATTCTACAATGTCAAAATTTTGGAGTACTATCATAAAAAA
The DNA here is from genome assembly GCA_963513935.1 of Aphrophora alni. Taxonomy (NCBI): domain Eukaryota; kingdom Metazoa; phylum Arthropoda; class Insecta; order Hemiptera; family Aphrophoridae; genus Aphrophora; species Aphrophora alni. Next base: position 93,024,678 of record OY740770.1, read on the forward strand.
ACAATTAAAAAATAAAAATTATAATTACACTAAAATGTAATCTTCCAAATACCCCTACTCTAATTATTCAGATACAAATTATTGGACGACGCCATCATGGTTCTTACCCAGCCCCCTCATTCAATGTGATTCAAGTAGATCATCTTAAATATAATTCTCAAAAGTTGGTTTCTTGGGCTTTGTAGGAAATATTAAATTTGTATTGGCAGATGGAGTTGTTTTCCAGTAGAGTGAGTATGTTTATTTAAGTAGTTACACAAGTTTTCTGAACCGTGTAATTGCGTATATGACTACTTTTTTGACGTCGGTTAGTCTGAATATATAAAATGTGTCCACTATCTTCGTTCGTATCTCTCGTACCTTGTGGGGCTCGAGATGTATATATGTGGAAAGAATCTTTGGAATTGTTTTACTTGACAGACAACATTGAAAACAAGTTTAGTGGAGCGTAAGAAACACTATGTTTTTATGTTTCCATTTTTTAGGTTGAGTTCTAAGCTGTTATACGTTGTAATTGTTATACATTGGGGGAAACTTAACTACAATGGTTTTCCGTTTTTTTATTCTAGTATGAAGTAATTATTGTGCTGAAGGAGAAAACTGATTTTAAAATTTTATCTAAAAGATTTTGTTTTCGAAAATTTCAGACAGTAAATAAACCGTACATAAACATCGCACAAAACTAAGTCTTTCTCACAAAACTACGTATTATTATATTTTTTAAAATTATATAAATATTATTATTCTTATCTAGAAATTATAGGAAAAGTAAAGAATAGATTTGTCAGACTGTTTTAGCTAATATTTTGTTTATTATAGCTTAGTCGTAGCACAAAGAAAAGGTGTCAATATATGCAACCAATAGAAATAAACGTTGTTTCACATTAACAGTAATACAAATAAATGAATATTGAGCTTGACTTGTGAGATAATGTAGAACAAAAACTCAAACGTGTGTTCGAGTTTTTGTTCTACAGTAATACAATCGTTCATAATTTTGAACACAAAGAATATAATAAATTGAATTTAAGAATATGTCAACTAGTTTCAAAATATAAATACCCTTTTTGGTCTAAACTATGTAAATCTTCTTTTCTTTAATTTCATTGGAATTATATATTGTTTTTCTAAAACCAGCTGATTATATTGTTCCCCAGTTCATTTCCATTCTTTTCATAGATTATCTTTTCTTTGTGTTACGAATAGGTTTTAATAAGCGAAATATTAGTTAATACATTCTGTATAGTCTTCTCCTTTTCCTATAATTTATACACAATAGGAAATATTTATAACCTATTGGTATTTCCTTAGAAGACATTTATATACATCGGTATATGCAGAGTGGAAATAAAGTATCTTCCCCCCCCCCTACTTTTTCCAGTATTCGTCATATCGATTTCTGATTAAATGAAGTTTTTGTTTAATTAAACTTTTGTGATGTGTTAAAATTTTCGGTTGCCATATTTGATTTTAAGCCATTTTTTTATAATAGTAACATGGTGGTTTAATAATTGATTTACTATCGTTTTTCAACTCCAAGTTCAGTGGTATAAATATGTTTTGTATCTCTCTCACCAATATCCAGTTATTCACGGAAATGTGTGAAATTTTTTTTTTTTCGAATACTGCAAATTTAATGTTTTAATTGTGTAAAAACCTTGTTAATGCACTAGAATTTGATCTTCACTTCTCTGGACATATAAGGAAATAGGTCAGTATAATTGTACAACTTGATTTATCATTGGTTTCTTAGTTAAAAAGCAGTTTAAAACCATTTTGAAGTTGTTTTATGATTGTAATATGAGTTTTAGAATGTTCCATTGAGTTGAAAATGAGATGGTTCTCAAACAAATAAAATATCAAATTTTCAGTATTTGAAAAAAGTCAAATTTTCTATTGCTTTTGTGAATAATGGAATACAGGTGAGAGATATCCAAAACTATTTTTGCCACGGAACTCAGTTTAACAACGATGTTGAATCATGTTAAAAATATCATGTTGCCATTAAAAATATTGACTCAAATCCAATATGGAGAAAGAAAATTTAAATACATCATAAAACGTAGTATACGTTCATTTAAAAAAACTTCATTCAGTCCAAAATCGATAACGAAAATTGGGGGGAAATAGAGGGGTAAGAGACGTTCTTTACACATTTTTACGACATATCTAAAAAAAAAAAAAAAAGTATTTCACAGTATTTATATGTCAGAAAATCGCATTATTATATTGGAATAATAATATTGCGAAAATAAAACAATAAGTTAACCATAAAAAATAACATTTATCAACGTTAACTTTACTACGAACTACGAAATAAAACTATGTCTTAACAACCAAACAAAGAGGAAAAAGAAAAGAAATTGGTGTTGTATTTTAAAATTATAATTATATTCCAGTAAAAAAATGTAATTTTTTTAAAAATATTTTATTAATGAGATTTCCCTTATTTATTACTAATGGGTATAAGTGGGTATATCGAGGACTTATTATCAAAATTTTGTCTATATTATTATAAAAAAATATGTATATATTTAATTACAGTAGAGCCTATGTTTTTTTGCTTGTGACATAAACTAGTCTAATAATGACGGTGAGGACTATTTTTGTTTAATTATTTTACCAATTACTTCTGAACGGTAATTTCTTTTACTTGTGATAAGATACACAAGTTTTGGTCATTATAATCTTCACATTTCATCGAAAATGGTGTAGCCGATTTTGAGAAATTTCACCTTTTATTAAAAAAACCCAGAATATTGGAGTTTTGTACTGATAACTACCAAAAGGACAATGTTGGGGAGAAAGCAACTTTTTGTTTAAGTCCTTGTGGATTATATACGAGAGAAATAATTTTATCAAAATACTATTGTATTTTATTCTCGTAGAATGTTTAGTTATTTTGGTTAACAAGTTTTGAGATGTCGGTATTATATATTACGTACATAATTACTAGAGCAACAAATTTTTAGTTTAACGTTTCCCGATTCAGTGAACAAATAGACTGACAGACTAATATTTTGAAACTGTTAATTACTTAGGAGCACTTACAATTAAAATACAGAAATTTTCAAGGTATAGCGAAATATATCGACAAACATAATTTTATCAAACTGATCACCCGTTTGGGGTTCAGTTGGACTCAAACGGATATTTCCATACGAAACTCAACATATGTTTTGTAAGTGTCCATCATACAAATTTCTTTATGTACATAATAATATGTACACAATAATATGTGTACAATAGTCCTCCCTGATTGAATATTTAGGGTTTAAATTTTCTAAAAATTTGTAACGGGTTTAAAAAATATTTTTAACGTAGAAAAATGTAATTATTGTAGCTTCAAAATATACGATCCTCTACCAATAATTCAAAACAGTAAATTATCTCAGTTTTCTATAAACGATTTTTAATATCTAAAATTCCTCTGAATTACCAATTCCACAAACATTCCGAATTCGGAAAGGTTTCAAATTAAGCTAATTCTCAGATATTATTTGTTATTAATATTCTAATAGAAAATACAGTAAAATTGTGTATAATCATGTTATAGAATGGTATAAAAAACGGCAAAATATGAACGTTAACTTGATTGAAATATTTGAAAAATCTATTATAATTTTTTACAATCGAAAAATGAAATAAATAAACGGCTCACAATCTTTCTTACATCCATTAAAAAAAAGCATTGACAACAAAATGTCTTTGTTATATTTACCAAAATTCCGATTCATTAATTATCAATAAAAAATAAATCAAAAAATTACAATAAAATAATAGCAAAATGAACTAACTTACATGCAGATGGCATCCAATGTGTGTTGATTTGGTAATGACATTTTGATTAAGCTGTTAAGAGTCAATTTCATAATAAATGGCGAACACAATAACCTTTGATTTTTCAGAAAACTTTTTACCGAGTTTGTTCAAAACTTATATTTGTACTCCTAATTCTACGTTTAAATTAACTGAAAGTATGTGCCACAACAATAGTATTCGATTTTAATACATAACCAGGTATATTTAAGACGAGCAAATGACTTTAACGGGGGGGGGGAATAGAAATTCTATTTAAATATAAATAACTACGATGTTTGAAAAAGCTAAGCCGCCAACACGACCGAAGCGACAGCGTTCCATACTGCAAACATCTGACTTAAACATAAACAACTGCTAGACCATCAGGATGTATTACAAGTATCAAAGTAATTACAAATCTTGTTTTGTCTTTCGGTTCACATGTATGTGCAATGGTTCTACGCCATTTATTAAAAATTTGACCTCGTTATTTAGCAGATATTAAGTTAATGTAATTCTAAAATAATAGAATATTTGTTATGTTCTTAATCATGATAATCCAGATACTGCCTTCAATTTATAATTAATTATCTACTGTGCAATACAATAATTATTTCCACATAAATTCAATTACGTTAATTATAAGATTAAGTAATCCATTAAATTTTTATAATTAAATTAGTAGAATAAATAAGTTATAATTACCACAATAATTAATTGATATAATAAGCAATTAAGCACTGGGCCTAATGATATTATTAATAAAATCAACTGTCTTAATTTGCTAATAACTATTGCACAACATTAATTGTACTGTATTTAGGAACGTAATAGTAAAAATTGTAAAAAAAAAATGTTTTAAATGACAATATTTTTTCCTTTAAAATAATGAAAAGATTATATTTACAATTTTAGCCTGTTAAATTAAATTCGTTAAAACAACATAATTATTTCATAATTGTTGACTATACCAAAACATTTTTTGTATTTAAGCTCATCACAGATAAACAACCTATGACAATTAATATTAAATACATTTATTTTACCTGTAGCACGCACTAAACGCCCTCTACACAGATCCGTCACCTGCAATATCAGCCAACTGAATAAGTTAGGTTAGATCAGGCACTTCCTTAGCAACCTCAGTACACCAACAAGCTATAGGTAGCGTTAACTTCGCGATCAGCTGTTCGATGACGTCACTTGTGCAATTTATAGAATAACATTTAATAAGGGAAAGAAGGCATTGCATATCACGGCATCCTTGGTTATTTTGATACGAAATACCAGTTATTTGAATTAACCATTCAAAACTGTCAGAATATCTATCCTTAATGTGAAGCCGTTGTTACTAACAGCTAGTGTGTAAATGCTGAACTTGATTCCGCCGGTAATTTTAATAACATGTGTGAATTGCGCTAAGATGACAAATATATAATCAATTTAATGTTTTTAAAATGGGCCTAGATGTATAATATAATATTTGGGTTAAGTGGTTTCCATGACAACAGCAATAATACAACAATGTAATAGTTTTAAAAGTAATTGGTTTTCATTCCTTAAAATAAACAGTATGCGAACATTACTTACATTTTTATAAACAATAGGAATTTAAATTCATATTTTAGGGTAGCTGCTATAAAACCAAAATACAAAATTTTGATTTCATTAAAATCGACTCGAATATTTTAAATCAAACCATGCCATTCCGAAGAAACTTTTGTGAAATATGAAGGTAAAAGTCTGAAGAAATGTTCTAAATTACATAAAAGAGTAAACCATAGTTTCGAATTCAAATTTTAAAGATGATGTTAAATTTACATATATACATATTCCCTGTATTATACAAAGATATTTAATATGCTTAAAACTGCTCACAAAGTTAGTTATGGTTCAAAAGACACCATTAATATATTTTATGAGCTTTCTTTCGTTATTTAAAAAAATATATTACTTAATCTAAACTATCAAGTTGGGAACACAACGTAATAAATCCTATATCTAAATGGCAATCTTTTACCTTACAATCTTTCTGCTGTGCATATGTGAAATTATCTTTACTTGAAATTTTGTTAAATCAGTGTAATCGATAAATCCAGTAATAACCCAAGGTCACAAGGTCACACGACCAAATCCAATCGTCAAATCATACAGTTGTACGTCCAATCTTTTTAATGATTTGAATGTTTTATCCAAAACGTAAACCCAAGTTCCTAATAAGGTTCCATTAATAAATAGAATAATATAATTAAATACGGTTTAAATTATTTATTATAGATTATGGAACCTTTCATACAAGATAGGCTATTAATAAATTGAAGATTTCCTATGAAAAAGTTGAAATCAAAAATTAAAATTAGAAAAAGAAAATGTTATATTATTTTGTTCATTACTATTAAGTTAGATTAATATCACTGTAAAGTATATTTTATTCGCCGTAGACATTGGAAAAATATCAATTCCGTCAAATGAATACAGTAAAAATAGGACAGGTTCCATTCCATCAAATCGAACATTGGACATCCATTTTTCTATGACACTCGATACATTGTTATTTTGGAAGTATTTGGATACAATGAATTTGACTATTGGCTTTGATAGTGTGTCTTGGGCTGTCAATAGAAGACAGAATGAACATCAATTCATATAATGTAATGAACTAACTTTTGTGTAAACCGTATCCTTTAGATTATATTACCTTAAGGATTAGAACGGGCGACCACCACCGTTTTAATGGCGTCCATAAAAACAAAGACAAACCCTGTAAAAGCAATGGAACCTCACCAAACATTGGAAAACTGTTTTAGTTTGAAGGTCATACAAAACTTTCAAGATTTTGAGAACAAAGAATATAATATAATAAAAAATTAATTTAAGAATATATTAACTAATTGATTAGTTAGTTTTGAAATTTAATTTACCTTTTGGTATAAACTATAGAAAAATCATCTTTTTTTAACGTCTTTGGTAAATAAATAAATATCGATTTTTTATATCTGCTGTTATTTAAACGTTTTAATGTTTATAACTATTTTCTCAATAGACAATTAAAATAATTATATTTTTTACTATGAAAAATTTGTTAAAAATTAAGCAATGAACTTAATTTCTATACCTTTATTATTTACTTTATCTATTTTTATACAAGAAGTAGAATTTGAAGCCAAATATAAAATTGTTTATATTGTTAGCCTATATATGTATAGTGTTCAAAAAGTTCCTTTAACACCCTTTAATTTGTTTGTTTAAAATAAATTAACAGAATTTTGTATATATCTTGTGGTTCACAACTGGACCTATTTTTTGATGATATATTACAGAAAAACACCATTTTACATTTATAAGAATTTTGATTGTTCATTATTTTTAAACGGAGCAAAATACTAAGCTCTAGTTTGCGCCATTTACTTTGTCTTTTAATAAACTTTACAATGGTGTGCCACATGACCTATCTTTACAGTTCAGATTTTTAACCCACCTCGCCTCAATCACCCAAAAAATTATAGAGGACCAGATATGTCAAAAAGTATGTCCTGTATTCACCAAAAGATACACCAAAGTCTTCTTAATTTATTTTAAACAATAAAAAAATTCTTTAAAATTTAAAGAACAATTCTGAAAAATTAAATTTTTTCAGAATTTTGATTCTCCATTAGTGTGAATCGGGGCAAGATATTAAGCTCTAGTTTTGCACCATTTACTTTGTCTTTAATAAGCGTTATAATGATGTGTCACATGACCTACCTTCACATTTACGTTTCTTAAACCCCCCCTCAATCCCCCAAAAATCATAGCGGGTCATATATATCAAAAAATACGGCCAGTTATGCACTACAAGATATATACAGAATTCTGTTAATTTATTTAAAGGAACTTTGTAAACACTGTGTAAATATAAATTATTTTAAATTTGTTCGTTAGTCTCATTATTTGACGTATAATGATAGCCAAAGTTCTTGAAATTCTTCATAAATTAAGTTTAAAGATAAAATTCTCTTAATTTTTGAAGTAGACAGAAAATAGTAGTGTCATTGAGTGTACGATATGTAGCTGTACATATTGAGCTATTAGGTACATATTGATCATGTTGTACATTTTCAACTGTACATTTTGAGATCAATAGGTAATAATTTATTTCCGAAAGAATAAAAAAAAAAAAAAAAAAAAATTAATAAATCTAACAACAATTGTTAGATAGAACGTTTACTACCTCATAAAGATATATGTACTCAACATTTCCTGGACGTGAAGAAAATTGCAGCAGCTAGTCTTGCAACACAATCTCCTCCATAAATGATGAAAGTCTGATATATCCTAATTACTCTGTAGTAAGAGAATTTTCTTGATTTCCAATCCGAGTTAATAATAATAATAATATATAGTTACACTATGAAGTGCAGGTCATAATTATTATAATCCAATTTAGTAAATTGGCAGTTATAATAATAATTGAGATGCTACGAAAGGAGACAATCAGCGAGTCTTTAATTAGAATTACTTTAGTGAATAAAAAATAAATTTCTTGGTGAGAGGAAAAGAGAAAATACTGAAATGAGAAATTGAAAAAAAAAAAAAAAGAATTGTTTATCAAATTTGTTCAATGTTTGTGCACTATTTATATTATAATTATAAGTATGGATTAAAACATAACATTATAAAATGTACGAAACATTATATAAATAAATAAAAGTTAAGAAAAAATATATTTTATTTTTCTCTTATTTTTCTCTGAGAGAGAGAGAGAGAGAGAGAGAGAGAGAGAGAGAGAGAGAGAGAGAGAGAGAGAGAGAGAACTATCACAGCTACCTTTCCGGGCATACTCACTCGTCCTGTAAAGTACTTCTGGGGATGTTGTCCCTTGTGGGGATATCCCCACAAGGGCAAGCGGCCTAAATCAAGTTTATATGTAATATACATATACTTTTAAGCATATTAGATCGAAAATAAAAATATTTTTAAATATCCCCTAAAATAGCTTTTGGGACGACAGCTTTAGTTTTGAAGAGAGACCACCAGGGCTGCGCTGAACGCAATACTCTCTCCTATAGAAGAGATTCGGGCTTTAGCCCTAAAGGTGACTTATGGGGCTCTTGAGTATGATTGGTCCATTCAAATTCGAGAGAAAAGAGCAAGTTGGTTAATGCCTTTGTGAGGATACCAAAATATTTGTATGTAGACTGCAACGAACGTCACTATGCCTTTGGGGACATTGTTGCCAGATGGAACAGATCCAGTGTTGCCGTCAATTGCACCTTTCATAAACTTAGAGTTCAGTCCGTTTGTCCATTTCAATTTCTTAGAGGTGGTTGTATACTTGTTGCTTCTTTGCGTTATTTGAATGTGTGCAATATATATTATAAATTACATAAGTTATTCGCCATTCTAAATAATTAGTCCCTTTAAAGAGTTCTACCTTTTATATGAAATGGAAAAACTATTTATCTGTTTACGTCGAAAAGTGTTTGTATATCAGATATAAATTTGTCAGATTTTTACATAATATATATCACTAGTTTTAAAGAACAAAATTATCTTTATTAAATATTTTGTTACATATTTTATGTATGAATTAATCAATTAGGAATGGTTACGTAGTAATTTATCTAGGAGACCAATTTATATTGGAAACTTTGGTTACAAACTGAAATGAAATAAAAGATGTATTAAAAATCCATAATATGGTATAGTTTTGGGTTTTTGGAATAGTAATATATTACTGTTCATATTCTTCCCAGAAACAATGTACAGTTTTATTAAAAATAATAATTGTTTTAGAGTAAATTCAACAATCAATACATTTTACTTAGTACAACTTATTATAAAATTGCATTAGTTTTAATTCAACCCATCCTACTTTTACTCCTTATTTCTAAACATCCAATGAAAATGAAAATGTATTTCATTTATATTTTTAAATGATATATGAAATGTTTTTTATTCCCAGTTATTCTTGACAAGTGGTAATAGAATGTACAAATTCTCTGATTCAAAAAATGTGATGTATTTTAACTTTATACAATTAAATATTATTCAGTTCAATTGGCAATGACAATAGAGGGTTGAGATGTTATTTCAAGGTTTAGAATGAAAAATTTTATAAATATGTTACACAATTATAACATATATCATGTTTATATAATTATGTTTATTTATACAAATAAATATAGTCTATAGTTCAATAGTATAGTGGATTCTTTTTATTGTTTGTTTTTAGTTATTATGGGGTTGTTATGCAACAAGGCATGGTTAATCATGTATAACTTGTGTTAACAACTGTTGATGGAATTTAATTGTGAATTCAAAAATGTTTTGATATTTCAAATCCGTTCAGTGGTTTTCGAGATACAAATGATTTAATAAAGTCGTGTCATCGCATTTCAATAAAATGCAAACGCTAATGTACGCGGGTTTTTAAATTGTGTATATTTTGGGAACCGTTGAATGGATGTTAACTATCTAAAGAAATTTAAATTCACAATTAAATTGTCTATAAATTGGTGTATCAGAATATTACTACAGCGATTAATAAACCAACAAAAATAGCAGTATTGTCCATACTTTTCTATCAGAAATACAGCATACAATTAACAGCTGATCAAGTACTTATAAGCGCGTAACGTACTTATATATCAACAAAAATTGATATATATTTTTAACCGTTTAATGGATTTTTGTTTTGAAAAAATATTTGAATTCACAATAAAATTATCTATAAAATCATTATGAGTAGGCTACTTGTTGTTAGGTTAATTTGTATTAAAAACCACGATAAATTGTATTTAATTCGTTTTAAGTATACATTGGCGTAAATTAATTCAAATAGCTAAACTATAATTGTCCATACATAAAAACATAAAACTGACAATTTATAGTAAATTTTATGAGGAATCCGAATCCGTTTTAAAAAATAACTTCCGATAATTAGTTTTCGATATATAAGCGTTTTTGTACTATCGCCTGCCCAATTTTTATACTCTCTGTACGAAAATCAAAACCGAGTACGCGGGTTTACTAAATTGTGTTTATTTCTAGAACCGTGGAACGGATGTTAATTACCTAAAGAAAATTGAATTCACAATTAAATTTTCTATAAATTGGTATATCAGAATATTACCAAAGAGATTAATAAACGTGAGTAATAAACCAATAAACATAGCAGTATTTAGAAATCGTTTATAATTTTGAGCGATTACTATTAACGTTCATAAATCAAAAAACATTTTATATATCATTTTCAAATTTTTGTAGGTTTTTTATATAGTCATATAGAATATTTCCTGAAAATGTTAACAAAATATATAAATAAAAAGACTAGGCCTATACAAGTTATAATTTGACGCTATTTTCAACCAAACCGATAGATGTAAACTGTTGTAAATTGTTTAATTATAATTATACTATTAGCATAGATCTGATAGTTTATAGAAAATTTAATTGTGAATTCAAAATTTTTTTGATATTTCAAATCCGTTCGGTAGTTTTCGAGATACAAATGATTTAATAAAGGCGTGTCATTGCATTTCAATAAAATTCAAACGCTAATGTACACGGGTTTACTAAATTGTGTTTATTTCGAGAACCGTAGAATGGATGTTAATTATCTAAAGAAAATTGAATTCACAATTAAATTTTCTATAAATTGGTATATCATATTACTACAGCGATTAATAAACGTATGTAATAAACCAATAATAATAGCAATATTTAGAAATCGGTTACTATTTTGCTATAAACGTTCATAAATCAAAAAAATATGTATATATCATTTTCAAATTGTTGTATGATTTTTTATATAGTCATAAAGAACATTTCCTGAAAATTTTAATAAAATCTTTATTTAATATAATCTTTATAACGAAAATTCGTTATCAAACTTCTTAAGAGTTTGAAAAAAATAATAAGTAGCGGTCCTATGATATGTACAAAACGCCGACCGCAATACAGACCGGTGTCGTATACAGCTAAAAAAAACTGTTTTTTCAGAGCTCGTTGATTCGACAGAAAAACTGTTGCGAGATTCGTCTGTCTATGGAAGTAAGGAAGGACAAAATTCTGCTGGAAGGACAAATCTAAAACAAACATCTCTGGTCGGAAATTAATCAAAATAGGCCAAAAATAGTCTTCAGATAGTATGTAGACGATACTATAGTACTTTTCTATGGCAACAATAGATAATTAAAAACTCTGATTAACTTCGTAAACACAATGCATCCAAAACTCCAATTCACGGTTGAAGTGAAACAAATAACAATTTAAACTTTTTAGACCTATCAATTTCAAAAATAAACAATAGTGTTAAGTTCAACATCTATAGAAAACCTACCACAACAAACCAGACTATACACGCTTCTTCCCATCATCCATGTCATATAAAAATGGCAGCTTACAATAATTTCGTTAACAGGCTAGCCTCAGTACCTCTAGACAAGAAGAAGTATGAACAAGAAGTAAACATAATTAAACCCATCGCAGTATACAATTGGTACAAGAGCTCAGATATCGACCAACTCATCAGGTAACATACAAATAAGAAACCCATTATTAAAAAGAAAAAGCAAACTTACGTCTCCACAGAATATGGATCAGCATTGAGTCATACTCCAAAACGTAGACTGGCTAAAGAGAGCGTAACCGTTGCTTTCAATACCTCAAACAAACTATACTATTTTTTAAATAACCCAAAAAAAGACATACATAATGACAAACACGATAAGACTGCCACATACAATATCACTTGTTATAGGCCTACAGTAATGAATGTCCGAATTTTTATATAGGACAGACTGCCCGCTCTTTCAACAAAAGTTTTAAGGAACACTTCCCTAAGAGGACTTCATATACAAACTCTGCTTTTGGTGAACATCTTATCAACAAAAACGATAAATACACAGATATCTAACCTAACATGGAGATATTGCAACAAAAGTTTGGTGTCAATTCCCAAACACGGTTACGGCTTGCCAACGTCAAAGCAAGTGCCAATTCACTCAAATATCAGCCACAAAAATATTCCCGAATTAAATATACCAACAAATAAAATAAAACGTCAATTATTGAATATATTTGGTCACATTTTCTAAAAATTAAATTAAATTCTTGGTATCTTTTAAAATTTTTAAAGTTATTACTAGAAACATGTAGTTATAATCACTGATCATACCTGAACAAAGGCTACATAATGAAACAATGGTAGGCCTATCAGTCGTGAAATTAAATTCAAGTTCGGGATGTTGGGGTATTCGGTAACGTAGGCTACTCAACATTATTTATATATATTTTTAACCGTTTGATGGATTTTTGTTTTGAAAAAATATTTGAATTCACAATAAAATTTTCTATAAAATCTTTATTAGTAGGCTACTAGTTGTTAGGTTAACTTGTATTAAAAACCATGATGAATTGTATATTTTAAATATGCATTGGCGTAAATTAATTCAAAAAGTTAAACTATAATTGTCCGTACATATAAACATAAAATTTATAATTTATAGTATTTTTTATGAGGAATCCAAATCCGTTTTAAAAAATAAGCGTTTTTGTACTATCGCGTACCCAATTTGTATACTCTCTGTACGAAAATCAAAACAGAATACGTTGGTTTACTAAATTGTGTTTATTTCGAGAACCGTTAAACGGATGTTAATTATCTAAAAAAAAATTGAATTCACAATTCTATACATTTTATATAATTTGGTATATCAGAATATAACTACAGCGATTAATAAACGTATGTAGCCTAATAAACCAATAAAAATAGCAGTATTTAGAAATCGTTTACATTTTTGCTATACACGTTCATAAATCAAAACATTGTGTATATATCATTTTCAAATTTTTGTATGATTTTTATATAGTCATATAGAACATTTCCTGAAAATTTTAACAAAATCTATAAATAAATAGACTAGGCCTATACAAGTTATAATTTGACACTATTTTCAACCAGACCGATAGCGGTAAATGGTTGTAAATTGTTTAATTATTATTAGTCTAGATATGATAGTTATAGAAGTCTAGCTTGATAGTTTATAGAAAATTTAATTGTGAATTCAAAAATGTTTTGATATTTCAAATCCGTTGGGTGGTTTTCGAGATGCAAATGATTTAAAAAAGGCGTATCGTCGCATTTCAATAAAGTTCACAAAAAGTTTAGGTTACTTTATTTATTTGAAAATTTATTTATATATTTTATGAAATTTATTTCAATGTTGTTTTGAAGAAATTTGTTTTTTCGTTGTAAAGTAATTAAATTTTATTGTATCTTGATGAAATTTTCACAACATGTACGTATATATTTTGTTGTCATAATTATTAAATTTTATTTAATTTTGTTAATTAGTTAAGAGAAATTGTTTTTTTTTGTTGTAAATCAATAAAATTTTACTATATCTTGATGATTTTTTCACAAAATGTGTATAAATATATTAGTAAGAAGTGTGGTAAATTTTGTTTAAATCTCTCAATTCGTTTAAAAAATATATATCGAAATAGACGATGATTTGTATATATATATATATATATATATAAATCCCACTATCATTATGGCATCATTTCATATCCATACAATATGGCAGCCCCTTAAAAGAATAGAGTATATTTCTTTTTAGAAATGTATAGTGGCTTTGCAAGGTGATATCAATTACTTTATACATTTTGATATCTCAAAAAATTTAAAATACAATTTTTTTTTTCAATCACTAAATTAACATCATTGTTGCAGCTTTTGACGTTTCTAACATTACGAAGGCCACTGTATATATTTTACATTGCGATACCATTATGGCAACTAAGGTGTATATTTTAACCACCGAAATATCACAAAGAGAACCGGCACTGTTGCCAGTTTGACATCCTGTTGGCCTTCTGTTTTACCCCAAGTCGCTTAAGCAGTTTTGAAATGCACGTAGACATTTGTTGTGTGTTATCGTCGTTTGGTAGTATTTCACTTATAAAATATAGTATTTTATAAGTGTTTATAGTATATCAATCGGCCTACCTGCTGCTATTGGTTCTTCTATGAATCACCAACTAGCCCTTGTGCTACAAAATCAATTTTTTCTAGATTTTAACTTTACCTAACTTTTACTCTAATTACTAAACTCTAAATATTATTTTTCGCAAAATGGGTCCAAACACGGTACAATTGTGACAACTCTAACCGGGTTTTGAGTTTAAAAACTAGAAAATACTTAAAACGTGTCCTTTATCACGTGTTTTATATTGTAATAATCAGAAGTCTAATGTAATAGTTATCTGATCAATACAATGGAAAATGTTATTGTAAAGTAACATTTAAAACGAATTTGTAATTATTTGTATTTTCTTTTACTTTAGTATACGTTCACTGTTAGCCTATATTGATTCTGATTTAGATTCTTTGTTTTTTTTTTTTTTGCATACCGGTACGTTTGAAAACACTGCTAGAATTACTGTAATTATTATGTATGTTATTGTGATCGTGCTAATTCAAATAAAATGTCTATAACCATTTTTAAGTAGTCAAATTTATGATTTTGTAACCTACTGACCATAAAACCACATAGAGTTGTCACAATATTGTACCGTGTTTGGACTCATTGTGCTAGAAATAATATTTAGAGTTCAGTAATTAGAGTAAAATTTTAGTAAAGTTAAAATCTAGAAAAAATTGATTTTGTAGCACAAGGGCTAGATTATGATTCATAGAAGAACCATTAGCAGCAGGTAGGCCAAGCCGCACGTGTGAGTGTGTCTGCGCGTTGGGGAGCAAGGGTCACCCTAATCCTTTAGAGCGCACGGCTGTTTGGACAAACTATACAAAATATTGGGGCCATTTTTCAGAGGTGGTCTTTACTACAACCAATACATTATTGTTGGTAAATTGTTCGATTGTCAATGTGTTGACCAAAATAAATCATTGTAAAAAACAAATTAAGGTTTTGAAATAACTTTTAGTATTTATTATTATTTTTGGTGTGATAACAATGTTCCTGTGCTGTGAATAAGTGTGAAGCGTCATCCGTCACGCGTTACGCTTCGTGATGATTAGGTTTCATTCGTCAAGCTCATTCGGGTATTTTCGAGCGAAAAAACGAGTGTACTAAAAAAGAAAGTGCTGTATGCAAAAACTTCCCTAGAAAGCTTCAACATTTATGGTTCTGTACTGTTTTATAAAATAAACTATGCAATATATTTCTCGAATAAAACTTTATTTCCTTGTCAAGGAGACCTCGCTGTCTTATATAAAACCAACTAAGCAATAACTTTCTCTGATAAAACTTATTTTCTTGTCAATGAGATTCACAGTCCTAAAGAAAACTAACTAAACAATAACTTTATCAGATAAAACTTATTTCCTTTTCAAGGTGACCTCGCAAATCTTACAGAAAACCAAAAAAGCAATAACATTCTCAGAAAAAACTAATTTCCTTGTCAAGGAGATGTTGCAATTCTGAATTACGCAATAACTTTCTCAGGGTAAACAAATGTTTATTTTAAAGAGATGCTTTGCACTTTTATAAAAGAAACTATACAATAACTTTCTTAGGAACAATGAATATTCTTGTTAAAGAGGTGCTGTAATCTTTTATAAGAAAACTATGTAGTAACTTTCTCAGGTTAAATTAATATTCACGTTAAGGAGCTGTTGTACAATTATATTTTCAATATTGTTCTAAGGTTAAATAATTGCTCATGTCAAGTAGGTGATTTAGCCTACTCTTTTGCAAAAGAAACTATGCAATAATTTTCTTAGGTTAAATCAATGCAATAAATAATAATAATAGTATTACGTTATTAATAATAATTATTAATATCAATCATACAATGTAACTACTATATTGTTTGGATGTCGCCGTTTCGAATATTGACTAAAATTCAACAATTAAACAGCAGTGACTTGAAAATGGCTAAATAGCCGAAACGACCGTCGTTTGTATGGAGAATACGATAAGTCTCATAATTGTTGAAATGTAACTATTACTGTGAAATGGTTTTGATCACCATAGACATTTTCACTTCCGTCGTACAGTACACCACACACCAGATAAAACAATAAATAAAAGTATGTAAACATATACATATTGGGATGGAGTTTTATAATACTTAGTAAATACAAATAGTACTCGGTCTTCTACTTCTCACGCTCAGGCGGCCTCAATAATTCCGAGAAATGTATCGAGTATCGTTGCCAACAAAACAGTTTTAGGGGCTGGATACTGGACAGTAATATTCAACTTTGTCCACAGCTTTGAATGCTCAACTCTGCGTCTTGTGTGTAAAATGGAAGGAAACAAGCAACTGATATCAAAGCAGGTACGTTCAAGTTATAGTTATTAATGTTACTTTATAGCGTCATTAGTAATTTCATAATATTATTGTGATGCGTATGTGCTAGAATAAACAGACGGAATTAACAACAAATGTGATAGGCCTAACCCTGGATATGATGTATGAGAAGAACTACCGACATTTCATGTTTATTTAATAGTTGTACCAAAACCTGCTTGTTAAAAATAGGGTCTAGCTATTATTTAGATTTCTTAACTTTATTTATCGCTTATTTAAATTTTTTGTAGTGGATCCCACTCTTAAACCGAATTCAAAATAAATCAACAAAATTTGAAAAACATTATTATAATAACAGATATTGCCCAAACTAACACTATTTCAGATTTTCTAAGTACTGTCGGAATTTTACTTCTGTGTTTTACATAATAGTGGACACCACTTTTCAAAAAACCCATCAATATATTTAAAAAAATATCTATTTATTGACTGAGTTTGCCCAAACTCACAATATTTCAGTTATTCAATTTACTAAGTGGAAATTTGGCATTTCTTTTAATGTAGTGGATCCCACATTTTAACGAAATTCATCCCACAAAAAAATTAATAAAACTTTAGGTATAGATTTTGCCCAAACTATATACGTTTTTAATATACTGAGTAAAAATTTTAAATGGGTTTTAATGTAGTTGGTCCAAAAATAATCAAATCCAACCAAATCCAAAATAAACAATCAAGTATGAAAATATGGAACATGTGCACAGCGGTTTTATTTTATTTTTTTAATAGAGAATGGATAGATATATAGGATTCAGTTTACTGCATTTAATTCAAAATTAATTAAATGTTTGTAATAGTCTCAACTGCATTCTTGAAATTAAAATGTTTACACATTTTCAAAGTGTTTGACAAATTGTGAATCTTTGTTGTTTATTTTCGTTTCTTTCTTCTTCTCGAATAAATGGTTAAGTATTAATACCATCACGTTTACATTGCAAAACAATATTTTAATGGGTATAGTAAGATTCTGCAAAAATATTTATAAGATGTTGTAATTTCTTATGTACTTATTTCTGAAAAACCAATATAGCTACACTAAATGTTATTTCATCATTATTATCATCAATATTCTCTATTTATTAGTGTATGGTATATTTATAAATATAAATAAATATAAACTTGTCTGAGCAATATTTATATAATCTTTTTTTTTTTGGTATAAGTGTAAGTTATTTGAGGTGAAATGAAAACAATTACCCTAAATTATAGAAATTATAAAACAAAAAAAAAAATTACGTAAACTAAATATTATTTTTATCAATTTTAAACCTTAACAACCTATGAAAATGTTTATTTGTAAAATAAAAAAACATCCAATATTGTCGGCTAAATCAAATGGTTTTAGTTTTATTTACTTACAACCAACCGTTAAATATTTATATCCCAATAGGCCTTTAGGGAAACGTTTTTGGAACGAAATTTCAAACTTTAATATTTTGTATTTTCCCAAGAAATAACTAAAAGAGACATCTTCTCAAAGTTTTCATTAAAATTGCCAGAAATTGTGGCTTCTAGATCAAACTATCGTAAATAGGCCTACAGTTTTTTTTTCTATAGATTATCTAGCAAAAATAGCATTACGGTACGATTTTGTAGGAACTCTTGAAGAAATTGATAATTTTGTAAGGAAAAAAATAATAACATTAAAAAATGGTTGAGGGATTTTGCTTATATTTATTAATCTGTTTGAAATTCATTCAACAAGGTTTGTAGTCCTTTGATTAAGTAGATGCCTACAGTAAGGAATCCTACCTTGCTTTAAAACCTATTCATGTCACCTGTCAACAAGTTTTAAAATATTCTACTGCTGCTCTTGAAGTTATTGAAAACTTAACCTTAAAACTACTGTTTCTAAGAAATATTGTGTTTATTTAATTCCTAGGCCAGTGGTTGCTTTCCCAGTAAACAGGTAGCAAAGAATACAGAGGGATACCATTGTATTCTAACAAGCTTCTGTTTATAACCATTTAGGCTTAAATGACATCTTTCAATCAAAGGAATCAAAGGAATTCCATAGTCAAACATGCTAAAAACTTTATTACTAGAAGTAAATAGGAAACTCATCTACAGTGGCAACTGATTCCACTATTTTATTTTTACTTTTAGGCAATTAATTTGACGTGTACCCGAAAACCGTAAAACCATATTGATACTAAAGTACCAGGCTGTCCTGTGATACGCATAACTCCTATGATGCCCGAATTCAACAAAATGTATTCTATGCATAAATAAATGTTCTGTGTAAATTTCATCATGATAAAACTAGTTTCAATAATTTTGTGTATGAAAAAACTACAGGTTATTTCTAATTTCCTTCCAACGGTTCATTTGGCCTTACACATTTTATAAAAACGATCACGAAAAGCGTATTTATAAATATTTTTCAATAAATCTTTCACAAAATGTTCTTTGTATGTTCGATAATAGACTGTTATAATGTCAATTATATCTAATCGTTTTAAGTATGTTTTTTGGTCAAAAAATCATTTACGCTTTATTGTAAATTGTTCTTCAGAGTAGGTTTTCGCTTATAATTCGAATATTTCTTAATATTGGCATATATATATTATTATAAAATTTCATTTTATGAATTTTAATTTTAGGATAATTAGTTTCAAAGGAAATAAAACTGAATTTGCGATCTATGACATTAATTATTAAAACAAATATAAAAAGTGATTTATTTGGACGTCATATTTTTTTTTTTTTTTTTTAATAATTAAATATGTGAACGTTAAATTTTTATTATTTATTTTAACTCGAATAAGAATATGGAAATTTACTCATTTTTTTCCATGAAATATCAGCATGTAATTAATATGTTAGAAGTACGTACAATGTTAGAATTGAGTCGATCATTAGTTAATAGTTTAAGGTTATAGTTTTAAATACGGGACTGTTGTTTATTAGGCCTATTTGTTTATTTTTCCCATGAACTGTGAAAGGTCGCATGGTTCCACCAGTTTAATATATGTTATATTTAGTGGTTTACAATGTTTTAAAACAAATCTACCTGATCGTTTATCACTAACCTAGAAAATTTCTTATAGGCCTATTGTCTTTAAACTGTGGGGAATACCAGATAGTTTCAATGCAACAGTATCTTGCAGAGAGATTTGTTAAGTTTTGACATAAAAGGGTAAAATATATGTCTTCTAAGAATATAGTCCGACCACCACTATAGTTCTGGAATGGTCGTAGTGTTACCAGGGGACTTAAATTTAATAAAGGCGGAACCAAAATGGTAACAATGTTTGAAAAGAAAAATAAAAAAAGACAAAGACAAATTTAGTAATTAACAAGGCTCAAGTTTATTGAAAGCAGAAGGAAATTTCGGCGCTTCAGACTTTGTCATTTACAACAAAAGACATCCTGACACAAATCATCAATAAAAAAAAAACTTATGATTAACAATATCATAAATTGTAAAAGTTATAAGCCCTTAATTGTAACATATAATAATTTAGAAAAAAAAATTTAATCAACAGATTCTAAAAATTTATCCCCCCTTTTAATATGTATATTTATAGTTACAAAAATTTAACAAAAAAAACAATGAGCACAGCTTAATAATTCACAGAATTATAATTAATCAAAAAAAGATTATACGCCCTTAATGTAAAAGTATAATAATAAAAAAAAAAAATTTAATCAAAAGATTCAAAAAAAAGAAAAAAACTTATCCCCCCCCTTTTTAGTTTATAAGATGATAGTTTCTTTTTAAACAATTACAGAATTTAACAAAATATAAAAGAGTTTGATATTTTAAGTTCAAAAATCATATCTATAGTTAACATGTTTATCACTAAACTAAAGATACATAATATAACTGGTTTGAAAAATTTCTTAAAAACTATATTGGCCAAATAAATTTATATATTTTAAACAAACAAAAAAAGGAATTTAGAATTTTGAAATTTTGTTAATTGACGTCAATTATTTTAATTTGGAAATTAACCTCTTGGAGGTTGTTAGGACCGAAAATTGCATGCAGGCTCCACCCAAGTTTTTGTTTTTTATATATATTTTATAATTAACTACACAGGTCTACATTTAGAAAATAGTCTTAAGGAACACATATTTGCGAAAGTAAATTTAGGCACATATACAAAAGAGTTAGTTAAAGTTCTGTAAAGTCAGCTGTAGAAAAGACATCACTTTTATGCACTTGAAAATGTGAAGTTACGTTATACAAAAAAAACGTGTTTTGCCAACAGGACGAAACTTGTTAGGATGTTTCGTTGGTTTGTGCAATGTGAGACAAGAATTTCTTTATTTCTCCAATTTCTCCTATTTGTCCTACCAGCATATTAGCTGTGAGCAAAAAAACATGTTCTTTTAGTGTCTGTACAAAATCAGACATGTTTTAGCATTAATGTTCATCATTAAAGAAATATCTGATCATTTGCCAAAATTAAAGAAAATTGGTTGTATAACAGAAATTCGTTAAGATGGTACTTAAAAGCTTCTTAGATTATTATAAATCTATTTATATATATTTTAATTTTGTTTAAAAGAAAGCTTGTATAAGACTTGTAAGATTTTGCAAAAGTCTGTAAAACGAAATTTTCTGATTTAGAAGAAATTTCCTCAATTGTTTTATATTTGACAAGTTCATATTCTGATCATTTAATGTTCAACACTAGTTTGCACTTATTTCACAAAATTGTTCAAAACGTAAAATGTGCCTTTGCAAAATTTTGTAAATGATGTTTTAAGAAAAGAAATTTTTTTATAATCATTTAGTTTCAAAAGAAAATAGAATATTGAATAAAACATGAAATACATATTTTAAAGAAAACATGATAATTAACAAATTATTTTAAAAATTAACAAAATTTATAATATGACAAAATCTGTAAGGTTGTAGTACCTGGTAAATCCTGTCGCAGATCACGTGAGGTAGCACCGAGAAAATGATGGTTAATTTTAACATTTTTTGAAACAGATTATTAGACTAAGGCGCACGAGCTGTAATTTAACATGATGTATTTGAAAGACGGTGATTTTGAGAGAAGAAGAAAACTTTTAACTAGCGGAGTTATGAAGAGTGTAGACCATGTTGTTATCGCATGTAGACTGTGGACTGGTAATCGAGAAGCTAGCTTGACCGGCGAGATGTACTTTTGGTTTCAAGTATCAGGTGATGCTTGGTTTTGGAGCGGGCCGCTAGATGCCAGCATCTGTCAAGCGACGGAAAGTGGAATGTATATTTACGAAATGAGTTAAGTTATTGCGGAAGTGCTTTTTTGGATTTAAATGCTACAGCTCTCCCCCCCCGAAAGACGGAGTTAGGGTAGAAAAGAAAAGGGGCCAGAAGGGCCTCCCGCAAAATTTAGAAAAAGGAGAGAGAGAGTGTGCTTGAAGGGGTAAAAAAAAATTTCCTCTCAGACAGGTGTTTTAGACCTCGAGATAAACAAAAAAACAACTAAGACTAACATGCATGGCGAGTGCCACATTAACTATATGTAGTTCGACAGAACCGGTCAGTATACCTCCACCAAGATAAACAACAAAGAACAAATACACCAAACTTAACTGTTAAGGAAATGGACTCACTATGTCCTCGTCCGAAGACGTTATGGTGACGAAGAAATAGAAGAGTTCATGACGCTCTCTATATTCTCGTCGCATCGATTACACCCGCGGAGTGCTCGATGTCAAGATATGTCTAGATAGGGAAACATGTCAGGTACATGTAGCGGCCATTGCCGTAAAGTGGAACCTCATAGTTGATCAGACTATGGGTTGAAAAGCGTCAAGTCCGGGGAACAGTGAGATATATCACTGGACAAGGAAAATCAATATCTCTTCGCCTGCAAACATCTATACAGAATACGGCACGGAGGGGCTCTAGGAGAGCTCAGCCCACCGATGCCCAAACATACAGATGAGCATTTGGCTTAGAGGAAATACGGCTTGGTTCCGTATTTTATTATGTTCTGCAGTGCATAGAAAGAAGACTACCAGATGACAATTTGTGCGGGCCAAGAAAGATCAGAAAGAAAATTAAATCGTAAAGGAGAAGGTTCTAGAAATTTGTTAATATTTAATTTATATGATGAGGTTTGAGTTGCTCGACGTGTGCTTTTTTAATAAAACGAGGTGAATTGGCGAAAGAAAGCGCAACGGTAACTGGAGTAAGAAAATCAATGATCCGGAAGGGACCTGACCATCGAGGCATCAATTTAGCAGCTCGCTTGTCTATGGCAGAGCTAAGAGGGTGTGTTTTACACCAGACAAGATCGTTGATTTTATACAGATGAGGCTTCCTGAATTTGTTATAGGTCTTTTCGGCCTTTTGGTGCGCTTTCATTATATTGTCTTTGGCCTGGCGCCAAACTTGTGATGGATTAGTATTAGGTTTTGGAAGGAGATCATGTATGTTCCAGCTGAGACTCAGTGGTGTATTGGGGAGAAAATTAAAAAGAATACTAAAAGGTGTTGCTTTAAGAGTCTCATGATGTGCGAAATTGAAAGCCAGCTGAAGCCAGCAAAGGGAGTCGTCCCAAGAGGATTGATTTTTGGAGTGATAGGCGATAAGGGCTGCCTTAAGGTTTCGGTTGAGTCTTTCCGCATTATTAGGTTGGGGGTGATAAGGAGATAAAGTTGCATGCTTAATACCGCGAGAAAAACAAAAGTTGCGGAAGACATGTGATACAAAACATTGTGCATTGTCAGAGATTATTATCTTTGGAAAACCGAAATTTTGAAAAATGTTTTGGCTTAAGGCCTTAATTGTACTGTGGGAAGTTGCATCTCTGACAGGCATGAGCCAGGTGAATTTTGAGAACTGGTCAACTGCGACCAGTATCATGTTGTAGCCCTGTTTTGTCCTAGGAAGCTGTCCGACGTAGTCGATATGTAATTTTTCCATGGGACGATTGGGAACCGTTGAGGCAAGGTATCCTAATTTGGAGTTGTGAGCAGGTTTGCTTACAGCGCACACCGAACAAGCTCGCACTTTAGAAGTGACATCCTGTTTTAAAGTTGGCCAATAAAAGTTCTCCTTTACCTTAAACAAAGTTTTAAGTACTCCAAGATGACCACCCACAACGGAGTCGTGATGATAATTAATCACCAGGTCGACTAAGGACTGAGGTAAATAAATTCTGGTGGGCTTTTCCAGATGATTTTTCAGGCAAAGAACACCTTTACTTAAACAGTACTTCTCCGAAGAGATGTTCTGTTCAAGATCGGCAATGATATTTTTCAAAATAGGGTCGGCCTTTTGATGAGTCTGGATGTCATGAAAAGCTAGAGGAAAATTTGTGAGGAGACTGGTACACGAAAAGGTGACATTTTCTTCGTTGAAATTTTCCGGTTCAAACATGCGCGAGAGGGAGTCTGCTATGATGTTCTGAGTTCCTCTTATGTGCGCTACCTTAAATTTCAATGAAGTCAACTTGGCAATCCACCGGCCTAATTTACCAAGTTGACGAGGACGTGCTAAAAGCCAAGAAAGGGCTTGGTTGTCAGTTTCTAATAGGAATTCCCGATGCTCTAGATATTGCCTAAATTTCTCTACTCCAAAAACTACTGCTAGGCATTCGGCTTCATATGCAGATGAGGCTTTTCTTTCTGCAGGTGTTAAAGTACGTGAAGCGTACGCTATGGGCTGTCGTGAGCCGTCAATTTCTTGGAGTAGAACTGCTCCAAGGGCCACCGAGCTCGCATCCGTTTGCAGGATGAATGGTTTGGCGAAATCGGCCATCCGGAGAACCGGAGGCTGTGTTATTGCCTCCCGAAGATGTTTAAAAGCTTTCTCTTGTTCAGCTTGCCAAGAGAATTTTTGGCCCTTCCTCCGAAGCAGATTTAGAGGCGCAGCGTGCTCCGCGAAATTTGGAATGAATTTAGCAAAGAAGTTGACCATTCCAATAAATCTGGAAACGGCCTTAGGGTTCTTGGGTTGCGGAAAATTTCTAATTGCTTTTGTTCTAGATGGGTCGATTTGCACGCCACGAGAAGAAACTAGGTGTCCTAAAAAGCTTATCTCATTCACAGCGAAACGGACCTTATCTGGGTTAACAGTCAAGCCAGCCCGCCGCAAACGAGTAAGGACTTCCCGAAGATGTTTTTGATGCTCTTCCCAAGTTTTGGAGTAAATGACTAGATCATCCAGATAATTAAAAATGAATTTGAATTTGATGTCATGGAAGACCTGATCCAAAAGTCTGGTAAGCACTTGGGCACCAGTACAGAGTCCAAAAGGGACTCGAGTAAACTGATAAAGCATCCAAGGAGTACAAAAGCTGGTAATTTGCTTGGACTTTTGAGACAGAGGGATTTGATGATAAGCTGAATTAAGATCGAAAACTGTGAAATATTTGGCACCGACAAACCAGTTAAAACTTTGATGTAAGTTAGGTAGCGGCACCGCTTCGACGACGATGTTTTGATTGAGCCTCCGATAATCAATCACCATCCTTGTTTTCTTTTCGGGATGTTGAACCAGAAAAACAGGGGATGCATATGCCGACCGGCTGGGTTCTACTACTCCTGAATCTAACAATTCGTTGATGTGTTCGCGGAGGTATTCCATTTTGGGAGGTGCCAATTGGTATGGAGAACACTTGACCGGAGTGTTGTCCTTCA
This sequence comes from Aphrophora alni, assembly GCA_963513935.1. Taxonomy (NCBI): domain Eukaryota; kingdom Metazoa; phylum Arthropoda; class Insecta; order Hemiptera; family Aphrophoridae; genus Aphrophora; species Aphrophora alni. The sequence goes on from OY740770.1 coordinate 93,050,400, forward strand.
GTTGAATATCGTATTCAACTAGATGTGTTAAACCTAACCTTTTTGTGAGTACCTGAGGAAAATCATTAATTATTTTTAAAATGGCGTTTTTATCGTCCTTTTGTAGATGACCTAAAGGATCAGGAGCAGTAGATTCAGATGTTGTGGACACTATAGGTTTATACGCGGAATTACTAAAATTACATAGAGGAAAAACAATAGACCTTGAAAATTTGAAATAGAAGTTTTTTGCTGAAAGATCAAGTACCAGTCCCGTTTTAGATATGAAATCTGACCCGAGGATCAGAGGACACGACAACTTATGCGCCACCAGGAAATCCACATTCCAACTACAATGTTCCATTTTAAGATGAAGACGACAAGAGTAGGAAATGGGCAACCTTTTTCCAGAAGCCGTGACACAATCAGCCTTCACCCTGGTTATGGATTTAAAAGCCTTGGTGTTCTTCAATTTTTTAAAAAGGGCTTTAGAAATGACGCATCTTACTGAACCGGAGTCCAGCAGAGCCTTAACTTTAATTTGCCCAAAAGCTACTTCCACCAAAGGCAGAAACTGATCGTTCAGACCCCTAGATTTAAGAGAAATGTTATTTTTTTTTTGAAGTTTGTAGTTGGAAAGCTTAGAGCTGGAATAGGTTTGCCTGGACCTATTCCGTAGAGAGAAGAATTTACAACCCCAGATATAGTGACCGGGTATGCCACAATGATAACAGATGGGAGTGACGTAATTTTGAATTTTATTGCCGAAATTGTTTGTTCTTAAATAGGAAATTGAGTTTAAATTTTGAAAGGGAGGTTTATTAGAAAAATGTGGTTTCGTGTTATGTTTAAATCCGATGTGGTTGGTTTTTGAACGGGAGGCTGGCCTGGAGCTACCAACTAGACTCCAAACCTGCCTCCGTTTTTTGGAGGATATTGCCTTGTTGGAGGCCGGTTTCGACACTCTGGGCTTCTATGTCCCGGCTGCCCGCAACTGTAACAGACTACAGGTCTTGTAGGTCTAAAATCAGGACTTTTAAACTCAGGTCTCTTTAATGGAGGCCTTTGCCTGTCAGTGTACATGATGTTATTTACGTGAGCGCAGAGTCGATCTAGATCTGCGAAATTTTTAGGCTTAGTCGCAAAAACTAAACAGTTGCGGACTTCCGGAGACAGTCCCTCCAGAATGACGTCCGTGACCTCCAATTCGGACTTATCTAAATTAAGTGTTTCTGCAGCCTCTTTAATTTCATTTACAAAGATGTGCACCGCCTCGTTAGTCTTCTGGGGCCTATAAAATAACTCCTGCACTAAAGAAGCTAACCGTTTTGATGGTATAAAGAGACTTAAGGCCTCTTTATGAAAGGTATTAAATGCCTGATGTCTAATCAGACATGAATTTAAAGGGCCCTGAGCATAGGGCATCAGAACATTATTAATGTTTAAGGCTACGTCCGGGTAAGTTTTAACTATTTTTAAAGAGATTTTAAAAAAATTTAATAATTTGTCAAGGTCGAACCCATCTGTCTGAGGAATTGTCTTAATTATTTGTTCGGCAGGATGACTTAATTTTCCGTATAAGGAAATGTATTGACAGCCTTTCGAGCTGCTAGGTGTAGTTTGCTGAGTCTCAGCCTGCGGCGTGTCCGCAAGGAGATTTGGCCCATTAGACCGAGATGGCTCTGCAGAGCTAGCTTTAGTGGTTCCCCCAGAGGGCGTTAGCGGGATGCTTACGTTTAGTTTTAGAGGAGCAACGGTTTGCTCAAAGGCTTTAAATTTTTCTTTGAGCGTAGCGAAATTGTTATGTAGCTCGGCCAGATCCCGTGGCACGTTGTTGTCTGCTACTTTTAGTTGTTCAGTGTGCACCCGATTTAGGAACTCTAGCCGTCTTCCGAAGACGTTTATGCGCGCACGAACACGAATCATTTTGATTCCTCTTTCGGAATCGAGGTTCTCCAGGTCGTCTTGCAAGACAAACAAGGAGTTCCGGGCTAACGCTATCTGTTGCAAGAGGATGTCTTCGGTGAAGTTTCCCATTTCGGGCTCGACGCTGTTTTGCAGAAGGGACCTAAGAGAGGTTCGCATTTTAGCTACAATGTCTTTTTCACCACCTCTAGCTACTACCTCAAAAGCAAGCTCGGTATTCTTTAACGAATCCACTAATCGCAGCAAATCCACTGCCATTTTTAATTGTTGCTGATGATTATAAAAAAAAATAAACCAAGTAATTTAATAATAATAAAAAAAAATTTCTTTTAAAGTGATGCAAAAAGGTGAAAAGCCAGAGAAAGACTCAAGAATTAAATGTAGTGTAGTTGTTGTGTATATATGTGTGTGTGTAAGTATGAATTGATACAGACAAGCGAAAGAAAACTCGAGAAAATTTTGAATGAAATTTTTGAATTTTTTTTGTTTTTTTTTTTTGTTTTTAACTATTTTTGGATTTTATTATTTATTTAAATTTTTTTTTTTTTTTTTGGATTCCCGAATGAGCCCGCTGTATGGATCAAATTCAGTGAATGTTTAGTGTGCAGTGTATGTAAATATATATATATATAAAAAAAAAAAATAATTAAGTAGACAAAATAATAATAATAAAAAAAATTTTATCAAAATTGGTTTAGAAGTTTTTGTGTAATGTGTTTATAAAATAAATCAATAATAAAAAAAGAGACTATAGATTTATAGAGATTTAAATATTTAAACTAAATTAAAAAAAAATTTCATCAGCAACAGTTGTGCAGTATTTGAAAAGCTGCGAAACATAAAAATGAGCCTTGTTTAGCAAAGAAAATTTTGAATTTAAATTTAGATAGTTCCAATGCAAAATTTTGAAAATTAACTAGGGTTCCAGAATTTAAAATTAACAACTCTATAATTTAGAAAAAACCAAGATAGAATTTAAAGCTAACCACGCTAGAATCTAGAATCAACCACGCTCTGCTACCAAAAACATGTTACCAGGGGACTTAAATTTAATAAAGGCGGAACCAAAATGGTAACAATGTTTGAAAAGAAAAATAAAAAAAGACAAAGACAAATTTAGTAATTAACAAGGCTCAAGTTTATTGAAAGCAGAAGGAAATTTCGGCGCTTCAGACTTTGTCATTTACAACAAAAGACATCCTGACACAAATCATCAATAAAAAAAAAACTTATGATTAACAATATCATAAATTGTAAAAGTTATAAGCCCTTAATTGTAACATATAATAATTTAGAAAAAAAAATTTAATCAACAGATTCTAAAAATTTATCCCCCCTTTTAATATGTATATTTATAGTTACAAAAATTTAACAAAAAAAACAATGAGCACAGCTTAATAATTCACAGAATTATAATTAATCAAAAAAAGATTATACGCCCTTAATGTAAAAGTATAATAATAAAAAAAAAAAATTTAATCAAAAGATTCAAAAAAAAGAAAAAAACTTATCCCCCCCCTTTTTAGTTTATAAGATGATAGTTTCTTTTTAAACAATTACAGAATTTAACAAAATATAAAAGAGTTTGATATTTTAAGTTCAAAAATCATATCTATAGTTAACATGTTTATCACTAAACTAAAGATACATAATATAACTGGTTTGAAAAATTTCTTAAAAACTATATTGGCCAAATAAATTTATATATTTTAAACAAACAAAAAAAGGAATTTAGAATTTTGAAATTTTGTTAATTGACGTCAATTATTTTAATTTGGAAATTAACCTCTTGGAGGTTGTTAGGACCGAAAATTGCATGCAGGCTCCACCCAAGTTTTTGTTTTTTATATATATTTTATAATTAACTACACAGGTCTACATTTAGAAAATAGTCTTAAGGAACACATATTTGCGAAAGTAAATTTAGGCACATATACAAAAGAGTTAGTTAAAGTTCTGTAAAGTCAGCTGTAGAAAAGACATCACTTTTATGCACTTGAAAATGTGAAGTTACGTTATACAAAAAAACGTGTTTTGCCAACAGGACGAAACTTGTTAGGATGTTTCGTTGGTTTGTGCAATGTGAGACAAGAATTTCTTTATTTCTCCAATTTCTCCTATTTGTCCTACCAGCATATTAGCTGTGAGCAAAAAAACATGTTCTTTTAGTGTCTGTACAAAATCAGACATGTTTTAGCATTAATGTTCATCATTAAAGAAATATCTGATCATTTGCCAAAATTAAAGAAAATTGGTTGTATAACAGAAATTCGTTAAGATGGTACTTAAAAGCTTCTTAGATTATTATAAATCTATTTATATATATTTTAATTTTGTTTAAAAGAAAGCTTGTATAAGACTTGTAAGATTTTGCAAAAGTCTGTAAAACGAAATTTTCTGATTTAGAAGAAATTTCCTCAATTGTTTTATATTTGACAAGTTCATATTCTGATCATTTAATGTTCAACACTAGTTTGCACTTATTTCACAAAATTGTTCAAAACGTAAAATGTGCCTTTGCAAAATTTTGTAAATGATGTTTTAAGAAAAGAAATTTTTTTATAATCATTTAGTTTCAAAAGAAAATAGAATATTGAATAAAACATGAAATACATATTTTAAAGAAAACATGATAATTAACAAATTATTTTAAAAATTAACAAAATTTATAATATGACAAAATCTGTAAGGTTGTAGTACCTGGTAAATCCTGTCGCAGATCACGTGAGGTAGCACCGAGAAAATGATGGTTAATTTTAACATTTTTTGAAACAGATTATTAGACTAAGGCGCACGAGCTGTAATTTAACATGATGTATTTGAAAGACGGTGATTTTGAGAGAAGAAGAAAACTTTTAACTAGCGGAGTTATGAAGAGTGTAGACCATGTTGTTATCGCATGTAGACTGTGGACTGGTAATCGAGAAGCTAGCTTGACCGGCGAGATGTACTTTTGGTTTCAAGTATCAGGTGATGCTTGGTTTTGGAGCGGGCCGCTAGATGCCAGCATCTGTCAAGCGACGGAAAGTGGAATGTATATTTACGAAATGAGTTAAGTTATTGCGGAAGTGCTTTTTTGGATTTAAATGCTACAGTAGTTAGGTAGAGATTCGGTCACCTGGCACTAATCGGCTTAGCTTGCCCGGACCCCATTGTTTAACAAGACTGAAAAATTATTATTAATTTATGTGGGATTATTTTTATATAAGTTTTAAATATTGTATAAGGCAGTTGTGTATTTCAAAAGGGTAATTTGTCCCTTTCAACGAGTCTATTATCTTGTTTCTATTAAACTATCTCTATAGTTTATCTCTGACAGGAATGTGGGTACACATTGAAACGTCAAACCTATTTTGCAAGAGAAGTGTCTTTGCGGTTAAACCTCTTTTGCTGTAGGCCTACTAGTTACCTAAAAACTCTCTATTGTTATAAATGTTTATTATGGATAATGTTTAAGTAGATTTATATGATAATATTCTTCTGTAATACCTAATAAATATGTTTATGCATGGTGATTCAAGAAATATCAGGATGTAATTAATATGTTAGAATGTACGTACAATGTTAGAATTGAGTCAATCATTAGTTAATAGTTTATTTTTCCCATGAACTATGAAAGGTCGCATGGCTCCGCTAGTTTAATATATTTTATTTTAAAGTTAGTTGTTTACAATGTTTTATAACAATCTAACAGACTTTAAAAAATTATTTTACAATAATGAAACAAATAATGGAAGTTTAAAGTAACATCCAAGAAATAACTACTAACTACATTATGTCCAGAAATACATACATAGTTGGAAGTATTGTTATAAAAACTCTAACTTTGTTAACAATTTTTTGCATTTAGGCCATAGTTTTGATCCCGAAAAGAATGTTTAAATCTTTTATATTGAAAATAAATGCCTATGTCTAAATAATTTAAAATGTTTAGATATTAATAGATCTATGTTATAATAACAATAATACAAATCTACAATGTTTTGCTTTTTAGGATGGAAAATGTTTTTATTTCAAGAAACTGAGAGCATAACGCCAATTTTTCAGCCACTTGTGCCGTACAGTGATAGCTCTGATGGAGAATCATCAAGCAACTCGATTTCATTTCCTGGTTTGGTTTCAAATTCAAATGAGCCAGTTCAACAAAAAGACGAGACATTTAATTTTGAAAGTTCTGTTCCTGAAGAAAATACTCAAGGAGGACAGATACCAATCAAAGGACATACAAAACATTTTAACTATTTACAGGGCAGCTATTTATATGATGAAAATTTGACTCGAACCAGTCTTGTGAACTGTCAAAACCCATCGCCTTCCATTGATTATTATGATTCGGATATTGACCCAGAATATGTCCCTGATAGTAGTAGTGGTAGTAATACAGATTTTTAAGCCCAGACATCTTCACAAAATAACATAATAGAAGACTTCTCGTGTTCATTCGATCTGAAGGTATTTTCGGAAGAACGATTAATCCGTAATAGTATTGAAGTTGGAGCCAGATATGAAGAAAATATTATTGATAAAACAAATTCACCCCAAAGAAGTTTGTTAACTGAAAGTTGGGATCTCCAAAACAAACCGTATTCGGGTAATAATTCTGAAAATAACACATTTTTATTTCAGGATAATAATAAACCTAAGCGCGTTAGAAGAAAAGACTTTTGTTTTTATTGTGAGACACTAGTTACTACATTTGCTAGACACCTTTTAAGAAACCATCGATTCGAAATTGAAGTTGAACGAATAAATTCAAAACCAATTAAATCTAAGGAGAGAAAACATTTAATTACTTTACAACGAAAAAACTAATTTCTTCGCTACTTTTAACAACATTGAAGTAGATTTTAACAAGTAACCTAAACTTTTTGTGAAATAATGACAAATTTGTACATGGTTTTATTAAATTGTTACTAAAAATCCCCATAAGAAATACATAGTAAAATATATTTGTTGGTATATTTTTTTGGTTAATATACATTTAAGTTTGATTTGTCTCTCAGTGCAAAGCCGGATCGGGCCAGCTATATATACTATGTGGGCCATTCCGATCCCACAGAAACTAAAGACGCACGATGGGTATTTCGAGCAAAAAAAACTGCGAAAATTGATAACGCAAACCATCATGACGAGATGAACGCCACAGCATTTGAAGAGTGGTTCTCAGGAATTCTGCATTTACTTCCACCTGACAGCGTCATTGTTATGGATAATGCGTCATACCACAGTCAGACAGTCAATAAAATCCCAAAAATGAGTTGGAAGAAGATTCACATCCAAGAATGGCTCACAGACAACGGCGTGAATTTCAATCCGAAGAACGTGAAGGCAGAGCTCCTAGAACTTATCCCTATTCACTTGAAATTACAGGCCAAGGTTTATAAAATCGACAAAATGGCTGAGGAGTGTGGTCACACAGTGCTGCGGTTGCCCCCTTACCATTGTGACCTGAACCCCATCGAGCTGGTGTGGGCCACAGTGAAAAATGAAGTTGCGAAGAAGAATGCTGATTATTCTCTGAATACCGTAGAAGTTCTGTTACACAATGCATTGAACAATATTTCTTCGGAGGATTGGAGTAAGTGCGTCACTCACGTGAAGAAAGTTGAGGACATGATGTGGGAGGTGGATGCCATCAGCGATGATTTGCACGACAGGATCATAGTGTTGGATGCTGGGAACGACGACGACACAGAAGATGAAGACTCCCACAGTGACCAGATTGAAGTAAGTGATGATTCATCTGATGATTTGGCTATTCCTCTCTAAGGAAATACTGTATTATTGTTAGTTATACGTACGTGTACTTTATTTATAGTATAGGCATAGTACGAGTGTTTTATTTGTTTATATTAAGTGTGATTTCCTTTACCTTTATGGGCATTAATAGTAATTTTAATTAATTTAATAACAATTAATATAATTTAGTAAATAATGTTATTTTTTCTTCAATAATACAGTTTAATATTTGTGTAACTTTGTCTTGCCAAACATTTGAGGACTAATGTTATAACACAGTAAAGCAAGAGAATTATGTTATTTAGCTGATGATTTGGCTCTTCCTCTGTAAGGAAATGCTGTACAGTATTATTATTAGTTTTTAAGTTTAGGCATACGTACAATTTATTTTACTTGTTTATACTAAGCTTGATTCCTTTGCCTTCATGGGGAACAATATTAATTTTAATTAAATGATTTAATTTGGTTAATTATTTAATTATATTTATTTATTTTATTTTAGTGTTTATAAATTGTACATATTTTCTGAAATAAAAATGTTTCGTCTGATATACGGAAGTTTTATTAATACAGTAAACCATTTATAACTTCACTAATCACTCTGTGTTTGTCACAGATGACCGATTCCTTTGAAATTTGGTATCTAAATAATCAGAAAATTGCAATGTAACACGTGTTATCATTTGTTTTTCGGAATTTAAGGAAGGAGGAAAAGTTGCATATCGTTACTGGAGTCATTAGTTATGATTCACTGACCCCAGCCAGTGGCTACTTAACGCGGCCGAGTCGCACAATAGACACCAAGGGTAGGCGATTAGTGCGGTCGACTGGGTTTCCGCCTCAAGCTGACTTGAATTTTACTATAGTAAACTATATAATATTACTATGGCAGATAATTTTAGAAAAGTAAAAATCACTTCCGTCAGTAAGAAAAGTGTCAGTGGACTTTGGACCCATGAAAAGGACCATCTGTAAGTTGTCTAAACCATAAAGTTCTACTTGTTTACAATTATTTTACTTACAAACAACCCGCCGTGTAATAAATAACTTTCTCTGTAGACATATTTTTGAGTTCTAAGTCCAAGCTATTGTAATTTATTCAGGTAACACACACCCACTTGAACCTGTTTAAACCCCAGTCCTCGCTTCCGCCTTCAGTTAATTCAATATTGTGTCTCATTTATGCATCTCCACTATAGGAAATTAACATTCTTTTCATGATCGTAATTTGGAAATTTCCATCGAATATTTGAAAAGTACAGTAAATGAAAAAATTAGAAGAAAGATACCAAACACGACATAATTTGGTAAAAAAATCATACAATATAGGCGCAGCCTGTTTGTGTGCAGTAACAATCGAGTTGGTTTTTGGTAACGATATTAAATTAAATTTTGTCAAAAATGTATACATAACAATAGTCGTAGTACGCCTAATGTTTAAGTTTTTTCTTATTTCTTAAGTGTATTGACAAATCAAACCTAGCATCCCTTGTGCATTATGACCTACCAGTAGCCGACCAAGCCCTTAGTCCCAACCTTTTGTTTGTTAATGGGGGGTAATAAACATGACAGAAATTGTGTGGTAGGCCTAAAGTTAACAGCACTTTGATTTTTTATACAAATTAATTGTATTTAGAGCTGTTAACGAATTATAAAGCCAGTTGTAGTTATTTTTTACGTTCCTAATAAGTAGGCCTATACTTAAAAGAGTTGATTTTATTATCAGTTTGTACGAATGTATTATTATTATTTTTGTTAACTTCTTTACTGTATTCCAATTAGACTAATAAAGTCAGAAGAGATAGTTACACGCAGTAAAAAAAAAAACTTTAGTAACTACGCAACTAAGTTGTAGGTCCATCTGTAACCTACCAGAATAGACGAATAGGGTTAATCGTAAGTTTCTTAATGCTGAACATTTGATTTATTTTAACCTTTTGGTTAGTCATATCTTCAAAGAATTAAAAATGGTAGCAAAAATAAAAGTAAAGAACGACTTAACGTTTTTATGACCCATTTAAAAAAAATGTTTACTATGTTTTTAATGGGAAACCATAAAAATATTACGCTACCGTTTTCGCATCTCGAGATCTGATTCAAATTACAGTATTTGTATAGGAATTTCTGTTTTAATTCTAACTTATAATTATTTTTATGTCTATGTTATATTTTTCTGTGTAAAACTTGAGCAGTACTAATAATAAAAGTTACAAGGTATTAATTCATAGACAAAATGTATTTTACCTCAGTTACATTTTGAGAAGAATATGTTTATTTAATTTTCATG